>OX155980.1:59071787-59346472 GCA_944548615.1 Micropterix aruncella | reverse complement strand
AAAGCATTCCCGAATCCGATCAAGGGAATCCTTCGTCACGATGTAAGTGGCTTTTATAATTATTTACTTTATAATCATCTTATTGATCAATTCTAAAAAGAATATATACACAAAACTATAAAATATTTCAAAATATTGAATTTTTACATATTTTATGTTTCGTTCATTGTAAATAATCCATTTAGGTTAAAGGTAATCTTTCCAACTAATAGGAAAGAGCTGACTGCTTCCTTTCATTGATATGAGGGCATGTCACGCTTTTAGTTTTAAGTTTTCAGCTGAATATTGATCGCAGCTTCTTTATATCGCACCTTTAGAGAATAAAAAAACGAAATTCGAAATTTTAAATTCTTCCATCTGTCAAGTAGCTCGTCTTGTCTTGTTATTTCTCTTGAAATAATAGGAAATTGAGTGAGTTTACGTATAAAGAAGGATTGTAGCTTAATTTTTGAGATAATTGGATGAAGGGTGAGCGTTTACTAGTTGAAAAATGGGCCCAACTTAAACCTACTCCTCTTTCCGCAAGTGAGAGGCATTCATCATTCTCGTTAACACCTAAAGCATTCCCGAATCCGATCAAGGGAATCCTTCGTCACGATGTAAGTGGCTTTTATAATTATTTACTTTATAATCATCTTATTGATCAATTCTAAAAAGAATATATACACAAAACTATAAAATATTTCAAAATATTGAATTTTTACATATTTTATGTTTCGTTCATTGTAAATAATCCATTTAGGTTAAAGGTAATCTTTCCAACTAATAGGAAAGAGCTGACTGCTTCCTTTCATTGATATGAGGGCATGTCACGCTTTTAGTTTTAAGTTTTCAGCTGAATATTGATCGCAGCTTCTTTATATCGCACCTTTAGAGAATAAAAAAACGAAATTCGAAATTTTAAATTCTTCCATCTGTCAAGTAGCTCGTCTTGTCTTGTTATTTCTCTTGAAATAATAGGAAATTGAGTGAGTTTACGTATAAAGAAGGATTGTAGCTTAATTTTTGAGATAATTGGATGAAGGGTGAGCGTTTACTAGTTGAAAAATGGGCCCAACTTAAACCTACTCCTCTTTCCGCAAGTGAGAGGCATTCATCATTCTCGTTAACACCTAAAGCATTCCCGAATCCGATCAAGGGAATCCTTCGTCACGATGTAAGTGGCTTTTATAATTATTTACTTTATAATCATCTTATTGATCAATTCTAAAAAGAATATATACACAAAACTATAAAATATTTCAAAATATTGAATTTTTACATATTTTATGTTTCGTTCATTGTAAATAATCCATTTAGGTTAAAGGTAATCTTTCCAACTAATAGGAAAGAGCTGACTGCTTCCTTTCATTGATATGAGGGCATGTCACGCTTTTAGTTTTAAGTTTTCAGCTGAATATTGATCGCAGCTTCTTTATATCGCACCTTTAGAGAATAAAAAAACGAAATTCGAAATTTTAAATTCTTCCATCTGTCAAGTAGCTCGTCTTGTCTTGTTATTTCTCTTGAAATAATAGGAAATTGAGTGAGTTTACGTATAAAGAAGGATTGTAGCTTAATTTTTGAGATAATTGGATGAAGGGTGAGCGTTTACTAGTTGAAAAATGGGCCCAACTTAAACCTACTCCTCTTTCCGCAAGTGAGAGGCATTCATCATTCTCGTTAACACCTAAAGCATTCCCGAATCCGATCAAGGGAATCCTTCGTCACGATGTAAGTGGCTTTTATAATTATTTACTTTATAATCATCTTATTGATCAATTCTAAAAAGAATATATACACAAAACTATAAAATATTTCAAAATATTGAATTTTTACATATTTTATGTTTCGTTCATTGTAAATAATCCATTTAGGTTAAAGGTAATCTTTCCAACTAATAGGAAAGAGCTGACTGCTTCCTTTCATTGATATGAGGGCATGTCACGCTTTTAGTTTTAAGTTTTCAGCTGAATATTGATCGCAGCTTCTTTATATCGCACCTTTAGAGAATAAAAAAACGAAATTCGAAATTTTAAATTCTTCCATCTGTCAAGTAGCTCGTCTTGTCTTGTTATTTCTCTTGAAATAATAGGAAATTGAGTGAGTTTACGTATAAAGAAGGATTGTAGCTTAATTTTTGAGATAATTGGATGAAGGGTGAGCGTTTACTAGTTGAAAAATGGGCCCAACTTAAACCTACTCCTCTTTCCGCAAGTGAGAGGCATTCATCATTCTCGTTAACACCTAAAGCATTCCCGAATCCGATCAAGGGAATCCTTCGTCACGATGTAAGTGGCTTTTATAATTATTTACTTTATAATCATCTTATTGATCAATTCTAAAAAGAATATATACACAAAACTATAAAATATTTCAAAATATTGAATTTTTACATATTTTATGTTTCGTTCATTGTAAATAATCCATTTAGGTTAAAGGTAATCTTTCCAACTAATAGGAAAGAGCTGACTGCTTCCTTTCATTGATATGAGGGCATGTCACGCTTTTAGTTTTAAGTTTTCAGCTGAATATTGATCGCAGCTTCTTTATATCGCACCTTTAGAGAATAAAAAAACGAAATTCGAAATTTTAAATTCTTCCATCTGTCAAGTAGCTCGTCTTGTCTTGTTATTTCTCTTGAAATAATAGGAAATTGAGTGAGTTTACGTATAAAGAAGGATTGTAGCTTAATTTTTGAGATAATTGGATGAAGGGTGAGCGTTTACTAGTTGAAAAATGGGCCCAACTTAAACCTACTCCTCTTTCCGCAAGTGAGAGGCATTCATCATTCTCGTTAACACCTAAAGCATTCCCGAATCCGATCAAGGGAATCCTTCGTCACGATGTAAGTGGCTTTTATAATTATTTACTTTATAATCATCTTATTGATCAATTCTAAAAAGAATATATACACAAAACTATAAAATATTTCAAAATATTGAATTTTTACATATTTTATGTTTCGTTCATTGTAAATAATCCATTTAGGTTAAAGGTAATCTTTCCAACTAATAGGAAAGAGCTGACTGCTTCCTTTCATTGATATGAGGGCATGTCACGCTTTTAGTTTTAAGTTTTCAGCTGAATATTGATCGCAGCTTCTTTATATCGCACCTTTAGAGAATAAAAAAACGAAATTCGAAATTTTAAATTCTTCCATCTGTCAAGTAGCTCGTCTTGTCTTGTTATTTCTCTTGAAATAATAGGAAATTGAGTGAGTTTACGTATAAAGAAGGATTGTAGCTTAATTTTTGAGATAATTGGATGAAGGGTGAGCGTTTACTAGTTGAAAAATGGGCCCAACTTAAACCTACTCCTCTTTCCGCAAGTGAGAGGCATTCATCATTCTCGTTAACACCTAAAGCATTCCCGAATCCGATCAAGGGAATCCTTCGTCACGATGTAAGTGGCTTTTATAATTATTTACTTTATAATCATCTTATTGATCAATTCTATATATATATATATATATATATATATATATATATATATATATATATATATATATATATATATATATATATATATATATATATATATATATATATATATATATATATATATATATATATATATATATATATATATATATATATATATATATATATATATATATATATATATTTGGAGAGAGGTTCCTATACTGCAGTTATTTCCAATATTATTTTTACAAGCTTTTATTTACCTTGCAATGTTTGTTTAGATCAAATCTTGCAAGCTGAATTAGAACCGATTCGTCTCATCCAATGAAGTTGAAATTTTACATGTTGGTCAGTTCTGATGACAATGCATTCTTATGGTGAGCATGACCTGATTCTACAACTAGACAACTAGAGTTGTCAACTACAACGGGCGAATCCGTCACCTCAGGAAGTTTTAACGATTAGTCGTTCTATCTCCCTGAAGTGAGCGCAGAAGACTTAGACAAAAACAGTACACCGTCAAGCTCCGTCACATGCCCATAAGAGACTAACGCCTTAACTGCGAGATAGCCAAGAGTATTACCCAGCGGGCTTACACTCACGCCCTTACTTCCAATTGCGACCTGATTACTCCAGTCTCTCGAATGGTTGCGAGTTCGAGGTCACTTGAGCGGTCCTCTCCCTTACGAAACAGTGAAACAGTGTAAAATGAATTTATCGCGGACCACGGCATCCTTTGCCTGGCTGTTCACCCAGGATCGGGTAGCCGATGGTCGTTTCAAGAGCAGTCGCCGTAAGGTCCGCAACCACCCCCGCTCTATAGGAAACAGTACTGCTTCCAGACTCCCCCGACTGTTAGTCAGAGTGCACAATCGATTGGCGTACGCCGCACGGTGCACAGACTGTCCAGGAGCGCCAGAAGGTTGACTCGTAGGGGAAACTAGCCCTAAGGCTAGAGTCCTGTCCGTGCTCGCACTTCATGCGTGGAGACCGCCGGATGGGTGTTGACCCGTGAGTGTGATCAACCCTGAACAGAATGGGTCTTCATGGCCAACTTAGCAAGGGCCCATTAGCTCCTATATTCTCCTGACCTGATTCTACGCCCGGGATCGGCACCCGACGAGGCTACTCTTACACGGTCAACAGCACAGACACACAATTCTGTATACTAGATTTCACTATGACATGGCTAATGAACCCAGAGTTGTCTGCCGACGAGGCGACTCTTCAACGGTCGACAGCACAGAAACAAAAAGTTTCACCGCGACAGGGCTGCTGCACCCAGAATTGGTTTCCAACGAAGGGACTCCTCAACGGTCAACAGCACAAACACGAAATACTGTATAGCATTCAATTATGATAGCCCGTTTAAAGTTCCACTATGACATGGCTGCTGCATCCAGGGTTTTCTCGGGACAGAGCATTTTAATAAAAGCTTGTTTTTAAACATGTGTTTTTACTAGTAACTTATTTCGATACTACTCACGAGTACAGTATCGATACTTTCTATTCGATACCGTGTTCCTAACTGTAAATTACTCCAAATCCATACCTGAACGACAAGATTCTCCCCGGGTAGTAGCGGTCTGGCGGTGGAGACTCTGCCGTGGACGATGTCGTGTCTATCTATCGTGTCAGTTGTCATAACGACTCCTTGCTCGGAGATGATTCGGATGTCCCTCCCATAGTTCTGGTGTAGGGGCATCGGCTGCCACAACCCTCCCTGCTGGTATATCAACGGCGGCAATAGGTCATCCTCGGGGATGGACAAAGATCGCCCCGCTCGGCGAGCTTCCATTCGCAACAAGGCGATAGACGATTGCGGAGCTTAACAAGAAAAAAGAAAAACATTATCAACTACAGATGCATAGAACAACACAAGTAAAAAATTATGTTAAAAAGAATAAAAAATACGACTGCCGTTAAAGTAAGTGAGCTATTATATTTATAATTATTTTTATTACGGTTTTTTATGAAATATTTATAGTTGACGTATTTATCCTCATAGATATGTAGATGTATATTTCCGAATTGTATTCAATCAGACCTTTCATTTGACACTAAACACAATAGTTTTCAAGCTGATTAGGGGAAGGGTTGATAATCCTAGCATGCTAGCGAAGGTTTGTCTCTTTGTCCCGGACAATTATAATCGTGCTCGCATTCATGATCTATTTGCGGAGCCGTCCTCGCGCACCAACCTAAGTCGATGGAGTCTGCTTACACGAGCTTTGCGGCACATAAATGCGCTATGTTCGACAGCGCCAGACTTTGATATTTTTACAGCGAGCCCGCATCTCTTCAAGGTGTGGGCATTGCGCTACTTGTTTATGGCAGAATAATATAAACTGTTTTCACTCTTATGTACTGTAAGTTTGTAAGTTTGTAAGTTTTTCTATTCTTAATGCCGGTATTTGTATTTAACGCTTATTTAAACATGTTATGTATGTACTTGTAAGAATTATATTATTTTTTTTTATATGTATGTGTATATTGCATATCAACGGATTGGTAGAAACTGTAATGTTGATTTGTTATGAAAATAAATAAATAAATAAATAAATCTTAAATAAATATATTTATGTTAATTTATTGACACTTGGACATTTAGACAACTACTTTGTTAGTATTTGGTCAGTTAAGGTACGATTCTAACAATACCACACATTTCTAAATCGGTTCAAGCGTTTCAAAATATGGTAAAATAAAGAAAGGGAAAACATACATACATGAACTCTGAACACATTACACTCCTTCTTAGTTGGGAAATCGTATAAAAAACAGGCGTTGTGTCTACTAATCTTAATGTCTACTAATCTTGTGTCTACTACTCTCGCATCCTAACTAGTAATTTAAGCAGAGGTTAACCGCTCGAAAGTCAGCTTTCGCGCAAAAAACTGCTCTGCAACTTTTTAGTCGATTTTGTAAATAAATACTGACAATATAGTTTTTTATGCATTTCCTCTTATTATCTAGTAATTAATCTTGTTAGTGGTGTATATTATATATTTATATGATATATATGTTGGCCGACTGAAACGGTTACGCACAGATTTGTCAAACGACGCCAAATGCCTATAGGCACTGTTGGCATCCGACGGGTTAAAGGTAGTAACCCACGTTGGTGTTCACACTTGTCCCACATTTGCATGGTAAGGAGTGGGCCATTTAAAATTTTAAATTAAAATCGGCTATAAAAAAACTAATAAATATTTTTTCAAAAATCCTATTTTATTGGACAGGTTTTATTTTTATTTATTTATTTAAAAAGAAAAGCACAAAGATTTACATTCTTGCAGCATTACGAAAAAAAAACGTGTTTGGACCAGTAACGAAAAATAAAGCACATCTCGATCACTACGTCAACACCGCCGGCAGGTGTACCAGAAAATATTTTATCTGTGCAAATGTTAAAGTTAAAAGAAAAATAAAAAAAATAAAAAACAAAATATTTATTCATATATATTTTAAAAATAATGAAATATCATTAAGAAAATAGATTAACCCTTTACAGCGCAAGGACTTTTTCAATATTTTTTTCATTACTATTTAATTTCTAAATAAAAAATGGTGATGCAGAAGTGCATCATGGTGTTAAAACATACCAAAAGTTAGGAAATATGAAAAGTTTGAAAACAGTTATTATTCCTGTTAAAACATAAGGCTACACCACATTTTTGACATTCGGTTTGGGCTATTCCTTAACATCCTGGAAGTTTGAATCTCAGCCTCTTTTCAGTCCATATAGGCCAGTGTAAGTGGAACATACTGACATCTTTTCCTCTTTTTGTCCTGGATCAGTATTTCTACATTGTTAGTTCGCTTGAGTCGGTCTCAGCAACTTCTAGTGGAAAATCAGCCGAACTTAGTACCCAGTCCTTATCCACCCTGTCAGCTTGAATTCTTCTATATAACAGCCATGCATTTACATTGTCATATAAAAAAATTATAAAATTGTCGTATAAACCAACGTTTGCTGCGAAGTCTAATTTTTATAGTGGTCAATTACGAAGTCCATTAGGTCCACACTACCCATGGGACAATTGTATTTAGCCATGATGAAAGGCCGCTCTACAGTAACATGATTTTTTGCGACTTGTTAAATCTAAAAACGACAGATGATCTGGCAAGAGAAAGATTCCCCGGTGGAAGAAGTCTTCGTCCTTGGAGGCTATCCACGAATTCAGCCATTTTTCAATATCCTGGAAAGACTGGAAGTGCTGCTCGGAAAGTCTATGGGCCATCGACCGGAACAAATAAGGGTCTTTCATTAAGCGCTTCCTATCTTTAAATTTAAATAATACAAAGTGTGTTTGAGATATCATCGAAATTTTTTATTCGTTTGAAAGACCTATTGATGCCATTTTGTGTGGAATATAATATCGTTCAAATGTCCGCCATGGCTTCTCTGGGTGGAGAGCATCCGAAATGTCCAATTTTCCATGACTCTGCCACATAAATCAGGCTGAATTTGACCAATGGCATGATTTATGTTGGCTTTGAGGACCGATGTGGTTTGTGGCTTATTTGCATACACCTGCGACTTAAGAAAATCCCACAAGAAATAGTCTAACGGGGTCAAATCGCACGATCTCGGTGGCCAGTTCACATCACCTCCAAGTGAGATGACCATGTCCTCAAATCGGTCGTGCAGAATATCCAATGTGGCATGAGCTGTGTGGCACGTTGCGCCGTCCCGTTGAAACCACATGTCGTTGGTGGCCAGATCATCCAATTCAGGCCAAAAGAAGTTGGTAATCATCGACCTATAGCGCTCGCCGTTGACAGTGATGGCCTGGCCAACGTCGTTCTCAAAGAAATATGGACCGATGACACCGCCAGCCCGAAATCCACACCAAACAGTGACTTTTTCGGGATGCATTGGACGCTCTTGGATCTCATGTGGATTGGTATCGTCCCAAAATTCCACAATTTTGTTTGTCCACGTACTCATTCATCCAGAAATGGGCCTCATCGCTGAAGATGAATTTTCGATGAAAATTAGGGTCAGTTGCCAACTGCTCCAAAGCCCATTCAGCGAACACACGTCGTTGTCTATGGTCGTTTGCTTTCAGTTCCTGGGTCAGTTGAATTTTGTACGGGTGCAGGCCCAAGTCACGATGCAAAATTGGCTAAGTTGTGGTCTGCGAAAGGCCAAGTTCTTGTGAGCGACGCGAAATCGATTACCTTGGATTCTCCTGCACACTCTCACGGACAGCGGTGATGTTTTCGGCAGATCTTGCGTTTCGTCGACATACGGGTGTTGGTCGATCGTTTACTAAACCAGTGGACTCAAATTCATCTACCACATTGCGAATAGTCCTCTCGGTAGGACGATTATGGCGACCGTAAAATGGGCGAAGCGCGCGGTACGTTGGCCGAACAGAACGCCCATTTTGATAAAACAAATTTATTATTTGCACATGTTGTTGAATGCTATATCCATCCATGGTGATTTGGCAAAACAGACTGAATAAATGACAACTAACTTGACGATGTAGCTTTAACAAGATGGCCGCTATCAACTGTCAAAGTTCGGAAGTCCCTCTTGGAAGACCCTTTAGTAGTCGGATGGCGCAATATCTGGAAAGTACGGTGGGTGAGGTAGGATGTAAACCACTCTTAACCACTCTTAACCATGCAAATGTGGGACAAGTATGCACACCAACATGGGTTACCTACTAACTTTAACCCATCGGACGCCAAAAGTGCCTACAGGCATTTGGCGTCGTTCGACAGATCCGCACGTAACTGTTTCGGTCAGCCCCCACATATATCATATAAATATATAATATACACCACTAACAACATTAATTACTAGATAACAAGAGGAAATTCATAAAAATACTATATTGTCATATTGACAATACTATATTGTATTTATTTACAAAATCGACTGAAAAGTTGCGGCGCAAGTTTTTGTGTGAAGGCTGGCTTTCGAGCGGTTAACCTCTGCTTAAATTACCGGTTAGGATGCGATGCGAAGAAAAGGTACGATTGAGTGCTGAAACTTTTAATAATGTAATAAACTTGCGAGCTTCGCAAATGAAAAAGTGATATCCGGTTTAAGTTATATTTGAATAATAAAATACCAAAAAGCCGGCCATAGTGGAGTGTTGTCAGCTACAACGGGCGAACCCCTCACCTCAGGAAGTGATAGTTTTTTCAACCTGCGATCAATGTAGATACATGGGGACTAAGATGGTCCACGGTCTAGCCAACGCTTTACCGCGTGGCACTGGAAGGTTGAGACAAATTTATGAGCGCGTAATAAAGCGTTTTTTGAGATTGCTCTTAAAGTAATACAAACTCAGTGCTGTCCTTACATGGGTAAAGCATTCCAGAGACGGACTCCATGTGCGAAATAGTGCAAGCAGAAATCCATACTGTAACCAGGGATCTAGGGCAGTAGGTGATAAAGCATCAAACCTAATTATGAGATAGCTAAGGGCGGCCCCCTTCAAGATTCTGAAGAGCAAACTGAGGACTCTCGTATCTCTCTTTTCTGGGGTTACCAGACCAGGGACCTTATACGGATGGCGGACAACCTCCGGATCGACCTAGATGCCTTTTATGTCCCGGGCCGATACAATGGGATAGCAGATCGCCTTTCCAGAAGGAAACCAATACCGGAATGGCACATACGAAGAACGGAGACAGAGAGAATCTTTCGCATATGGGGAACGCCGGAAGTCGACCTCTTCGCATCAAAAACATCATGCGTCCTTCACCCCTATGTGACGAAAGAATGCGGAGACTCTGCGGCACTTTTCTAAAACGCCTTCAGTCGCCCTTGGCACCTTCATCTGGCCTGGGTGTTCCCACCTCCGAGCCTCATTCCTCAGGTTTTGGCACACCTCAACAAGGCGACGGGCACATACCTCTTAGTCGCCCCCGAATGGAAGAAAGCCTTGTGGCTCCCGGATCTGCTGGAACGAGCGCAAGAGTCTCCAATGAAGATCAGAGATCTAGGGAAAACACTAGTCGACTTGACCACCGGACTTCCCCCACCCGACCTGAAAGACATCAAACTCTCAGTGTGGAAAATTGCGGGTGGAGCGACAGAATAGTAAACTGGACGAGTGAAGAAAAGGATCTCTTAAAAGCCAGCTGGAGGCCATCCTCGATAGCGACGTATAAAGCATCCTGGAAGATATGGTCGGCATGGGCGAGAGAGAAGGGTGTACCCGAAAGAGACCCCAAGGGCAGAGACGTAGCAAGATTTCTATGCTATCTACATAGGGCTAGGGGCCTGACCTATAGAACCATCCTGGTCTATAAATCCACATTGTCGACATTCTGCAGACGCAACTTCTCGTCGGACTTCCTGGTGAGAAGAATTCTAAGAGCCATAGCGCTATCAAGACCGCCCGCCCGACAAGCCCCGACTTGGAATCCTGCAACACTGGTGAACTGGCTAGAACACAACGTAGTCAATTCGGAAAGCCTATACGATGTGTCGAGAAGGACGGCCGTCCTATTACTACTAGCCTAGGGGAGAAGAGTGCATGACCTTACCCTCCTGAATATATCCCGAGAAGGCTTCATCGACAAGGGCTCATATATCATCTTATGCCTAGAGTTCGGATCCAAGACACACACAAACAGACACAGACAATCGGGCTGGAGACTAGTGGACGGACTAAGCCAAAACATAAACCTAGTCTACTGGCTCAGGAAATTGAAAGAGCTCAGCGGGAATAGACGGGGTCGGCTGAAGTCATTGTTCTTAACTACGAGAAGGGACACCCAACCAGCGTTCAGAACAATAGGGAAATGGATAAAATCGCTCATGAAAGAAGCGGACATAGACGCCACCCCCGGCAGTACAAGAGCAGCAGTCGCCTCGCAGAACTGGATAGAGGGTCTCCCAACGGAAAAAATATTGAGAAGAGGAAACTGGACCCGAGAAAGCACCTTCCAAAAATTTTACAGGAAGGAGATACAGAAGAGCACCCTACCACCAGGGAACCTTCTGGCAGCCCAGTTAAACCCGGAATAACCCCGTCACCATGATGATTCCGGCCTCTCGTTTCTCTTTCCCATTTCAGGTTCATCACACACCATCACCGGGAGATAACAAACAATCTCTCAAGGGTCCTGGACATCGTCAAGAACCACATAATATAGGAGTTTTACCTGAAAATAAAACTCTTATTATGTGCTTGTCGGTGTCCAGGACCCGAACGAGCCCTACCCGTTGATCAGAAGCTATGCGGAGCCAACGCTCGGTGGAAGGCGGAGAGGCGGGCGTCACTCCCGCCCCTCCCGTTCACGCCGAGCAGCGCGGGGAGGGGTAAATGTTGCCAGAACGCAAAACACGGCCGAAAAAGACAGGGCTTTCTCAAGGGTCCTGGACATCGTAAAGCACATAATAAGAGTTTTATTTTCAGGTAAAACTCCTCTATTAAAATTAAACAAAGTCGCAGAGGGAAGAAAGAAGACGAAGGTAAGAAAGATTGGCAGATTGTGATTTTGTTTACGTCAGGGAGAAAATTGAGAATACCAAAAATTGTTTAATTTCTATATTGACTCCTGATGCCAGCCAGTCTAGCAAATTTGTATTAAAATCCGGTGAGAAGCTGTTGAAAGCATATCCGCGAGGACTCGAAGAGGCACGCGCATGACAGGGATGGACTTATTCAGAAATTAGGCAGTAGGTCAAATTTCATTTCATAATCCAATTTTTCGACAAAATCATTTTTTTTTAAAACAGATACTAACTTGCAACTCTGCCATCCTCGCTGTTGTCGTTCGGCACATCGGCTTCCTCGCGCTCCATCGCAACAGTAATTCAGATAAACAGCAGTGAAAACAGCAAAACCTATCTCAATTTTACTGCAGAATTCTAACCGTCCCGCGCCTCAGGCTATTTTGACATCGCCGTCGGCGGTTGGCGGCTTCGGACAGGGGCGCAATAGTGTGATAATATGAGATATCGATGGCCGTCATATGCAAGAATTTGCAGAAGGGGGGATTTTGATCTACGTTATATCGACATTTATAAATCGATTATAATATGTCGATAAATCAATAACTAATCTTTAAAATGACTATGATCTTCTAAAAGTACGCCGAGTAGATTGGTGCTTAATCACATCCTAAGATGATCGAGGAAAAACGCCCCTTAATGTGGAAACAAGAGAGCCAAACAAAATCGAGTATACGTATACAATGAATATACGAGTACGTTATTATACATAGAATCATCGCGAATGGCTTGTCGCTTTAACTCGCCGAAAGATGCACTGTTTTTTCGGTGCACCGCCATCCCCTCAGATCAGAGGAAAATAATTTGTCACAGCAGCGACTTTTTCTCATACTTCGTCGTTGCGGATCACCACGTTCAAGGGCAGACTGAAGAGAACGTAAACCTAAAACAATAACACAACCAATTCCCTCCCCCTCCCCCCCCTCCTTCTACGATCGATTTTTTCCTTCGTCTCCTTCCTTCCCTCTGCGACTTTATTTAATTTTAATAATTAGTTTTTTTCATTATTATTATTTTTATCTAGTTTTCCGATTATTTTATGATATTTATTTTATTTTTTGTAGCCAACGCAAAACTTCTGATATACACTTATGCTATAGATTCGTTGAGAGATATTACTCATCTTTTTTTTCTTGAACTAAAGGGTTATATTTTTATTATAAATTATTTTATACCAATATTAAATATTTCGAGTCTATACCTAAGTTTATTGCTAGAGGTCAATTGTAACATTTTATTAATTTTGAGGTAACTGGCTTGCTCGATCTTTTTCTATGATCACTTTCTATTATAATGAAGATGGTTGCGGTATCGAATTTCACCGCATCAATTATTAATTTTTTTGATGGCCTAATATACTTTAACAATGCTATAACACATTCAAACTAGATATTACTTAGGAAAATAGCCTTTTATAATTTTTATAAAATCGCGCATACTTGAAATCCAT
This sequence comes from Micropterix aruncella, assembly GCA_944548615.1. NCBI lineage: Eukaryota > Metazoa > Arthropoda > Insecta > Lepidoptera > Micropterigidae > Micropterix > Micropterix aruncella. Next base: position 59,333,127 of record OX155980.1, on the reverse strand, counting down.
ACGCCCGCTGCTTTTAAAATTAAAAGAAAACGAAAACATAATCATAAATGCCTATCCATAAGAAATTGGAAAGTGAAAAAGATGAGAAAAGTCGAAAAAACGTGACGCAAAAGCTCCGCTTCATGACCAAAGAGTCATAAAAATTACAAATAACTTTTCATCGCAAATTAATTGTCAGGAAATCTAAAAATTAACAAAGAATATAAGCTGGAACGAAAAAGCACTTTTCTAGCGCTGGGCTTGAATCGATTCGTATATCGCAACATCTAATCAGCCTTTCTAAACGACGGATAAAACCGATTGGTTAACCGGTCGGAAGCCAGTCTTCGCGCGCAAAAAGTCGCGCCGCAACTTTTTGGTTGATTTTGTAAATAAATATTACCAATATTGTTTTTTAAGGAATTCCTTCTTGTTAACTAGTAATTAATCTTTTTAGTCATGTATATTATATAATTATATAGAGAACGACGGGATATTCTTGGACACGGGGTTTTGTTGGACAGCGCGATATTTTTTTCCTTAGTAATGCTTGACAACTGTCAACCAACTGTCATCGAGTCGTCTCATGCTGAGCTCATTTTCCATTAAGCACTCGACCTGTGTACACACACTGTTATCTCGCTGCCATAGTAAATAAAAATTTGATACTTCGAAAGTTTTTATTTCACTTAGTATTTTGTTTATTTTGAATACATTTTTCGACGAACCAACTCAGGTAAATATATTTATAATATTCGTGGAACCTTACACACGTGGAACGCACAAAAGAATTTTGTATGAAGTTTGCCTTGTGTTACTTATGTCACGGTATAACAACCAGTAGCTTTACTCTCGAGCTACAGGGCAATGCGGGAAGAGGGTGCGAGGAATGTGTGGAGAGGGGTCCGTCCCGACGAACGGGAACATTTAGCATTACGGCCAGGTAAAGGATGGCGACCGTTTCGAGCATTTGGACGTCGGCGTAGGCCGAGTAGCGAAAAATCTGGCGAGCAAATGCTAGCCCTTACTACTCGTGTCCCTGAACCTTGCTGTGGCGTACCAAAAAGCCTTGCAAACCTAATGCTCAAACAAATGTGTTTAGAACAATCCGTCAACCACTGGAACAACACGCCAGGGTTGAATCATTCCAAAGCGCTTACGACCGTAAGACGGCCCGTGAGGGCCTCACGGGCCGTCTTACTAAATAGGAACAATCTACGCATACTGGTGAGGGCGCTCACGGGGCATTGTGGCCTGAACAAACACATGTTCAACCTCAAACTCAGAGACACAAAAATGTGCAGGTTCTGCCAAGGGGCAGAGGAAACTCCCCAGCACCTCATGTGCGAGTGTGGCCCGCTGATGCGTAAAAGATACACCCACTTGGGTGGTCACTACCTCCGACCTAAGGAGGTAAAACAATCTGGCGCCAAAAGCCTGCTGCGGTTCTTAAATGACACGAGGCTTAACGCAGAACTATAGTAGGTGGCGAACACAATAGATCAGCAATAGTCGCAGTGTTACAAGGCTCATAAAGACCTTAGAAAAGCCCACTCAACAAATTAAAAAAATAATACTACTCGTGTCGTATTCGTTTTGATTTCAATTTTGTTCTAAGAGAATCTACTGTCTGGGGTATCCTGTGCTTATGTAAAGATGACCGCCATTTTGTAAAAAATGAGCGTTCGTGAATTAATTATTGGCCTTTTTTGTCACTTATTGAATTATTATGACAATTATTGAACACTTAGTTCTCGATGTTTGACGACATAACTTCGTGTGTTTGATGCGTAAAAGGAATTTTCGTGCATAATTATAATACAGTATTAGTTTTACGGAAATTTTTAATAGTTTTTTGGTCCGATAACATTTTTGTCCGTTGAAACTTGGCACGCCAGCCAATAAGTCAATCCGTGGCCGTAAACCAACGAAATCGACCGTTTTGACAACGTCAGAAATTGTGGCTGACCTATGTGATAAGGCCGGAAGACGATGAAAATGTTATAGGAGAAAGGTCAGCAGCAAAAAAGTAAAAAGGCCGTGGCAAATCGAAGACTCCGTAGAATGAAATACCATTTCCGACCGAAACTGACGTGGAGGATGACGTTAATTTCTGCATAATTTGCAAGAAAAATATGCCAAAGAAGGAGAACCGCCAAAACACAGCCCATTGCATCGTTTGTGATCGAGGTGTTCACATGAGTTGCATTGGAGAAAACCCGAATACATACACTGTGTTCCCTGCGATTCGAATTAATTTTCATAGCCATTTTACACTTTATTAATTCTTTCAGTTTCATTTACAAATAAAGGTTTCACATCAATAATTTTATTTTTTTCCGATTTACAAATTGTCCAATAATTCCCCTAGATTTTTAAAAATCTTAAAAACAGATTTTTTACGCCAACTGATATAAAGTTAAAGTAAAGTTGAAACAATTTAATCAAGCTGCTGACACCAAAAGGAAAATTATTTCTCGTTGTATAAAACGAAGCTTTGATCTTTTTTAGAAAAAGTAACTTTTTTGTGAGTTTTTTTGCCAATATAAAAGTGTGTCCAAGAATACCCCAAGAATACTTCCCCTATTACACATGAGGACCAGCTGAAACGGTGACGCGCAGATCTGTCAAAAGACGCTTTTATGCATTGTTGGCGTCCGACCGATTTATTTATTTATTTATTTATAGCAATGTACATAATAAGCAACAAGCGTAACAAATTATATTTAATATCTACACTTAAATAAAACCCACAGCAAGTTTTGTCACGCTTATAGTGAAGATCGGTCCCATGTCGCCCAACTAAGTATGAACACTTGTTCCAGGGCAGACATATTAAACAAATACTAGTTTAAAAAGAAAACATAATCAAAAGAAAAAAAAAGTAGTTTAAACAAAAAGAAAAAAAGCGAAAATGAAAAAAAACATTGAATTAAATAAAAATATGCATAAAAATAAAATATGTAAATATATAATTATAATAAAATAAAACATTGAAGTAAATAGATAATTAAATACACATATCCTTCGGTTAATAATAAACTATATAGTCATAACTTAAATTATAAATAAAATTTGTAATATTTGTAAGAAAAATAAAAAGTCACAATAAAATTATAATACCATTAATTGTAAAGATTAAAAAAAAAAAATAGTCACAAATAAAAATTTAAATAATAAAATTAGTCACAAAGTGCAGCCAAACAAAGCTAGATAGTTGAGAGTTCTTGGTATATTCGGTACCTTCCTGGCCCAAGCATCCACGAGACCAGTTGTTTCTTAAAAATTGGAATGCTCGGGCTAATCTTTATACCTGCAGGTAGGATGTTATATATCCTAGGCCCTAGATAAGTGAAATTTCTTTGGCCAAATGACGTACTCCTTCGAGGAACTGCAACGTAGTCACTATTGGCACGTCTTGTGTGTTTAGTTTGCTGGGATTTAATTTTTTCCTTAAGAACGATCCGACCTAAAATCATTAATTTAGTTTCCAAATTGAATAACTCGTACGAAACTAACTAACCTTAAATTATGTAAGTCAAAACTGAACACTCCAACTTCGTATTAATTTGCGTAGCTTATAAAACTTTTCATTAAAAGAAAACGAATTCATACCGCGTGGAAATAGACGATTTTTCCCGGCGTTTCGGCAGTTACATTTGCTGTTTTTACATCCCAGCAAATGTAAATACACCAGTCCCACTCCTATTTTCCCAAATAGGAGTGGGACTCGTGTAGACGCTGCGTGCCGGCACTCTGCATTCAGTTTCTACCTCCGCGTCGCCAGCTGGCGTGGATCATGGCGGCATAGTGATTAGGTCACCTGATCTTACGTCGTATGGTTCCGGGTACGATTCCCGGCTGGGTCACAATTTTCCGTTGGGATAATATTAATAACATAGCACTTCACACGCATGTTACATGCACATATACAACGAAAGAGTTGTGACAGCCGGAGAGACGGTGGACGGCGTGAAAGAACGCATCGGATCGATGGCCTTGCAAGCCAGATCCGATTATACTAAAGCAAAAAAAGGAAAAAAAGGAATTATGCCCCCAAAGCGGCCTATCAGGGGGGGGGGGGCAAATTCCCGCTACCTCAGACGAAACCCCACAAAACGACATGGCGAAAATACCGGACCTTGTTTGCCCTTACTGTCAAAAGAAATATAAACGTCTGGCGTGGCTAAACAAGCATATTGCTGGGCATGATGATAGCGACGCTGCACGGCAGTGTCTTAAACCGTCGCAAGGAGTCACGGACAGAGTCGAACCTCACACGTCCCTAGACTCCACATCTGCCCGCAGTTTGTCACCCGACCGGTCTCCACGACCTGCGCCAATCATATCTTTCCCTCCTCTAAAATTCCCTTCACTTGCAAAAGAGGATTGGGAATTTCACAATTGTAATTTAACTTCAATTCTTGACCACTCTGTGAACCGTTATGCCCCTGCCAGTGTTCAACTGTCGTCCTTCCAGGTGGCGCTCCATGAATACTTCTCGGGTGTTTACCCAAAATCTACCCATGTTGACCCGGTTCACAGAGAAAACGCATTCAAAGCAAAGCTCCGTAGGCAGAAGCGGCTACTTCGTCGCCAGCTACGTGAAGCCAAGAAAGCCGGAGATAAGGCCCTCTGCCACAACTTCTCGCACGCGTACCGCTCTATATTCAAACTGATACAGAGCGTAGCAACGCAAAACAACAAGCGCAAAGAAGCATTTCTCAAGTCCAAAGAGGAATCCCGGTTTGACAAAAACCGTTTTAAATACAGTAAAAAGGTTTTGTCTGCCGCTAAGGGCACAATCCAAATCCCGGAAGAAATGGCCACGGAATACTTTTCGACCACTTATGAGGATCCAATGCGGCTCCATACGTACAGCCCTCCTCCGGACATTAAACATCCGCACGTGCCTACAGTAGCTTTCGCCTCTCAACCCCCATCTCTAAATGAGATTTTAAATCAAATAAAAAGGAAGCCGTCGGGCTCTACTCCAGGTCCCGATGGTATTCCCTACTTAGTGTATAAAAAGTGCCCCTGCCTTCTGCAATATTTAGGATCCATCTTCCGACATATATGGAATAGCGGTGTAGTCCCACAGAATTTCGGCCGAGCGACAGTCATCTTAATTCCGAAGGTCCCAGTTTGCACCGGACCAAAGGACGCTCGGCCCATTGCTCTGAGAGATACTGTGGCCAAAATCTTTTTTGGCATAGTCCACATGAGGATGAGCGAATTCATGCACCGAAACGAGTACCTTGGAGTGTCGGTACAAAAAGGCTTCATGCGTGGCGTCTCAGGCTGCCTCGAGCACAATTCTCTCTTGGCTGCTGCCATTAAGGATGCGAGACAGCACGAACGCCAAATCAATGTATGCTGGCTCGACCTAGAGAATGCCTTTGGGTCAGTTCGGTACAGTCTCCTCCACTTTGCCCTCCGCTGGTAGGTACAACTTCCCACCTGTGGTGCGTGACGTTGTAGCCTCCTACCACAACTGTCTGACGTTCCATGTCAAAACGCAAGAATGGACTACCCGCTCTATATCATATTCAATTGGACTGTTTCAGGGCTGTTGCCTCTCTCCGACGATATTCAATATCATTTTCAATATACTGCTGGAAAGCCTGAACCAGTTCGACAAGAAGTGGGGTTACCGTTTTAAAACAGACGGCCAATACACATCGTCGTGCCTCGCGTTTGCCGACGACCTAACTTTGATCACCAGGAGCCCCAAGCAGCTTTCCCTGCTATTACAGAAAGTGGAGCTGTTCTGCGACTGGTCAGGCTATATAAAAGTGAAGCCCTCCAAATGTTTTTGCCTTGGACTCGCCCGCATAGACACAAAATTTACGTCCTATGACCCAAAATTGGTCTATAAGGGCTCTATTATCTCCCTTTTAGACCCAAATAATCACTTCAAATTTCTTGGCAGGAAAATCACCTGCCAGGGAAAAGACCTCTGGCGATCATGTTATAGAACATTTCAGTAGTTGCCTGCAAAAGATTGATGCATTGCTAATCTCTGGCCCTCGTAAGGCTTGGATCTATGACAACTATCTAACTTCACATTTGTCATGGCCCTTTCTTATTTACGATTTCACCAAAACCCAACTGTCTCGTCTGGATGCACTGGTGACAGCTAGTTTAAAATCCTGGTTGTCCTTAGCCAAACCAGCTGACCCCTCGACTCTCTTCAGGTCCAATCACAATTTTGGGCTAGCTCTAAAACTGCCCTCTCTGCTCTACGCCAACTCCAGAATAAACAAAAATTCGATGCTAAGCAATTCCAAGGATGCGGAAATATCGAAGCACGTAAAAAGTGGCCGTAGTGAGTCAAATGATCTACAAGCCCGCGTTGACTTCCACAAAAAGTTCCTTACTGGAATCAGCCAGAATGGCACTGGTCTGGGGTATGGCAGTACAACCATGAGCGATGTGGACTTGAAGAAGTCTCTCTTGCGGGGAGATTACGACAGCAATAGTATGGCTCACGCTATTGGCCTTCAATGCCAGAATGATTGGACAACAATTGGAGACTTTTGCATTCCTCCTCCAATGCACTGGAAAGTAATGTTGAATAACTGGACGCCAGAGATGCTGAAATTTTATTTAAATGCCTTTCAGCATACACTTCCAGACCCCAGTAACCTCGCTCGTTGGGGCTATGCCGAGGATAGTTCATGTCCCCTTTGTAGCAACACCCCTTGCACAGCTAGACATATTCTAGCTGGCTGCAAGGTGGCCTTGGATCAAGGACGGTACACTTACCGCCACGACAAAGTCCTTGCTGTTATTCGCGAGGTACTTAGCCTCTCAGTGGCTCGTGCCAACAAGGGTTTGACAGTATCCTCCAAACCCCCAATACAGTTTGTGCGGGTTGGCTCTAAAGGCAAAAAACATCTCACTGCAAAACCTTTCTCAATAATCGAGAAAGCTTCAGATTGGATTATGGAGGTCGATTCGGTCTCTAAGCAGTATAAATTCCCTGAAAGTCTCGGATGCACAGAACTGCAACCAGATATAACTCTTTACTCTCTATCTCGGAAGATGGTCCTTATCGTAGAATTAACTGTTCCATGGGAATCAAATATCCCAAAAGACCACGAGTACAAATTAAATAAATACCATGACCTCGCAAATGCCGTCACCCGGAACGGCTTCACTGTTCACCTTCACGCGGTGGAAGTAGGCGCTCGTGGCCTGCCAGCTACATCTTTGTTTCACCTTTTTAACCCCTCAAATGAATGGCGATTAGCTCGGGTTGCCTACGGCAAAATGTATATAAATTTATATTTACATTTACATTTACATTTACATAGAGCGGGGTTTACTATAGAGCTATAGCATTACTATAGAGCGGATTACTATAAAGCGGCGCACATTTACATTTATATTTATATTTATATAAATTTATATACATTTTGTATACATTTTGCCAAGGCATCCCTTAAGGGACGCCTCACATTTGAGGGGTTAAAGATCTTGGTCTCTCCAGGAAAATAATCAACTCCTTTCTAGAAAAATCTCAAATTCTATGCATCTCAAATTCTATGGCTTCGAAGGGGGAGTGAATGGGTGGTAAGGTGACGCTCACATGTGGCAAGACAGCTGTCCTAAACCTACCACCGCCGATCGTAAGTCCGGAATCCACCCTTCACCTCCCAGAAGTGTAATAATTATATATGATGGGCCCGATGTTTGGTCGGTGAATTCCATGGCAGCTCCGTTTGTATTTTATGTTTTATTTACATTTTATAGTAGTATTGATTGTAAGTGATTTGTGATAATAAACCCGCTCATTGTGAAATCTCGCAATAAAGAATAGAAACACAGTTAGTGTCGATATCGATATTTATTCACTACATTTCACCCTTTCTAGTTGCTGACTGAGTTGAAAAAGAATAGTAAAATCGACGAAGATGCATTTTCAATAATTACTAATATAATAACATAAATATACACCTAACCATAGTAGTATTAAATTAAATCTTCAATTATCGTGAATTACCATAATAAAATTATATGGCAATGATTTCCGACATTTTGGTTGACAGTTGTCACTGCTGTCAGTCGGTCGGTATTTTTTGAGGTTATATTTTTGAAAACTGCGTCTATTTTTATTACATAATTGAGTAAATCTCGAATAAGTCGTAAACTGCAAATGGCGCAGGGACGACGGCGCGATCTTTTGAAGATAATATGGCAGAATTTCAACAATTCTCTGATGCCTCGCCATTTTACTGGGGATTACATAGGTATTCACTAGTGTTGTGATGGTGCTTTGCTATTTTAGCCCGTTTGTGCTAAACTCGTGGTTGTTTTCTACGTAAAGACTACAATGGCAACACATTCTTTGCGATTCCGCCGCAGTGCGCTCGGCACAAACCGTCAAGATACTTCGAAGCTCCGTAGGGCGGTGACTTTACCGATAAGATGACAGGTCTCTGAAGCTCGCCAGAAAACGGTATATATAAACATACGTACATATAGCAAGCCAACATCAGTCCACCAATAACAACGCGTGAATTATGCAACAACTGAAAATAAATATTAAAGCTCCCGCGGGAAATACAAATTATGACTGTCATATTTAGTAGAGTAGGCAATAGACCGAATCGGATACTCAAATCTTAGTCTGGTAACCGGGCCGCACACCTGAGCAGCAAGCAGCAAGCGTACAGCAAATGCTTTAGGTAGCATTTAATGTGCCCATACAATCACCTATACAGTACGCACACATGAGAAGCATTTACTACTCGGCGTAGTTTGCTGCGTGACAGCATGCGCGCCGCACATTTACGAGATTAAACACGTTCATTTTTTGCGTCGCGGTCCAGGCAGCATTTGTGAGAATGAAAGACGATTTAGAATTTTGTATTGCTTTTATTAAAGAAGTCGAACAAAATCCTGCTCTTTACGATCACAAACTGCAAGATTACAGTAATAGAAGAGTTACTGAAGTAATATGGAATAGAATTAGTGAGCGATTTAATGAACCAGGTATGTACCTACTTATATAAAATTATACTGCCATGGTACTGAACCATAAGGTTTCTGAAAATACTGACATAAATATTCCCTATTTTCAATGGCATTGTCAGTCGGTCTTCCTCTTTGATTGTCAAGATTTTGAATATTTGTATTAGCTGTAACATTTTCCGTCGTTGAAGTCATTCTATTTTTTTCATTAATTTTAATGAAGTTATGTAATAGGCACGCGGTTTTCACAATTTTGACAGCTTTATCCACTGAAGTTGATATAGGAGTTTGGAATATACGAAACTTTGATGCCAGCATACCAAATTCACATTCAACAATGTTTCGTCCTCGAGACAAACGGTAGTTAAATATTCGACGATCATTATTTAAAACTCTAGAATTAAAAGGTCTCATTATGTTAGTACTAAGAGGAAATGCTTCATCTGCTACAAAATAAAAATCGAATGATCTATCGAATTCTTCTTCACCTGGCAATGCCATAGAATCGGGAATATTTAAGGTTTTATTTGAAAGGGCCAGACCCAAAGCTGATCTTCGAAAAACTCCAGAGTCATTACTCCTGCCATAATCTCCAACATACTTGTGAATAATCCATCTGCATCAACGCAAGCCATAAGATTAATAGAAAAGAATTCTTTATAGTTAAAGTAACTACTCCCCGAATTTATTGGTTTTTTAAGACGAATGTGCTTGCCATCAATAGCCCCAATGCAATTAGGTAAATTCCATAATTCTAGGAATCTCTTTGATTTGTGTAACCAGTCATCTTTAGTTGGTATTGGCATATATTGTGGTTGTAAAATTTCCCAAATAATGTCACAATCATCATTTATTATTTTTCCAATAGTTGTTTCGCCCCTCATAAATGCATATGACATTGATCTGAATGATGAACCCGTAGCCAAGTATCTGGAAGAAATTACAGTGGAATAAGTTTCTTATGGTGATTATATTATTAATTAATATTTATTTATTTATTTCAGCCAAGGAATGTAAAAATAAATGGAAAATTATACGTTCATCCTATATACGAAGTTTGAATACTAAAGCTAAAAGTGGTTCCAAAGCCGGCGCGAAGAAAGAATATTACTTGGGACAATATTTAAGATTTCTAAACCCATTTACAAAAAACCGTCCCCAGGAAGGAAATCTAAATACTCCTCATACTGAAATTGATTCAAGTCAAGAAGAAGTTGAAATTATTGCCAGTTCTAATACTCAAGATGAATACCAATATATGTCGTCACCGCCTGAAATAGCAGAAAACAGGAGAATAACAAAAGTTGATAACCGACAGGATGAAAATGTTCAATCACCATCAGACAATTCATCATCTTTACCTTCTCACCCGTCTACAGATCATCATACAAGCAAAAAGTATAAATACCAAAAGAATATAAATAAAAAGGAAATTAATTCTGCAGATCAATGTGCGATAGATTACTTTACTTCGAAAAAAAAGAAGTACGAAATGACTAATGAGCAAAAAGACCCATGCGAGCACTTCCTTTTGAGCATAGTACCTTATATGAAGTCCATGTCGCAACTAGAGCAGCTATCATTTCAAAAAGGAGTGCTAAATCTAATAGAAAATACAATAAAATCTAGACAGCAACTCCAGCGCCCACAAAGTCAAGGTTCCAGCTATTCTGATCAATCTTCAATATCTACTTATAACCAATTTTTTCAACAAAGTCAACAATCACAAAGACGGCCTTCAAACTATTGCCATTCTCCAACGGCTTCCACTTCCACATTCGTCATGCACCAGCTCCCAAAGAGTCAGCTCACTGCGCTTTCTGGTCCTCCTGAACAAGACATTCAGGTCACCCTCTCTGACCATTCGTCAGGAATTGATGATGCTCGTGTGTTTTTTTCTACTTTTTCGGACGTACTACAGCCTCAGGAAGAACCACAAGAACGGCTACAATAAATAAACAATAAATGTTTTTCTTACCTTATTATAATCAATAAACGTTCTTCTGAAGAAACTGATTCTCGATAATGTGTGTTTTTTTTCATCATCCTTGGACCAACTGAATGTAACAATTTTTCGAAAGTACTTGGCAGCATCCTATAATACGACTGAAACTTTTCTCTATCATTAATAAATTCTTTGGATATTTTGAAATTTCCAAAATTTTCGTGACCGCGATTATATGGATGTATCCAGTACCGTCTTTTGTTCCTATTTCTTCGTAATAATTGCCACATGAAAAAGTCATCTTCATCGGAAGACGACATCTCACAAACTGCGTATTTACGCCGCAAATGCTTTAAGTGCTAAATGTGGAGAAGCAAATACTGTACAGCGTTTGCTATACGCTTGCTGCTTGCTGCTCAGGTGTGCGGCCCGGTGTAATGATCGAGAATCATAATTTAGGATGTTCAAAATTTTACTATGCATATTAATTTCAAAACTCGGGTCCGCTCTCCGCCAATGATTGTATTAATGGGCGAGGACTCTCTTACACATCCTACATATATGTCAGCTCCCTGGACTTCAGCTCGAGGCACCTCAGTTCGGTAGATGTTAGATTACTGCAGACATTACAGATATGCAGCTTGCATTGATCGCACTTTATGAAGTTCGGTTTCAGGGTTTTGCAAATCGTACAGATTGCCATTTTGTTATATATTTTTTTTTCCACTTAGTTTGTATTTGGACCAGTATAACTAAGTATCTGCTACTTTTAACGACTACTTGATTGAAAGTTACTGTTTACACAGCTCTAGTACTACTGACACTAGAATGGAGGTAGTTTTGATTATTATTTTTAGGTCCACTATTTATTCACTTTTCTTCGAAAAAAATAGTTGTTTTACTGTTCGTAATACTTCCACAGTTAAAGTCAGTGGTCCGTTACAGGATAGTATGGTTTTTGAGGCAAAAAAACATACTATCCTGCATACCCATACGCCACGCCCATACCATATCCTGCATACCCATACCCAACGCCCATACCCCGCTGTCCGAGTCATACACCCGCTATGTGTGGCTTGTGCCTAAGTGGTCGCGCGCGCAAACTGAGATCCACAACCGTCCCACTTAATTTTCAAAAATGTATATTTTCGTTTTGTAAAATGTATTATTTGTTGGATTGTGGAGGTCGATTCGGTCCAAATTATAAATACTCTGTAATATTGTTTTGACATGGTTTTGCGTCTCGCCTCGCGCGAGAGTGTAAACGCCCCAAAAACGAAAAAATACCCCGACTCTCGGGAGAGAATATTATTTAGTACTACCGTCTTTTCGAGAAAATACTACAAAAACACCATTACTATTCAGCAGCAGATTGCACCAATGGATTGCCTGTTGAATTGACTTTTTTATTTTTGTAGGAAATACCCTTCAACCGAAGAGGAACTGTCGCACAATCTGTCCACAATAAACATGAAGAAAGTGAATTCGAAAAAGTTGGAGGAGCTTCCAATGCTACCGGTCCTCCGCGACAAGGGCTACGAAAACTATCCAAAGTACGAAGAACGCGAGTCAGGAGATTCCTCTAGGCACAATAAACAGACGTAACACTTCTAGAAATAAATGATAAGTCTTAGTCAAACCTCTCCTGCTTTTTTATTAGAATCGTCATATTTGCATATTAGACTGCTCAACGACGTCACAGTATACCGAGTTAGAACAGTATGCGCACTATCAAGCGGCAGGGCGATGCAGGGTTAGGGTGCGAGGGACGTAAGCAGAGGGATTTGTCTCGGTGAACGCCTTTGGTTGGCGTTATGCTTGGGTGTAGGTTAGCAAATTTCTCAAATGTTTGAATATCTGCATCGGCGGAGTTGCCGCTATATGCGAGACCTTAGGAGTCGCGACATCGCTCAATTTGATTTCAATTTTGTTCTAAGCGCAGCTGCTGTCTATACTGTGACGACATTATACGATTTGTAAACCAGTATTTTACTACGCAATGCAACCAGTAGATAGCACTAAAAAGTTCTTAAAATTGATTATTATATTCAATATGGCGACTTTCTGTAAATGGCACTAAAACATCCACTGTCATTTCTATTGGGTTTCTCTGACGTTGTGAGTTATCGATATGATCAGAGCCCAGCTTTGTGAAGTCTTGTTCCCTTGGTGTAGTACATGCGGTACGATAAACACAATGTATAATACAGGGTAGGCCAGAAAGGCGTACGATTTTAAAAACACTCTTGCGTTTGGACCTTATGAGAGGGGCCTGCGCGGGTGGTGGGGTTGAGAAGCTCGGTTCTCGGAAATTTAGTCGCGATGGATCTCTTCACCGGAGCGCAACGTGCATTCTGCGTTAAACATTATTATAAAAATGGCGATTCGTGCGCTATTGTTCGGCGATTATTTCGGCGTTAGTTTGGATTACATGACCTAAATCAATGTCCGAAGGAAAGTGTGATTCGTTCGTGGGTCAGAAAGTTCGAAGCTACTGCTTCGACTGTCAAACAGAAGCCTGCGGGACGCATAAGGTCAACAAGAACGGAAGACACAATCGAACAAGTTAGAGCTTCAGTTCAACGTAATCCTGGTCTATCGACTCGCAAGCGATCAGCCGAACTTGTGGTATCCAGAACATCTTTGCGTCGCATTTTGTTGAAAGATCTGAAATTGCACCCGTATAAAATTCAACTTGTGCAGGAATTACAGCCAAATGATCCAATTTTACGACGAGCTTTTGTTGAAACAATGTTGGAACGCTTTCAGAGTTTCAACAATATTCTGTTCTCCGACGAAGCCCATTTTCACTTAAATGGGCATGTCAATAAACAGAATTGCCGTAACTGGGCTGCAGAGAACCCACGTGCAAAACATCAAAAGCCTCTGCATTCGCCGAAAGTAACCGTTGGGCGGCCATATCAGCGCACGGAATTATAGGACCTTATTTCTTTGAAAACAAACAAGGGCAATCTGTCACTGTAAATTCTGACCGATACATAGCCATGTTAAGGGATTTTTTCTTTCCGCACTTGCAACAATTTGAAGCCTATAATCGTGCGACATGGTTTCAACAAGATGGCGCGACATGCCATACATCTAATGCCTCTTTGGGGGTTGTAAACGAGATGTTTGCTGGAAAACTGATATCGCGCCGAGGTGACATTGCATGGCCGCCTAGAAGTCCGGATCTAACGCCACCGGACTTTTTTATGTGGGGATACCTGAAAAGTAGAGTCTACTCCAATAACCCAGCCACGATTAACCAGTTGAAGACCAATATCCGAGAAGAAATTGCAGCTATTCCCCGCGCAATGTGCCAGCGAGTTTTTACTAATTTGAGGTTCAGATTCGAGAAATGTTCGCAGCGCGATGGTGCACACCTGGATGATGTTATTTTAAAGAAATGAATTTCCCAGATGTCTATTTTAATTGAAATAAAAAATTGTATGTGAATTGTATTTAGTTTTTTATTATAATTTTTTCAAATTCGCAAATCTTTCTGGCCCACCCTGTATTTAGACCATTTAATTATCCAAAAATAAGCTAATAGAAGAGATACCTTACCGTTTATACGTCAACGAGTGATTAAATATGCTAAATGTACGCGCTTGTATATCGGTAGTTCTGCTATAGAGTGGGTAGTTCTGCAATTAAATTATACTTGCAACTATGAAAGACGCTTTTTTCCATACATTGATAAATTACAGCGTTTGTAAGACTCGTTTAGAAATGAAATTATTATTTCTTCGAACACTATTAGGTCGGGCATACGCAGACTGTGTCATCGCGAATTTCACGATAAAGGTAGGTTTAATTCATGGAAAACTTTAAACGTTTGTTTCTATATACTGCAATAGTGCCTTTAGACGGAAGAGAAATCTAAAGAAGCATAAATACATCGCAGGTGCATTTGGGCACAGCAGCGACATTTAAATATTTCAAGTTTAATTATATGAATGAATAAGCAAAGAACACTGTAACATTCGGAATCAAATTACCATATTCCTTGAAAAAACTGCATATTTTAAAATCAGAGGGGGAAATTGACAAAGTCGCTCTACGGGAAGTAATGGAATAGATAATTGCATAAACAATATGAGGAACTCTCTCATAGTTTGGAATGAAATCAATTATCATTTTAAATATAGCATTCTCGATTGTTTAAGGTCGTAAAGTACGTACTAAATTTGAGTAAAATGGTAGTCTTTTTTGTGGGTTGGCATCATTTTAAAACGAGATCTATTTAATCCCATATCAAAAACATAATGAATATTTTCATGATTATTCGGTAACATTTCATCCCAATTACGTGAAGCCAAGAAAGCCGGGGATAAAGCCCTCTGCCACAACTTCTCGCGCGCGTACCGCTCTATACTAAAACTCATACAGAGCGTAGCAACGCAAAAGGACAAGCGCAAGGCAGCATTTCTCAAATCCAAAGAGGAAGCCCGGTTCGACAAAAACCGTTTTAACTACAGCAAAACGGTTTTTGTCTGCCGCCAAGGGAAAAATCCAAATCCCGGAAGAAATGGCCACGGAATACTTTTCGACCACGTATGAGGACCCAATGCGGCTCCATAATTACAGCCCTCCGCCGGGCATTACACCTCCGCCCCTGCCTACGGTAGCTTTTGCTTCTCAACCTCCATCTCTAGATGAGATTCTTAATCAAGTAAAGAGGAAGCCGTCGGGCTCTACTCCGGGTCCCGATGGTATTCCCTATTTAGTATATAAAAAATGCCCCTGCCTTCTGCAATATTTAGGATCCATCTTCCGAAATATATGGAATAGCGGTGTAGTCCCACAGAATTTTGGCCGAGCGACAGTCATCTTAATTCCGAAGGTCCCAGTTTGCACCGGACCAAAGGACGCTCGGCCCATTTCTCTGACAGACACTGCGGCCAAAATCTTTTTTAGCATAGTCCACACGAGGATGAGCGAATTCATGCACCGGAATGAGTACCTTGGAGTATCAGTTCAAAAAGGCTTCATGCGTGGCGTCTCGGGCTGCCTCGAGCACAATTCTCTCCTGGCTGCTGCCATCAAGGATGCGAGACAGCACGAACGCCAAATCAATGTATGCTGGCTCGACCTAGAGAATGCCTTTGGGTCAGTTCGGTACAGTCTCCTCCACTTTGCCCTCCGCTGGTAGGTACAACTTCCCACCTGTGGTGCGTGACGTTGTAGCCTCCTACCACAACTGTCTGATGTTCCATGTCAAAACGCAAGAATGGACTACCCGCTCTATATCATATTCAATTGGACTGTTTCAGGGCTGTTGCCTCTCTCCGACGATATTCAATATCATTTTCAATATACTGCTGGAAAGCCTGACCCAGTTTGGCAGGAAGTGGGGCTACCGTTTTAAAACAGACGGCCAATACACCTCGTCGTGCCTCGCTTTTGCCGACGACCTAACTTTCATCACCAGAAGCCCCAAGCAGCTTTCCCTGCTATTACAGAAAGTGGAGCTTTCTGCGACTGGTCAAAACCTCTCTAAAGGCAAAAACCATTTAACTACAAAACCTTTCTCAATAATCGAGAAAGCTACAGATTGGATTCTGGAGGTTGATTCGGTCTCTAAGCAGTATAAATTCCCTGAAAGTCTCGGACGCACAGCCCTCCGTCCAGATATAACTCTTTACTCTCTATCTCGGAAGGTGGCTCTTATTGTAGAATTAACTGTTCCATGGGAATCAAATATCCCAAAAGACCACGAGTACAAATTAAATAAATACCATGATCTTGCAAATGCCGTAACCCGGAACGGCTTCACTGTTCACCTTCACGCGGAAGTTGGCGCTCGTGGCCTGCCAGCTAAATCTCTATTTCACCTCTTTAAAGATCTTGGCCTTTCCAGAAAAATAATCAACTCTTTCTTAGAAAAATTATCTAAAACTGCGATTTGCGCATCTCAAATTCTATGGCTTCGAAGGGGGAGTGAATGGGTGGTAAGGTGAATGCTCACATGTGGCAAGACAGCTGTCCTAAACCTACCACAGCCGGTTCGTAAGTCCGGAATCCACTGCTCACCCCCCAGACGTGTAAAAAAAAAATAGTATTATGATGGGCCCGACTCCGGTCGGTGAATTCCATGGCAGCTCCGTTTGTATTTATTTATTATATTATTATTTTTAGCATTTTATACATACGTTTTTGAACTGAGAAAATTAGTTTAGGTAGATATGGATCGAAATAAAAAAGATATTATTTATCAGTACGTTTTCGAATCAATGTTTTCATGTAGCCGTGGCCTAAGTATTTCCCATTAGCGGCAAATTGGAATGCGGCGAATCTGGACGCGGAGCAATAAGAAGCGGCAAAATCGTTCTTTATAAAAATCCATTAATTATCAATTTTTAAAGATGGTCAACGCTATTAGCACTTTGTCGTTTAGGAAGGGTTGCCAAATCCTACTATGGAGTTGAGCAATCTAATACTATCTACATAATCAATGGTATCGGCTATGATACGACTTGTAGCTTGAAGAAACAACAAAAATAAATGGAAAAAAGACTGAAAAATAAAACAAAAAACGTTGCATTTTATTTTTTTAATAGACATGTAGGGTTACATATTTTACAATCCATTTTAACGCTATATAATATACTTTTATCAATACAAATACATGCTGTGTAGGTATTCTTACATAAATGACTGCTATGTTTCTTGCAATAGTAATAATAGAAAGTCAGTAACATGTATAGCTCCAGACTATCGAGCAAATAGATTTTCTATACAAAATATGAACAATATAATTTATAACATAAGCGAGTTAAGTTTCGAGAAAGTAGTGGGTAGGATGGTACACACAAAAATGAGATTCTGAAAATTTTCAGATTAATAATGCTCTTATAGTTGGTAAATCAAAATAAATTAATAATTAAATGGGTTTTAAAAAGCAACCGATATATTGGGATTGTTTGTGAGTGTGGTTGCTCCTTGGCAAGCTTTAAATTGTCATTATAACAGGAAACTGGCATGCTTCCTTCTATATAAAATATATAAGATGTAAATGGTTTGCTTGTTTCTACTTTTTATTGTAAAATTTCACAATGGTCAAGTTTATTATCATACAACAATCTCTCTTAACCAGCCCTATAATGAAGTTTTATATGTATGTGTGTGTGTCACATGTGGGTAAGTGTGTGTCTTGTTATTGTATTCGATCGGAATAATTGAAATGCAATTTCGTTAATTTTATCCCAACCCATATGGGAATAGTGACCCATATGGGAATAGTAGATAGTGACTGGGAATGGTGCCCGGAACCTTCAGACCGATCAGCGGTATTTATAGCGGTAAACCACACATGCTGAACTCGATACTGACTCCACTGAAGATACTCGGATCAGTCCACTTTGCTATTTAACATATTATATTCTCTGAAAGACTAAAACTGAGTTCTCTGGAGCAATTTTTAAGACAGTGCGACAGTTTCTGCGATTCGTTACTTCGTATTTATTATCAACGTCAATTTGTATCGCAACTTGATCACTAAAGTGGCATATTGCGGCGAGAACAAGTTCGCTCTTGCATTGCTTGTTTTTGAAGGAATCTCGGTGTTTTTCGAAATAGTTTCTGAACGAAATAGGAATATTGGGCTCGATTGCGGTTCTTCGTGAACTAAAATCGGAAATTAGTCCGTGTGAACGAGACGGGGCAATACGCTAAAGCGGAGTGTGAGATGACCGGTTGTCACTTTTTCGCATTAAAACTGCCGCCAAGGTCAAATCTTACACCGCACGAAATATGCTCGAATTTATTCGGACGCGTATAAGTTCGACAGGTAGTATTTATCGACGATCGTTCGTTTCATATCCCGCTCTAACGTATCGCTCTGTCTCGTTCGCTTGGACTAATTTTAGTTTTAGTTCACAAAGAAACGCAATCGGGCCCATTGTCAACATTTAAATTTCTAGAGAAGAAAAACAGAAAGTAAAAAAAATGGTATGATGAACGATGTTTTGTTTTAATGCCCCATAAAGATGCCAGTGTCCGTTACGAAATATTTTGAGCATCTCGACACTCATGAACAATCACCCATTCACAGCGAAAAAACATATATTTTATAACTTTTTTTTACATATATTACGGAGATTCTATGATTCTGCTACATACTCAAAACTTATTTATTTTAAAAATCCAGCAATAAACTATGTATATATTTAAAAAAAAATGAAATACCAACAACGTCAACAGATATGGTCAATAAAATACGGTTCTCTATCTTGTGCGACATTTCGTGCATTTATTGATGCAAAAGTTTCATGTTTGTGTTTTGTACTGGAATACTTGTAAAAATCCAATATGCAATAATAATATATTGATACCTCTCCTAAGTCAGCGTGTTTCAAAGATTTTCTTGTAAATCTTGTCTCTATACAAACGGTAAACTCCGAAAGAACAAAACAATTATTATATACAGAGTGCTTGTAAAATGTTTTAACATTGGTAGATTGTGTCTATTTTAATTTCCACAGTGAGTTACGTATTGTTGTATGGGATGGTTTATAAAAGTATCATCTTATTGATAGAATATGGTGATACTTTTTGCAACATACTGTAATTATTATACATTAATAGCTGAAGACCCAGGAAGACTACACTAAAAGAAAGTAAATTTTCGCCATGCGATACAATCGAAAGAAGACTTACAATATTGCCTAATGTAAAACACTAAATAACTCATAATGAAAATAAATTTTATATATATATATATATATATATATATATATATATATATATATATATATATATATATATATATATATATATATATATATATATATATATATATATATATATATATATATATATATATATATATATATATATATATATATATATATATATATATATATATATATATATATATATATATATATATATATATATATATATATATATATATATATATATATATATATATATATATATATATATATATATATATATATATATATATATATATATATATATATTCATAATACTAACAACAAAATCACAAACTTATCGAGAGAAGCATAATCAAGCAACATTAATTTTGGTTTCAGTTTATTTCCGACAAAGACTAGAATTCATATTATATAGGGCGACGGAGCCTCCCGGAAATTTTACTAAATATAATATATATGTATGTATATAATATAATCTATATGATTATACACATATATTATAATAAATATATGGCACGGAAAATGTTTTAAAATTATCCAAACTATTGTTATTACCTATCTCAGTAGCCAGTAATGAAAAAGATAGGTAATTTTCTTCAATTTCTATAAAACTCCATTACGAAAAGACAACTATATCGCGAGCAAAGACTTGGGCGTTGCTTACCTACACAGTTGCAATGTATAATATTTTTTTTTTTATATTCAAAAGACAATATATTTACACACACATTTTACGTACGAGACAATAAATTAAAGAAAATAAAAACAAAAGGAAAGAAAATGCTATGTGAATACTGAAAATAGTACGCCATGCAAAATAAATTCTAGATGTTTTCTAATTAATAAAGAAGGAGACTCTTTGTTTTATGTTTTATATTAACCTTTCGCTCCGAGGAAAATACAAAAAGCGCGATAAATTAAAAATACGACTAAGGGTTATACACATCGATATACTTTTTTTTTAAATAATCTACTAACACTATTTGTAGGCGTAGGAATATAAAGAGCAGACCGGATTCCGATTTATGTACATTTGGTATTCTGGAATCTAGTAGAAAGAAATGCTACAGCCTATAAAAGGTGCAAGATGCAAATTTATTCTAGTCAGAGAGAAAGATCGACCGAAAAATACTATATAATTATATTTAGGAGTATGGCACTATTTTGAAAGTAAAATGAAAATTATAGCCACCCAACGGATACTACTTTTTCTCTGTACAGCTATTAAAAGATCTAGGCCAAAATTAAGTGAGCTAAACTCTACAATTTTGGCAACTTTTTTGTATTCATTTGAGTCCATGGTGCGGCCTGCAATTTAATTGACGACAAAACTTCCCAAACTCGGAAAATGAATAATCGTTCTATATACGGTATAAAAATATTGGATATGTGAAAATAGTTATAATTTTCGTTTTGTAAAAATTATAGTTTTGCTAGCAGCAGGTCTCGACTTAAGCCTTTTATAGTGAGGAAGGGTATGGTACTCGGTTTGAGATACAAATAGCCAGACCCAAATCGAAAATTGACTTTTCCTGTACACCAATCGTTTGTTTCAGCTGTTTTCACGAGGCCTTTTTTAGTTAGTTAAAATTGCGATTTCATATTGCAAGAGGTAGTTCTGATTATTGGCGAAGTTTTTCACAAAATATTATATTTAGTAGTCATACAACTTACTTTGTTTTATTTTCCTTTATATGTATTTCCAAATATTGTGTTTAGCATCTGAAATAAATGATTATTTCCGGTATAAAAATGTTTGTTTCATTACTAATGTAAGTTTTCACAGACAGTGATATAATTATGGGGGACCAGGAAATTGGATATCGTCTCTACTCACAAAAAAAAATATTTCATATATATATGGAGGGGGAGTGGGGTGAGGATTGAAGAAGTGGGAAATTAGGGGGGAAAAGGTTGGTGCTCTAGAGTAAAACAGACTTAGTGAATATTATACAGGAAATATCTACTTGTTTACTCCTTTACTCCTTAACCGTTTATTGACAGATGAATAGTTTCAGATGACACGCAGGTGCAGCCTATGATTTTGGCTACCATCTTTCCAAAATTGCAATGCAAGTTGCGGTGCAGGGAGGTAACTAAATATGTTGTATAGGAGGTTGATGACTCAATGTTATATAGGAGCTCTTTAACCTTGCCAAAAAATCAGAACTATCCAAACCTTGCAAGGTAAATCCAAATCCAAAATTCAATTTGGGTCCGAACAACTGAAAGTACTATTTCTCTATATAATATTTGTGGATCAAGCGCTACGCAATTAAAAATAAAACGGTCTCACTGTATTTTGGCATGTTACATAAAGTTTTTTTTAAATACGTATACTTAGTATTAGGACAAACATTTTTTAATATTTTTAATAAGTAATACAATAATTGATTGATATTTTTTTTTATAATAACTATTAGAACCTCTATTATTATTTTTAATATTTTTTGCGCTGTAATATTTTTTACTAATTGTGAATCACAAACGTTGACGGTAACTAGTCATTTAAATTTATGCTATAATAATTTTAACGCTAAAACGATACACATATAATCTCACTGTAATTTCTTTAAAAATTAACATTTATAATTTTTTATGTAACTTTACAGAACAGTAAAAGTAAACAGACAGTAATTCAATTGTGTTGGTTTACTGCGCGGTTTAAATTTACTGTGATTACGGTGTTTACGCGGTGAGACCATTATAACCAAACAGATCCCACTGCATGATTCCATGTTCATCCGTTATTTTATTGGATATTATAACAGATTAAAGTAGAAATTATGCGGCCGGATCCTAGACTATTATAGTCGCACCTTACAATGCGCGAAGGTGTTAAGCGCAAAAATATATTTTTTAATTACACTTAATTAATTTTTCCCCTATATAGATACATATTATGTCAATGACACCCAATAGAGAATTCCAAAAAAATTTTATGATCTATATTGAATAGTAAGCTTTAAACTTATATTTCTGTGTTTTACTTTTATTAAAGCAACAGCAGCGCGCGCTTAGATTATCCCTTTGAAACCATATCTCTCAGGAAATAGGTATATAAAAAGGTAAACACACAGAAATTTATGTTTAAGGCTGCTTTTCAAATTAGAACAAAAAAATCTATTTTTTTCCTGGAATTCCCAATAATGTTTCGGCGATCGGCCTTAGCCAATTCCCTCGCCGCCGACGATGTTTCTTTTTGTGCGTGTTACTTTAAGGGTCACTTGGTGTTTAAATATTTGTTACATAAATTATTATATTTTTTTCTTTGCCCATATAATATGTTGTGGCAACATTGCTTTATGTCATTTTGGTCGAGAGATCACTACATTAAAACAAAAGAAATGCAGAGGCGAGGTACATACGGCCGAAGCCATACATCCGCGGGACTCTTAAAAAATAATAAATTTTTAAACATTAAATGTAATGCTAAAAATCACACTTGAACACATTACGGTTATTCTTTTTAAAAATTAGCAATATTCCGATTTTATCGATGGGTGCGACTACTTTAAAATCTTTACAGGTTAATCAAACACAGTAGCATTTTGAACAGTGGATTTTTGTCATTAATATTCTAGAGAGCGAATTGCCTCTCCGCCGCTCTGTATTTCAACCCCGGTCATATGATTTTTAACATGTGCGATAGGGATAGAATATCCTCTCAAATATTTCCTAAAACCTTGTAAAATTTGCTACATTATTGTCTTATTTCTGTTTCCAAAGCTTTACACAACATGCCCTAAAAACGCTGGACAATTTCGGACAAACGATTTTTTCACGCTTTAACTAAAAACTTTGTTTACACAAATTAAAATTCCAAAAAAAAACATCAAACTAATCACCAATTACTTCATGTTCATTTATTAAATTTAATTTATTGAAATTTATTTAATGCATGTTCATTCAATTAATTCATAGTCGTTATGTCGAAATGACTATTAAATTCCACCCCAAAAAAGTCTCAAACTTGTTAAGTTTGCGTACGTAATGAAAAGAAAAGCTGGTTGACTGGAAGATATTGCTATGTAGCAATAAGTCCACCATTGTACCTTGATTTAATTATGCAGTGAGATATTTCATTTCATTTCAAAAGAGAATTTAAAATTTAATCAAAGCATAGAAATTTCTACATAAGTAATTAATTATAACAAAAAAAAAATAACAGCTGCACTAAAACTACATTTCAGCAAATTTAGAAATCTCATTACACTCTGTGAATTTCACAACTTGTAATGTTTAGTTTATTTTTTTTATAATTTTGGAAAACCACATATTTTCTGTGTAGGCGATTTTTAAATAAAATAGGAGAAAACCACCGAATAAAAATATTAGTAAGGAATATTTTAAATTTTAGTTTACTCGATATACAGAAATATTACGGCAGTATTTATCAGAACTGTCCCTATCGCACATGATTTAAGTAATGACAAAAAAGCAACGAGTCAAAAAGAATTAGTAATAAAGCACACGATCTGTTCATTCAGAATTTGCAAATTCTGGTAATTTTACACCACGATATAAGAATCACGATATTAATGTAGGCTGAGAGAGGCTGAATGGTTAATTCACAAGATCTGTGACAAAAAAGATTGAATAATAGAATGAATGGAAAACTCTTTAATGCAATCTTTAACCCCTTGGCCTACCATTTAAGATGCGACAGCATTGTCCCAAAATGTAAACAAAACTGCCAAGCCGTTCGTAATATAGTTTAGGCTCAAGTGGTACCACGGGCCAGGCATGTGATAAATAGTTTTGGCTTAGTAATAATAACCAAACAAGTTTGGTATTATATTATGTCTGTATGCCGAGAATGCCTGAATGTTGGAAGAGTCAGCGTAAAAAAGAGCTATGATGTAGTGAAATAAATAGAGTATTATTAATAGTATGAACGGAGTACCAAAGAAAATCTTTCTTTAAGGTGAGGCAGTTTATACAAAATACAGGCTGTCCAAAAAGTGTAGTCGTACATTTTTTCATTTGCTTTGCGGTGTGCCACTGGGTATAACCTGGAAATAAAGTGGCTATGGAATCAACCATGGTAGCTCAATTTTCTTCTTGCATGGGATGTCTATTATCAGAACTATACTTTTATTAAACACAATCGCCACAAATCGCAAGTCATTCTTGAGTCGTACACAACTGCTCTAAGGCAATCTTCGAACAGCATTGCTCAATGAAGGGCTTCACTTGGCGAGGTCATAATGGAAGAGATAGCAGCGGGCTCCCATCTCCCCTACACCACCTGGTGTAGTCTCAACAGACTGAGGGTGGTGGGTGTGACAAGATGCCGAGCCAATCTCGTCCGCTGGGGCTACACAGCGATTGCAATATGCGACTGTGCAACGCTGCAGAATGAAGACGACCTCCCATCACACACCAGGACCTACAAGAAGCGAATGACAAGGCCATCCAGGCCGTGCTTTTGGAGAGAAGTGTCCTAACCGGGCTTTGACAGGTTAACAAACAATCAAAATGTCAATGGTGGGACATTATAGTTCGGCAAATGTCTTCATACACTGGTGTGCTCACGACACTTCAGATTAAGCTATTGATCGTAAACTTACTTGGAGGTCATGGCACTTGAAGAAAAAAAAGAAGTAACTACTGTGACGATTGGTTGACTGAAAGATCTAGATTATTAGATTATTATAAGATGCAATAAAGAGTTTTCAACTGAATAATAGAAATGCATAAGAGATATTGTTATGAACCCCACAATTTCCCTACTTTTCAAAACCCATCCGAAATTACAGATGCTACATACCCTGATAATAAAGGAGCGTGTGCGGCATCAATAGAGAATTCCACAATTTTTTTGGATCGATCTATTTTGAAGATAGTCGTAAACTTATTCCTGTGTTTTTACTTTTTTATAAGTCTCTTGGTGCTCGTGACATAACAGATTCCAAGACAATGTTTATGATTTCAAGTTAATTCCGTTAGGGAAATTTAAAAAAAAAGTTGTTTTAAGGTATTTAGGTAAATTGGGTTTAAATACAGGATATTTAACATCCCAGGTCTAATTACCTCTGCCATAATATGACATTAGATTTTTTCTATTGGATGTATCTTTTGTTCTATCTTTATAGGTTTTAGGGTATTTTTATAGACAACACGCGCAGAGTCTAAATGAACAGAGCTTTGAAATGACTGACTGAAATAAAGATTTCAGAAATAAATAAACTAAGAGCCAGATAACTTCAGCACTTATATCTCGGGAAATAAAAGACTTAAATTTACTACCAAATAGTTAAATAATGTCACTATTTCTTTTTTGTTTTCCGAAAAACAATTTATTATAAGGCAGTAGCCACATAGATGGCTTAGCCGCATAGATGGTCATTTTTTAAATTACTTAAGATAGTCGCATTGTAAATTAACATGTCATAGACTAAAATCCCACTTTGAGATTTCTATGTTCATTAAAGAATTATATAAAGGAATATCTATCAAATCCTTGAAAAGTACCATTATAGGAATTGTTACAGCAGTCCTTGTCATTTTTTCCCGCATCTCGAGAGTGGGCCATTGATAGGCCGGAAACCAGTTGTGGAGAGTTTTATGTATAATTTCCTTAAATTTGGTGTAAAAAAAATCAGCTAATGAACTATAAGGAAAGAAATTAATATTTAGGGTTTGATTATAGTAAATTCTTTTGAAAATCGCCCTTTGTGAGCCCATGTACATCATCAATCTCTCGAGGCTCATTTCAGTTTGCTAGATGATATTATTTGCCTAACTTCTATAGGCTGGGTAATATTACAATAATAGAAACGAAGTTCGTATGAATTTGACACGGCGGCCACCACACGAAAAAAGGGCAGTATTGCATTTGTATAATAGAATCGGTTAAGATATTTAGTTAAAATATATAATACTAGAAGCATATCACCCAGCGCTGCCCGGGTAGAATTTAGTTAGGCAAACAACTCAGTTTCTCGTGAAAATAGAAACTATTATCCGTGCCCAAATATCTATGCATACAAATTTTCATGCCGATTGGCTGAACAATATAGAAGTTGAAATGCTACAGAGCCATTTAATAGAGAGAGTTACAACAAAGTGGATAGCTCTAAAATATTATCCCCGCTCAAATACCTATGTATACCAATTTTCATGGCGATCGGTTGAAAGTCATAGTAGATGTGCTGCAGCACCATCTAGTAGCGAGATACAACTAAGTGGATAGTGCTAACATTAGCATTCTCAAATACCTATGTATACTAATTGCCATGGTTGAACGGTATGGAATTAGATGTGCTGCAGCACTATCTAGTGGTGAGTAACAACAAAGTGGATAGCACGAAAAGATTATCCGTTTTCAAATATCTATGTATATATTTTTTTATGGCGATCGGTTAAACGGTATAGAAGTTGATGCGCTGCAGGGCCATCTAGTGGCGAGTTACAACAAAGCGGAGAGCACAACATCCTTCTCTATGAAAAAATACATGTATGTGCCAACTTTCATGGTGATCAGTCAAACGGTGTCGGAGTCTATTAAGCTCGGACGAATATACCAACATCCATTTTTATAGACACTTTCAAGCAACTAAATTGACTCACCCCTCATTATAAAGCTAAATAATTAGGCTTTCATAAAAGTATATACTTTGTATACATCCGGTTAGCCATTTTGGAAAAAAATGGTTTTTATCTGAATTGAAGGGGTGAGTCGATTTAGTTGCTCGCAAGTGTATATACTTAATTTGTTTTTTTCTTTTTGACACATCAGTGGCACTCCAATAAGACAAGAAGTGAGCTCGCCTTATCACAATAGTGTTGCACTTTACTGAGCATATTAGAAAAACAAACATTTACAATTAACTCGTTGAACGCCATGACGGACACCATGTGTCCGACAGCATACTTTCCCCCGGGGCCGCACCAATAAATCTTCTCCTTCTCCGTCGTTCCCTCATTACTGAGGATCGTGGTCACTAGACAACAGTTTGCCTACGAGGCTCCTCCACTTCGACCTGTCTTCTGCATGGCGGGTCGCAGATTGTATTGACCCTTTTGTAACTTCTTTGATGAGGTCGTTCCATCTGGCCGGTGATCTGCCTCTGCTTTTTCTTCCCTCCACTTGACCCCCGGAAAGCATTTTCTCTAGATTCTCTGGGTTTCTCCTGGCAACATGACCGAATAACTGCAGGACCCTTCTCATGCATACGGTGGAGAGCCTCACTTGGATGCCGAGTTCTTCCAGGACAGATTTGTTGGTGCGGCGTGCTGTCCATGGGATTCCTAGCATTTTACGCCAACACCACATCTCCAGTGCATCGATTTTGGTGCATATACAAGCCTTCAGGGGCCATGTCTCCGAAGCATAGAGAAAGATCGAGAAAACCAGAGCTCGAACCAGCCTGACCTTAGTCCGCTTACTTATACCCCGATTCTTCCACAGCCTTTCTAGCTTGCTCATGGGCGATCTTGCCATCTGGCTTCTGCGTGAGACCTCCTTTTCGCAGTTTCCGTCGTTGCATATCATGGAACCCAGATAAACAAAGTCTTCCACAGCTTGAAGGTCACTCAGCGCGTTGGTGCGTTGCATGGTTCCAGCCCGGTCCACAAACATGAGTTTGGTCTTGCTGCGGTTCATGTGCAGTCCATACTCCTTGCTTTCCTTCTCCACCCTGCGTAATTTCATCGGCATTTCATTTTCATCGGCACCTATGATGGTCGTGTCGTCGGCGAATCTAGAATCATCTAGAATAAATCCAGAATCATCCAAAAATTGTTGAGGTGCATTTTGGCAAAAAAAATCAGTAAATAACTCAAAAATAATGGGTGACTTACGGAAACAGCGATTTACTCATTATTTTCCGAGATGTCAAATGGCAGACACCAATGTCCGTCTCGGCCTGTGTGAATGTCCAACCGTCTTTCCTTTTTTGTGCCAAGTGGTCAGGTTGTACTGTGGGGCCACACGGGTCACTTGCCTTAGTAAAAACAGCCGAAATGCTGTCCGTTGGCCGCCTACAGGCTTTTGAATAGATCAAGGTCATGCGGACACATGGTGTCCGATGCGGCCCCCTGGATCCGATATACTAGCAGTCACAAGGTGTCCACCGCAGTCCACTGGGCTAAACACGGTTTTTAGGTTGGCGTTCAACGTGTTAATTTATGCACTATTTAATCTGGGCTCAGACAGATGTAAACCTAAATTTAGAAGCATATAATGGGATTTTTCTGGATTGTCTATTGCTTGGCTTTTGCGCTCTTGCATTACAATGTTTACGTAACTAATAAACAAAAAATTAAAATAAAGTATATTAAAATGGCAGTTAAAAAAAAAATATAAGGATCTGACTTTCTTGCATCAATAATGACTTTCTTGCATTAATAATAAAGCTATTGCTTGGTGAACTTTCAGCACTTGTATCAGTGACCGGTGTCAGTTTAAAAGATGTTTTAAATTGAAAGTTTTTGCAGTTTTTATCAGTTTTTGCAGTTTTTATCAGATTTATCAGTTTTTGCAGCTTAAATGAAGGGCAAAATAACAAAAAAAAAACAAATTACTAGTCTCCACAAATGGCTAATGTAACTTCAATTTAAATCACATTTTGATGAAAGTACGGATGATTATATAAACCTTACATTGGAATTTTAGACTATAAGTTGTAAATAAACGGGATCACACTCCACCAGACACTGAGTATTGTATGTATGATTAGAACGAATATTGCTTATATTTTTATATCATATTAACCATATGGAAATTTAAATTTTATATAGACAAGTGGGCAGCTCTGAATGCAGCCAAAAATCTATAACAATAAACCATTTCGTTTTCCTTAGAAAGAGTGTACTATATCTTCTGTGCATAAGAGAAGATATCTTTAACAACTTAGAATGAAAAGTCTTAGGGATAAATATGAACAGCGATCTAATCAACTATACATTTGGCAGTGGACATTGTTTACTTTGAAAAACAATTTAAACAAGGGCAGAAAATTTTAATTGGAAGAAAACGAATTCTTTGATTCTAATTTGAAGAAGTCCAAGACAAAGAGGAAGAGCTTGGCTTCGCATTCTCAGATAATAGTTTCAGATATCTTCCACATCCTTGTTTCGAGCAGCGGCCAATAATTTTTTAATATGATAGCCAATGTTCGATAGCGGATATGGGAATAAAGGAAGTTGAATTGTACCTGATGGACTGATACCCGGTAATCAAACAATCTAGCTGTTTTGCTGATGATACCATTTTTTCAGAAACCCATTAAATTTTCATGACTATCTGGGCAGGATTCTTTCCTCGACACAGCAATGGCTACCTTCTCACACTGAAAGTGGAAAAGTGCGCAAAATCAAGCTAAAAACCGGTCAGAAAGATCTCGGAGTGACCATTTCACATGATCTAACATAGAAAACGTACGTTGCTATCACAGTCAAAAGAGCAAACAATCCCTGATAAGGAAAGCTTTTCCAAATCTACATTAAGACCTTGCTGTGAAGAATTATAAGACTGCTGCAGAATTAATAGAACCTGTCCTTTTAAAAAGACATTGACGTACTTGAGAGAGTTCAGTGCCGTTTCACAAAAATTTACTTCAAAGAATGAGGACTAATAGTAATCGCTAATTTTTAGTAGCGGAATGGAATCTTGAGGAACTTGTTTATTTTCCCTCATTAGTTTATTTCGTCTCTCTGAGTATTGCTATTTCTTCCAATGTATAAGGCATATGGATTAATTACCATAATTACCATAATATTAATATTGCTATTGTATGTTTATTTTGTAGATAAGTTCACAATATAAGGCCATCTTATGTGTGTCAGTGGTTCTTTACATTTTGGCTCGTGAGACAAAAGTGAATTATATATTTTTTTGTGCAAACTGCTTTACAAATATTTTACATTTTTTCCATTATAGCACCAATAATAAATCTAATCTGTGGTGAGTGGTAGAGCCCCAATTATAGAGATAAATGGAAACTATATACTTCATTGGTAAAACTCCTGTCTTAAATTGGGCATAAATATTTGCAATCATCTGATATATTTCAGAACACGGGCTTATCGTAAACATTAAAAGCTGCAGGTCTTCGTAATTCATATTATGACGCTCAGTTACTCAGCTCTCCAAAGAATAATAAACACATTCCAGATCAGGCTACTTTTTACCGCAGCCGCCACAGATGCAATTTTTTTTTAACAATTTACAGTTCATTGAGGAAATTCTTTTACTTATTGCTTTTGTAACATTTAGCTTTATTTTTAGGTAAAATAAAAGGTAGATTTTCAACTAGCCCATTACCGATTTTAGATTTTGGCTTCAGTTTCTTGGCACAAATACAACTGCTCCCGGTGGCAGACTGGCATCAGTTTGAGATTTCGATAAATATAAAAAATATGGCAAGCATTTTTGTGATAAAGTGAGGTGACAGTGTTTTTCGTTCTCTCTCTGAAACTTTGTGTTTTGGATTGGATCTCTTGCATCACGAGCCAATGTTAAGAACCAGTGTTTTGGGAGGGTTTTTCTCATCAGTGTCCAGGTGGAGTGTGATAGAATGGTAGACATACCTCACATTAGCATTATTGGAATTATCCTAAAATAGATAGAAGTTGCGTTTATTAAAGCCGCATAGAAGGCAGTTTGTCGTGTCGCATTGCGACTGCTAACCAAAAATTCCTGCTAACGCAAGCGCTTCCATCATAAAATATCTAGTCCTTATTTTATTATATCGTCTGGTAGTAACAATTTATATACCAATAAGTCTGAAAAAATGCGAAACTTTTTTTTACCTCGAAGGACGGATGCTCTGTCTCTAATGGCTTTGAACTATATTTCAAGAACATGGGCTTATCAAAATGGCAAAAGCGATAGGTCTTCATAAATCATACTAGAATGATGCATAGCTCTTCAAAGAATAATAAACATATTCCAGATCAATAGAGTTGAGTTTGTATTACTATTTCATAAACAAACAATCACTCAGTAAGTTTGCGCCCACCAACCCAATTGGACACTGCGGTTAGAGGTGAACTTTTGTATTAAGATACATTCAGTCAGATACATAGCAAGTTACCAAAACTATGTCTGTTCTATGATTATATTGCACGACCCTCAAGTGGATGCCCCCAACCTATCCTCCCCGGCCAAAGAGTGTCAGCTCCAGAAGCGGCCAAATAGTATGGGAAAATTGATGGATGCGGTCTCTATAATTTTAGCTCAGTGAGTACAAGACACAAGAAAGGAGACTGCTACCACTATACGAAAGAATTCAGAAAGTCTCCAAATATAGATAATTTGACAGCTGGATGAATCAACTGACATCAATGAAAAAATACTCCATTTTTCAACGGACAAAGAGGACATTAATGGTTGAAGAATCTGGAAACTGGTTTATCAGTAGTTGAAATTCATTGTCTAGAGCTGTCATATATAAGGTTAAATAAATTTGATCGAGCTCCGATTGGAGTCTTCTAGTGAAATAAGTCACAGAGAAAGTACATGATAGTCAGTTGAATGCTCGTAAACGCGCGCGCCTAGTTACAGCTTATGCAATTCGACTGGAAAGGACTGACAACATTAATTACCTTGGCTGCAATTTGACTAACTGGAAAATGGGCAAGGAGACGAAAATCTGGATTAAAAATCCAGAACTGCATTATTAAATGAAAAAGATATTTTGCAAAAGATATATCAATCAACACCTGAAGACTAGATTTCTAGATGCTATGTATTCTCAATATTATTATATGTTATAGTTTGCTGGGCACTTATGGACACGATTTAAAGAAAGCTTGAAGCTTTCGAAATATGACTTGGAGGGATTGTGTCACCATTATAAGATGTCTTAAAAGAAAAAAATATGAGTTGGAGGGATTTTGTCACCATCATAAGATGTCTTAAAAGAAAAGAAATATCGATGACAAATAAAGTCCGCATCGCTCGAGTCATGCAACATCCCATAAGATACAAAACTATGCATGTAATACTTCTTAGCAAACTAGCCAGAAGAAGAGATCGGGGACAAGAAGTAATTGACAGTAATGGTTTTAGAAATCTAACACATCGTTTCAAGTGGCGGTCAATAACATTGTAATAACTAATATGTTAGCCACATTTGGCAGCGGAGATAGTATAAAAGAATAAGAGTAAAATGGATATTTTTTTATTGCTATTTTAGCAAATTTGTGATATGTCGCATATTGCGAATTTTGCAGATAAAACCTGTTTAAGAGCGAATCGATGTGCGAATAATTGGATAGCATATCGTAAAGCGATATAGTCCTAGACACGAATCTAACTGTATGAAAGCATGTATTATTATTTCACATGTCATTCAATTCAATCATGTGACATTCTCTCTCTCTTCCATACAACGTAAAGCCACTTTCACAGAGTATCGTTATTATAATTTTACTGTTATTATGCAGTATAATGTATTCTAATTGGGTAAATTCATCACTATATGAATTTTTAATAATAGTAATAATAATAAATTCATATAATTTTACTTATTTTTTTAATGATTTTCTCTTTTTTTTAATACCCGTGTATTTAGGTGGGCTATGCAGTATTAGTCGAAGATCTCATTGCGGGTACCCTTCCATCAATTTGGTTTAAGACAATGTAGCAAAAACAATATCTGAAAATTATACAGATGTTCTCGGTTTTGGTGAAGAAGTATCATATAAAAAAATATGCTGCGTGTCCTATGTATAAAAACAAATTTCAGTATAAACCAGTTTAACTGCTTCAAGACTATCCAAATGGGCGGTTTATTGCAATTTGAGTAGCGCATTTTGTATCGCATCCAATACACTGCATTACTTACTTACGTCACTTACTGTTATCGTAAATAAAATACAGCCGATAAAATATTACTTGTTTCTGATACACCCTCATGCAATGCTGTACCGAATCTGCTCCAAATGGCAAACATTTAATTTTTTATGAGAGAATGAGATGGACAGTGAATATATTGATAATTGCATTAAATACACTTGACTTATGTCCAGTATATAATGTCCGGTAATGTACTTCACTATTGTCTAATATCTAATGTCCAGTAATGTACTTGGCTAATGTCCAGTATCTAATGTCCAGTAATGTACTTGGCTAATGTTAAGTATTAACTGTGAACTACAAAAATGGAACGGGATAACTTTGAAACCGAATTAAATTCGAATAAAAACCACCTTATCTAACGCAGCCGAAGAACTCGCTATCCGAAATGCACTACTGGAATCGCGCATAACTCGCCCACTCTCGACAGACACGTATACGCATAAAAAACGCAGCCGGTTTTTTAAGTATTATCAAATGCCTATGAAATCATTTGATGAGCTGTTAGGTAAACTACGACCAGAAAGATAATAAATTAAACATCTTACTAAAGTAGTTGATTATATGTTTTTATTTTCTGTCAAATGTATTCACGACCTTGTACTTCAATGATAAATGTCATAAAATTTTATTGACGATATTTCATTCTCATAGAATGGCCCTACCAAGGAATCCTCTATCTAATTTTCATTGCCATATTGTCCTTGCATAACTCCACACTCCAAATTCCACTATGTTTTGTCCTGAGCCTTTCAGTGATTAATAAGTTGATTAATAATTTAAAAGAAATGAAAATTAGGAAGCTATTCTAGTAATACTCTGTGGCTACTACCAAATTAGTGGAACTTCGATGAAATGGGACAATAAAGTTTTTGTCAATATTGCACGATTTTAAATATATTTTTATATGTTAAAATATAGGTTCCATTCGTAATGCATAGTTATTGAGATAATTATAAGGGAATTAATATTTAAAGAAGAATATTTAGTAATTATTTAATTTTAAAACTTATGGGTACCCGCAAAAAGTTCTTTTACTCTGTGGGGTCTCTTTACGATGTGCTGCTCCACATCTTGTGTTTTTACCCAAACAAGAGAAATGCAAACATTCACTAGCCCCCACTTTCAAGTGCTCCCTTTCACTAAAATGTCTATAAAAGTACACCAGCTTATTCTCTCTTAATGTCGGCAATGACTCTCGACTATTATATATATATATATATATATATATATATATATATATATATATATATATATATATATATATATATATATATATATATATATATATATATATATATATATATATATATATATATATATATATATATATATATATATATATATATATATATATATATATATATATATATATATATATATATATATATATATATATATATATATATATATATATATATATATATATATATATATATATATATATATAATTTTATATATAAATAAATACAGTCAGTATGGCTGAATGCATATCTGCTCGGTTTTACCATGTTAAAACCTTAACAATAGAATAATTACATCTCAGAAATGCAGAAACATCTCCACTTTGCAGGCGATATAGTAATAATTAGGTAGACGCTGAGAGATCTTTTTTTTTTTAACTTTCTACAGTATGGATCGTAGGCGTAGATATATTCAAATTATATCCATATGCAAAAAGATAGAGGGCTACGAGACTTAGATACGTAGCCAGGATGATAAGTACCTGGCCTATACTACTTAAAATGATCGGATGTTTAAAAATTAAACCAGATTTTGAAAAAGAGGTTTTTAACTATGAATGTTGTAAATTTGAAACCTATGGAGTAAATATTTTTTTTTGAGAGCTGTTATTAAAAAAATCTTGTTGATTATTTTTAAAAAATGGATAAAGCTGAAAAGGAATCTGTGATGAAGTTTCTCCATATGAAGGGTTTGAGGGGAGCGAGTTGAATAATGTTTTGGGTGAAAGCACTCTCTCTTATTCCACAGTTAAGAACTAGGTAAATTAATTTCAAAGCGGTCGTACAAGCAGCCGAGATCAACCCCGATCCGGACGTCCAAAAAGGGTCACGACTCCGGAAAAGATCTCCAAATTTCACAATATGGTGTTGAGAGATCGACAATTTTAATTATATAAAATTGCTAACAGTGCATTTTCAAAGTACAGGTACATCATATTCTGAGTGAAAAATTGTATATGAAAAAGCTATCCGCCGGTTGGGTGCCACATTTGCTTACTCTCGATCAGAAAAGAATATGAATACCAAAATCTCAACATTGCTTAGACATTTTAATGGAGCAAACTTTTTGCGGCGATTTGTAACAACAGATGACATGTAGATCCACCACTATACAGCAGACTCCAAAATTCAATCAAAACATTGGACAAAACTGAAGGCACCCACCCGTGTTTTGAGATGCAAAATGAATTTTGATGGTAAATTAACTACGGAAAGATCACATTATTACTAGTAAATACCACGCTAATCTGCTACAGGAAAGTATTCAGCAAAAAAGATCAAGTTTGACTTGAAAAAAAAATCACCTTCTCCCAGACAAGAAAAATTGACATGCGAAAATCGACAAATTACACTTATTATTTGTTGCTCTGCTCTATCCACCATATTTGCCTGACTTAGCACTGTCAGACTTCTTCCTGTTCACCAAGTGCAAAACTTTTATTTGTTCAGAAATTTGAGACGAATGATTATATTACGGCTGCTGTAAGGGAGTATTTTGCAGGCCTTTAGGAAAGTAATTTTATGGAAAGCATAACTGCTTTGAAGCATTGGTGGACTAAGTGCGTAGATCTTGGAGACTATATGGAAAAATAAAAGTTTTTTCACATATAACTGAGTATTTCGTTGTTAGACCATTCACTTATCATCCCACCCGCGTATATATAAAAGGATGCTAAAAATACCAAGGTCACATGATATCGTGCAGTGGCTCAAGAGTATGTAGATATATATAGGAACAAAATGCATTAATGAGACTGTCTATTCGTTGCGACAAGTATGCTGCCTTTCAGCCAATATTCTAGTCAAAATAACAAATTTTACTTTGCAAAAGGTTGCATGTCTCAATTTTCGGCAATGTTACAATGTTTGAGCTTCTGAATAATACTGATTTAACCCTCCTGACACCTTTGCTCGCTACATAATTTTAGAAAAACGGCACGACAAAATCAGTATTTGCAAAATATCTCAATAAATATTACTGAAAAAAAAACCTCTATACTTATTGATTTAACTGCTGGAATGCCAATACCACCGATCGGTGGGTTTTCTGTTATGACAATTCGCAGGCGGTCGATCTCTGTATTTATGAAATTAGGCAATTATATGCAAAAAAAAAGTGGCATTCATTGAATAAACCACGGTTATACATTAGTATGCATGCACTACCAACAAATTTCTGAATGTCGAAAACATGCCATTGTGAGCTTCATTCTTATGGTTGTCTTTCTAAGGGTTAAACATTTTTATGACGGATATATAGTTTCCAAGTTATCCACATATTGAACGCATTGACCAATGAGCATGCAGTTCAGGCGACACAGCGGTGTGCGGCATACGGCGCCTGTGAGTCGCGATGGAAAAAATAGAGAAAAGAGGCATTATGGTTTAAGCTCCCAACCGAGGCAAGGCTTCCTTAATCTGATTGCAAACAAAATTGTGCCAAACGCGGCTTATTCCATATGGAATTTTGATACCTAGTACACGAAATTGTGCAAATTTCACTAGAAACAGATACTATTGGGTCGATAAATATTGATAATAAAAGCAGCCACTATTAAAACTCAAATTAGACGTCCTTCATGGTGTGCGTGTATCGGTTGCCGATGTCAATTTAGAAACTGTGTTTAATCAGTTTTTGAAGCTTATTTCATGAGAAAAATAGATAAAAGTATCGCTAAATCATATTTGCAATGTTTGGCATTGATTTTTCGATTAAATAAAACTTGGTTTTTGGAAAGTATAAAAATTACTGCATCACTATTCATCTATCAAAAAACTTTCAAAAGAGTAAATGTAGAGTTTTCCTTTCTATAATATTCTTTAAGATTTTTTTGCTCTAGACCATATTGCAAGAGAGATGTGCAAAAACTGATGTTGACCAACATTTTTTTAAGATAGCAACACGAGCGGGTGTGTGGGATGGGTGAAAACTCAGTATATTAATTACTCAGGAGCCCAGATTTTATAAACCCGCTAAAAAGCAACTACCCGACCAATTGCAAGGTTTAATTTGCTATTTGACTGGACTAACCGACCCCCCCCCCACCGCCTCTCAAAATACATGCGTAAATTTAAAATAGCATATCATACTTACATACAAGTGAACGAGTGGTCTGTATGTACCTTAGCCTAATAGCAATAAATTTTTCCTTAAATTCTAAATGGGGTTAATAATGTTCCTTACAGCGTACTGTACACAGAACTGACTCAAGTAAAGACGAACGTTCTCTATTCTAAGAATAGAAGAGTTTCTCCAAGAATGACTATCCTCGAGTGACAGTACTGTTAGCATATATATTTTATGTAAAACTAATAATATAATCAAAGCAAAATTATAGCCCAAATATTGTAAGCGTTGAGTATCTACAGTCGTCAATCGTAACCATGTAAGATTGTGT
The DNA here is from genome assembly GCA_944548615.1 of Micropterix aruncella. Taxonomy (NCBI): domain Eukaryota; kingdom Metazoa; phylum Arthropoda; class Insecta; order Lepidoptera; family Micropterigidae; genus Micropterix; species Micropterix aruncella. The sequence goes on along the minus strand of OX155980.1, from coordinate 59,295,091 downwards.
ATATTCTGATGAAGTTTGATAACAAAAAGCTGTCTCGAAATCGGCTCAGATTGTAGAGTTTTTAATATTTCATACATATTGTTTTTGCCTTTAATGGCAGTCTGATTGAGTAGCATGAAAGTAAATATCCGTGTACTACTAATGTCCCGCGACCTCCAAAACATTACAAAATCACTCATTTAATTACCTATATTAAAATAATTTTGAAGAGATTCTCCCCAAATCCTCATCTAAACTTCAAATCAAAACAGATCAATTTACATTTTAGTTCCAAATTAAGTTGAAGGGAAACTATGTTGGCATCAAGCACGTTAGTTTTAAACTTTTTCGATACATGCAAGCCGAACCTTAACACTGGGAACTCACCCAGTCTAATTGGAAATTTTTGTTCTTTATCAAATAATTGAAGATTTTTCTAAGGCAGATGAGATCGCTAAGTTTATTACTTATATAAATTACCTAAAAACTTAACAGGTGGCTCGGCAAGTAGCCGCTAATAAAGCCTTTTAACAGAGCTGTTGAAGCTCCACGCTTAAAATACTTAGGCTACCACACAAAACTGACAACTTAACAAAGTAAACGTAAAACTAACGAATATTCTTAAAGAACTAAAAACGTTAATACTTTTCTTTAGACAAAAATTCATAAATATAACATTGATATGACAATATACATATCTATAGTGTCATCGTTTAACAATATGAATCCTCCAATGTGACTAGTCGTTCAGTATCACTGCATTGGTCAACTGGATGTCAGCCGACTGACAAAACAATCGCCCTCGAAAAAACCCATCAAAATAAAACCACCAAAGAAATGCACAATAACACATACAACCTGAAAAAATAAACGATACGACGGTGGCTGACGCCCGGTGCTGTTTCTGTGGCGGAGAGTGCGTTGCGAGTTTTAGGCCGATGCTTGCTTCTCGCTCGGATAAAAGTCCGTATTGGTGAAGGAGAATCCTCGGAACTCATCCTAAAATGTAGACAAAGGAACATTTTAAAGATGTAGCCAATGATATTTTTTACCATTAGATTAACAATTACGAAACGATTACCACTTAAGAGTTTATGATAAAAAATATATGTTATAATCGACGATGATGATTATTTGGACTAAGGCATACAGTCTACGATAAAGCCCATAAACAAATGTTGTACTTTATTTACCTCCAATATTAAAACGCTGAACCATGTAAGTCAGGCATGGCTAACCTTCACTAGTTTAGGGTCAAATCTAGCGACTTTCTGATGACCAACATAGAATCGCCAACAATGAGGACCCCCTCTTCACCCTTGTCCATTCCTGGACCCATGGCTCCTTCGACTTCTGGTTGTTTCCAAAATTTAAACCACTATTTAAGGATCTCATTTTCAGAGTAGAAAAGAGATAATGCAGAATGCGACTTTGGAGTTAAACTCTGTTCCAAAAGCATCCTAGAAGTGTTTTTGGCAGTGGAAGAAATAATGGGCTAAGAGGGATGGGGCGCAAGGGGGGGGGGCTGCTATGAAAGGGATTAGGGTCCCAATTCCGTCTTGTAAGTAATATATTTTTTCCAGCCAAAGATTGGACACTTTTAATACTGGGGTCACACTAACGGGAAACATCAATGTCCATCATCACGATAAATATTGCATTAATTATTAATGCGTTAAATTAAGAGGCCACACTTGAACGGTCAACGTCAATGCCCATTCTTTGCAATAAAATTGGCGTTAATGTTCTTTGAATTTCAAGCAAGATGGACGTTGACGCTGCTACACTGCATTTGATGAGTGTATTTTTTATTATATGAATATATTTTATTATTACCGATTCACAGACTTTTTAAATTTGTTTAGATGGGTTCTATAACAACCCATTAGGGTTTCTTTTCCTTTTTAATCTCTTCGATTGTTGTTTTAAAGTTTAAACGGTAATAATTCCATTATTCCTCGTTAAGTATCATTTTGTGGTCCATGATTCTTTTAACTTTTGTGTCTCGGATCCCACAAAACATGGCTCTGTTTGCAATTTTTTTAGAAACAAAATGTTTTTCTCGTTAGTCCACTCCATATATTATCAAAGAAAAACTCGTGCGATCCCGTCACGCTCACGATGCACAATGACAAACGTAGTGTGGCCGCATCAACGCATTAATTCTCGTGTTAAATCTCTTTTAAGTACCGTCACTCTAGCTTTTGGCTAATGTCAAACGACAATGTGCAATAATTTGCACATTGTCGACCTATTGCAATAATTTGCAATAGGTCGAAGCTACACCAACGTTAAAGGTCTATCTCATCACGATAATTAACAGAGTTGAACCTCACATGTCCCTAGACTCCACATCTGCTAGCAGTTTGTCACCCGACCAGTCTTCACTACCCGCGCAAATCATATCCTTCCCTCCTATAAAATTCCCTTCATTTGCAAAAGAGGACTGGGAATTTCATAATAATAATTTAACTTCTATTCTTGACCACTCTGTGAACCGTAATGCCCCTGCCAGTGTTCAGCTGTCTTCCTTCCAGGTGGAGGTCCATGAATACTTCTCGGGTGTTTACTCAAAATCTACCCATGTCGACCCGGTTCACAGAGAAAACGCATTTAAGGCAAAGCTTCGTAGTAGGCAAAAGCGGCTACTTCGTCGCCAGTTACGTGAAGCCAAGAAAGCCGGGCTAAAGCCCTCTGCCACAAATTCTCGCACGCGTACCGCTCTATACTAAAACTCATACAGAGTGTAGCAATGCAAAACGACAAGCGCAAGGCAGCATTTCTCAAGTCCAAAGAGGAAATCCGGTTTGACAAAAACCGTTTTTACTACAGCAAAAAGGTTTTGTCGGCCGCCAAGGGAAAAATCCAAATCCCGGAAGAAATGGGCACGGAATACTTTTCGACCAAGTATGAGGATCCAATGCGGCTCTATACATACAGCCCTCCGCCTAGCATTACACCTCCACACCTGCCTACGGTAGCTTTTGCCTCTCAACCTCCATCTCTAGATGAGATTCTTAACCAAGTAAAGAGGAAGGTGTCGGGCTCTACTCCGGGTCCTAAAGGTATTCCCTATTTAGTATACAAAAAGTGCCCCTGCCTTCTGCAATATTTAGGATCCATCTACCGAAATATATGGAATAACGGTGTAGTCCCACAGAATTTTGGCCGAGCGAGTCATCTTAATTCCAAAGGTCCCAGTTTGCACCGGACCAAAGGACGCTCGGCCCATTTCTGTGGCTAAAATCTCTTTTAGCATAGTCCACACGAGGATGAGCGAATTCATGCACCGGAATGAGTACCTTAGAGTATCAGTGCAAAAAGGCTTCATGCGTGGCGTCTCGGGCTGCCTCGAGCACAATTCTTTCCTGGCTGCTGCCATGAAGGATGCGAGACAGCACGAACGCCAAATAAATGTATGCTGGCTCGACCTAGAGAATGCCTTTGGGTCAGTCTAACACAGTCTCCTCCACTTTGCACTCCGCTGGTACAACTTCCCACCTGTTGTGCGTGACATTGTAGTCTCCTACTACAGCTGTCTGACGTTCTATGTCAAAATGCAAGAATGGACTACCCGCTCTATACCATATTCAATTGGACTATTTCAGGGCTGTTGCCTCTCTCCGGCGATTTTTAATATCGTTTTTAATATACTGCTGGAAAGCCTGACCCAGTTTGACAGGAAGTGGGGCTACCGTTTTAAAACAGACGGCCAATACACCTTGTCATGCCTCGCTTTTGCCGACGGCCTAACTTTCATCACCAGGAGCCCCAAGTTGCTTTTCCTGGTATTACAGAAAGTGGAGCTGTTCTGCAACTGGTCAGGCTGTATAAAAGTGAAGCCCTCCAAATGTTGCCTTGGACTCGCCCGCATAGACACAAAATTTACATCCTATGGTCTATAAGGGCTCTAATATATCCATTATAGACCCAAATAACCATTTTAAATTCCTAGGCAGGAAAATCACCCATCAAGGAAAAGGCGTCTCAGGCGATCATAGAGCAGGGGTTCCTAAACTTATTGACCCCGCGACCCCCCACGTAAAGCGCGGATCGCTGCCGCCCGGCCGCACAAGCGCCGGGTGCGAGCGAGACGAGGCTAGAGACGCGGCACTGTCTCTTCACGCGGCTATTTCATCTTTCCGCGCTGTTGCAAGGTTGCAAGTTTTATATTCTATTCTTGTCAAGTGCTATCTTTATTTTAATTATTTATTTTATTTAATTAAATTGTCTGTAGGTATCCTAAACACACGTAGACTCGTCAATCTATCTCGTCATCTATCTGCCTATGTTCATACATTGTGTTCGCGACCCACCTGGAGTTGGCTCGCGTCCCACACTTTGGGTACCGCTATTTTAGAGCATTTCAAAAGTTGCCTGGCAAAAATAGATGCCTTGCTAATTTATGGATATCGTAAGGTCTGGATTTATGACAATTATCTAACCTCACATTTGTCATGGTCCTTTCTTATTTACGATTTCACCAAAACCCAACTGTTCCGTTTAGATGCGCTGGTGACAGCTAGTTTAAAATCCTGATTGTCCTTAGCCAAATCAGATGACCCCTCGACTCTCTTCAGGTCCAAGCAAAATTTTGGGCTAGCGCTAAAACTACCCTCTCTGCTCTACGCCAACTCCAGAATCACCAAAAATTCGATTCTGTGCAATTCCAAAGATCCGGCAATATCGAAGCACGTAATAAGTGGCCGTAGTGACTCCAATGATCTACAAGCCCGCAAAGACTTCCACAAAAAGTTCCTTACTGAAATTAGCCAGAATGGCACTGGTCTGGGGTATGGCAGTACAACCATGAGCAATGTTGACTTGAAGAAGTCTCTCTTGCGGGAGATTACAACAGCAACAGTGTGGCTCATGCTATTGGCCTTAAATGCCAGAATGATGTGACAACAATTGGGGACTTTTGCATTCCGCCTCCAATGTACTGGAAGGTAATGCTCTACGACTGGACGCCAGAGATGCTGAAATTTTATTTGAACGCCTTTCAGCATACACTTCCAGACCCCAGTAACCTCGCTCGTTGGAGCTATGCCGAGAATAGTTCATGTCCCTTTGTAGCGATACCCCTTGCACAGCTAGACATTCTAGCTGGCTGCAAGTTGGCCTTAGATCAACGACGGTACATTTACCGTCATGACAAAGTACTTGCTGTTATTCGCGAGGTTATTAGCCTCTCAGTGGCTCGTACCAACAAGGGTTTGACACTACCCTCCAAATCCCAAAAAAAACGATAAATAATCAACTCTTTCCTAGAAACATTATCTAAAACCGCAATTTGCGCATCTCAAATTCTATGGCTTCGAAGGGGGAGTGAATGGGTGGTAAGGTGAACGCTCACTTGTGACAAGACAGCTGTCCTAAACCTACCACAGCCAGTCGTTAGTCCGGAATTCACTGCTCACCCCCCAGAAGTGTAAAAAGATAGTATTTCGGTGAATTCCATTGCAGATCCGTTTGTATTTTATTTATTTTATTTAAAGAGGGTTTAAGTACAGGCATACCTGATTGATACTGCGGATGATATCTGATGGTACAGGGGTTAGAACCGGCTCCTCTTTCGTAAATTCAGCATCGAAGTTCATCGCATCCTTTTTACTTTTCTGCAAACAATTGAAAGCGACATTGAAGTGTTAATTTTAATGTGACAGCCAGCATCTAATGCTGTATAATTTATTATTAATAATTATGGTTGTAAATTGTACCTGTTTATTAAAATAGCAAAAGTGATAATCGGCATGAAAATTTTAATTGGAATTGCTTTTTTTAAAATTTAAACGGGATTATATGATTTCAACTTTATGAATTGATAGATGTTGTTGGCTTACTTTTTATTGAGCACGGCTGATCGGAACGGACAAGCTACAACCTGTATCATAGAATATACACCAGGCACCGTCCAATTTACATTTGGAATCGTGACCGTAGTTTCTTAATGTGTCAAAACGAGAAATACCTTTTGGTGACGAGACTGATGGCACTCAATACAGTGAAAAATTATCAATAACTATTCTTCTGTGTTTTCCGTTGAACGCAATATCCATGTTTTCCGCATAATATCATTATGCATGACATTAAAATGTCACTTGTTTCATTCCTTCATTCCTTACAATAATGTTATATCGAATAAAATTGGCCCGCAGTTAAGGGTCATCAATCAATCAACACTTAGGTTGGATAAAATGCAAAAAAGAAGCTAAATCCAACTCACAATCTTTGGTCTGAAAGGTGGACGGACACGTCGCTGCTCCAGAGCTTCCCAATCCACTTCCTTGAAGAACGCATGCTGCTGGATTCCAGTTACACCGGAGCCCGGCTTGGCAGTGGCGCAGCCCAAGCGACGCGCCGGGTTCTTGGTCATGAATCCTGCCAAAATTATATTTTAAATATCAGTAACTAAGTAACACTTTATTGTACATGCAGACATTAATAATAATGTATTGTTTATATACTATACTCTATTTTCACTGCAGAATCTGTCTAATTAGTCTGTAGCCCGCTCTAAGATACACTCCATGTATGGGGAAGATTTGTTTATATGTACATATAAAATCAAAATAAAACAGAACAATACTAACAACAAATAAAAAAGGTAATTGAAACCATGTTAAACATAATTACATATAACAATATCAAAATAGCATGATCAAAGAATTAAAATTATCAGTAAATGTCAGAAGATGAAGTTTGTAAGACAAATAAATAAAAAATATTATAATATGTGGTTTAGGGTGTCGTGTCGAGAGATCGCGTCCCGTGTTCCTACTTTCCTACGATTTTTTCAATTCTCTCCTAATTTTATAAATAATCATTCGCCTCAAAAGTTAAAAATTTTTCCCATAAACTATCCCCCAAAATATACACTTTTATATTATGGGGATAGTTTATGACTCTACTCGTATATGCTACTCGCCATCTACTTAAAATTTGTACATGCACAGAAGAACCTAAGAGTTACAATAGCCAACTTTGTTAATATACCTTTCAATATAGAAGCTGCTTCCTTGCTCAACCATACTGGGTAGACTACGTCGTCGTGTAAAATACTCTCGAAGAGATCATCCTCATTATCAGCTTCAAAGGGCGGCTGACCGGCCATCATCTCATACATCAGCACTCCCAGCGCCCACCAATCCACGGAGGGACCGTACTCTAGTTCTTGCAGAATCTACAACAAAAACCAGACAAGTTTTAGTTCCCTGCTAAATGAAGGATTCTTCCAATGTATAGGGAATAAGCCTAGAGCAGCATTCTATAAAGCGAGCAACCATTTCTTGCAATATGAACACAAATGAAGACCATCTCAATTATCTATACCGTGTTACTTCTAATTATCAGAAGTAACACGATCAATTATCATCATCGTGTTACTTCAATTTCAGTTTATAGAAATTTCAGTTTATAGTTTAGTATAATGAACTTACCTCAGGAGCGATGTAATCAGGCGTACCACAGAAAGTAGTTGTTGTAACTCCATCTGGGTGAGAGAAATAAATAGTTTAAGATTAAAGAAATGTTGCATTTCTATAACTTATATATAATTTTTAATTGTGACCCTTATTACAGTGAAATAATAAATGAATATCTAAAACTTCAACGTAAAAAATGGTTACAAAAAACAAAATAAAATAAAAAGTTGTAGAAAATTTTTTGTTGTCACTTTTTTGTTGTAGAATATTCTGTTAAAAATCTCAAATATTCAAAGCGTTTAAAAATTAATTGTTCAACTGTTCACAGTAACCATAGGTCATATTTACCCAGGAACTGATGTTATATACAAACAGTGTAATTAAAAATTATTCGGAATTGTCAAATTTTTCCTTAGGACATCTTTTTTTTTTGCTTCAGTTGGTGCATTTGTTACTGTTATATGTGTGAATTATCAGTACTTCTGAATTCGTAGTTTGTTTTTGACAAGAAATCAGTTTGGCGATTTTTAAGAGTAAAAATAGCGGAACAAAGAATGATTATTAAAGTTTGTGTTAAAAACAAAATGAATTGCAAATTAGTGCTGGAAATGTCCTGCTGTGAAGAAAATGGCCAAACCTACCTTTATTTCATCGGTAAATAGAAATACGAAGATAGGAATAGGATAGAATAGGAATTATGGAGATCGCTTGGAATTACTCCGATTGATTACTCTCAAACGAAGAAGACAAAGAGGGGACCTGATTGAGACATATAAAATTCACTCAAATTATTACTAAAGCTAAAGAGAATATTCACGAACTCAACATCAACACAAATCTTCGGGTCACACCAAAAAACTCAACCGTGCAAAATTAAAATCTAATCCTCTTAAGAACGTTCTGCAAAATAGAGCAGTGGACATGTGGAATAAACTATGATTTAGTTTTTAAAAATAGTTTATTAAAGTGATTAGTGCAAGCTCTGACAAACTGTTTTTAACAGACTCGATTTGTACCTAAAAACTTGTTTTACAAGATCTGATCTGGACGTATCAGCAAAGCTGCCTGTCCAGAAGTATAATAATAATTAATGTAAGTATAAGGTAGCAACACTTTTATTTATTTCTCTAGTAAACTAATAAACAAAAACTGATTACACTTATTACACTTGGATGGAAACATTCCTACACTTGGATGCGTCATTGATTCTAACATTTTCAGTAATGCAATTTATTATGGAAAATTAAATATCATGATAGTAGTAACTATATATATTAATTTAAGTAATTTAGAATCGGCATGGGAATCATCAATAATAAGAAAATAATGTATTAATTAAAATTTCTGATAAAATAACAAGAACAATGTCTATGTCCATAATAATCATAGCAATAATGTGACAGTCATGAAAATAGATAATCAGGAACAAAAATGACAAAAAATTAAATTAACGCAATTAAGGCCAATATAACCTTTGTCGATAAAATTAAATACAACGCTCAGGCAAATGTTAACTACCAGTATATTTTCTTTTATTTTACAGCATGATACTCTTGGAATATGGATTCAGCATATCCAAATCTCTTATGTCACATATAGGATTTATGACTAAGCTATGGACTATTAATTTTTTGAATTGATTCTCTCGAAGACTTCTGATACGAACAGGATCCTATTTTAAAAACAGACGCTATGGTGAAGGAAACTGTTTTGCACCTTGCCAAGCCGGTTATGATAGATGCAAGTCAAATTTTATATTTGGACAGACCATCTATATTCGAAAGTAATGGTGCCTGCTTTATTATGAAATAAATCTGATAATAAATCATTTATTGTCCTTTTAATCATCTGAGAAAGCTGAGCTGAAAGCAATTTTTTGTGAGAACTCTAATCTGAGTGAGACACAGTTAGGAAGTTTAGGGTACTGAGGATCCCATAAGTTTAAAAACCACAATAGAGATTTGATTTACCCATTATAAATACATACATTGGCTAGACAGCCCAGTTAGTCTAGCAAATGTTCAATTTCATGTGCCACCACGACTAACAAGGAGCTCTCGTACATTTTTTGTTGTTGCTTGCAATAGCAATAGGCAAGAGCAAGAGGCAAATAGACCTCTCACAAGATTGTGTCGTGTAATAGATACCATATGTAAAGGAATAGAGATATTTGATGACACTATAAATTTAATTAAAGACTCGATCTCCTACTTATTAAGATATAAATAACTACCATCCTACTGTAGTGTATTATATTATACCATACCCTTATATTATATTATATCATATTACATATTATAAATCCAATTATTCATATTACATTTTTGCTATATACGAGGTCTGTACAAAAAGTATTGCAAATTGTGTTTTTTTTTTAATATTTATTTATTCATGAATATCTCTTTTGTCCCCTTTAACCCTTGGAGTAAATGGGTATTTTCATGGAATCATCTGTCACTTTTGCAGGATTTTCGGCGACATCGACGGCGCTCGACTTCAAGGACTATAACTACGAAACTACTACACCAATCATAAAAAGAACAACTGTACAATGATGGCATTGAAATTTCGAATATAGAATATTGAAATATCATTTTGTAAAACAATTGGATAATTATGAATAAATATGAGAACTTCAAAGAAGTGAAAAAAACTCGCCATTTCTGCCGTATAATTGTGTTACGAGAAAATACGGAAGTCTATTTAGAAATTGTAAATACTTACGTCATCTGTATTATATTCTTTATCAAAACTATTATTTCGTTTTACTTATTAGCATACAAAAATATTTAGATATTAGCTCATGAAAACCACGAAAATTTTTGATGAATTATCGAGTATTTTTTTTTATGTATGTTTTATTTATGAATGATTAGAGGCTCTTTTTATTTGAAATTGTGTTGAAATCAGTCGACTACTATATCATACTATGCTATAAATCGAACAAAAACCTCCAGTTTGTTTTATAGATATAGAAAACTAAATATGTTTCAAATCTGTCCTCAAAAAAGCAGTACTATTTTTGAACCGTCATAATTCCGAAGTCTTTAATAGTTTTTGAAATTTATTGAAATATTGGCGCTTGTTATATGTCCAATAAGTAATTATTATACTCTAAACAGTCACGTTTCATAGTAAAAATAATAATAAATAATACTGGAAGTTTGCAATAATTCCCATACAAAAAGCTGAAAGCCGCTAGTGATGGGCGAACACATTTGATAATATCGATAAAATTTGCAGTGGTTGTAATAACATAATATGTTACGCAATCTTTGCAGAATATAAATTCTTTCATTATTTTACGTATAAACTTTATAAAAAAAAAAAAATTGTTACAAAAATACAAAAAAAAAATATTTACCAAAAAATCATACGAAGAAATAAAACACAATTTTCCCACAAATCAAACATATTTTTTTTTTTGTTATGACTTACAACTGATTCGAAAATGGCCACTCTGAGAAGAATCAGTAAGCAAATCAAGAGGAAACCTATTTTTAATGTTAGGTATACAAAACATTTAGGTACATAATATACCTACCAAAGATAATACAGTACAATTTTAGCCAACAGACTTTTTACAACCACTATCATTTTTTCATCGTTAGGTATAAAAATATATATGTGTGAAACTAAAATAAGATAATGATAGATTCATTAATTCATTCATTCATAATCGGTCTTAGATTCATTCATTCATTCATTCATAATCGGTCTTAGATTCAGCTGCTTTATCTTCGGTAGTTAGTTTTAGTGCGGAAAAGTGACAACCGTTCATTTTACATTCGACGCGCAGAAAGTCGTCCGTGTGAAATGTATCACATGTATCACTGAAACAAATGTATCACAAAATATATGTGTGAAACTAAAATAAGATAATCATTGAACATAATAATTTAGACAATTACCACATTAGTTCTACTTCGCTAACAAATTTTGTAAGTTGTACATATAAAGTAGATCGAAGCTAACATAGCTCGTAAGTTGTACATATAATCTAGATCGTAAGAACATAGTAAAATCAAACTAACACGCGAATAACCTGCGGGACTACAATAGTTCTGCGGGACTACAATAGTACAGGACTTTAGTTTACGAAGAAACGCAATCAATCGAGCCATTATAAAGATAATACATTGCATTTTAGAAAATAAAAGGTAGAGGTGGAGGTACTCGATGGGACGGTCCTGGCTGTGGCGAGCGAGATGTCGACCGCGGAGATGACGTCTAAAAGATACAAGAATTCCGTGAATCTCCAAAATCAATTTGCCAAACTTTATTTATTATATATACAAACCGTTCTAAGCTGCGACGACAACAGACGGGACAGTCCAGGCGACCATGGCGGAGACGTCTAGAAGATACAAGAATTCCGTTAGTTGTATGTAATAAAATCTTCAAATCAATTTCTTTATAATACTTTGATACCTCTCTAACGACAGCAGCGAGTAAGGGATCGGGCGGCGGCGGTGAGTGGTGGAGATCTGGGTGGGCATCCGACAGGTTGCTGAAATTTAGAAAAAAAACACAAAAGAGCAGAATATGAAATGAACGATCGACGATTCTGTCGAACTTATAGCCGTCGGAATAAGGTTGAACGCATTTCAAGCGGTCTTAGATTCAGCTGCTTTATCTTCGGTAGTTAGTTTTAGTGCGGAAAAGTGACAACCGTTCATTTTACATTCGACGCGCAGAAAGTCGTCCGTGTGAAATGTATCACAAAATGTATCACATGTATCACTGAAACAAATGTATCACAAAATATATGGGTGAAACTAAAATAAGATAATCATTGAACATAATAATTTAGACAATTACCACATTAGTTCTACTTCGCTAACAAATTTTGTAAGTTGTACATATAAAGTAGATCGAAGCTAACATAGCTCGTAAGTTGTACATATAATCTAGATCGTAAGAACATAGTAAAATCAAACTAACACGCGAATAACCTGCGGGACTACAATAGTTCTGCGGGACTACAATAGTACAGGACTTTAGTTTACGAAGAAACGCAATCAATCGAGCCATTATAAAGATAATACATTGCATTTTAGAAAATAAAAGGTAGAGGTGGAGGTACTCGATGGGACGGTCCTGGCTGTGGCGAGCGAGATCTCGACCGCGGAGATGACGTCTAAAAGATACAAGAATTCCGTGAATCTCCAAAATCAATTTGCCATACTATATTTATTATATATACAAACCGTTCTAAGCTGCGACGACAACAGACGGGACAGTCCAGGCGACCATGGCGGAGACGTCTAGAAGATACAAGAAGTCCGTTAGTTGTATGTAATAAAATCTTCAAATCAATTTCTTTATAATACTTTGATACCTCTCTAACGACAGCAGCGAGTAAGGGATCGGGCGGCGGCGGTGAGTGGTGGAGATCTGGGTGGGCATCCGACAGGTTGCTGAAATTTAGAAAAAAAACACAAAAAATTAATAATAAATCTATGATAATAAAATCATACAGAAGTCTGAAGAGTAGTTGACAACGGAAAAGCCCTCGTTTCAGTCAAGACATCTTGCGACATTTCCCCTAGGAATCAACCTTCTGGCGCTCCTGGACGACCTGCGCTCCGTGCGGCGTAAGCTAATCGATTGTGCACTCTGACTAACATCTTGCGGTGTCATCTACAACGGGCGAGCCCGTCACCACAGGACGTTTTAACGATTAGGCGTTCTGTCGCCCTGCAGTGAGCGTAGAAGACTTTGGACATTTACAAAATCCAACGTCTAGCTACGCCACAACCCGTTAGAAGCCAACGCCTTACCGCGAGTAGCCAGGTATGTTACCTGGCGGGCGGCACTCGCGCCCTAACTACCAATTGTGACCAGATTTCTCCGGTCTCTTGATTGGTTCCGAGTTCGAGGTCGCTTGCGCGGTCCTCTCCCTTATGAAGCGGTGAAACGGAGTACACCGAATCTATAGCGGACCAAGGCGTCCTTTGCCCGGCTCTGAACCGGGATCGGATGGCCAATGGTCAATTCAAGAGCAGTCGCCATAAGGTACCCAACCACCCCCGCTCTATAGGAAATAATACAGTTTCCAGACTCCCCCGCTTGTTAGTCGGAGAGCACAATCGATTGGCTTGCGCCGCTCGGTGCGCAGACCGTCCAGGAGCGCCAGAGGTTTGATTCCCGGGGGAGACTGGTTGACCCAGTGTCCTACCCAGGTTCGCACACCATGCGAGGAGGCCATCGGATGGGTGTTGACTAGTGATGGGTGTGATCACGAATAGCAATAACAATAACCTGTGATATTTGCAATCACGAAGAACGCGTTACGAGAATTCGAAAGAACATGCTATTTGAATCACGGCTACGAACAGCACCGCGTTGCCATCACTCGCCGCGCGCCGCTACGACGCGACCGATCACTGATCACATCGATTGGCCGTTCTCACTGATCGCCGTTGAACGACCGCGCGGCGCGCCACTGAACGATGATCGGTGAGCGCCTAATTGAACCGTTCACTTGGTTTCGTTCATTCGAATTCAATCACTAGTGATCGGCGATCAGTGGATCAGTGATATGATCAGTGGATCAGTGATCCGCCGTTCGTTCTGACGAACGCCCGCGCCGGCTGGACGATAACTGATGAGTGGCGCGTTCATTTCGTACGTAACGTGAATTTGGACACTGTTATCGCATGAATTTAGACACTGTTATGGCATGAATTTGGACACTCTTATCGCTCGCGTCGTAATCGTTCATGTAAATGAGTTTCCTCATGATTTGTTAGCAATAAAATAACTTTTGGCGACAAGTGGCTTACATTATTTCAGAAAGACGAACTCGGCTTAGCACCAAAAGAGCGAGAGAGTTAATCTTTCTGAACGCTAATTCTTCTAATAATAATTACCAATAAAGCAAATATAATGCGCGTTTCTGTTATCAGTTATCACATTGACGAAACTTCGTTACTTAACGTTTCACAGTACATTTCAGTACAATCACGAAAATCACGAGTAGCAGTTATTATCACGCGTGATAAAATACCAGTAACGTGATCGTTGCGTGATTGAAAATTGAGAATCACGCCCATCACTAGTGTTGACCCGTGAGTGTGACCGACCCTGAAGACATGGGTCATCGTGGCCACCTCATCGTGGGCCCGTTAGCCCCCGGCCGTTTAATCGGCCGTTATGTTAAGTTGTTTATGATAAAATTGTAATTCACTTCTAGTTATACTTACATCTGCCTTTGGTGCCTGATGGACTCAACCAGTACATCTCATAAAGCGGCGACATATAGCCAAAGCCAATGTACTGGTCCCAAGTCGTCTCCGCTCCGTCATCCGCTCCTTCATCGGTCTCCATCCCAAGTTCTTCCGCCGGGCCCATGCTGCTCCCATCGCTGCTCTCATCCGAAGAAGACTGCTCCACCACCAGGTCTAGGATTCTGTCCCGTCGCGATGATGCCATCTAATTGATGAAAGGATAACGAAATTTTTTGTAAAATAACAAAATTGAATTCGAAAACTTTCTAACTGTTTTTTTTCACTAAATATGCAGTTATGTCAAAAAAGTTATATATACTTTTCTACTTTATTTTATATATTCTATAATTCCCGATATAAAGAAATCCAACTTTTATGAAATTACGAAATTTTATCGAAAAAAATTGAGGTTATGTTTTTATCGTATAAAATATCGATTTTTTTTTCGAATTCTCTATTAGCCTCCCGCAAAAAAATGATGAAAAACACGAATTTTAGTATTTTTAGCGCGAATCTTTGAATACTAAAACATAAGCGTTTTGAGAAATCAACCATTATCAAAAAAAACATTAGTTATTGCATAAGTTATATAACGGGAAAACATAATCACATATATTTCAGAGCTATATATCCATAAATTTCTGAGACATCACGAGAAATTATGCAAGAATCGCAAGAAAACATTTTTGCGATTATCAATGGCGGACATTGGCATTTGCGATGCGGACATTCAAAGACCCGAAATACTTTATATACACGATAAATGGTACATCTAATCAGTTTAGGGGGACTATATGATGTTGTAGAAATGGTTTTACTTACGATTCGTTCAAAAACACACCGAAATCTACACGAAAACCGTTTCTGAAATGCCGACATACGTAATGGCGGATTTGACGTTTCAAGAAATGGGTGCGTTCGACTTCGCGCGTTCCGTAATAATACTTCACATGGACTGCGCTGTTACTGCGGCGCATGATAACAGAGAGAATTTAATACTGTACCTGATCTGCCATACGCATGAAAGAGACAAAATGCTTTCGATGGTAAACAAAGCGTTCGAAAGCGCGCGCGCCGAGTGGAACCAAATTCGGTCGTATGAGATCCAACGGATAAAAGTGTCAGAACCAAATTCGGTCGTATCATACTCAAAGGGTTAAAGTAATCCCCACCAGAGATTATACACTTGTGCCAACGTTTTTTCTAATCCTTAAAGCACTTCAAAAAATCATATTTTGTGATATTGTTCAGCTCCTCCTTCGATGCTGTCTTTTCTTCGATTTCTTCAATTGCAGGGGCACAGTGCATCATGAGTTCTTGCCACAGGGTAGAACGGTTAATAAGGAATATTATCTACAAGTTATGCGCAATTTGCGCAAAGCAATCCGCCAGAAACGCCCGGATTTGTAGAACAAAAATTGGATTTTGCAAAAATTGCCAATAACAACACACTAATAATGCCGCAGCGACCGTATTCTCCAGATGTGCCTGTGCCCCCCTGTGACTTTTTCATGTTCCCGAAAATAAAGAGTCCCATGAAAGGACGACGCTACGCTAAGATTGAGATAAAAATGGCATCGAAGGAGAAGCTGAACAAGATCATAAAAAATGATTTTTTGAAGTGCTTCGAGGATTGGAAAAAACCTTGGCACAACTGGTGGGAATTACTTTGAAGGGGACAAAAAGATATTCTTGAATAAATAAATCATTTTTGAAAAAACACAAAATTCATGATACTCTTTGAACAGACCTCGTATACCCCATTATTCCCTCTTACCTATTGACACTAGGATTGTGAACTGTTAATACGATAGTACATTAGTTTTGGAAAAATAGCGAATTTTTTGCAAATACTCTTATCATGTATTTACTACCTGTAAGTATACTGAAAAATTCATTAATTAAATAAATAAATAAATGCAGATATTGAATTACCTAATATTCCTTCTTTGCACATGCCGAAATCTGCTAATTTGCAGTGACCATCGTTGTCCAATAATATGTTATCCAGCTTCAGATCTCGATAGATAACGCCATGCTTGTGTAGGAAATGTAGGGCAAGTGTTACTTCAGCTGCATAGAACCTGAGGACAGAATTAAAAATACAAATTACCATTCTAGCTTTAAAAATACTCATGGCACAGTACTGAAATAGTACTAATTTGCATTATTCAAAATTATTATAAATTAATATACTTTACTTGATCATGACAATTCTAAAATATTTATTTAATGTAATAATATAAAATTTATAGAATTAAATATACATTCTTTGGTTTACAAGTTTCATAATTTTTAAAGTAAAGTACTTAGGCTCGGTAATCAAGTAATTTTTGCTTGTACTCCGTAACAACTCTGTACGTACCGAGCACGAGGTTCATCAAATTTGCGCGCCCGCTGAATTTGAAACATGAGGTCGCCCCCGTTCACGTACTCCATGACAAAGAACAGCCGATCCTGGGTCTGGAAGCAACTGTGCAGGGCCGTCAGGAAAGGATGTCTCGCAGCCAAGGCGAGAACTCGTCGTTCAGTCATCGTGCACTCCACGTCGTCGTCTTGTATTATCACATCTTTCTTCAGAACCTTCACAGCGTAAACCTGCGATTCAAAAATTAATAAATGGAATATGTTTTGCATTTGTCTGCTTTATTATTATAATTATAATTAGCAACAAAAGAAAAACACCGAACATGTATTGCATCACGTTTGTTTATTCCCCAAATGTTTCTAATACAGTACAACCCCGGTTAACCGAAATAAAGGGGGGAAGCTGTTTCGGATAATGATTTCTTCGGTTAAGCCATCAACACACACTGAGATGTTTCAAAAATACAGTACGTATTTGAGCCGGCATTAACTTACTGCATTGTTCAATAAATGTTAGGGCAACCTAAAAAAAACCTATCTACTGTAATTTCTGTGTTATACACAGCAGGTTTTTGAAAAATACAAATTCCTAATTTAGGGTTACCTCTAAATCCATCTCGGTGCACTGAAACCATCCTCGGCAGTAACTGTCATCCAAGCCATCTACTACAGGCTCTTCGATCGCATGAGCATTACAACACTATTTCTACTATTAATCGGTCCGCGATTTTTTGAGAATCGTCCACTATATAAATACAAACGGAGCTGCCATGGAATTCACCGACCGGAGTCGGGCCCATCATAATACTATTTTTTACACTTCTGGGGGGTGAGCAGTGGATTCCGGACTTACGAACCGGCTGTGGTAGGTTTAGGACAGCTGTCTTGCCACATGTGAGCGTTCACCTTGCCACCCATTCACTCCCCCTTCGAAGCCATAGAATTTGAGATGCGCAAATCGCAGTTTTAGATAATTTTTCTAAGAAAGAGTTGATTATTTTTCTGGAAAGGCCAAGATCTTTAAAGAGGTGAAATAGAGATTTAGCTGGCAGGCCACGAGCGCCAACTTCCACCGCGTGAAGGTGAACAGTGAAGCCGTTCCGGGTTACGGCATTTGCAAGATCATGGTATTTATTTAATTTGTACTCGTGGTCTTTTGGGATATTTGATTCCCATGGAACAGTTAATTCTACAATAAGAGCCACCTTCCGAGATAGAGAGTAAAGAGTTATATCTGGACGGAGGGCTGTGCATCCGAGACTTTCAGGGAATTTATACTGCTTAGAGACCGAATCAACCTCCAGAGTCCAATCTGTAGCTTTCTCGATTATTGAGAAAGGTTTTGTAGTTAAATGTTTTTTGCCTTTAGAGCCAACCCGCACAAACTGTATTGGGGGTTTGGAGGATACTGTGGAACCCTTGTTGGCACGGGCCACTGAGAGGCTAAGTACCTCGCGAATAACAGCAAGGACTTTGTCGTGGCGGTAAGTGTACCGTCCTTGATCTTATTAATCCACCTCGCACGTATCCCTATTCTCGCATGCTGGAATTCATTTTATCAATTCTGTCAAGTTCTTAAAATCGTCGTCGTCTCCTTCGAGACAATCATACAGTTTTCTGCAGCACCTTTGAAGAGTTTCTACTTTTACTTTATCATACCACTTGCGCACACCAATAAATGCCATGTTTCACATTTACTGCCTTCAGTGATTCATTCATGTTTTTGTGTTGCATGTCTTTCAGGGGTTCTCAAAAAAGCCCGCGGTAGTGCCACATTTTAAATCGCAAGGATGCGTAGGCGGTTATCAATTAATAAAATGGGTTTCGGATAACCCAAGTTCGGTTAACCAGGGATCTACTGTATATAGAAATTATAGATACCATTTTTTGACTTAAAAAAGCAAAATAAAAATAATTCATAAAATAATTTTATGAACTTGCAATGTTTGAAAGTGTTTTATTTTCAACATCGATAGACATAAAAAACAACAACAAACTTACTTTAAAGATTAAAAAAATTACAACTTACAATCGTCGCAAAACCATTAAATTCGGTTCGCCGAATCCGATTTATTGTTTTTATTTCTTTTTTAACAAATAGTACGTATAACTTTGTTATATTTCAAATCTATAAGAAAAGTATAAAAATGTCTCGTTTTAACAACCTTAACATTGATAAATAAATTTTATTAATATAAACAACCCCGATTGAAATGCTCCTTTCCAAAACGAGTAAGCAATTATTACCACTTCCCGCTAACACTCAACTCAAGTGCTAGGAAATTAGACAACAATTTATTTTATTACTTTGGCAAGCTTCGATAACTGCTTATCATGAGAATATACCCAGACCTACTAACTCGACGCTGTGAAAATATTCATAAAGGAATTTTTCATGAACTCTACATAGACTGTACTCTACCAATACATGCAATCGTAGACCTCAGAATAAAATATAACTGTACTCTTCTGGCTCTTCTATCATCAGTAAAACTACCCCGGACATTAGCACCTTCAAAAGCGAAAATATTACAGAAAACATTATCTGAAATTCATTTAGCAAAAAAATATTTTCTTTTTATCGGGAAGAGACTCTAGCACATACCTCATCAGTATTCTTCTTTTCGGCCAGCATAACCTTGCCAAAGGATCCTTTTCCGAGCACCTTTATAAAATTGAAGTCGTCCAGACTCACTTTGTTCAAGCCACTTTGCAAATCGCTGCGGTCTAGAGCTAGATCACCACCTGTAATCATATCTTAATTTAAAAATTGCCAATATTTTAAGTGAGATACATGCGGGTGTCATGCGGTAAACGCCAAATGGTCAAGTCAGATGACCAAAATAAAAGGTCTAATTAGAAATCAAGGGTGACGGGAAATAATGGTCAATAACGTTTAAAAAATTTTTGGTAATTCCTTTTTTATAATGTTATAACTTAAAAAATGACATTTTAGCGATTGAGAAAAAATATATTTTGTCTGTAAATAAAATATATTTCAGTTTTTAAAAAAATGTTTTACTTAAATTACACCGCAGAAAAAAAGCTAAATTTGTAATATAAGAATAATATAATAAGAAGAATAGTGGGGAAAAAATGGGGTCTCAACCCAAAAATCACACTCTGGCTGTACACATCAGTCATCAGGCCCTCTCTGACTTATGGATCAGTTGTATGGTGGCCCAGAACACAACTGACCACAGTGAAAGCGAGACTCCAGAGCCTGCAACGCTTAGCGTGTGTAGCAGCCACTGGATGTATGAGAACCACACCATCGGCCGCACTAGAGTACCTCCTAAACATGAGACCTCTGGATCTTGTCATCCAAGAGGAGGCTAAGGCAGCCGCTTTAAGACTAAGAGCAAATGGACTGTGGAAACAAAACACAGAAACACCACACTCAAAAATTCTGAAACGGGTTCTAGAAGAAATACCACTTCTGGACGCACCCATGGACAGGATAATATGCCATCATGTCTTTGATCGAAGATACAATATCCAACTCATTGCAGAACCAGCAGATCACTCTGGTACAAATGAAGTAAGGATATACACAGATGGCTCCAAAACCACTCAAGGTACCGGAGCCGGCGTCTTCTCAAATGATCTAAAAAAAATACTATAACCTCTGTCCTTGTACTGGAATGCCACAATGCACTTCAATCCATTGCAGGGTCAAATAAAGTGACCCTGCAATGGATTAAAGGGCACAGCGACTCACTGGGAAACGACGCGGCAGACGAACTGGCCAAAAGGGGATCAAAGGAAATATTATATGGACCCCTTGATGCCCATTCCCCAGGCCCAAATAAAAACATGGCTACGCAGGAACACCGAAGAAACCCACCTTACAAAATGGAAAAAGAACGCAGGATGCAGGCAAACAAAGAACGCGGTTCCGGAAGCATCCAAAAAACTTGCCCGCAACCTCACCAGATTAAAAAGGGACAAAATCCGTAAAGTCATAGGTACTATGACAGGCCACTGTCCCCTAAACAAACACCTGTTTACCATAGGTGTGACAGACAGCCCTCTATGCAGAGGATGCATGGAGGAAGAAGAAACGCCACAGCATGTGCTCATGGAATGCAGGAGCGTGGCAGAGCAACGGGCAAGAATACTACAATCTCCAGCATCTGTCCCGGAGGCCTGTAGCAACCCAAACAGGCTGCTAACCTTCTGGGACAGCCTGGGTTGGCTGGAGTAACATAAATAGAAACATGAGCCACGCACAACGGCCCAATCAAGAGGTCAAGTGCGGGAAAAAGCCCAGACAAACTAACTAACTAACTTTAAGAAGAATATTTGAGTGTCTAATAAAAATACATTTTACTCAAATTATACCTCAGAAAAAAAAACAGAATATGGAAATGCATTGGCCTTGATCAGTATTTCTCATCACAGTTCTTCCTCAGCGACCCGTAGGTCATTGAAGTACCCCATCTCTGGACCTGATGGGAAAGAATGATTAAGGTTCGACGTCACCGCTTAGACCTTCATCATTCTTTCCAGTCCATCGTTTCCTACTCCCTTCATTTAAATTTTCGAAAGCCAGTCTTTGCCCGCAAAAATGGCACCTTTTTTGATCGATTGTGTATATAAATAATAACAATATTGTTTTTTTTTATGAATTCTTTCTTGTTACCTAATGATTAATCTTGTTAGTCATGTATTAGGACTTAGCATTGAAAACTTCGATTTCCTAAGAAATACCGTAACTTATATTTCTAGTCATTTACCAAATTGCAAAATACTTCATATTAAAGCGTCATAATTAGTCTTCAATTATCAGTCTGTGTCATTTCGTAGATAAAGTCAACAACGGTAATTTTGTTAGCTTCGAAGATGTCGAAATTTGAATCGACAAAACGTCATTTGCGGCAAGCAATGCTTGCAATATCTTAGATTGCAAGCAATGTCTTAGATTGCTGCTGGAGGCTTACAAGGAACTTACTCCGGCAGAAAGGACTGTTGAGACTTGATATCTCCGATTCAAAAGTGGTGATTTTGACGTGCAAGACAAAGAGCGCCCAGGCCAGGAGCAAAAATTTTAAGGAGCCGAATTGTCTGAGTCTGACGCTGGCAAAGATAAATGAAATGCTTAATGTTCATCCCTCAACCGTTTGGAGACGTTTAAAATCTATGGGAGTCATTCAAAAGGAAGGGTTCCTCACATCAAAAGACGTTTCTTGACTTGTGAAATGCTCCTTCGCCGTCAAAAAAGAAAAGGGTTTCTCCACCGAATAATCACCGGCGGCGAAAAGTGGATCTTTTACGAGAACCCCAAATGCAAAAAATATCGCTCGTACCCTGGTGAATCACAACCATCAACCTCAACAGCCACGCCAAAGAGACATCCACGGATCCAAGGTAATGCTTTGCATTTGGTGGGACCAAAAGGGTATCATCTATTACGAGCTGCTGAAACCGGGAGAAACCATCACGGGCGATCGTTATCGAGCTCAGCTCAAGAATTTGAGCGATGCTGTGAAGATAAAACGGCCGGAAAACACTAAAAGGCACGACAAGGTAATTTTCCAGCATGACCATGCTCGACCACACGTAGCGATGCAGGTTAAGAAATTCCTGGAAACGCTTCGCTGGGACATCCTACCTCACCCGCCGTACTCCTCAGATATTGCACCATCCGACTACTATTTGTTCCGGTCAATGGCCCATGGCCTTTCCGAGCAGCGCTTCCAGTCTTTCGAGGATATTGAAAAATGGCTGGATTCGTGGATAGCCTGCAAGGACGGAGACTTCTTCCGCCGGGGAATCCGTCTCTTGCCAGAAAGATGGTAGATAGCTAGCGATGGACAATACATTGAATGAAATGCACTTTCCAATTTGCTTCAAAATAAATGTTCAATATCACAAAAAATCGAAGTTTTTAATTCAAAGACCTAATATATTTCATATTTATATAACATAATATATTGAGTCAGAAGGCCGATCCGCCTTTATGGCGCCCTGGTGTTTAAGGGCAGACTATGTATTGGTTGATATTTTCTTTCAAAAATCAATACTTGCTTCGATTTGTTTGGGAACAAGCCACAAGATAGCATTAGTAGGTATCTCGTTTTTCCCTGCACCCCACCAAAAATTAAAAACTTTACATGTTATAGGAATGGTTAGATTAAAGTCTAAAGTTTCATATGACTGAAGTATTATAACACAAATACACAGAGAAATATCAATAAAAATAATTAATCTGATTTTTCAGATTCCTATTTTACAATATGGATATACCATTTTACAATATTGTGTCAAATAAGTGAAGAGTTCGATAAAATCATTAGTTTTTCAGTAAATTTCACCCAAAAAATAAAAATTATTTTAAATTTTAGTGAATTTTTTAAGCTATTGCATAGCTTTTATCGCGGGCCTAGCCCAGCGCGGCGACCGAATGAAGAAATTTCTTAACGAAAATTAATGCTTTTAAACTGATAATTACGTCTAAACGAGTACTGCTTACGATTCGAAAAAAATATATGTTAAACAAGAACATTTTCCTAATATTCTTAGCCTTGAATATTTTATATTTTGTTTTTATTACATAGTGTAATTAATTTGTGAAATTAGGTCTAACCGAACACAAAAACGACTACCACGCAAATATTATCTAGCGTATTATTATGAAACCTGCACCATTTTAAAGATAATTTAATTATCTATCTTTTTATCTACGATTTTTTTCGAATAGTCAAAGAATAAAAGAATAATATCCGGTTTTGTTGCTTTATTGAATAACATTCGTGCGCGGCGCCCTATCGGAATTATTCCGAATCATTTGATTCCCCAGCCCCATATGATTCGGAATAATTTCAACATTTGCCGATAGAGCGCAGTTATCTGATATCAGAAAAAATAAAATAAATAAATAATTATTATTGCATAAGTTGTTAAAAATGCTATGCAATAGCTTTACAGCGGCAGTCCCCGAGTGCCACACGTATTTTTTTTTAAAAGGGTTTTCATTTCTTTTAAAACGTCCTTTTACTTTTTGAATTGAAGTAAGATTTTATCATACAGTACTTAGACATTTATCTAGCTATCCGCACATATTTTAAATTTATATAATTCGTAATAATGCTGCAAATGGATATTACAATTATTCTTGATCATGGATATTACAATTATTATTTTATTATTATTATATACGGTTCTTGCTCGTTTCATTAGGAATTATTTTATAAAATAAATATATAATGATAAAGAAAATATACCTCTATCATCTCTCTTCTCAGCATCTTTGCCCATTTCATGCTCAGACAAAGTGGATCCTTCACCACCAACATCCGTACCACTCTGATTCATATACTGCAAAAAAATAGCAACACATCTTAAAAATTGCATCCGCTATTTTGACGTCCATGATCGTCAAAACCACTTTAACAATAAGTGGGCTTCGTTCGACAACTCATGATGATAAATATAGATGACCTAAATAGGGAGGAAGTACAATGTGATTTTCTAACTATATATATGAAGATTTCAAACAGGTTGCTGCATTGGGGAAATTCAGATTTTTCTGAATGTCAAAAATAACAAGGATACGAATAGTTAGTCCCCCTTTGTGGGTCAGGGGAAGGGGGATTTTTAAATTGATTAAGAAAATATGGTATACGAGGACGTCATATCCTAGCTGGCTGCAAGGTTGCTTTTGATTAAGGATGGTACATTTACCTCCATGACAAAGATCTTGCTCAAGGTAATTAGCGTCTCAGTAGCTCGTTTCAATAAGGGTCTGACAGTACCCTCCAAATCCCCAATACCGTTTGTGTGGGATGGCTCTAAAGGTGTGAAACATTCGACTACAAAACCATTCTCAATAATCGAGAAAGCTTTAGTTTGGATTCTGGACGTCAATTCTTAATTGCGATAGCGACAGTTTTGCTTGTTTACTTGCCCAATTAAATGAAAAAAAGCTTTAGCAGAGTATAGGATTTTGCTTAATGTTGGAAAATTATCAATAATTTAAGTTGCAAAGACCAGTCTCCAGCCAGCGTCAGTGTCGTTTAAATCCTGCACTGTATGTTGTATAGACGAAAATGTAAATACACACAAGTCACTGCATTGACATTCTTGCCAATTTAAGTATTCTAGAACAGGGGTTCCCAAACTTATTGATGCTGCGACCCACTTTTTAAAATCACAATATTTTGCGACCCAGTGAGATCTTTTTCAGAAATATTAGTGAGTGATTTGATGTAAAATATAAACAATTCATTTGTAAGTATCATAAGTAAGTCATTATTTCGTAAGAAATTGTAAGGTGCGACAACATCAAAACTAGAAATTTTTGCTAGAACACTTATCCATCGTATTTTTAGTAAATAGCGAAAATAAATGCATGCGATGCGTAAATGCGCACCGCACAGGCGAGTGAGCGCCTGCGGGAGCGCGGATGCTCGGGAAGCGCGGACGCTGCCGCCCGGCCGCGCGTGCACCGGGAGCAAGCCAGACGAGGCTAGAGAAGCGGCGCTGTCTCTTCGCGCGCCTATTTCATCCTTCCGTGCTATTGCAAGGTTGCAACTTTTATATTTTATTCTTTTCAGTGCTATCTTTATTTTATTTTATTATATTCTCTGTAGGTATCCTAACTACACTTATACTCGTCAATCTATCTCATCGTCTATCTGCCATATTATATCCTACATTCATACGTTGTGTTGGTGACCCACCTTGAATCGGCTCGCGACCCACACTTTGGGAACCGCTGGTCTAGAATGTTTACATGTAGGCATCATCAGACGAAATTTTCTCCATTTGTTGGTCCACCAAGCTGCCGTTTATCCAAGGTTGAACCAGTTTTCTTAAACTTCTCTATTAATTCTTTTCGTTTGAACATAACAAAATTATGGAGCTAAATTAGAGCTCGGGGAAATGTTTCATGGCAACTAAATTTCTAATAACCAGTCTCTTATTCCATATTCAACTCATATAACTTTAAACAATAATATTATTTGTTATAAAAACTGAGAAAATATATAATGCGCTTTTTGAGTACCACTCGCTTTTTTTGTTATAGACAATTAAGTGTTACCAATTTCAGGTCTTAATTTTAATTTGTTATACCAGATAATAAAAACGAAAAAACGTTTTTGTAAAAAGTGAAAAATTGCCCATGTAAGCAATATGCAGACATAATGGGAAAGAAAAACGAGTTTTGCTACAAACCACAGCGCATTTCATTTGTCAAATTCAAGATTAAAACTTCTAAGGACTCTTGGCTCAGCTGTATATCAATTTTTTTAATTTTACTTATTGCCTATATTTATTATCACCTTAGATCTTCTTGGTGTCTGTTTATCTGGTGAAATACCCATTTCGCTCAGAATTTCGGCCATCTGCTTGGTGTTGATGCCGCAGTTGTTGGCAACGTTTTTCTGACATCGCTTGTGCACATTCATCGAACAAACTACACAAAAAAAAGACAATGTTAGTAGGAGACACATTAGGAAAATGCCAAATTTCCATTTCTGTGATTTTGGCCAATGCGAACTTTACAACCTCCCATCTTAGAGCCGTCTCAGGTGATTGATTTTATAGATAGGTTTATTAGATTGCTTAATGCCATAATATGTTTTAGCAGTTAGGATTTTACTACAAAACGCAACATGTAGATGGAACTCACAGTTCCAAACATTATAATTAATTTTCTTTTCTGTTCAGTAGCCCAATAGATTGTATTCTAAACATGCCTTTACGGTATCCTGTTTCAAAATAACACAATAATATAATAACAAACAAATTTTCAAATCATAGATGGTAATTTTAATATTATTTACATAAATATGTTAATTTTCATTTGCTATACATGTTTTAATTCATAATAATTAGACGTTTCAATGCTCAAATAATGTAATAGATGGCATTCTAAACTCTCCATATTTTTTCTGCACTAATTAATTGAATATTATTATTGTTTTCATTGGTTGAATAATGGGTTTTTAAAATCAATCACTCCTTTATAAAAAACCATTCATTAACAATATTATCATAGATGGCCTAATAGATTACTATTATTTTCGCCAGAGCAGTAGGGCTGCCAAATCGTACTATGCCATCGGCAGGTTTTGAGGGAGCTAATGAGCCCCTTGTATAGTTAGGCCCTAATGACCCATTGTATTTATGGTCGGCCAAGTACTTATCCAGTAGCCTTCAAGTAAAAGTGTGAACCAAGGTAGGATTCTGCCCTATAGGACAGTTTTCCCTAGAAATCGTTTTCCGGGCAGTTTGCACACCCTGCGGCGTCAGCCAATCGGCTGTGCATTCCGACAGATAATCGGGGAGGCTGGAAACGGCTTTGTATCCTATAGAGCGGGGTGGCTGTACCAAATAACAGCAGCTCTGGAAACGACCAATTGGCCACCCGATCCTGAGTGATAAGACAGGCAAAGGACGCCATGGTGCGCAATGATTCAAACTGAATCGCCGCTTACATTACACAAAGGACCACGCAAGCAACCTCGAACCTGTAACCAGTCAGGTGGCCGGAGAAATCTGGCCATAACTGGTAGCGAGGGCGCTTGGTCTGCCCGCTGGTTTAACTACCCGGTGTCGGGCGATAAGGGTTGGTCTCTCGCAGGTTAGTTGGCGGAGCTAGGTAGTGGATTATCATTGTCTAAGTCTTCTATGCTCATCCCACGCTCATGAAAGGACGATCACATATCCTTATACCAGCCTGGGGTGACGGGTTTGCCCGTTGTAATCGACACTGCCCAACTTTGCCATTGAGCAATCTAATACCCTATGTAAACAATGCTTCTATCAAAGGTTGGCAATCATAATAGCTATTTTCTTTCTCAAAGCTTTTGCACAAAATAGATATTGAACATTCTCCACACCACTCCTTTAGGTTTTTGAGCCATGATGTTCTTCTGCATGGTCTTCAGTTACCCTCATTTCTCCCTTGAATTACTAGTAAAAATGTTCTTTATCTCCCTCCACCCCATTATTTTTTATTTTTCCATTCATTACTTTAACGTTTGACACTGACCATCCTCGAAATGCGGAACTTTCTTTTAAAGGCCTCCAGTTTCTTAAACAGTGTTCAGCTGTTCAATAATATCTTATGGATTTTGGCTACCGTTTCTGGAGTAGTAACATCAGATGGTGCTCATATAACCACTTTCAAAATAGCCAATATACCGTTCTGATTGAAGGAGCAGATTCCCCATAATTCTTACCAAAATGGATTTTAATTCTTTTATACTCCTGGACCGTATTCTTTTATAAAAAATCACTCGAAATTCCCTTTTATACATGTTGCAACATTTTATACATGTATACCTTTTATCCATGTTGCAAAAAACTCGATGCAACTCGGTAAACTGAAACTTGAGCAGCTTGGCAAAAGTTAAAATTTGATACAATAGTGCATTTTTCAAACCATCCTTACGGTTAGTAGCACACCGTCAGTTACGGCTTTGGTTTGTACGGGACCATTTAGATTAGAGCTTAGGCCAATGGTGGTTTGCTCTTTCTCTTATCGGAGGGGAAATGAATGGGTCATCAGCTTATGCTGCTTGGTCGTTAATTTTTATTAATAATAATGTCAACATGGCATGTCAAACATTAAGAGTACCATTTTTTTTTTCAAATTTAAAGGGGCAATATATTTTCAAAAACCTACGAATCCATCCACAAACACTTTTTTTTGATGTGGTCGTCTTTCCTTCTTAATTCCCTTTGCGAGGCAAGTGTTGAGTTTTCCTACACCCTCGTCAAAAAAGTCTTCTGCCAACTCTTTTAGCCCATTGTTTGTCAGCACTTTTGACCTTATTGTCGTTCGAAAACTTTTTTCTACCTATACATGACTTCAGAGGTGGAAAGATAAAAATCTGAAGATGCCAGATCAGGGCTGTGAGCAGGGTGGTTGATACCCCAACTAGATTCTTGCAGTTGAATTCATTAACAATAATTTTGTGAATGAAGGCTAAATCGTAGAAGATCCTTTGATTTGCCAGTGAGGTAATGTCCCGCAACAAACACACTTCCTTCTTTTACGTTCCACTTTTTTTGTTTTGTATAACCCTCAATCGCTTTTTTAGAATTTGACAGTACCGCCCCGCATTTATTGTTCCCCCCCTCCAGGGCATGAATTAATTCTGCTGCGAGTTGAGATGCGAAACGCTGGCGTCATGATGTCATGGAATCGAGATACTTATTTACAGACTGGGCTCGATTGCGTTTCTTCGTGAACAAATGTGGGAAAATAGTTCATGCGAGAGAGAGAGAGCAGTACGTTAGAGCGGAATGTAAAATGAACTATGGTTTCTTTGGCCGCACATAAAATCATCGGAAATAGTTTGAAAACATTTTGTGCAGTCTTACATTACGCCGCTTTTATGTTTGATTGGTAGTTTTATGCTGGAAAAGTATCAATCATTCATTTTATTTATTGTTCTAAAGTATCAACTTTTTTCGCTTGCAAATTCAAATTTTACTTTAAGTAGGAACGCAATCGGGCCCGTGAAAAAAATACCTTCGAGCGTCAGAGACTCAGTACTCTTACTTTCTGGACATGTTTCAAACATATAATATAATATACCTTCGCATTGTAGTCCCTGCTTTATTAGACCGTAGAGCAGACTTCCGCAATGATCGCAGAAAGTGAAACGCTTATACGAGTGAACCACAAAACGATGCGGTACGTTTACTTTAAAACGATGCTGATGTTTCACCTCCGGCATCTGTAAATTAATAAATATTGTTTGTAATATAACTTCCATATATGTTTGTAATATAACTTCCATCAATAGTCGAAGGCCTACAGGATTAGGTGAGATCTCAAGAGCGGCGCATCAAAGATGCATTCTGGCAGTTCTTCTATTTAATGTCTACTTAAAGTGTCATTTTTGGAAGGCTATCTGATGCAAACGCTATGGCGGTGTGCACTAGTGGCAGGACACTCCGTTTCCTCCTTCAAAATTATACTGGCAACTTCCGATTCATTTTTGCGCAACTCGAAACTCAAATCAAATTTTCTTATCATCGCTAGTGGAGGATTGCATTTTGCCTCCTAAATCGAAAATGTTAGTTACTTTAGTAACAAAAAGATAAAGTGATAAGCGTTTGACCGATGACAGCGTTGCCAATTTTGTCGTTTCTATTGCTTGGTGAGCAGTGTCCGGCTATTAATGCATTTGAGCTAGCACTCACCACATCCACTGATAGACCTCAAAAAAATTCTCCATACAAAACAGTGTGTATGACCGTTTGCGGCATCATCAATTATTTATCAACAAAAGGGACCATTTAGTCAGTACAAAGGAAGGCCGGGGATTCACAATTGCTAGAAAATTTCGAATTAAAAAAAAAAACAGCCAGCAATTAAGGCAGTTCCATCTTGCAACTTACTAAACGTAGTACGCTTATAAACAGCCGCTATATTTTTACTTGTTTATGACCTGGTCCCGTAACCAACATGACCATTCAAAACGGACGCTTAAATAACTTGGAATCATTCCCAAACACAAAACCACAAATTTCCAGTGCAGTTTCTCTTATTATCTGACAACGTTTCTCAATTACAGTTGTATTGAATTGGTTGAGAATGGCATTGTGATCGAGATCAATTAGAATATTGAAGGACCACTACAAGAATAAGTTGTTAAAAGAAGATATTTAGAAGCCAAAGGTTTTTAGATTTTTTTAGAATGGTTACTTGTTATTTTGATTACTATTAAGGTTTTTATTTGTTATAAATTTTTTATCTTGATTATTCGATTTTGATTTTGATTATATTGATACTTGATTTATTTGATTTAGAATATATTAATTTTATTTCAATAATACATAGTAGTACTAATAATATCAAAGGGGTGTGTCCTGAAAACAGGTTAAGAGATATCCTGAGGATACCCAATTTGCAGCGTTTGTAGTTTTATTACACAGTCTTAGTCTATTTTCAGTTTTAATTTGTAATTTTGTGTTTTTTTGGATATTTTTTTGTATTAACTGCTGCAAATAAATAATTTATTATTATTTTTAAATAATCATGATACTATCATATAACTTTTTTGTTTTTTACAATTTTAAAGGTTTTTATGAATATTGGAGAAAAAGATGTTTCAAGTTACGATTACCATCAATTAGCTCGAACAGTTTGTTCTACTAGGAAGTTATGGGGATTAAAGGTTTAGCAAAAGTATAAGTACTATTATTTTTATTTAAGTTACTTATCTACAGTAGGCGGTTTTTTTTGGCGGTAGGTGACCTACTGCTGCTTTTACTATGCAGATTTTAGCGGCACTCACTGTATCTCGTTTCGCATCTTTCCACCCGGCGATGGGCGATGACATCATTATAAGAAGAGGATTTCAAACAGTAAAGATATCTTTGTCTCGAATAAAACAAAATAAAACTGCGGGACAAAATAAAACTGTTCTTTGGATAATACAATGGGATTATTAACTGCACCCAGTGGTTTGTTCCGCTATCTGATATTTGTCCGCAGATTGCCGATTTTTCTCACTGAATATTTTTAACAACCTTGATGTGTTTCATCACTTGAGTCGCTATGTGTCGCTTTGGTCGCCAAAAGACATCCAACCCTGGGGTTTATAGAGGTATTAAATGTTTTACAGATACCAGAGACCGTGCTATCCTTTAGGTCGGTTTGATAATTGTTTTAATATCGAATTTGTTAAGTATCTTACTTATTACACCTGTCAACTTAGGGTAAAAATGCTCGTGATCTGATGTGGTTACTGTGAATTCCATATTGAATTGTGTGCCTGTGTCATGATATTAAAACATGGCGGTATAATCGACTTTTGTCTTATTTATAATTAATGACATTCGAAGTTATTGATATGCACTTATCTAACCCCCTTCACCATTATAAGTATATCATTTTATTGCAAGGAACACAAAGCCACAAATTAAAGTTATACAAATAAACAAAACTAGATATTCAAAGTCTCTACCTACCTTTAAAAGGATGCATTATACGAGGGCCACATTTAAAGTTTCCAGAACAAATAAGAAAAAAAATACAATAAATAGCTAAAAATCAATGCGTTGTTTTGCAATATTTCTCCGTGAGCGTTAATATAGTTTTTCATACGTATGTACCAATTTTCATAAAATTTATTCCGCTCCTTCAGGGTGACCATGCAAATATGCTTTTCATATTCTTCGCCTCATCTGATGATAAAAATCGCTAACTGCATAATAGGTTCTCAATTTTTCGGAATGAAAAGAAGTTACAAGGTGCTAAGTTGAGACTGTATGGAGGATAAATCATGAATTCTACGTATTTGCCTAAAAAAATGGTTGTCTGTCTGGCCGTGTGAGAGCTAGCATTGTCATGGTTCAAGATAATGCAGCAACTATGGTTGCTTTTATAGAGTTAGTAAATAACTTGCGGCAAGCAAATGGTCGTGTACCAATCAGCACTGAGGGTACGATGATTCTCCAAAACAACAGTAGCCACTTGTCCTCCTGCTTGCTCTTTGTTGTTTTGCCCTCCTGCTCGTCGCTCCCAAACTAATAATTGCCATAACAATTGCATACACTGGTAGTTTTACTTGGTTCCTAATAGTTTTGTGCATCTTCGGTCTGATGGTCTATCTGTGTTTTCTTAGTGTGTGTTGTCAACTCACAGTTCAGCTCCCATCTAGTAGCCTCCTCGAAGAAGGACTAACCTGTAAGAGCTGCTGTAAACTCTGCCTGCGGCTGTATGTTGGGATCAGGGCAGTTTGCCTCTGCGGCGTCACCCAATCGTTTGCGCTATAGGGCGAATAACCGGGAGAGTCTGGAAACTTATATTTCCTAAAATGCGTTGTTGCTTGGCAACAAGGTGTTGTTAACCTGGCATAACCTATCAAAAGAAATGAATCATTGGCCACCCGATCCCAAGAAATCTTGACAGGCAAAGGGCGCCTCGGTCTGCAATAAATTCGAATTTGAATTATCACAAACATTAAGTAGAGGACGCACAAGCGACATTGAATCTGCAACTAGTCTAGAGGATGAAGAAATACGTCCAAATCTGGTAGTAAGAGCGCGAGGATAACTTGCCGGGTGGCAACTCCCAGTTCCTAGCGGTAAGGCGTTAGACTCTTACGGGCTGTTGGAATAGTTTGACTGTGGATTGTGGTGTCAACAAAGTCTTTACGTTCACTCCATGGGAGGCAGAATGGCATGATGTCGTTAAAACTCCCTGGGGTGGCAGGTTCGTCCATAGTAATTACACCCCCCAATAGTAGTTTTTTACTCTGTGATAACAGACATGGCACTAGACCAAAAGAAGAAGAACGATTAACACGATGTCTATGCACGCAAAAAAATTAAGTACTTAAAACTACAAAACAAAACTGACATCCAGACTATTGTGATGTGATGGATTATCAAAAGTTTGATATAAAAATAACACAAAAAAAAATGTATTTTGCCTTAGTGACAGCTGTTCCATGCTTAAATATTAGATTACTCAATGTGATTTAGGAATAGCGAAGAAAAATAAAAGTACATGCAATGGTTATTAAAATGAAAATATAAATTGTAAAGCTATCCTATAATGCTTTACCCCCAGCCGTTAAAGATAATATAAGCCACATAATATATACCTCATAAACCTTGAAATTTATTGAAGACTTAAAAATTAATAAACCAGAAATATATATTACGAACCCACCAAAACCCTTAAAGGACACCGGAATGAAGAATTCGCTTACCTCGTCTTCTAAACCCGCCAGTATTATATGAGTTCCAAAAGGAATTTTGTGTATTACATACCTTTTCGGTATATTGTTACAATGAGACTGAAAAGTAAACAATACCAATAAAAACTGAAATAAAATAATTATTTTACACATATGAATTAGTGTAATTAAAAAAACATAATGAAATAAAATAATTATTTTACACATATGAATTTAAAAAAACGTTTAAAAAATAAATGTTTCTATTTGCCCTGACGAGTTTTTATTCAACAGACGTTAGTAAGGACATTTACAAAATAAACAACAATGCAGCCAAAATTAAAACAGTCAGACATCACAACACAAAAAAAAAATGTTACATCTAATTCAAAAACTGTTATGTAAGTGCAAAAATGACTCGCGTGTGGGGGGATCCGAACCATATCAAGAAAGTGGTTCTTGCTATGAAATATTTTTACAGACTAGGAAGAAAAGGTTTACTTTAAAAAGCGTATTGTAAATTACTTTATATACTGTTCTAAAATGAGTATCTTTTTAAGTTTTGTATATTGGATTTTAAAAATGTGCTTTATTATTTATTTTTTTTTTTATCTAATGGAGGATGCACAATAATGTATGAGACGCGTCCCCACTGACCAATAACGACAATATATTGTTGTATATGTAACAACATATTGACCAATAATGACCAGACATATGTCGTTGGAAAGCTATTTTTATGACTGCCATTTGTTACTATGGCAGTCAGTATCAAATGATTGTGAGAAAAAGTTATAGCTAAAAGAAAAACCTACATCATTATATAAAAAATCATCGCTAATGGCCGACCCGGTAAGCAGAGCCACGCCACGCTGCCATGTTTCGCATTGTCATAACTTTTTTTTTGTTGAGAGGAACTGCCAAAGTAACAATTGTAATGCATTATAGGTGCATTGTCAATTTTAATGCACGATGATAAGTTTGTTATTCTGAAAATAAGACGTAATAACGAAGGTTTACTGTAATAACCGATTTTTTAGATTCAATGATATAGGTTTTTGTTTTAGCTGTAACTTTTTTAGCACAATGATTGGAGACTGACCGTTATCGTAACAAATGAGTCATGAAAAGAGCCTTTGAACAACATATGTCCAGTTGTTATTGGTCGATGGGGAAGTTTTGTCGCATACTTCTTTACAGAAAAAAATACCTCTTGAATGATAGTTACAGACTTTTTTATTTTTCCTGTAAGCTCTTTCCGAATATCTTTTCTTTTTTTTCAGATATATAGTTATGGGCATAAGATACTGTTTTACAAGAAATTAAGAGTTTGCCTCCTTAAAAGTTTTAGTATTGGAGAAATATGCCAAGTGAGAAAGAGAAGAATGAAATACTTACTTCTTCCTTCATTCCGGGACATTTGGTCACGACCGATTTATGGCATCTTTTGTGAACCACACAGGTGCAAACTGCAACAAATAATAATGTATGTCATAAATATACGAGGTATTTTACTATTGTCAACAATGGGTATTCATTTATGCAGGATATAAATAAAAACTTGTAACATTTAGCGATTTTCATGTAATTTGCTGAAATTACAACTTTTTCTATAAAAATGTAGGGCAAGTTGACAATGGACTGAAATTGGAAATACAGCTACATAATTACTGTCTAGCCAACATAGCTAAAACAAGAGATTTTCTTTGCAAAAGGTTGAGTAGTTTTGATTTTTGGCAAGGTTAGAAAGTTGGGGCTCTTGTATAATATACTATATGTGACATGGCGTCGCGAATATGTGACATTGCATCGCGAATATGTTTAACCACCAATAACGGGTATGGCAACTAAGAAAAAATAAAAATTAACATACCTTGACACTGGTATCCCTGCTTGCCTAATACTCCCCTGAAAACAATAAAAGAAACTTTGTGTAAGCTTAAACAAAACAGTGATTCAACAAATCCATTAACCCTAAAATCACAATCATGCCCAGTAGTTTACATATTGAAGATTCATATTGAAGATTTGTTAAACTGAAACAATTCTTAAATGTCTAAATCCGTTATATTCACAACCTTAGCAAACATTAGTGGCCTCCGATTTGGGAAGGCAATAATATGCATATTTTAGCATGCCTGTACAACAAACTTAACCTGTATACTATAGGTGTTTGCCCCAAAATAAGGGTGTGGTTTTAACAACCTCTATTTATATCAAATTGACAATATTTAATTTTTCTGCATTTTTATATGTTATATCAGTTAATTAAAAATGTTATTTCTCAATTTCAAAACAAATAAAAATTTATATTGATTTGCAAATTGCTAGTAATTTTGAAGTGTTTTCGAAATTACTATTTTCTATTCTATTGTTTGTTTGTATCTACTCTTCATTGTGAAATTTCACAATGGGCAGATTTGTTATCATATGTCAATCTCTTACAACCAACCCTAATATGAAATGTTTATATGTATGTGCACGTGTAACATGTGTGGAACTGAGTGTCTTGTTATTGCATTTGATCGAAAGAATTAAATTGCAATTCCATTAATTTTATCCAAATGAAAAATGGTGACCCAGCCGATAATCAAACTCGGAATCTATAATGTAAGATCAGGCGACCTAACCACTTTGCTACCAGGCCATTGGCAATAATATTATTTATTATTTAGTAGGTCAATTTTGCAATAATTATACTGATAAATGACTACTCCATTTGTCTCGTTAGCTCTCTAATGTGTTTAGTCAATAAATAAATTATTGTTTATTGTCTTAAAAACTCATACAGTTGTGCAGACATTATTTTATAGCGTAAATTACATTAGGTACTAGTATTTTCATGAATTATAAAGGTCAAACATGCGAGTAAACTAATATACATCCAATCGACTAATGTAGATAATATTAAGAATGACGTTGAGTCACACCCAGATAATTTCTTTTATTACATTTTAATTCGTATTGACAAGTAAGTCACAAAACTAGAAGACAATAAATAAAACAAAAACCCTTAATAATCTATTACTCTTGCTTCAAATTCCTTTGTGACGATTGAAAAATATGGTGAATTTGATCGAAAAAACGTAACGAAAATAACATACCATAATGATGATAACATTGCGAATAAAAAAATTCTCAATAAATGAAGTGATAAAAAAAACAAAACAAAATGTTAGAAATGTCAATAAGCATTATAAAATCAATTGTCTTATGTGATTACATTAAAAATAGATATAATCAATACATATATTATTAATATGTACTTAGTAATAGAAATAGTCAATAAATTTTAAATTATTGTCAAATAGAAAATCTATTAGGCACCTACATTAAAAATAGAATAGTTGAGATGTATAAAACGGATTCGACATGGTGCTTAGAAATCGGTAACATCATACAATTCTCTTTCAATGACATACATTTTCAGCTAATAAAGGATGTCTCAACAAGAGCGCCGGATTTAAATTTGTCGCCATTTTGTTAATATGAGTTGTATGGTGATTTTTTTCTGACAGTTGTCACGTACAGACCACGCGATTTAAGAATATGGAGATGTATTCAACCTACAACGATTAATTATTGTAAAAACACATTACAAAAATGGTAAAAGTTTTGCGAAAACAGTTCGCCAATTACATCAAGTTTTCGATCGCAATAATGCGCCAAATGAATCTACAGTGAGGCGTTTAAATACAAAATTTGAGACCAAATTTAAGCTGATGGATCAGAAGACGGGATAGCTCCAGGAAACAGGGCTATTCCGTCCTACTCCAACGAAGGCAGACAAACGCCTGCTCCCATACAGCGAAAGAAAGAGTCGGTAAATCGGCCTTCTTCTGCTGATAAGGGTATAGGAGCGCCTAAAAAGGGGGGAAAACCCGGGAATGAGCAAGGCACATCCCAATCCAAACATGGATGGTCTCGTCCTCCATTGGAGAGGGAAAAAGTCTACAACAAAGCCCACAACCCCATCATTGATAGCGAACATAGATAACTCTACGAGGATTCTCCAGATCAACCTTTACCATGCCATTGCCGCCAGCGCAGTGACGGAGTGTTGCTTCACCAAAGGAAAAATCGACATCGCCCTTGTACAGGTACCCTGGGTAAATAAGTCAACTATCCAGGGCTTAAACGCTGCGGGTAAAATCCTCTCTTACCCGGGAGGGAAAAAACCCAGAGCATGCATAGTGTTCAAGAAAAACATTAACTTCCTGTCTGTTACAGAGTTATGTACTAATGACCTGTCAGAAGCGTATATAAATATCAAAGGATGGAATGGATCCAGAGTCATATTATGCTCAGCCTATATATCTGGAGAGAAACAAAATCCAACCGAAGACCTGCAAACCTGGTGGAGTACACCCGTACCCAAAAGGCTGAGTTACTGGTTGGATGTGATGCAAACGCACACCACATTGCGCGGGGGAGCTCCGACATCAACAATAGAGGTGAGTTACTTAATGATTTTTTATCAACCAACTGCCTATGCCTATTAAACAAAGGCTGCGTGCCGACCTTTGTGACAAGTGCAAGACAGGAAGTTTTAGACATTACTTTTGCCTCTATAAATCTGGCCAGACACATAAAAACTGGCATGTTAGGGATGACACTTTAATGTCTGATCACAGACAAATAACTTTCAAACTACTAAACACCGTAGACTGTCAAACCACAACTTTCAGGAACCCGAAAGCCACCGACTGGGAAGCCTACCGTACCACACTAAGGCTTAACCTTGAAACAATACAAAAATATATAAAAACACGGGAGAGTCTAGAGTTGGCTGTGGCGGCTACCACAAAAGGCATTATAAACGCTTACGAGGAAAGCTGCCCGCTCAAGACGAAGACCTCCAAAAGAAAAGTTCCATGGTGGAACCCGCAGTTGGACAAACTAAGGAAACTAGGAAACTATTCAGTAAGGCTAAACAAACTCTCAACTGGGAGAAATACAAAAAAGCCTTAACTGAGTACAACAAATAAATTAGGAGAGCCAAAAGAGCAACATGGAAAAGCTTCTACGAGGACATAGTGGAAACGCCTCAAGGAGCCATAGTATATAAATTGCTCGCAAAGGACAAACCTAACCAAATTGGGCTTCTGAAAAAACCAAACGGAACCTTTATAACAAATGAAAGGGAAACCTTGGAGGTACTAATATCGACCCACTTCCCAGAAGCTGTGACATCTAGCAACGCCGTCACTATTCCATACAGACCTCGAAACGAGGACTGGAGTAGGGCTGCTAGAATCATAAGGCCCGATCAAGTTAAATGGGCCGTAAAATCCTTCAAACCATACAAATCATGCGGGGATGACGGAATCATGCCCGTGCTTTTGCAACAGGGTATTGCCATTCTAGCCCCATATCGGGTTAAAATCTTCAGAGCAAGCTATGCCTGGGGACATATACCAGAAGAATGGACCAAGGTCAAAGTGCTATTCATACATAAGGCGGGCAGGAAGGACTATGCACTGTCAAAGTCCTTCAGGCAAATTAGCCTCACATCCTTTCTACTGAAAGCGATGGAAAAGATACTGGATAGCTATATTAGGGAAAAATCCAAACGGTGAACCCTATCAGCTGTAACCAACACGCCTACCGCAGAGGCAAATCCACGGAAACCGCTCTGCTCTACCTAGTAGACAGAATGGAAAAGGTGGTGGAAGACAAACAAATCCCATTATGCGCATTTTTAGACATTGTAAATCACTGATGAAGGGGCTAGAGTCAAAACAAGTCGACTCCACCACAACCAGATGGGTGAAAGCGATGCTCTCAAACCGCACGGCCAAGGCAGCTCTTCACGGAACAAACCTTGAAGTCACCACCACAAGAGGCTGTCCACAGGGAGGAGTACTCTCGCCCCTACTCTGGACTCTTGCAATAGATCAACTCCTGCATAGGATGGCATAGGCCAGGAGAGACACACAGGGCTATGCTGACGACCTAGTAGTCGTTGTCCGGGGCTTCTGCCAAAACACGATCTCACACATGATGCAAAAAGCGTTAAACATGGTTGGCCATTGGTGCAGAGAGAACAAATTATTGGTCAACGCCGATAAGACCGTCCTCGTGCCATTTACCAACAAGCATCAACTAGGTGGACTAAAAATGCCAATTCTAAACCACAGGCAGATTCTTTTCTCCAAGGAAGTAAAGTATCTGGGAGTCTAGCTCGACCAGAGATTCGGAACAGCCACCTAGACAAAACAATTCAAAAAGCTAAAAGTGCTTTATGTATAAGCAGAAGACTGGCAGGAAAAAAATGGGGCCTTAACCCCAAGATCTCCCACTGGCTAAACATTGCCATTGTGAGGCCGATAATCACGTACGCCTCGGTAGTATGGTGCAACAAAACCAACCAGAAAACTGTGATTACCAAACTAAACAATATCCAAAGGACAGCGTGCCTCATGACTACTGGCGCAATGTCCTTCACTCCTGGAGCAGCTCTAAATGCACTGCTGAACTTACCGTCCCTACACATTCATCTGCAACAGGTGACAAGCCAGCATGTACAGGCTGTCTGCCCAGGAGAAGGTAAACTGGATCTCACAAGCACTAAGATCAGTTCTTGACTCAGTCAGTGAAACTCCAACCCTCAACATGGTATCAGACACCATGCTTCCAGACCTAAACTTTGGGAAACTTTTTACAGTGAACTGCCGCCCAGAGACGACTGGCTAAAAAGCCAACTGCACTGGGGAGGCCGGTAGCCTTAAATGGTATACTGATGGGTCCAAATCGGGACTTGACGTAGGCTGCAGTATTTATGGAGAGCGACCAAACTTCGAAAGAAGTGTAAATTTGGGGAAATACGCCTCCATATTCCAAGCGGAGGTACACGCCATTATTGAATGTGCACATTATTGAAGGTACACGCCATTATTGAATATCAATAAAATACAAACGGAGCTGCCATGGAATTCACCGACCAAAAATCGGGCTCATTATATATAATTATTACACTTCTGGGAGGTGAAGGGTGGATTCCGGACTAACGACCGGCTGTGGTAGGTTTAGGACAGCTATCTTGCCATATGTGAGCGTTCACCTTACCACCCATTCACTCCCCCTTCGAAGCCATAGAACTTGAGATGCAGAAATCGCGGTTTTAGATAATTTTTCTAGAAAGGAGTTGATTATTTTCCTGGAGAGACCAAGATCTTTAAAAACGTGAAACAAAGATTTAGCTGGCAGGCCACGAGCGCCTACTTCCACCGCGTGAAGGTGAACAGTGAAGCCGTTCCGGGTGACGGCATTTGCGAGATCATGGTATTTATTTAATTTGTACTCGTGGTCTTTTGGGATATTTGATTCCCATGGAACAGTTAATTCTACGATAAGGACCATCTTCCGAGATAGAGAGTAAAGAGTTATAACTGGACGCAGGGCTGTGCATCCGAGACTTTCAGGGAATTTATACTGCTTAGAGACCGAATCGACCTCCATAATCCAATCTGAAGCTTTCTCGATTATTGAGAAAGGTTTTGCAGTGATATCTTTTTTGCCTTTAGAGCCAACCCGCACAAACTGTATTGGGGTTTGGAGGATACTGTGGAACCCTTGTTGGTACGAGCCACTAAGAGGCTAAGTACCTCGCGAATAACAGGAAGGACTTTGTCGTCGCGAAAAGTGTACCGTCCT
The DNA here is from genome assembly GCA_944548615.1 of Micropterix aruncella. Classification (NCBI taxonomy): domain Eukaryota; kingdom Metazoa; phylum Arthropoda; class Insecta; order Lepidoptera; family Micropterigidae; genus Micropterix; species Micropterix aruncella. The sequence continues at coordinate 59,253,778 of OX155980.1, read as the reverse complement.
TGATCCAAGGCCACCTTGCAGCCAGCTAGAATATGTCTACCTGTTACAAAGAGGACATGAACTATCCTCGGCATAGCTCCAACGAGCGAGGTTACTGGGGTCTGGAAGTGTATGCTGAAAGGCATTTAAATAAAATTTCAGCATCTCTGGCGTTCAGTCATACAACATTACTTTCAAGTGCATTGGAGGAGGAATGCAAAGTCTCCAATTGTTGTCCAATCATTCTGGCATTGAAGGCCAATAGCGTGAGCCATACTATTGCTGTCGTAATCTCCCCGCAAGAGAGACTTCTTCAAGTCCACATCGCTCATGGTTGTACTGCCATACCCCAGACCAGTGCCATTCTGGCTGATTCCAGTAAGGAACATAAGAACTACGCCAACCACCGTATCTATATCCACTCGGATAGCAAGGCAGCTCTTATGGCACTAGCCTTCATTAATACCATTAATTCAAAGCTAGTGCAAAACTGCATATCACTACTGAATTCCCTGGGCGAAAAGAACAGGGTAATTCTAAGATGGGTTGCCGGCCATGCAGGAATCGAGGGAAATGAAAAAGCCGATCAACTCGCTAAGACGGGAGCAAAGGGAACCTTATACGGCCTTGATCCAAAAAGCCTTGCAAACCTAATGCTCAAACAAATATGTTTAGAACAATCCAACAATCCGTCAACTACTGCAACAAAACGCCAGGGTTGAATCATTCCAAAGCGCTAATTAACCCTTCAGGCTTTGGCCCCTCAGCCGATTGACAAGTTGATGTCCCAAAAAATTTTAGTAAAAATTAGTAAAAAAATTGAATTATGACACTGTATCACCAAAACATTAATTACTGCCAAACCACTTAACCCATAATTAAAATGAAACATATTACCATACTAAAACATAATAAAATAAAACAAATTAAATTAAATTAAAATTATACCTTTCAAGGGTTCAAACTGGGATAACACACTGGGTCATGGAAATTGTTAGAAATTGGCTAGGAAACTTTATATTAACGCTTAATGTTGACAAAACCAAATACATGCCATTTAGTATAAACATCAGAGGTTAACCCACTGCAAATAAAACTATTGTAGTACACGAGGACGATAGCGTAGTCTTGCAACTGTCAGCCTCTGCAAAGAGAAATATCTTGGAAATACCGAGGCATCACTCAGATTGCTTCCTACGAATGATTGGATATGTTTTCAAAGAACTGAGTAATATTTGGTTTCCAAAAAGCTAAAAACTGTTGATCATGCTTTATGTGAATCGCTTATTACTTATGGAATAATTGGGTGGGGTGGATGTGGTAAAACCCTGCTAGAGCCATTGCAAGTTGCGCAGAAATTTATACTCAAATTATTCTCTGCAGACCATATCGCCATCCCAGCAATGAACTATATATGGAAGCTATAGTCCTTGATTGTAGGCATTTTTTTTAAACTTCCCGCTTTAAGCTATTTTTGGGCAATAATTCAAATTTAGGAATAATTCAGAACTGAAGACCAACAAGACAAGTTTTAGAAATTAGTTTAATAATACCCAGGATGAAAACATCATTTGGACAAAGACATTACTCTTCCATTACGCCAATCTGATCAATATGGAAATAAAAATGAATTTGATATTTAGAGTATTCAAAATAAAATAAAGGAAAGGTTTCAGAGTCATGACAGACTATAACCATACATCAAATGTTAGAAATTATAGTTTAATAAAACTTAGGTGCACACATTATTAATATGTTTTTAAATATTACGTATGATGATAATATTTTAACAGTCAACTAATAACCAAAATTGATTTCATTTTGTTGTTATATAGAGTTTTGATAATGAATTGTACTTTTTTTTTTTTGACTAGGTATTTTATATTAAATTTTATATTTCTTAACATATATTAAATATTATTATCTTTTTTTTTAATTATAACTATCTTTCTCTTTACTTTAGTTTTAAGTCAATTCTATTTGTCACACTCTATTTGATTGTTTTTTTTTGAAGACCATATTTTAGGGTAGTTTAATTTTATGAGCATTTTACTAAAACTTTTACATAATTTATTGTAAAATTAGAGTCCTGCCAATCCTAGAATGGACTAGTCTCAGTTGGGTGACAGAATCAAATAAGCAAAAGGTTAAGGTTTTGCCATTCGGTTCCTGTTATTTTTATAATCAAAAACAATGTTTTATGGTAAATAATTCTTAAAAAAATAAATAAATAAATAAAAAAGAATACTTACCAAATGAACTCACGACAATGTGAGCAGAAGGTAGGTTGTCGTAGATAGGTTGCCATGAACTTGTGTCCGTTGACCTGATGCACGCGGCGGCGCATGGCACCCCGACGGCGATTGAATCCGGCGCGTTCGCGAAACTCCCGCGCCACAGTCGCTCCACCAGAAGTAGCTGTGGTGCTCGAAACCGTCGTGCTGCGATCCGAACCGCCGCTCGACACCCCCGTTTCTGAAAGTAACCATTATAGCCATTATAGTTGTTCCAAGTGAAAGTAGTATTCCAGTACTGAGTATAAGTACTTCACATAAAATGTACCCGAGTACTAAGTACCAAGTACAAGAATAAGTACCGATTACAAGTACAGACTATTGAGTACATGCGTCTACTTGATGACTATGAGGTACAGGTATCTACAAGGGAATTTCGAAAAAATGTGATAATGAGTTATAAACTCTTGGGAAACATGTAAAAATAAATACTGGCAGGCACAGCTAATACCTCTGTTATTAAATTCTAAAATCAAAACAATATTTTCTTTACTATTTTAAAAATAACAGTCACTTAATTTGCATCTTATCAAAGCGTCTTTACGAAAATGGAAAAAATGTGAGTTCTCTGAGTAATTAAAAAACTTTTCTTGGAAAAAATTGTAAGGAGCAAGTATTTCAAGACTGACAAGATACATTCGAGGTTTATGCTCCCTGTATTCTACGGTTGCGCGTTGGTGTGCCGAGCTTAGGCATGATCGAACCTTAACTCAAAATGACCCTTGCTAAGGTCCGCCCTATGACGGTAGTCACTAACTGACTGAAGATTTTGCAAAATTCACTGATTTCGCTCTATGCATTTGTAACAACATAATCCGGACCAATTTTTGCCTCCACTTATAACTATGGACAAAGCATGTCTTCAGCATTACAGACTAAATTCAAAGCCATTTCATCTGCCGGTAAAATCATGGGCTCTCTTTTCTTAGACAGTCATGTGGTCGTGATGATTGAATACCTTGATCATGGAACAAGTATAACGGGGGCTATTTATGGGCTAAAGGGTGACTAGAAACCTAAAACATAATTATGACGAAAAATAAAAGAACATTCAATTAAAGTTAACTTCATCATACTTATTATCACTCTTTATTAAGTGTCGTACTATAAAGTGGCTAAGGGTTGCGACTATTAATTGTCATTGCTGTGGTTGCTATAGAAATAAAACAATGTTTTTTATAATCTAGTTTGATTTCCTTTAAAAATAATAAGCCTTTCAAAATTATCATCCTTTCGAAATTATCATCGCATAGTGTTGAAGATTGATCAGCATTATGGCAAATAATAAAAGTCATTCAACTGCGACTGATTTTTATTTATTTGAAATAAATTATGTAAACAACATGACAGGTTAACCCCAATGAATCACCTACATATAAATAAATACAAACGGAGCTTCCATGGAATTCACTAATGGGTATCGGGCGGGGGTCATAACATTATTATTAGATTTCTGGGGGGTGAGCTGTGGACTCCGGACTAACAAATGGCTGTGGTAGGTTTAGGATTTTAATACAAAAATAGGTAATAAGAATATACAAAAATATAACTAATAATAATACAAATAATACAAAAACAGATATGCTCGTTATATTAATTAGGGTACCTACTTATTAAGGAATGTACAATTTAAGTCCCATGTCTACTGAATTCAAAATTACAATTAATGAAGTGTTTTTAAACTCCAAATAGTATCCTAAAATATTTCTATCTCACTAATTTGCTCAAGTACTTTGCTCAAGTTCAGCAATGCTACAACTTTTGACAGCAGGGACATTCTGCCTTGCGTCTTCCTGACAAGATTTCTTGCCGACAACTCATGCCTGAAAAACCTTTGGTATATATTTTTATTGTATTGTTTTTACATTTACGTAGAAAATAACTTGGGTTAACATTTTTTTCTTCGGTTACACAGAGGGCAATAAGCCTACGTCTTTGTTGAAACTTTTACGCAAATAGAGAGTTTTATTGCGTTATTATTATCAAAGCAGATACAATCACTGTTACTACCTATTATGCTGATGTTACTGGATCACCAACAAAATATATGCATTGGTTTTGTGTCTGTTCCTTTCTCTGCGCCAAGCGCCTCTACTGATAGTTTTTGTTAACGTTGCCAGAGCATACATTAAACGAAACTTTGATAGCATCATAGAAAAATTGACAACTAGCAACTTTCGTCAGCTGTGGGCGGGGCTTCGGATTGACCTGGCTACTAGCTCCCAGCCAACAGTATCACACACTCACTTGGCGAGACCCCAGACCCATCGCTTAGGTAGACCGGACCGTTACATCATTAGCACTTGGCGAGACCCCAGACCCATCGCTTAGGTAGACCAGACCGTTACATCATTAGCAATACTTTTTACCCAAGCAACATACACTGAGGGGTGTCAATTGCTATAGGCGAACCCGCCACTCCCGGGAGTTATAACAACACTTGCCATTTTGTCTCCCATGGAGTGAACACAAAGATTTTGAGTACAGACATAATCCACAACGTCATTATCATATTCCAAACTATCGTTTGGAGTATCATAATCCAAACTATGCCAACAGCTCGTAAGAGTCCAACACCTTATCGCGAGGCACTGGGAAGTGCCACCCAGGGGGCTTCCTCGTGCCGTTACTACCAGTTTGGACGGATTTCTCCATCATTCAGTTTAGTCACAGAATCGAGGTCGCTTTCGACAAGGTCGTTAGCGGTAATTCAGATCGAATTTATCGCAGACTTGTTATTATGCTCACTCAGGATCAGGTGGTCAACGGATTGTTTCTAAGGATAGTGATGCCAGGTCAACAGCTAGCCCCGCTTCTTAGTAAGTCTCCAGACTCCGGTTATTTGCCGGATTGTGCAAACGATTGGCTGACACAGCCCGGTACGCAAACCGTCTTATTTCTGTGCTTCTTATCTCCTATTTCTGCTAGGTGTTCCCACGGATCTGCACTTCCGATCCCAACTGCCTACGACTGCATGTTGCAGCTGCCGCCAGAGTTCACAGTCGCCCTTCCAGATTGAGTCCATCTTCGAGAAGGCTACCGGATGGGAGCTGAACCGTGACTTGAGCCGACCCAAGCGACATACAATGATTGTTTATTATCGGCTTTGTCCTCAGAGATTCTACAGAGCAATTGATTTTCACACTTAAAGAAGAGTTCGTTTTGAGATAAAGTGGGCCAATAAAGTTAAATCAAAATCCGGCACTATACTACGGCAAACAGCTAAATGTGAACTGGCTTATATTTTAGTTTAAAACAATTACCTTGAGTGTTCCATTTCAGATCTATACGTAAGTGAAGTCTTCCTTGAGGCTCTAGATCCACCTGTAATTGATAAAATACAATAATGAATATACGAGTAATATTGGATATGGTTAAAGCAGTTTTACAAAACAATGGGATCTAACATGAACATCTGCCAAATTACTCTTGCATACTCGCTGGTATCTCCTATGCAAAATTATTGTAACTCTCGCATAGGAATAAAAAATTGTTCTACAGCAATTTTCTCCTGTTGTAGAGAACAACGAAATAACGACATTATGCAAACTTAGTGTAGATAAAGACATATTTACTGAAGGAGCTCCAAGCTATACTTAAGAGAACATTCGAGAATAGTTTTGAGAATTGAGAAATAATATGGCATAATTGCATTGTGCCCAACTCTTACGGGGGGAGGTGGGGATATCAGTGATTATTAAATTTAAAAATGGAATTAGTATTTTTTGATGATACCATACAAGGTCTGTTATAAAAATATCAAACCGTCTAGTTGGCAAAAATACTTACATACAAAATACGTTCAAGGACAAAATGCAACAATGGACTATCCGCTCTATATCATATTTTATTGGCCTATTCCAGGGCTTCTGCCTCTCTCTGACAATATTTAATACCACTTTCAAAAGGACGCCTGACTCAGTTCAACAGGAAGTGGGGTTACCGTTTTAAAATAGACGGTCAGTACACCTCGTCGTGCCTCGCCTTTGCCAACGACCTAACTTTCATCACCAGCAGCCCCAAGCAACTTTCCTACTATTACAGAAAGTGGAGCTGTTCAGCGACTGGTCAGGTTGTATAAAAGTGAAGACGTCCACATTATTTTGCCTTGGACTCGCCCGCATAGACACAAAATTCACCTCATATGACCCCAAACTGGTCTATAAGGGCTCTAATATCCTCCCCTTACTAACCTAAATAATCATTTAAAATTCTCTGCAATAAAACCACCCATCAGTGTGAAGACCTCTCTGCCGATCATGTAATAGAGCATACCAGTAGTTGCTTGCCAAAATAGAAGCCTTGCTAATTTCTGGCCCTCAAAAGGCTGAGCGGAGTTAGCCAATCGACTGTGCATTCCGACTGATAGTCGGGGAAGTCTGTATACGGCTTTGTTTCCTATAGAGCAGGGCAGTTGTTTACCTTGTGGCAGCGGCTCTTGAAACGACCATTCGGATACCCAATACCGGGTGAACAGCCGGGCAAAGGATGCCGTTATCCGCAATAGATTCCATAGACACCGAAGCACCGCTACACAAGGGAGAGGACCACGCAAGCGACTTTGAACCTGTAACCAGTCGGGAGGCTGGATAAATCTGGCCATAACTGGTAGTGAGGGTGCTTGGTCTGCCCGTTGCGTTAACTACCCGGTGCCGGGCGGTAAGGTTAGGAATCTCGCGGGCTAGTTGGTGGAGCTAGATAGTGGACTGTCATTGTCTAAGTCTTCTACGCTCATCCCACGGCTAAAAGAACAATCACATATTGTTATATCACCCAGGGGTGATGGGTGCGCTCGTTGTAGTCGACCCTGCCCACTGTCCCGTCTGAATGGTAGCAAACGGCTTCGTGCAGCTTGGGCCATAAGATCCATCGTATTCCCGGATCGGTACAACACGATTCAACTCCTATTCAGTAGCCTCCTCGTGCGGAAGGATACCCCGGCTAAGATTCTCGGGTCTCAGGCCTTTCTGTTGGTGGATCAGTTTTTCCCTGGGGGATTGCCTCCCGGCGCTACTGAACGGTTTGCACACCGTTTGGAGACATCAATTGGTTGTACACGACTAATCGCTGAAGGAGTTTGGAGACTATGGAAATATACTGTCTCCTAAGCAGTGGGGATGGATGTTGACACTGTTGAAATGACCAAATAGCTACCTGATACTGAATTTAGAGCCGGGAAAAAAAAATGCCTTTGGTACGCGAATCTATCGCGGACCAGTAGGGCGGTGTCGACTATAACGGGTGAACCCGTCACCCCAGGCTGGTATAACACATCGTTATACCTGCCTGGGGTGACAGGTTCACCTGTTGAAGTTGACACCGCCCTATTGGTCCGCGATAGATTCAAACTGAATCACCGCTGAATATACGGCAAGTAGAGGTCGCGCAAGCGATTTTGGACCCGTAACCAGTCGAGAGGTTGAGGTATCCTGATGGTTAATTCCAGACGGAGATATTCTTCCAAAACTGGTCGTCAGGGGCGATTGCTGGTAGTCAGGAGCAAGGCTGCTCGCTGGGTACCTTTCCCGGTGCCTCGCCGTAAGGCTTTGGCCTCTGTCGGGCATGTTGGCTTTGCTAGACGGTAGATTTGTATTGTCTCTAAGTCATCTACGCTCACCTCACGATAGGTGAAAGAACGATCACTATCGTTAACATTTCCTGAGGTGACGGGTACCTGGGTAGTTGACAACCCTTAGTTGTCCTGTCTGGATGCGGTAGTGTCAGCTAGATTAAAATCTTGGCTGAAATTAGCCAAACCGGCTGTTGACCCCTCGACTCTCTTCAGGTTCAAACACAATTATGGGCTAGCTCTAAAGCTGACCTCTTCGCTCTATGCCAGTCCTCAATAACAAAAACTTCGATTCTGTCCAACTCTAAGGATTCGGCAATATCAAAGCACGAAGTAAGTGGCCGTAGTGATTCAAATGATCTACAAGCCCTTATAGACTTCCACAAAAAGTTTCTTGCTGAAATTAGCCAGAATGGCACTGGTCTGGGTATAACCCCGATGGTAGTATAACCCCGATGTAGACCTGAAGAAATCCCTCTTGCGAGGAGACTACGGCAGCAACAGTATGGCACATGCTGTTGGCTTTCAATGCCAGAATGACTGGACAACACAGGGACTGCTGCATTCCTCCTACAATGCACTGGATGATAATTTTGTATGACTGGATGCCAAAGATGCTCAAAATTTTATTTAAATGCCTTCCAGCATACATTTCAGACCCCAGTAACCTCACTCGTTAGAACTATTTAGAGGGTAGTTCATGTCTCCTTTGCAGCAACACCCTTAGCACAGCTAGACATATCCTAGCTGGCTGCAAGGTGGCCTTCTTAGATCAAGAATGGTACACTTACCGCCATGACAAAGTCCTTGCTGTCATTAGCGAGGTAGTTAACCTCTCAGTGGCTCGTGCCAACAAGGGTCTGACAGTACCCTTCAAACCTCCTATACATTGTATGCGGAATGGCTCCAAAGGCAAAAAATTGAAAAAGCTTTAGATTGGATTCTAGATGGCGCAGCACGCTCAAACACTTCTCAAACCTTTATTTACCAGTCAACTTCTTCAAATTTTTAAATTTAACAAAAGAAAAGGTTTTAGGTTTTTTTCATTTTTTTTAAGCTATTGCATAGCTTTTATCGCGGGCCTAGGCCAGCGCGGCGACCGAATGAAGAAATTTCTTAACGAATATTAATGATTTTAAACTGATAATTACGTCTAAACGAGTACTGCTTACGATTCGAAAAAAATATATGTTAAACAAGAACATTTTCCTAATATTCTTAGCTTTGAATATTTTAGATTTTGTTTATATTACATAGTGTAATTAATTTGTGAAATTAGGTCTAACCGAACACAAAAACGACTACTACGCAAATACTATCTGGCGTTTTATTATGAAACCTGCACCATTTTAAAGATAATTTAATTATCTATCTTTTTATCTACGATTTTTTTAATAATCCGTTTTTTTTGCTTTATCGAATAAAAACTTCGTGCGCGGCGCTCTGTCGAAAGACGTATAAATAATTCCGAATTATTTGCTACCGCAGCCGCAAATGATACCGGAATAATTTCAACGTTTTCCGATAGAGCGCAGTTATCTGATAACAGAAAAAATAAAATAAATAAAATAAATAAATAATTATAATTGCATACCTACCTAAGTTGTTAAAAATGCTATGCAATAGCTTTACCGCGGCAGTCCCCGAGTGCCACACGTATTTTTTTTATTAAAAGATGCTTACTTTGTTGTACTGATTCATCCACTTAAAAAAAATTCGTGTGGCACTCGGGGACTACCACGGTAAAGCTATTGCATAGCATTTTTTTAACAACTTATGCAATTATAATTATTTATTTATTTTATTTTTTCTGATATCAGATAACTGCGCTCTATCGGAAAACGTTGAAATTATTCTGAATCATTTGCGGCTGCGGAAGCAAATGATTCGGAATAATTTAAACGTCTTTCGATAGAGCGCCGCGCACCGCAAAAAAACCGAATTATTCGAAAAAAATCGTAACTGTATAACCTGTATATTTTAATTTTTATAAACAAGTTGATAGGAATCCCTTATACACTTGGTTAGGTGAAAATTAACAAAAAATACTACTAGAATGTGTATATATGCGTATACCTACATAATCAGGTATATTAATATTCCTAGGTTGAGGTTTTTTTCGATCAAAAGATAAGAACCTATTTTTCGTGGCATTACTACTTGAATTTTTTTTGTAGGTCCCCATACGATTTTTCGTGGGAGCTCCAAACAGATTATAATTTTACTTTAGCTTTTTAATTGTCCGGAAAAGGATATCCTTTGATTAGAAAACCGGGTGGAACTGAAAATATTCGTCATAATTAAACCGGATTCGCCAACAATCAATTGAGTTTTATCTCAATACCGAGTAAACCTCCATATAAAAACAAATCAGCGCCGATAGTAAACCGGCAGTCGGAAGAGTGCATTTTAATGAGTTGCGTATTATCTAAATTCCAAGTAACCCTCCACAAAAACGTACAATCCTCCCATCCGGAAACAAAAACGGCAGCCGGGAGAGTGCCAATGCAGTTAAAGCAGTAAGTTAATTTTTTAAATATGAAAATAATTAATCATAAAAAGTTACACCACTGATAACCAACCTCAAACTATCAACATATGGTAGGTGTAGAGAAGGGGCTATATAGATGTGTTTTCGCTGTGATCTGACTTGCCTCTGGGATAACACTGCGACAGTCCTGATATTTTATTAAGAAGCTCCAAGTATATTTTTATTTCCATCGAATTAAAGCATTGATGAGAGTTCTTGAAGTGAGCTCCAGAAATATTGCATTAGGTAGTTAATGTAGAACACAAATATTAATAAATTAATGAACAATCGCACAATAAGAAGATACTAATAGATTAACATAAGAAAACAAATGAATCAGTTGTTTTGGGAAGGGCACAAGTCACACATTTCGGCGACATTTAGTTAAGTATGAGGCAATGTTTTACTATGGATGACGCATGTTGTCGCCGAGAATGTTTCGCAGCTTGTATTGGGAAATGCTTATGTTTGAATGAGATTTACTTACGGATGTGCACGACTTTCGACGGTGCAATGTAAGTTTAAAGGTCCTTTTGCAGTCGACTAACGATCACTATTCATCCATATATCTCATAAATAGGGCTTATCCTTATGCAACACAAAATGCCTTCAATTGAGACGAATTAAGCGAAAAAAATTAAAAAAAATAAAAAAAAATAAACCATTGATCAATTCGGCAAAGCCGTTTTCTAAATGAAAGTGAAAGTGAAAGTGAAAGTGAAAAAACGTTGAAATTATTCCGAATCATATGGGGCTGCGGTATCAAATGATTCGGAATAATTCCGATAGAGCGCCGCGCACGAATGTTATTCAATAAAGCAACAAAACCGGATATTATTCTTTTATTCTTTGACTATTCGAAAAAAATCGTAGATAAAAAGATAGATAATTAAATTATCTTTAAAATGGTGCAGGTTTCATAATAATACGCCAGATAGTATTTGCGTAGTAGTCGTTTTTGTGTTCGGTTAGACCTAATTTCACAAATTAATTACACTATGTAATATAAACAAAATCTAAAATATTCAAACCTAAGAATATTAGGAAAATGTTCTTGTTTAACATATATTTTTTTCGAATCGTAAGCAGTACTCGTTTAGACGTAATTATCAGTTTAAAATCATTAATTTTCGTTAAGAAATTTCTACATTCGGTCGCCGCGCTGGCCTAGGCCCGCGATAAAAGCTATGCAATAGCTTAAAAATGCCTGTGCAGTAAAAACACTTTGTGTATATATATTTTTATATATTTTCTTAAAATGATAACAACCCTAACGTTCGTATAGGTAGGGTGGTTAAAGTTAAATGTGGCCAATTGAAATATTAAAAACTGCATTATTTTAACATATATGTATGTGTTTTGTTTCACTATAATTCAGCTATATTCTAAACTAACTAGATTTTAAATGAATACCTATAACTTTTGGCCAAGGAATATACTTCATTCAATTTTCAATTTCAAAGCCATATACATACTACTGTCATGACATTGAAGTCTGACCCACTGACAGTACATTACCTATGCAATACATCTGATATTAAAAATTCATTTCGCTTCATTTAACCGACTAGGCGATAAGTCAGATAATGGAGTAAATGCAATAAAATTGACCACGTTTTCTTGGACATAAAATTGTATAATATAGACAGCAATTTAATATTCAAATTGTTATAAAGGTGACGACAATGGCAAGAACAGTAAACCGTTCACAAATATGAGGGTCATTTCATACTGAGTTGTTGTTTATAGGAGTCTAATGATGGCAATTCTCCACTTAAATATATTCTTAAACATAAACTTAAACATATTGTAAGTCAATATTCTATGTGACGTAGTTGGTACCCTATAGGGCAAATCTAAGAAAACTTTCTTTCTATATTTTTTTTAAAATGGCAGGTTAGATGTTCTATTAGTACCTTGCATTAAAAACTTCGATTTCCTAAGAAATACTGTAACTTATATTTCTAGTCATTTACCAAATTGCAAAATACTTCATGTCAGTTATGCTTCAATTATCAGTTTGTATCATTTAGTTGAAGTGTCAACGATGGTAATATTGTTAGCTTCGAAGATGTCGAAATTTGAGCCGACAAAACGTCATTTGCGGAAAGCAATGCTTTTCAGCTTTCATCGTAAGAAAACTGCCGCAAAATGTCATAGATTGCTGCTGGAGGCTTACGGGGAATTTACTCCGACAGAAAGGACTTTTGAGACTTGGTTTCTCCAATTCAAAAGTGGTTATTTCGACGGGCAAGACAAAGAGCACCCAGGCCAGGAGCAAAAATTTGAAGAAGCTGAATTGGAGTTCATACTCCATGAAGATTCGAGTCTGACGCTAGCAAAGATAAGTGAAGTGCTTAATGTTCGTCCCTCAACCGTTTCGAGATGTTTAAAATCTATGGAAGTCATTCAAAAGGAAGGGCATTGGGTACCTCACAAGTTGAAGCCAAGAGACATCGAAAGACGTTTCATGACTTGTGAAATGCTCCTTCGCCGTCAAAAAAGAAAAGGTTTTCTCCACCGAATAATCACTGGTGACGAAAAGAGGATCTTTAACGAGAACACCAAACGCAAAAAATATCGCTCGTACCCCGGTGAATCTTTTCCATCGACCTCAAGAGCCACGCCGAATAGAGACATCCACGGATCCAAGGTAATGCTTTGCATTTGGTGGGACCAAAAGGATGTCATCTATTACGAACTGCTGAAACCGGAAGAAACCATCACAGGCAATCGCTATAGAGCTCAGCTCAAGAATTTGAGCGATGCCGTGTAGATAAAACGGCCGGAATACGCTAAAAGGCACGACAAGGTAATTTTCCAGCATGACCATAATCGATCACACGTCGCGATGCAGGTCAAAAACTTCCTGGAAACGCATTCGCTGGGACATCCTACCTCACCCGCCGTACTCCCCAGATATTGCGCCATCCGACTACTATTTGTTCCGGTCAATGGCCCATGGCCTTTCCGAGCAGCGCTTCCAGTCTTTTGAGGATATTGAAAAATGGCTGGATTCGTGGATAGCCTCCAAGGACGAAGACTTCTTCCGCTAGGGAATCTGTCTCTTGCCAGAAAGATGGGAGAACATCATAGCTAGCGATGGACAATACATTGAATGAAATGCACTTTCCAATTTGCTTCGAAATAAATGCTCAATATCACGAAAAAATGAAGTTCTCAATTCAAAGACCTAATACATATTTTTTTTTTTAAATTACATTAGTGAGAAATGTGAATTTCCCCTATTTTTTCAGTAAAACGAGCTTCGTCTGTTAAGGGTGAATTAATGGTTACAAGAAACCCGAGAGTTGGATGAATCTCGAAAGTACATCGCTCGCCCATCGCCTAAGTAGTAGTAAAAAGACAACAAATGGGCCTATCTACAGATTTGCCATTTTGTTTCGTATAACATTAGAAATATTATGAAATTGCCTATAAATGCCAGTTAAAAAATAAGTCGGATTCACCTGAATTTTAACTGTCGACTGCACTGTGCGACTGCCCTATTAGATGACGCAGACTTTTATTGTGAAATATTTTTTTTACTTTGTATCTTATAGTGCTGACTAATTTCATGATGTTAATAGTTAAGTAGAAGATTGTACAAATCAGTAGTATGTAGAAGTTGTAATCAAAGAAATTGGAATCATTTATGCACATGACAATGACTCGATAAATAGTCAATTATTTCTTTGGAGCTTAATACAGAAATAACAATTTTATATGACAGAATATTACATTTAACACATAATAATATTAGCAACATTTGCTTCTAAATGTTATTATTTATCAATATATTGTTTCTCAATGTCTTTATATTATATATTGTGCATATATGTTAATTTTAATAGGTGTGCTTGAATAACTATTTTAAAAATTGACATATTTTTTTATTTCCTTTAATTCATCAGGAAACTAATTTAAAAGTTTAAGCCCTACAAACAGACTAGTGATCTGCAACTTAGACGTTTGGAGGTGATAGGTTTTAGGTTCCCATGTTGTCCTTATTAACATCCTCATGGGATATTGCAGTAATATTCAAAAGGGGAGAAGAAAAATTGCATCAATGATCAATATCCAAGGAGTATGAGAAAAAGTCACTGCTGTGCCCGGGGAGGATAACAAGTAATACTCTCGGATCTGAGAGGATGGTCGTGCGCCGATAAAGTGGTGAACCTTTAAGCGAGACAAACTGGCACGACATTTGCGAGGATTCTATATAACAGGTAGAAAGTTCTAACCTGTTTCGTCTCCCTGGTGGTAAGCCACTGCAGTTTACTTCATAGACATACTGTCTTAACTATGCTCGCAAGACCCGGATTGGATAATTCGCCAATGGATCAGAGATCGGAAGATAATATGTATAAGCTGGGTTGACAGTTATGTATGAGAGTGTATTAGTGATTGATCGAGAACAGAGAAATATCGATGACTATTGTCCTCAGCAAAAACCTTGCTTATGTCATGCATCATCTCGAAAGATACAACATTCAAGAAAAAATAGCCAGAAGAGGAGGTCTGGGACTAAAAAGAACATCTTGGCTAAGTCATCTACAAGAATGGTCTCATAAATTCAACACATCCTTTTTTTGAACGGCGACCAAAAAAATTGCAATAACCAATATGATTAATACCATTTCATATTAACAACAAGTAAATATAAAATTGCCATTACAGAAAGTGAGCTATTGTATTTATAATTATTTTTATGAAATATTTGTGGTTTATGTATTTATCCATATAGATAAATGTATATGTCCAGAATGTACTCAATCAGACCTTTCATTTGACACTAAAACGATATATTTATGTAAATTTATTGACATTTGGACATTTAGACATTTAGAAGTATTTTTTTTTAAATTGGACAGTTTAGGTGCCCTATGACACTCGGAATGACAAAACGATTCTAACAATATCACACACTTTTAAATCGGTTCAAGCGATTAGAAGTTATGGTGGAATAAAAAATCAGGGTTTCATCATTCATACATACCGGATTTTTTCCGAGTACGATTGCGTAGTTTTATAATTTTCTAAGTGCTGGATATAAAATAAATTCTTAAGAACCAAAAACGGTTATTTAAAAATAGGTAATATTTTGTGGAGTGTAATAATTAAACACTTTGTATAATTTATTTTGTTGAATTAATGTTCCAAATATTTCTCTTTATTACAAGGCCTACCAGATTTATTCTTGACAACCGCGAAGAGGAAGAAAAAAAAAACTAAACTTTCAAATGATGAATGTCAACACGCACCGCATAACACTGCGATTTATATTAAAGACGCTGCTTTCTCCTTATATGAGAGCAAGGAGTCATGGCACGTACCGGTATGACTCGGGAGGACAAAACGATTCTAACTTTGGAATCAGCCAGAATGGCACTAGTCTGGGGTATGGCAGTACACCTGAGCGATGTGGACTTGAAGAAGTCTCTCTTGCGGGGAGATTACGATAGCAATAGTATGGCTCACGCTATTGGCCTTCAATGCCAGATTGATTGGACAACAATTGGAGACTTTTGCATTCCTCCTCCAATGCACTGGAAAGTAATGTTGTATGACTGGACGCCAGAGATGCTGAAATTTTATTTAAATGCCTTTCAACATACATTTACAGACCCCAGTAACCTCGCTCGTTGGAGCTATGCCGAGGATAGTTCATGTCCCCTTTGTAGCAACACCCCTTGCTCAGCTAGACATATTCTAGCTGGCTGCAAGGTGGCCTTGGATCAAGGACGGTACACTTACCGCCACGACAAAGTCCTTGCTGTTATTCGCGAGGTACTTAGCCTCTCAGTGGCCCGTGCCAACAAGGGTTCCACAGTATCCTCCAAACCCCCAATACAGTTTGTGCGGGTTGGCTCTAAAGGCAAAAAACATCTCACTGCAAAACCTTTCTCAATAATCGAGAAAGCTTCAGATTGGATTATGGAGGTCGATTCGGTCTCTAAGCAGTATAAATTCCCTGAAAGTCTCGAATGCACAGCCCTGCGTCCAGATATAACTCTTTACTCTCAATCTCGGAAGATGGTCCTTATCGTAGAATTAACTGTTCCATGGGAATCAAATATCTCAAAAGACCACGATTACAAATTAAATAAATACCATGACCTCGCAAATGCCGTCACCCGGAACGGCTTCACTGTTCACCTTCACGCGGTGGAAGTAGGCGCTCGTGGCCTGCCAGCTAAATCTTTGTTTCACCTTTTTAAAGATCTTGGTCTCTCCAGGAAAATAATCAACTCCTTTCTAGAAAAATTATCTAAAACCGCGATTTCTGCATCTCAAATTCTATGGCTTCGAAGGGGGAGTGAATGGGTGGTAAGGTGAACGCTCACATGTGGCAAGACAGCTGTCCTAACCCTACCACCGCCGGTCGTTAGTCCGGAATCCACCCTTCACCTCCCAGAAGTATAATAATTATATATGATGGGCCTGATTTTCGGTCGGTGAATTCCATGGCAGCTCCGTTTGTATTTTATTTTATTTTATTTTTATACCACACACTTCAACTACATCGGTTCAAGCGTTAAGAAGTTATGGTGGAATAAAGAAACGGAAAACATACATAGATGAATCCTGAACACATCACACTCCTGTTGGGCAGTCCTGTAAAAATGACGCAGAGCGCACAAACCGATCCCAAAGATTAAAAACCCTTTCATTAATGAGCCAAGTTAAAGTTCGGCAGCGGACACGGCACCAGAAGAAGAAAAATATCTTTATAGAGATAAGCTACAAAGGTCCTTGCTGCTTACTAACCATCTTGACGCTTATTATCATTACCTAAGCTATTATATCTTGCTGTCGATGCTAACCTCCGATTGATGCCACCCTCTTAACCTTGCCATCCGGGGTGCTTGCGCGCTTGCACCCCTCTCTTTGTTTCCTGTTGTGATCAAGTTCATGATCGATTTTGCCATCGACTCAAAAGTGGAGAAAGTAGTAGAGGAAAGTAACAGAGGATAATAAAAACTAATTGAATCGGTCGGACGAAGCGTATCTCGTTTCGCTGAATGGCAATCAGTCGCAAGGCAATAGAGTCAATTTGCCACTATTGAACGTCATTGCTCAAAGGAAAGAATTCCAATAACTGAAGATAAAGAGAACTGGGATAATTGCAACTGACGTTCACAAATCCAGTGCAGGATGTGAACATTTTTAGATAGACAGTTGTTGTTCATCAAAAAGATTAGAAAAATACACAAAAAAAAATTAAAACAATAACCCCCAAAAAAAATTGCTAAGTAAACATCTAGATGTATATATTTTATTTTCACAAATATCTGCCATTGGAAAAAAAAAATTTTAATTGCACTTGACCAAAACGAGAATTCCCAATATAAAATAGCCCCTACCCATAACCGAACCACCCAGTCTGCAGTAAAAAGGCCACTTTAGTACTGTTATGGCATGAAATCACTTGAAATGTGATGCATGCATTTTTAATAAAATTAAACATATTAAATTATTGCAGGAGTATTTTTATATAAATTGCAGGAGTATGTTTTAAAAGCTGATGTTTCTGACTGTACTGAATGTACAATGGAAGCGGCAGAGAGAAAATAAAGTATTCCCGACATAGCTGTGCAGAAGGTTCGTAGTATGTAAATTGAGAATCATGTAATTTGAGCAATTCAATTTCAGTATCCTGTAATCAATTGTGAAAGATTGTGACATTAAAATGTATAATGTAAGTACTAATATTTATAACTATGTCCAAAACCTAAACTCAAGAAAGTTGCAATACTAAAAAATATGAAGAATCAAACATCAAAAAACAGATTAAGAAGACTGATGCTCAAAGGAAGAGCTTATCCAATTCTGACGTTTCTGTCATCAAGATAGTAAACCAGAATATGTAAGGCTTGAAAAATAAAACTCTAGATGCCATCTTTGAACTTAAAAACCTCAATACAAGCATATTGCCATGAAATTCCCGTGATGCAGTCAACTCGGAAATAGCCGAAAACTTTCATAGACTGGGCAACACGGGGAATCAAGATATCTAAACAGCGGATGCTGCATGTGAATGAAATACAGAAAAATACTAATGATACCATAGTCTTGCAATACATCAAAGCATACAAAAAAGTAGTATAGTTTGTTAACCCCTCGCGTACCAGACGGCCCGAAACGTCCAGAATTGATATTTACCGTCGAACCCAGGACGGCCCGAAATGGCCAAGCGAGGCCGACCGCTAATTATGGATTATTTAATCTTACTGTCTCGCACCAACCACTTAGCCAGTAGTATGTGCGAGGAGCGGAGAAAATTCTCTACCGTTTGGTAGCCAGATAAGTATTTTTCGTCACGTTGACTAGCCACTACAAATTTTTGAAGATCCATAGTGCCGCGATCGCTCGGCCGGTAAACAAGACGTTCGAGACGTAAAGAGAAAAAACGTTCGTTTGGGGAATAAGTAAAACGGGAATAAGTAAAACGAAGTCATAGTTTTAATGCAGCATATTATAATTATTATAAAACTTTTCACAATCTCCGGAAATAGTGATTTATGGACTAAAAAAACATTTTTTTTATCGCCAGTGGCTAATTTTTATCGTTAGTACAACTTTGACTAATAATTATGAATAATCTTTATTGCTTTACATAACGACGTTACAAATATCTAATAGCAAATTTCAATAGGAACATAAAACAGGTCTTTTTTAGACGATCGGTGTGACAGTTTCGTAGTAATCGTTTTTTTTCTGAAACGCCATCTTTTTTTTGAGACTCGCGAATTTCTTACGGGCCGTAAGGCACACATTAAAATTCAAACCGCGGGCCGCGAGGGGTTAAACAGATATCTGTTTAACAGTATATACTTGTTTAAGTATATACTGATTGTATATACTTAAACAAGTACTGTTTGTACATACTGTTTGTATATACTTATATGTTTTAAGTATATACTTAAAACATAGCATAGATAATTATAATAAAATCAAGGCTGCCTGGAATATCATTGCGTAACAACCGATTCCCTGCGCGTTAAAAATTAACCATTTTCTTCCTGATGCTTTCTCTCAACCTACTCAATAAATCCATGTAAAAAAGTTGGTAAATTCGTTTAATCCTATTTATTACTTTAAACAACAGCGATAGTCCTTGATTTCAAACCATAGTGCTGACATCTAGGATAATGAAAATGTTTGTTTTTTTTCTACTCTTTATTGTAAAATTTCACAATGGACAGGTTGGATATATATAAATACAAACGGAGCTGCCATGGAATTCACCGACCGGAGTCGGGCCCATCATAATACTATTTTTTTTACACTTCTGGGGGGTGAGCAGTGGATTCCGGACTTACGAACCGGCTGTGGTAGGTTTAGGACAGCTGTCTTGCCACATGTGAGCGTTCACCTTGCCACCCATTCACTCCCCCTTCGAAGCCATAGAATTTGAGATGCGCAAATCGCAGTTTTAGATAATTTTTCTAAGAAAGACTTGATTATTTTTCTGGAAAGGCCAAGATCTTTAAAGAGGTGAAATAGAGATTTAGCTGGCAGGCCACGAGCGCCAACTTCCACCGCGTGAAGGTGAACAGTGAAGCCGTTCCGGGTTACGGCATTTGCAAGATCATGGTATTTATTTAATTTGTACTCGTGGTCTTTTGGGATATTTGATTCCCATGGAACAGTTAATTCTACAATAAGAGCCACCTTCCGAGATAGAGAGTAAAGAGTTATATCTGGACATTATCATATGACAATCTCGTAAAACCAACCCTACTATGAAGTTTCATATGTACCTGTTCATGTACTATGCTTGTAAGTGTGTGTCTTATTATTGCGACCGGTCAACAGAATGGAAATGCAATTCTGTTAATTTTATCCTAAAGGAAAATGTGAACCAGTCGGTATCGAACCCGAAAGCTTACAATGTAAGATCAGGCAACCTTACCAATATGCCACCGGGCCGTGTGCAAGTAACATGTGTGTAAGTGGGTGTCTTGTTATTGCGTTCGATCGACAGAATTGAAATGCAATTCAGTTAATTATAGCCGAAATGATTGGTCAGACAACAAGTTTTCACGGGCAGTGCAAGGACAAGCGAGCAGCTAAGCACAGATTGCAAATATAGATATTTAATGGATGATCGCTAAGCTCGTATGGAAATTTCTGGCAGTTTCATTGTGAGTTAGGGTGCCAGGCTTTCTCTGATTTTAACTACACACAATTGCGCAGAAATACACAACAAAAATATGAAAATCTTCACAACCAAATTCGCAGAAAGCATGACAATTTGTCAAATTTACAGAATGAACACCGTTGGGTACAAAAAATTTGAAATAATCGGCTTTGCAGTTTCAATTATTTAATTCCCCCAGATATTACTTGGTATACATCAATACATATTTTATATACAAGATGTTGTTAATTATTTCACGTGAAAAAAAATAATAAGAGATAAAACCTATCAAGATCATTTTCTTTAAATGTCTTTGAATACTGTGCTTTTTTATTTTTTATGAGATTACTTTCCATCTAAAACTAAGTTTAAAACCACCTACAGTTTTTCTTGTTTAGGTCTTCATTACCGAGGTAAAGCATTTTGCATGTTAAACTTTCCGATATTCATTATTTTTTTTCTTAGTAAAGAAGGCCCTTTATCAAAAAAGATATAAAAGATTTTAAACTTAGTTTTTAGTATAAAATATTCTCCCATAGAAGTAAAATCCATAATATTCAAAAACATGATGTATTATTGTTTTATAACAGTAGATGAATCATTTGTTGAAGCTATGCAAAAACATTAAGCTATAAGGTCTGAAATCGCTAAAATTGCAAAAGTCTAATAAATTTCAATCTATCACTGAAAGACTGCTACTATACATAGTCTATATGATCAATCTGAAAAGATGCAACTATCAAAGTATGATATGAAGCCAGCTGATGCAGATAGTTTTTTCTTCGGATAGTGGAGTACAAAAAAGCATAGCCTGTATATATGATTACCATAATATTTCTTTTTCCCTTTCACTACCCAGGAGGAACAAGTCACGTCTTCCATAAAAAAATAATAGAATTCAGACCAGATTAAATACATTTGTGCATTTTTATAAGTGTCAAACTGTAACCTGTAAAATTAAACTAAAAACTGTAAAATAACTGTAGACTTGTAGGAATTTCAGACAAATTCAAATCTCAAGGAAAAAAGCAAACTAGAATAATGTATATTAAGTATAAAGAAACAATTGAATTCACTTCAGCCAAGCCCCTGTCACCTGGTGACCCCAATGTTCACCTTTAGTGCCTCCTTGGTAGCAGTCTTTGTATCCACTCAGGCATTCCAGTCACATTTTTTTATGGTTATATATTCAGGTCACATTTTTTTATAAAAGAAATATATTGTTTTTGTTCATGAGTATCGGTTATACGAGGTTTGTCCGGAAAATACGTATAAAAGTGGAATAATAACTTTATTTTACAATTATTCAGGTATTTCAATATGGTCTCCTTCAAAGTACTCCCCCTGAGACAAGATGCACTTCTGCCAACGCTGTTTCCACTGTTGATAAGATCGCTGAAAGTCTTAATTTGCTGTGTCGTTGCTGCCTTGATGGCTTCCACATCCCCAAGTGCCGCCCCCAAAGCACCATTTTGCATTTTGGGAACAGGAAGACGTCGCAAGGGGCTAAATCGGGTGAATAAGGTGGGTGTTCTGTCACGGTGATTGAGCTTCGGGCCAAAAACTCACGCACAAGGAGAGACTTGCGGGCAGGCGCGTTGTCGTGATGAAGTATCCGCCTGCCCCCTTATGCCAAATCCGACATTTCGGCGACTTTGCAGCCGCTGTTTGGTCGAACTCGGGCCACACGAGCTCTGAGACAACTCAAAACTTCAAAGTAGAAATTTCCGTTCACTGTCTGGCTGGGGGGGACAAGTTCCTGGTCAACAATGTCATGAGAATCAAAGAAAACAATCAACATTGTTTTCACATTGGACCTTGATTTTTGCGACTTTTTTGTTCTCGGTTCCCCTGCTTGCTTCCACTCCATGATTTGAGATTTCAGCTCCACATTGAATTCGTAGAACCAAGACTCGTATCCAGTGATGACTCGGTTGAGAAAGTCCTCCCTTTCCTCTGCTTCCAACCAATCCTCACAGAAAGCAACCCTCCTTGCTTTCTGTTCTGGAGTCAAGAGCTTCGGAACGATTTTTGCGCACAATTTTTTCATTTCAAGTTTTTCTGTCAGAAATTCGTGGAATATTGTTTAGGGGATTGACAGATCCTCAGCTATCATTCTAACTGTCAATCGACGGTCTTTAAGAATACAAACCCGAGTTCGTTCAACATTTCCCTCAGAACTCGATGTGGAGGGGCATCCTGAGCGTTGGTCATCTTTCACCTCTTCTCGGCCTTCCCGCATCCTTTTTAACCACTTGTTAACGGTTGGTTCCTTCAGAGAATTGTTTTCGTAAACTTGTTTCAAACACTCAAAAATCTCACGGCCATTCATGCCTAGCTTTGCAATAAGCTTGATGTTGATGCCCTGTTCCTCAATCAGAGAGAGCTCCATGCCGACGGCAGGTAAAAAAAAAGGGTTACTTTCAACAAGCACATGTAAACTCCTACTTACTCGCAGAGCGCTCTGGCTTGAACTGAGCGTTGAGGGGATTGCATTAGAGAGGGGGAACCACCGGGCCACCCCTCCACAACGCCTCGACATGTCACTCCGAATTTTTTATACGTATTTTCCGGACAAACCTTGTATAAATAAGCACATAGATAAAAAAATCACTAAAACACAACATCGCTTAGCAAAATGATAAATGTCAAAGTTTCAAGGCAACAGGTATCTTGCCTAGTTTCGATTCAATTTCAAAAACAAATGTTTAGTATTGCATCTAAAATGGGACATCTATACGAGCATGAAGGAACTAAAAGTAGGGTGTTAAAAAACGGTATCGCTACTTTGTTTATTCGTTTACTCTATGGTGCGAAGGCGAGGGCTCGGAGAGACTGAGCCGTTGTGGGAACTACTTCATGGAAATTTAGTTGCTATGGAGCCGTTCATGGTACCTCAACAGAACAGAAGTATATTTTTTATCATTACTTGCATTTTGTCTACCAATCGTCGGACATTAATTTAGCACAGTTACAAAATTCTAAATAATTGAAACCACACATAATGTAAAAAATCAGTTGGGTCACCCCAAGACTTTCTCGGCCAGTAGCCAAGGACTGATTTCATAAATAAAATCAACAAAAGCCCTCTCTCGGCCGGTGGGTAAAGCCGTTTCTTTTCCATTTTACAACCGCCTCAAGCGGCGTTGTTCGTTTTTCGGCTAATCTCGGGTGGCTCCACGTTAATATTTGATTAATATTTATGGCATAATTTAAATATTATTGTGCAGCTTGTATATGAGATATTCCAACCGAAATTTCACAACGTTTGACCAATTTTAAAGTCTCTAAGTCTAATACTTCGAGGATGATATATGAATAATGCGACTCTGGTGGACCGATTTCAACCACAATCTTTTGAACTCTTGCCATGGCCAAATGATGCCTGCATAACAAATTTCAGAACAACCGTATTAAGCGTTTGGGCACTATTTTGGAGGAATACATACAGATAGATAAATAGAAGTGAGTTCACAATACTTTTCGATCTCGTCGGGTGATCGGCCAGGAAAGTAAAAATTACCAAAATAATTAGAGTTCCAGAAATTGTTACCGCATTGCGATACTCAAGTAGATAATAGTCCATCACAGTTCATTCGCAAGTGTAATTAAGACTTAACTTCACTAATTTTAAAGCATGATCTGTATTTTTGCATGTACGATTCCAAATAATATTAAAATTGAATTAATCTTTTGGATTTCCCAAATTTTTTGAAAGATTATTATTAACTTACCCCTCAAAAGCCTCGATTGAAGTACACATAAGTAATTATTGTTGCATAAAAAATATGTTTATGAGAGCAATTCAATCACTCTTAGTTAATTTAAAGTCAATATTGCGACTGAAATAGCAATGAAATCTAGAGCAGAGTATGGATGTGTAATTGAAAATCTTCGCTTTAAGTTATATTAGATATCAACAAAGTAATGGGATGTCAGTAATGTAATGTAATGTCAGTGATATAATGTCAGCAATGTAATGACATTTGGATAACAAATTTTTAGACATATAAATTTCCAATTAATATAGCTTTACAAAACATGAATAAACCTATTGAATAGACACCACTATTTTGGACGCATGTTGTTATATTGAAAACCTTACTTTTATAAAAAAAACGCATCATAGTCACATGCCGCGCAAACATCAGCTTTAAAATACCGCATTGCTTATTAAAAATACCGCACGGGCATACAAAATGACAAAATAAATAATTACTTCGTTATAGAAAGCCATGTAGCGCGGTGTTGCTTTTCCAGCGAAAATATTCTCCTTCTTCAGGTAGCCAATGCCGATGGGATAGCAAGAGAACATGGTGGAACAGCGCATAGCAAATTAAGACTGCATTTAAAACTACAGCTTAGCATAATTGAGGCACTGCTATCGCAAGGCGATCTGATAACAACATAGAGGAGGCTGTGACAGGCTAATAGAGAGCGAGATAACACGGTTGAGTAATTTATTGCGTCCTAGATAGAAGACAGAAGGCGCAGTTGCGTGTTGGACTTACCCAGAAATCGGACGATTCTCCGTCGCGGTGAATGAGGTCTTCAAACGGGATAGTGCAGTTGGCGACAAAATCGTCTGGTGGGATAGCAGCATCATGGAACACGGTAAGGCCCAAACTGGGGATAAACAAAAAAAATATAAGTATAAATACATACAAATAGAGCTACCATGGAATTGACCGACCGGAATCGGGCTGATCATAATAATATTATGACACTTCTCAGGAGTGAGCGCTAGACTCCGGGCTAATGATAAGCTGTGGTAGGTTTAGGACAGCTCTCTTGTCAGCTAGGTTTAAAACAGCTTTAGGTATTTTTGTTTTTTTCATGCAATGTATCCAATTTACTCATCACTTGTCAATGAGCAAATGTGCAAATAAATGCAAATACTATCAGCCGGAATGGATTCACTGTTCACCTTTAAGCGGTGGAAGTTGGTGCTTTGTTTGTTTCATCCCTTTAAAAATCTTTGTCTCTTGGAAAATAATCAAACCCTTGCTAGAAAAATATCAAAACTTTGATTTTTGCATCTCAAATTATAAGGCTTTGGGGAGGGAATAGGTGTTAAGGTGTACGCTCACATGTGGCAAGACAGCTGTGCCAACCATAGGCGATCGTTAAGCCAGAGTTCACCGCTCAATCTCCAGAAGTGTAATAATAGTATAATGATAGCCTGACTCCGGTCGGTTAATTCCATGGTAGCTAAGTTTGTATTTATTATTATGGTGTTGTTTTTTTTCTTGCTTAAATGAATAAGGAAATGAAATTATCTTGATAAGATGTCACATATCTAAATTAAATTCCTTTGAAAAAACTATCCTTTTTAAAAATAATGGTCAGGTGCACCTTTTATCAGCAGAGCTGGACGACTATAAGAGCTTTACGGTCTATTAAGTGTTAAGGATAGGTTTAGTACGATGGTACAAAAATAATTACCTTGTTACATTGTGGACCTCGTGTATGAAGTACTCGTTCCAAATTGGGTCAGATGTTTTTGCCTTGGTAGACGATCTATCGAGATGATGTTCATCTGTATCTATTGAGACGTACGGGTCTATTGGCTGATCATCTGAATGACAAAAGAAACACAAATTGTAAATGTTTTTAAAGTGCTACTGGGCTGTAACATTGATTACATAGTATATTAGATTGCTCAAGCCATACTACGATTTGGCAGCTGGGCACTCATAGTTCCAAAAATTTATTAATCTTCTCTTATGTTTAATATGGCAGCGTTCATGGTATAAAATTATGGTGGCGCGTATAAAGTATCCTATCTTAAAATACAATAATAATACAGTAACAAATGAATTTTTAAATCATAGCTTTTATTATTTTAATATTACTTACATAAAAATGACAATTTTTAATTTGGTATACAGGTTTTAATACGTAATAATTACGCGCTGTAATGTTCAGATGGTCTAATAGATGGCATTTTTTCTCTCTGTATTATTTCCGTGATGTAATCAGCCTATATCAGATATGCAATCGATGGTGCTAATAATTGAATGTTATTATTGTTATCATTGGTTAAATTATTGATGTGGTCTTTATAAAAATGTTATTATAGATGGCCAAATAAATTACTATTAGTTTAGCCGTCAATGCTATCAGAGCCACCTGCATGTCGCCCCGTGCAGAAGAGTTGCCAAAACGTACTATGGTTAGAGCAATCTAATGCCATATATAATCAATGGCGGCATTCAGAAAGTTATGAAATTCTTTTTCAAGAAAGAAAAACAGAGTGATCAATTACACATAATACAATAGGCTTGTCTGGATATTTTCCTATATCTTTAACAAAATAAGAGCGACGGTGTAGTAGATCGTCTAGTGGTAGCACCTTTCAGGTTACTTCAGCCGGCCCTCTTTACGGAGGGTGGAGAACCAAATCTCTCACCAGTGGCTCCAAATAGCTGTTTTACACGCAGCGGCCACACCGCGGTAAATCACGTCGGCTCATGGGCTAAACCTGGTCGAGAGGGGCCTGCACGCTTCAGTGGACAGGTCTGATTCCGCAATCAGACCTGTCCACCGATCAGACTCAGAGGTATCCGCATACCTCCTGCATAGTGTACGAAGACCGGCCCGGCAAAGAAGGCAACTCGACTCGCAGATGACCTATAGTTTTTGAACATCGGACCGGACTTGTACCCAAGACCTGTGGCGATAGTGCACTGGTGGTGGGGTCGTGTCTTGAAGGGATATCGGCTCTAGCTGAAAACTACTTGTAGGCGGTCAGGCGAGAGCGGTCCCTCTTCGGACTCACGGTGTTGAGAGGACGTACTCGGCAGCACGCCTGACGACAAGGCAGCCCTATTTAGGGACACACTGCCTTCCCTAATCCAGGGAGGGGCCTTGAAAAGATGGCCTAAACAAAGCTCACACCAAAACCTTCTCATATAGCAACCGCGGTTGTATGAGCATCAAATCTTTGAAACACATCTTCAAAATACAAAAACCACACATTTGAAACAAACAACCAACGAACTGTGCATTTCAGTTTGGAATGTGCGTACTTTAGTTGATAGCGAACACAACATCTGCCCAGAACGTAAAACCGCTATCATAGCCAAGGAGCTCTCACGGTATAAAGTTGATATATCAGCAATCTCTGAAACACATCCATTGGAGGAGGGTGAACTCTGCGAAAAAAGTAGTGGCTACACCTACTATTGGATTGGTCGACCAGTAACCAAGAAGAGAGGAAACAGTGTCGGTTTTGCTATCAAAACCAAAATTGCCAAATCGCTGATTGAGTTACCCAAAGGAGTGAGTGACCGATTGATGACCCCGCGCCTTCTGCTCGCAGACTACAAATATGCCACCTTAATCAGTGCATACGCACCAACACTCATGGCCTACTGCGAAGATAAAGGCAAGTTTTATGATGACCTCCGAACCACCGTTGAAGCTATACCACCCGCAGATAAGAACTTGCTCCTCGGAGACTTTAAACGCTCGGGTCGGTGCGGATAACTCAGCCTGGAAAAATGTACTTCATTGTACTTTTCATTTCAGGATTTGGATTGTGTTGTTGCGTATCAGATGGATGTTGTCATCTGGAGTGGAGTGGAGGAAGGCATTTGAGTGTGTCGACGGATGAGTTGTTTGGTGAGCTGGCCGCTGTCGAATCCTTTGTCAAAGCTGTTGAAGCTCTTCATAGGCTACTTGAAGGGCAGACACCAGTTTGTTAAATTTGACCGATTTAAACCAAAATTAAACAACAGCTATTCAGCCAAACTCCTGAGTTTGCCCGTTGTAGTCGACACCTATAAGTGTCCCGTCTGGATGCGCTGGTGACAGGTAGTTTGAAATCTTGGTTGTTCCTATCCAAACTGGGAGCTAATGGGCCCTTGCTGAGTTGGCCACGAAGACCCATTCTGTTTCAGGGTCGGTCACACTCACGGGTCAACACCCATCCGATGGCCTCCACGCATGGGGTGCGAGCCTGGGTAGGACACTGGGTCAACCAGTCTCCCCTGGGAACAATCCTCTGGCGCTCCTGGACGGTCTGCGCACTGAGCGGCGCAAGCCAATCGATTGTGCTCTCCGACTAACAATCGGGGGAGTCTGGGAACTGTATTGTTTCCTATAGAGCGGGGGCAGTTGTCTACCTTACGGCGACTGCTCTTGAAATGACCATTGGCCATCCGATCCCGGTTCAGAGTCGGGCAAAGGACGCCTTGGTCCGCGACAGATTCGGTGCACTCCGTTTCACCGCTTCGTAAGGGAGAGGACCGCGCAAGCGACCTCGAACTCGGAACCAATCGAGAGACCGGAGAAATCTGGTCACAATTGGAAGTGAGGGCGCGAGTATCTCGAGCCCGCCGGGTTTATTCCTGGCTCACTCGCGGTAAGGCGTTGGACTCTCACGGGTTGTGACGTAGCTGGACGTAGAATGTACTGTCCAAAGTCTTCTACGTTCACTGCAGGGCGACAGAACGACTAATTGTTAAAACGTCCTGTGGTGACGGGCTCGCCCGTTGTAGTTGACACCGCAAGATGTTCCTATCCAAACTAGCTGACCCCTCCACTCTCTTCAGATCCAAACATAACTTTGGGCTAGCTCTAACACTGCCCTCTCTGCTTTATGCCAACTCCAGAGTAACCAAAACCCTGATTCTATCCAATCTTAAGGATCAGTCAGTAATCAAACCATGCAGCGAGTAGCCGTATTTCATCAAATGATATACAAGCCTGCGAAGACTTTCACGAAAAAAAATCTTTCTGGATCCAGCCAAAATGGTGCTGGACTGGGGTGTGGCAGTACAATAATGAGTGATGTTGACTTGAAGAAGGCATTCTTGCAAGGAGATTATGACAACAACAGAATGACTCATGCCGTTGACCTGAAATGTTAGAACCTCTGGACAACATTTCGTGACTTTGCGACTTGCGTTCTCCCTTAAATGCACTGGAAGATAATGTTGTATAACTGGACTTCAGAGATGTTATTTATATGCCTTTCAGCATACACTTCTAGACCCCAGCAACCTTGCTCGCTGGAGTTATTCAGATAAAGGCAGTGCGAATCTCATCTGCAGATGGAGATTGAGAGGCGAAAACTACTATGGGCAGATGTGGAGGCGTAATGCCCGGATCAGGGCTGTACATTTGGAACCGCATTGGATCTGCATACGTGGTCGAAAAGTATTCGGTGGTAATTTGTTTTGGGATTTGGATTATGCCCATGGCGGCAGACAAAACCTTCTTCCTGTGATTAAAACAGATTTTGTCAAACGGGGCTTTGCCTTGCGCTTGTCGTTTTACTTTGCTACGCTCTGTATGAGTTTGAATATAGAGCGGCACGCACGGGAGAAGCTGTGGCAGCTCTCGCGAAGCCAAGAAGTTTCTTGGGTTTACATAGCTGGCAACGAAGTAGTCGTTTTTGCTAATAGAGCTTTGCTTTGAATGCATTTTTCCTGTGAACTGGGTCGACATTGATTGATTTTGGGTATAGTATTATTATATAATATTCATAGACCGCAATCTGGAAGCATGACAGCTGAACACCTGCAGGGGCATTACAGTACACAGAGTGTACTGTAATGCCCCTGCAGCTCCAATCCTCTACCGAATGTAAAGATAGTTTTAGAGGAGGGAAAGAGATGATTGACACAGGTTCTGCAGACCGGTCGGGTGACAAACTGCGGGCAGATGTGAAGTCTAGGGACGTGTGAGTTTCTACTCTGTCCGGGACACATGTTTCCCAGTAATGTATATACTCAACCATGCCAGTAGTTTATATTTCTTGCTGCAAATAGGGCATGCAAAGTGCCGTATCTTTGCTATGTCTTTGTGTGGGGTTTCGTCTGGTGTAGCGGGAATTCTCCCCCACTGATAAGCCGCTCGAGGGTGTATTTTCGTTTTTGTTTTTTTTTTGTTGCTTTGTTTAATCGGATCTGGCTTGCAAGGCCATTGATCTAATGTGTTCTTTCACGCTGTCCGCCGTCTCTCTGGCTGTCTCAATTCTATTGATGCTGTCATCTTCATTAACAGGTGGATCTCAATGAATAAGAAATCCTATTCCAATTCTTCAAGCAAAATCAATTCTTCAAGCAAAATCAAAGCCCCCATTACCCCGGCTCAACACAGCAGATGACGCTGCAATTGCAATTTCTTATTGCAAACTAACTGACGGAAAAATCTGAAGGAAACTGTCTCAATATGTGAAAATGTGGCATAAAGGCCGTCCAC
Source organism: Micropterix aruncella (assembly GCA_944548615.1). Taxonomy (NCBI): domain Eukaryota; kingdom Metazoa; phylum Arthropoda; class Insecta; order Lepidoptera; family Micropterigidae; genus Micropterix; species Micropterix aruncella. The sequence continues at coordinate 59,223,047 of OX155980.1, read as the reverse complement.
GAGAAGGGACAATTTACAACGACAAAGACGAGAACTCGTAGAATGCATATTGCAAATGCAAACGAACAAGCGCCATCAAGTTAGAGGTAAAATACTTTTATTGGTATGACACTGGGCGTCGCAGCTGATCGGCGCTTGTTGTGTTCTTACCCAAATATTGGAAGTTAAGTGTTTAGAATATTTTTTGTAGACTAAAACTAAAGCGTTTGTTAGTGTATAGTCTATTTTAAGCAAGAGTAGATTATAAGAGTAGGGGATTAAAAGGGCCTAAATAATTTCAACACCGTGAACCTATATGCTTGGCTTATTACACGGTTATTTGTTATTAAAAGAGAAATTAAATAGAAATCAGTGCGGGGCCCGGGCACTGCAATAATTGTACCTATCATTTGCGACCACTTTTTCAGCTACGAAATCTAGGCGATTCATTACTTTAAGGATAGAATTGCCCGATAACGACAGGTCCTATTAACCCCTTGAGTATGATACGACCAAATCTGGTTCTGAAACAATTATCCGTTGAGTATGATACAACCAGATCTGGTTCCGCGTTTTTCTCACTTCTTTGACGTTCTCATATTTATTCATAATTATCTAATTGTTTTACAAAATGATATTTCAATATTCTATATTCGAAATTTCAATGCAATCATTGTGCAGTTGTTCTTTTTATGATTGGTGTAGTAGTTTCGTAGTTATAGTACTTTAAGTTCGATGTCGCCGAAAATCCTGCAAAAGAGACAGATGCATCCATGAAAATACCCATTTACTCCAAGGGTTAACCCCTAGAGCCCCAATTGGCTGATATCGGCCACAACACGATTCAGTGTGAAGGCCCCGTTTTAATTTTATTTTAATTTAATTTGTTTTATTTTATTATGTTTTATTATGTTAATATGTTTTATTTTAATTATGAGTACAGTGGTTTGGCAGTAATTAATGTTTTGGTGAGACAGTGTCATAATTCATTTTTTTTACAAATTTTTACTAAAATTTTTTGGGACATCAACTTGTCTATCAGCTGAGGGGTCGAGGCCCGAAGGGTTAAGGCAGATTTACATTGAGCCAAGTACTGATTGGAAAAATCAAAGCTGACCCGGTTCTGCCATCGTGTAAATTGATTTTAAGTCAGTACAGCGCTGTCGCATCAGTACTGACTTAAATATACTCGCTATATATTTTGAAGTCAGTTCCCTCCCCCACCCATCCGCGACAGCGGTAATGACTAAACGTGGAAGTTGTCTAAACGCGGTTGTCAATAGTTGATCAGTTGCTGGCACTAAATTGTAGGATGTCGTCGGGTCGTATTGAAAATTTATAACTAGCTTAAATAATGCATTTTGTTAGTTTCTTTGTAGATACCTCTTCTAACATTTCCGTCAACTCTTCTAACAGGAGATTTTCTGAACAAATATTCCAGTCGTATTAAAATCTGCTGATTTTTCAGAACTCCTTTTTCCCCGACGACTATAATACACCCCGAAGAAATGTATGTAAACAGTGTGAGTCAGTTCTCGGAGCCAGCACTGACGCATGTAACTGACTCAATGTAAATATACCTTTATTTACGAAATTTATCAGGGATCGCAGAACCAGCCCACGTGGGACCACCACAGGATCTAAGATTTTTCCGAACCAGGGCAAAAGGTTGACATTGCCGCCCTCCTTTCCAGCATTTAAGATTAATGATTTTAAAAAAGCAACAAAACAAATATGCTGACTTGGATTTTTTGAGACCGGGGGAATAAGAACCCTTAAAAAAATATATTATTACCTATTTATTACATTGATATATAAGGGCCTAGATAGGCCATTCGCAAGCCAAAATGACCAATTCAATACCAATAAGGATCGCCGCCGGTAGGACAGTATACCCCAGACAGTGTTGCTTCTCTTAGAACAAAATAGAAATCAAAGCGAATACGTCACGAGTCTTAAGGGCTCGGATATGGTCGCCAGACGTCCCGCTACTCAGCCTAAGCAGAAACGTCGCCAGCCTTTACCTGCGCGTAATGCTAACCGTTCGCATTCGTCGGGACGTATCCCTCTGCCCATATTCCTCACACCCTCTTTTCGCATTGCCCTGTAGCTCGGGAGTAAAGCTACTGGTTGGTATACTGTGCTAGTAGTAGTTCCGCCAGTACTTCCAGGTGTGAGCGATCCCGGAATGAATATTTGTTTGGTTTGTACATGCAACGGATATGACCTAACTCATTTGTATCTAGGCCTTATATATCGATAGTTTGTTAATAGTTTTTCCTTATGCGTGACATTAATAAAGAATATATACAACCACTGTAGACAACAAACAAGCCAGACTGTACACACACCTTCAATCCAAAGGCGCAGTTCAGGCTAAGGACACCTGGCACGGGCGTTGACCAAGGACAAGACGCGGATGAAGTGACCAAAGTATTAGAAAAGGAATTCAGCCGCTCAGTCATTGCGGAACCGTGGATTAGTAAAGTGGATTAGCTAATTCCAGTTTTCTTTTATCTTTTTACATTTTAAGTCATAAAATGCGATTGGTCATGTAATGATGGATGTTTCTTGACTAACTAGCAAAAATCAATATTGAATTCAATATCATGTATTTTTGTTGGAGGTCCGATGCCAGTTGCCGCTTCGGTGCGTCGAAGGCACGGGCACGGAAAAGACGCACCCCTTGCATACCTTCTGTCCGCATCAACTCGTATGCCTCGAAAATGCGCTGCGTCCTCGCCCGACGTCAGCGGCACATCTCCTCTGTCTGAACTGTGTTTGGGTCTCAGCAAATTTTACTATCTAATCTTGCTACAGCTTTACACGTCGATCTTTCCTTTCCGTGAAAGAATCTTTCATCAACTAACATCAACTAACAATTATAATGACACGTTCGAAAGAGTAGTTGTTAACAAAGGAAACCAATGCGAATTACTCGCACACCTAATCAGCTAGATAAATACTGATAGTCGCTTGACGTTCGGCCGATTGGGTTTATTCGGCTTTGCTCGTATAGCCCCATCCCCTTCTGTATGTGGGGAGGAATTTTTCTAGGCGCAATGCAAATTCACCTGGCAGAGGCACCGCATACACACTGCGGATGCGTTGCAAAATCAAATGAATACTCGATAATATGACTTGCCCTGGGTGCTAGGCACTTTACAAAATAAGTTTTTTTCAAAGGCATGAATTTGGCGCCCCCTTTTATTGTCGCCCGGGGCAGATACCCTAGCTCTAGGGCTACATGGGCCTCACTTTAAATGACATTATAAAATGGTATCACTAAACTCCCGATGACATTTTTGCGGCTGCATAAGCGAACTCGGTGTAGGAAAATCCGGTGAACGAGAATCCAGCATCAGCAAACTTGGTGTCGGCGAAACCGGCGCCTTCGATAGAGCTGTCAGACGACGTACGAAAGAATCCGGCGTCAGCAAACCCGGCGGTTTCCTTTCTATATCTTCTTGATATTCTAACGCTGAGGTGTATTTATTCACGATTTTGAGAGTTGAGAATTTGATGAAGATTGAGCCAGATTTGAAACGAGTTTTAAGCTAAGATTTAAAGGTGAAAAGGTGGCTTTCTTAGAAATTTTCTGTGAGAAAACCACCAAATCTTCAAAAGGCGAATCCGTCAAGTTTTAAAAGGAGCGCTGATAAAGGAAGTCGCGACAGACGAGGACGCGACGTCAGAATTAACGCGATGTCCTGTCCAGAGGGGAATTAGTCTCTGTCTGAGGGTTCAGATGCGGGAATAGAGAGGTGCCGCCCTTACCTGGTTTTCCGAATGTCATGTTGTGTCTCTTCTGGAAGTCCGTCGGCCGCAGGCCCGTGGCCTCGCAAAGCTTCACCCGCAGAGTGCCGCTGAACATGGTGCTCGGCTCTCATGAAACTTCACCGTTTTCAGGGACGGGCGCGCATCATCCGCGCTAGGTAATTCACGTATAAGTTAAAAAGCCAAGCCCCGCACAACGCGACCCGCGACCGTGGCTCGCGGCCCTCCTCCAACGACTAACTAACCAAATAAATTTGTATAGTCGCTGCCATTGTAGCCAGATCTTGGAATGAAAAAATACCACACCTCAGTAGAAAAGATATCAGACATTTTCCGAAAATCTTAGGGCTCTCTAGATGATCAAGCATGCTTGTCAAGCATCGCGTCGCGGGCTGGGGAGGGGATCGTAAACCGCAAAAAATATGCAAATATTTTTTTAAATATTAACCAATAATGCTTAATTTTGTAGTTTTATACCAGGGCATTCCGTCATTCTATCAATCAATTACGCCTAATTGACGTGATTCCGTGGTATAAACTACAAAATTAGGCATTTTTGGTAAATACTAAAAAAAAAAAATATTTTTCCTGCGGTTTACGATCCCTTCCCAGCCCGCGACGCGATGCTTGACAAGCATGCTTGATCGTCTAGAGAGCCCCTTACAAATGAACGGCTACAACTCTCTCTCATAGACTGAGACCAAATATGAAATACTAAATGAGGAAATTGCAATAAAAAAGTTAATACATGCATTTTTTTGTTTATTTATTTAAATCAAGCAAAATATTTTTATCTGCAGTATATTACCACTATTCTGCCCCCGATAATAAGAAGGGCGCATGTAGCATAAAGTCTAAACCGAGATAAAAAATGTTTTGTGTAAAAATTATTTAAATGCTTGCTGTCTCATAAAGAAAAACTATAGACACATTCTGTTAATGCAATAAATTGGGTTTGCGTTTCAACTATAATGTGTGATTTATAATTGTTCTATATCCTAATTATTTATTGAAATTTTAACAATTTTCCTTTTCATCTTAGTAAAAAAATTTTAGGAAAATACTTGATATTAGGTTGAAAAGTCGTAAATAGCCATTTACGTCTTTTCAACTGAGCATAGTCAATGAACTGCTTCTAGAAAGGTCGCAATTGGCTACTAGCGCCTTTTTAATGTAGTATTGGTTATACTTGCAATATTCCTATTCTGCCACATTCGTCCAAAATGTTTATTGAAATACTAGATAGAAAAGACGCATTTGGCAGAAGCGTCCAAACATCTAAAGGAATTACTAAATATAAACGGCCCATTTGCCATATGCGCTTAAACTACTTAGTGAATTAATAGATTGCAAAGACGCAAGTGATCACTAACGTCTTACCTACTTAGTACAGAAGATAATGCGTCTTTTCAATTTCTGAACTGATGGAAATTTTCCAAAAGAAAAGAACACATATACCTACGCAAATAAGCCTTTTCATTCTAGCTTACATTCAATGCGTCCTTTTAGCTTAGTATTCGTAGAAAAATACATGTACTTGCATCCTTTGACGTTACTGTAACTTCTTGTACAGTCGAGCTAGAAAAATATAAAAAATATGAGCAGACGCGTCTTTTTTTGCTGATCACGGCAATATATATATAACTCTATTTCGTAAAAAATGTTAGATGCGCCCTTTTTACTATCGGGGGCAGTATTATATGCTTCATTCTAAAGAGTAGCATAAAAGAGAGAACCGCAGCCGAATATATTTATTAAATCAACGCCGCCCAACTAGGCCTTAGCCCGTACTAAGGTGAGCGTACAAAGTAAGCAATGGCTTGTGCTACATCTACATTTCCAAATCCCGCACATCGATTAGGTAATATTAAAAGTGAACTAATATAAACTAGGCCAATAATAATAATAAATAATAATTGTTATTAATAATAGTAAACCAATTAATCATCAATGAAACTAAGTCATACCTTTTCCTTCTTCTTCCTCAGCCTGGCTTGGTCCACTCCTTGACGTAGGCCTCTTTCTTCTTCTTCCATGTCTGTCTGTCAGCTGCTGCCCTCAGCCAGTTGGCCCCTGCTGCTTTTCTAATGTCGTCCAGCCATCGTAGTTGTGGTTTGCCTACGCCTCGCTTTGTGGTTCTCGGTCTCCACTGGACAAGTCTCTTCGGCCACCTCGCGTCATCCTGCCATGCCACGTGACCTGCCCTGCTCCACTTCAGTCTGGCGACACGTTTCATGACGTCATCACACCGTGCGCCTTCGTATCTCTTTATTGCGCACTCTGTCACTTAGACTGATGTTTAGCATTACTCTTTCCATTTGGCATTGCTCTTTCCCTTTGGCATATTCTGAGGCGGTTGGTACTGCTCTGCGTTAGAAGCACTGTTTCAAGGCCGTAGGTGGCTACTGGCAGCACGCATGTCTCGTAAACTTTCCGCTTTAGATTGATAAGCATCGCTGGGTCTCTCAGGATGTACGCAAGGTTTCTGAAGGCCGCCCAAGTCAATCCCACGTCATACATATTTGCTGCGAATAATATTCGCGAATATACTGCGAATAATATTTTAAAATACCCATCATATATAAAAATAATTTATTACATAGTGAAAACATCGGCTATAATCTACCCAATTGGGTTTACAATTTATGGTATATTTACGTATCTACAGATGTAACAAAATAACAAAAGTCAGTACAATTTTCCAATATTTGCGTATCTACATATCTTATAATTCAAAATATTTGATTTAAAAAATATTAATATTTTTGAATAAAAAAAATATAATTAGTAAATAATAAAATATTATATATTAAAATGGTCATGCTTGGAGATTATGATCTTAACAAAAACCGAAAGCTTGGAAAAAGATACTTTTAAAAATTTAAAACTTGATATGAAATACTTTTCAAACGTACGAGAAAAGTTTTTATCAAAGATCGCTAATAACGTCGACGATTTCGCTTAATAAGCCTAATATTTCGTGATACCGCTCTGTTATATTCCCGCTCTACGCGTTGGCCAATGTTTTGTCACGCCGCTACGATGTAAGCGAGTTGGCACCACTGTGACGTGTGAAGAATGTGTGGGAAATAGCGAGAGGGACATATGCAATGGCACATGTATTGGCCAACGTCTAGAGCAGGCATTTGTCCTAACTAAAGTTTTACTTTAGCCTACCGTCAAACATGCCAACTTTGACAAATCAGGTTAACTTTGCAAGTCAGTAAAAATAAGTTCAACATGAAAGAAAAAACGAAACAATATTTAATTTAACAATTTTATATTTGATGCTATAAAATCAGCAATTCAGTTGGCAATACTGAATGATTGACTGTCCCTTGGTGCGACTAACTTTTGAGAAATTATCGAAGTACCACGTCTGTCGGTGAGCCATAAGATGTGTTAAAAACATTTTCTAGACGTGGTATTTTCAGATGCTATTACCTAAGTATAACTGTAATGTTTACTACAAATTTATATGAGATTTTTGCAGAAATTTGGCGCTATATCCGGTAGGTATAGATTAATAGAAAATTTAATAGACACTATATTATCTTGATTTATTTCTATTCCTCAAACAACATTGCTCACCGTATTAGTGTAAGGATTGTCAAATCCATTTTGACGCAATATTGTTGCAGAGCGCTTTATATTTAATATGGATATGGTGATGCGAGCATAAAATATGTTATGAAATCGACGACTATCGCGGTTATTTAACACTGTATGATAATTAAAAGCGCACTTTAAAATATAGCGACAACCCTGGAATGAAGAAATGTTTGGCGTAGATGAAGCAAATGAAGAAATGTTCTAGATCGCTTGATACTAGAATCGCCTACTAGAATTCTGCAATAAAGTTCTCGATAAAATGCTCGTCCAAAAATTTAAGGCAAGAATCATGTTCCGGATAGCCTTTCAAATGCGATTCCATTATTCCCTTACAATTTAATAAATATCCTCACATTGATTAAATATTTCCCAACACAATAAATACTACTTTCGAGTAAAAATACTACCGACCAAATTTTGAGGAAAAAATACCACCAAGGTCGTAAAAATACTGCATCTGGACACACCGCTCCCTGCTTGCCGCTGCCAAGAATCGACTCGGCCTCTGGGTTGCCAGAGCTCGACGCTTCGAAATTTAAGCGGGTGCCGTACGATACTATACAGACATACGATATTTCGTATCACGGGAACATAGCAAGCGTAAAGGCGAGGCGCGCACTCGGTGCTATTGGCTGCGGTACGTTTTTTACGCCGCGCGGGAAAAGAACCGCTTTTATGTTATACGCACACCGCGGTGGAATTTTCTGTCATTTTTGCCTTTCGTTGCTTACGCAAGTCTCGTAAATATAACTCTATGGTATGGAAGAAATGCCCGGTGGTGCACCGCAGAGAACCTGCAACAATCCACAGAATTTAAATCCGGACGGTTTTTTTCCGCGGTGTGCTTGCTACGATGTGATTCTAAAGTGCACAGTTTTTTTTACAATAAAACGCACGGCATTTTATCGCAGTACACGATAAGCCAAATCATGAAATTGCCAATATGTAAATATGTATATTATTTAATCATGGCGACATTCTTTTACTGTCAACGTTCGCGATCACAGGGTAACAGAATAGGGAACGGGTGTGTGAAGGTGGACTGTTTGTGAATGCACACCGAACGGAATGAGATAGCTGCATGTAGGACCCCCCTCTATCCTTGTCTAATTGCGCATGCGCATTTATCCATTGCATAGCAGACTTATGGCGTCAAAGCGTTGCCATGGTGATATATGAGCGTTGCCATAGTGATATATGTACGTGTATCCGTGCATGCGCGACTAGACAAGGATGGTGGGGGTACTCTATATGCTGCTGTCTCTTTCTATTCGGTTGACGCATTCTCAGGCTTGTCACGAGGTCTAGTAGTTCATACGTACGTATGTCGATGGTCGCGATACGGTCGTGTTAAAAAGAACATTTGTTTGTTTGTTTGAAAAACTTTATCACAACGTGGCCAATATCTTAAGACGATACCGCCATAGTTATTGCAATTTTATATTTATATTGGCAAATTAATAAATAAGTAAAGTAAGTGAAGTAATGGTCATAATGGCCCATCATGGTCATAATTTCTTCGTGAACTAAAATACGAACTTACTTCAACCGATCGATACATAGCGATTCGTTAGAACGGAATATGAAAAGAGCTGTCGTCGCTTTCTCTCACACCAAAACTACCTGTCGAACTTATATACGCCCGAATAAGTTTGAACACATTTCATGCGTTGTTTGATTTATCTGATGTATCTTCGGTGGGTAGTTTTAATGCGGAAAAGTAACAAACGTTCATTTAACACCGCTCTGACGTAGGTACTGCTCTGTCTCGTTTACATGAACTAATTTCCGATTTTAGTTAAAAAGAAACGCAGTCGAGCCCAATAAATAAGTACAATTTTATAATAAACATAATAAAGAAAATAAAACAGAAATTAATAACATATTATGTCAACTCAATATTGAAGGGAGAAATGAGATATAAGGACAAACTAGGAGAAGAGCGAGGGGGGGGGGGATATTCATACGTTAAGTAAATGCATCATAATATTTTATCATCAGGTTTTCAAGTTGTCTCAGTGGCAAAGGCACATAATTCCACGTTCGGGCCGCCTGCACTGCAAATGACTGATATAAAAGTTGTACGCTAAGCTATAGCCAGTAATAGATTTTTCCTGAGAGCGTAATGGAAGGCTATGGGATGGAAGTGGAGAGAAAAGAGTATGCATATTATAACGAGCATTAGAATGAAGCACGCGTAAGAGTAGGGTGAGTATGCGAAAATCCCGACCTCGTCTAATGGGGAGCTACTTCATGAGCCTACGAGAAGTCGATATGTGATCAAATGTATTCAGGGAATTAACAATCAATGCACGCGTTATCAATAATTTCCAGTTTATTGAGTAGCTCCTCATTCCTATCTAGGTAAGCCACATCTGCGTAGTGAATTATTGGTTAAATAAAACACTGTGCCATTTGGAGTTTAATACAAAGAGGTAGATAATTCTGCACTCATTTAAAAGAATGGAGACTTACAAAGTTATTGCGAGGAAAATTAATTTTTTATTTTTATTGTATGAGTGTTACTCTTGTTCTGGTGATTCATTCATTGTAGGAGTAACCTACGCAATGTCCCCCATATAATTAACAAAGTTTTTTCTATCGGTACATTCTTACGTGGATCGAAATATATATATATATATATATATATATATATATATATATATATATATATATATATATATATATATATATATATATATATATATATATATATATATATATATATATATATATATATATATATATATATATATATATATATATATATATATATATATATATATATATATATATATATATATATATATATATATATATATATATATATATATATATATATATATATATATATATATATATATATATATATATATATATATATATATATATATATATATATATATATATATATATATATATATATATATATATATATATATATATATATATATATATATATATATATATATATATCAGTAGAATTGGCTTTTCACAAGGAAGCCACAAGTGTGTGATTTGTATACTATGTTCGTTCTCTTTCTAACATAACGCCCCGCGTGGATGCTTGAAGGAGATAAATGCATTCCGTGTTATAAGGCTGTATGGATTATTAATTTACCAGTTGACCTTTTCAGCGTTTAAAACGTATCAAACTCTTTCGGCGATAACCACATTTTACAACTGGCAACGTTTGTAAATCTATAATTGGGGCATGTTCTTTTTCTAGCGAAATAATGGCAAGGAGCATGAACGAGACAAATAGATTCCACGGATACTCCACCGCACTGCAACCGTTAGTTTCTTAGCCAGTGTTGCAGATGTATAAACTAAGCGATTAGAAAGTATGAAGCATTTTGCAGCATAACATCTAAGATAAGGATTGGTAAGATCGTCCGGCCCCGTGGGCGGGGCTTGCGGACTACCTGGCGCTTAGGTAGATAGTTCAGTAAGTTTATTGCAGTCAGAGTGAGATATCGTCGCAGCAAGAGTGAGATACATAGATATATTTTACCTGCTGTCTGTCCTGCGCGTCAATTTTTCGCACTTGAAAATGTTTTTATTTGGGATCGCCAATTCACTATTACTAATCGATATCCGACTCTTATGCATAGCAAACAACCCATTACCAACGGGTGTTTTGTCTATTATAACCATACGTTGATAGTTATAACTTATAAGCAGGTACTTAAATTATTTCCTTTTACCTTCCAACCGCGGGCGATTTTCCTATCGATTTGGTCTATATTCTACGATACAGGCCGTAACTTGTCCGTTTCCGTTAGCCCTGCGACTCGAGAACGTGGAAATGCGACTCTCGATGTTACAGATCAACGGAAATAAATTCAACGGGGAAATAGCGGAAATACAGAAATTATATGCAACGCGATAATAGCGTACAAAATTGTATGAAAAGAGCTGAAGGCTCAGTGAGCATCTCCCGCGGTTGGAGGGTTAAAGGTTTCTAATTGAATCGCCAACGTTCGACAAAATGATCCACTAGCAAGAATATTTCAAAAAAGTCGTCGTCGATTTTGACATGGCCTTCTACATTTTATGAGTATACGTGGATAAAAGTATGCGGCGAAGTGGCTTTATATCATACCGATTTCAGTACAATGGCGATGACAAAATACGATAAAGGAATAGCTACAATGAGTGACTATTTATCATAGGGCTGAACACTACGTATTCACCATCCACCTGCACTTAGGTTAACTATTGGTATAACGTACGATAACTCCATAAGATTATATTACCCCTATTAAGCGATATCAAAAGGAGTTGCTGTTTGTATATTCCCTTTCTCGAAAAGTATCGTTTGAGCACTGATAAATTACTTAATATATTACATTAGGCACATTTTTTTAGGGCGGAGATTGGTTTTTTTCTTTCTTTTAATTTTGAATATTGGTAAAATTTTGTATACTTGCCACACTGCGAGGAAATTCGGATTAGGGCAACATAGCGAAAGGAAAAGCTCGTTTTGAAGCTTTGAGAGTAAGAAAACGGAATAGAATACAAAAGTAAAAAACATTTTAAATAATAGTACCTGTCGAAATCGACGGTCACTTTCTTGACAGTAATGTTTCAAAAATAAACGGGAACATACTTCTTATTTCTGTACAAATAATATTGCTTTGGATTAATTCGATTAAGTCGCGATGCCCTGCTCATAATTATGATCTACTTTCAGGAATGTTACCAACGTCTTGGAGAAAAAGGTCAGCAACAATCGGAGAGCGACGCGTACGTGATTATGACGTGATAGAAAGTAAGCAAGAAGTTTCGCAACAGATGGCGTTAACTTAGGTAATTTTCATTGCCAGTTGTTTGACATTTGCATCGTTTGTTTAAATTCTCCGTTGGAAGCAGCATCAATATTACAATACTTGTGTATGGAATATATTTTAATGCAGTGCTCTATGACACACAATGTTTTTCGTTTTGTTTTCTGGCGCAAATACATAGAGAGATGACGGTTTTCCCACTCGTGAACAGGCGACGTATAATTATCCGTGCGTGAAGCACAAACAGTCAGTAATTGTCCTTGCGATTTGTTGACCGTCACCGCGAATGTAAGTCGTATGGGAAACTGCAGTCGTTTACAGTCAAATAGCAAGTCAGTAATAATCATTGGTATTCTTGGAATGAACACATCTTCTTCCTTGTACTTCCCTTTCAGAATCGTCGCTTCTATAACGTTTGGCATTAATTTCTTCACAGCCAGCAAAATTTCGTTTGCTGAATTGCTGGAATTGCTGGAATTTGAATCAACTACGATTGTTCGTGGTTGATTCAAATTGCTAAGCATTATGATCATTATGAACCAACTTTGAGTCACTGATTTAGCGGCGGCATTCCTGCCAGGTCCAATGAATTCAGTAACTCCAACGATTCAGATTTGTACGTCATCGTTTCACCTACAATTTAGCTTTGAATTGTAAAATTCAGTGAGTCGACATCGATATTTTTCGCCGCCAAAATTGCACGTTCTCGCAACCATCCATGATTCAGATAGATTTGAACGATATTTGAGAACTTCGATTCGGTTCAATTGCAAAAATTCTCTGGGAAATTGATGTGGCCAATGACAATGTCGACTAGAACATTTCCATTACCAATGTCCAGCAATTGCCTCGAAAAAACTTCCGCCGATTGATCATTCTGGAGTTGGACATGCATGTTCGTCGTGAATTTCAACGTCTTCACGTATTTTCATACTGCGGACCCTTTCAAACACGCATTCAATTCGTCGGATGCTGTTGAACGTGGAATCACAGAAAGAGTTTGTCAAAAATCACCGGCCAAGAGTATCATTACACCACCGAAGATAGTTTAATTATCGCGCAAGTCTCTCATCGTTCGATCCAGCGCCTCCAACTCTCGTTTGTGAGCCATTGTCCATTCATCCCAGACGATAATTATGCTTGTTTGAAGCACTCGCGCATTGCAGAATTTTTAGAAATTTTGCATGTTGGTGTTTCATTCGCTTGCAAATTTAGTGGCAATTTCAGTACCGAATGCGCAGTTCGACCATCTTCCAACAATGTAGCAGCTATTCTAGATAATGAAATCGCCAATGCAATTTGATTTTCTGACCGAATCGAAGCCAATGTGAAGGAAATCAAATAAGTCTTCCCAGTTCCACCGGGTATACCTATCCAAGAAATATAATCCTCCAATTCCATCATTCGCAGCTTTCATGAGCGTATCGTATGCATACTTTTATTACGGATTCAGCGTCGGAACGTTCTCTGCGACTGTCAGGGCCAATGCATCACGATCGTTCGAAAATCGAAAATCAAGATGGCGGCAGGGCGCAAAAACTGACATTTGACAGTTAAGTTGAATCTTCGTATTTTTATACTTGTCAAACAACGCCATCTATGATCAAGCTCGGTACAAAAATAATTTTCGGTTTTTCAAAATTTTCTCACTTTTCCGAGAGATTTTGCATGGGAGCCGTGAGGGAGCATTGGGCACTAAATTGGTAGGGAGGCTTGGGCATGCCCAAACCTCCCTCCCTCTTAAAGTAGCTAGTATTGTCATGCATGTGCCAATGATACCAAATATAACATAGGTACTTGTACATATGAGCCTACATCATATTTCATACAATCTTACATGTCTTCATTGTGGGCGAAGATTATGTTGTCAAATTAACTGATTATTTCTTTAACCCCTACAGATACTACCTAATTGAAAATAAAAAATTAATAATTTTATTCTCTATATGAAGTATATTCGTCACATACATTTAATTTGTTCCGTATTAGTAACATTATCTTTTTGCATTTATTAACTTACTTGATTAGAAAATCTTTGATTCGCTATGTAGATAAAAGTTATCTTTATAATAATAATATTGTTTGATATGAATTTATTGTGTGCTTCATTTATATTTGCAACATTTTCTGCCATATGGATGAGATGCCCAATGGTCTCTCACATTGGGAGGTACTTTTCCTAAGGTTATTATTTTTATTTTTTTTTCTCTGAAACTGAAAACATTTCTGTTATTATGATAATGTATAAAAGAAGCTAGATGCTATTAAAATAATTTAAACATGGCGTAATTAACGATTTCCTGAAGGGATTCCTGAAAAAGTGTCCAATGGTCCCCACTCTCCCCTAACGAATGATACGATAATATAAGCCATAATTGCCCTATACTAAAAGTTAACAGATTTTTAATAATACATATAAACTTACATTTTATATTTAAATTTATACACGAGTTTATAAAGAGGTGTTACAACTCGAACCCAGGATAACCTACAAAGAAAATGAACAAGTGGAAAATATTGTTCAACTGTTCTTTATACTGCCTTCGTAACCCAGTATTGATAAAACCACACAAAAAAATTATTGGTCTACAAGGTTGACCTTAACTGAGGGCGCAGTTTAAATATTATAACAACAAAGAACTAGTAAACTTACAACAAATTGAGTGACATTAATAGGAAATAGAAAGAATGGCATTTTTGATTATAACTAAGTTTTGATTATATCAATTGTTTTGATTAAATTAAGCTATTTAGGTGCCGTCCAACGGCTTGTTGACATTCTTGAAGTAGAACTCGCAGATTCTGAAAAACATGGTGACAAGACACAATGACATGTTTAAGGTGGTCTAATGTGGTCAAGTTATCTTCATAGATCCTTGATTTTAAGTATATTCTCCGAAAATAATCACTAGAAGTGAGATTTGGGCTTCGTGGTGACAATCCCCGCTTTGTCAGACGAGCTTTCAGAGAACATCTCTTTTAAGAGGTCTATGGAGACTGGCAGTATGGCATCTGGCTGTAAGCTGAGTCTTATACGCTTTTAGATGTAAGTCGCTGTGCAAAACCCGCCTTAAAGTTGTTCTCTTGATGCTTGGCTTCTCTTAGGAGTCGATTGTTACGGATTTCTAACAGATACACTCACACGCTCAATGTGAGTGTATCTCACATAAGAATGGCCAATATTTTTTTTGACAAAGTAATTATTGCTCTACCTTATGAGGGTGCTGATTTTGATGAAATCGCATTAACAGAGTGTTGGCTAAAGGATTCACCTCCCATGCAGTATCTTGACAACTATTATACGTACTTTTCAAGTAGTAATTAGGAGCAAAATGACGGAGTAGTCATATTAATTGAAAATAGAAGAGGTTATAATAGCTGAAGCAAATTGTTTAAAAGTACCTAACTGTGGAAAGTACATTAGTAATAACCTCAATACATAGATCTCTATTCACACAAAACACCATCCGATTCACTAATTCACTATCGGATATACTCGAGATCGACAAAGATAAGGAACGAATTCTCCTCGGAGACCTAAACATTGATATTTTAAATATAAGAAAAATGCAAAACTTTACAGATTACCTATGTTTATTGAGCGAATATGGTTTTACTTCTGCGATTAATAAGTCTACGGGAGAAAAGGCAGGAGGAGACGCAGTAGGTATCGTATGTGATATGGACATCAATGATCATTTCTCGATAATATTAATTCTGAAAAAACATAAACATGCAAAACACGTAATACTTCAGAATCAAATGAAAATTTTAGACTTTCCTGTTATAACAAAAGATATTGAGCGAGTCGACTGGACTATATTATTAAACCAAACTGACACTAATACCGCTACAGATATTTTAATAACAACTTTAAATTGCATCATTAAAACAAACACTCAACTTAAACTCATGACACATAGGAAACGACATCTCAAACCGTGGATTACAGATGAAATTTTAAAAAGTATCAGAAAAAGAGATAAACTTTATCAACATAATTACACTGTAATCCCCATGATTCCATTATTAAATCAAAAATTATTCCATACAGAAACTTATGTAACATTATCATTAATCTAAGAAAGGATAATTATTACATACTTTTTTATACCTGGAAAATAAATGAATTGACATACCAACAAAAGCGTGACTACAAAAATATTACTGACCTGAAAATAAACGGCACAATAGTGAATAACACCTCTTCGAATAGACAATGGATTGCTGTATGTAGGAACCACTATACAAATGTAGGATATCCACTAGCAGAGAAAACAGGGAGTAGCAGAGGACACAGGGGGTTTCAATTCCGAATCACTGTTCTTCCCCACAGATACTGACGAAACGAGCAGAGTATTAAGTAACCTAAAAGATACGAACACAACCGGTACTGATCAAATTTCGGTGAAACTTTTAAACCAAAACATGGTCAACCTAGCATACCCTTTAGCACATATAGCTAACGTAAGTATAAGCACTGGTGTATTTCCTAATCACCTTAAAAAAATCTGCCATGTCCCATTTACAAGGGTGGGGGTAGAGATTACGTTAGTTGCTATCGACCAATCAGCCAATTAAATTGTGTCTCAAAAATAAATAAAACAATAGCAAAGAAACGTTTGGTTAGTTTCTTGGAAACCAATAATTTACTAGCGGAGAGGCAATTTGATTACAGATCCGGAAGAGGAGCTCAGTATGCATTCCTATCCCTAACTAAATGCAAAAAATATTCCACTGCAAAAATTAAATTGCAAAAATTATTCCACTGCACAAAAAAAGTTTAAAAACTGACGTAAGCAATTACAGACCAATACCGTTGCTACCTGTTTTTCAAAGGACTTGAAAAATTAGTAAATTCAAATTTAATTAATTAAGTACCTCGAAAATAAGAATATTTTATCACATTCTCAATTCGGTTTTAGAAGGACTAAAGGAACGATCGATGCACTAAACAATGTTCTGACAAGAATGTATAATGACATGGACAAGCAACTTTATTCGAGTACCGTTTTTTGCGATCTATCGAAAGCGTTCGATATGGTTGACCATCAAACATTGCTAGCTAAACTCGACAGATATGGAATCCGAGGAAATAGCCTAAAATGGTTCAATAGCTATCTTCTAAATAAAAAACAAGTTGTACAACTAAACGACTGCACGGGTGGCATATCGAAGTGAACTATTTCCGATGAGTGTGAAATGAAGTGCGGAATTCCACAGGGAAATATTCTGGGACCAACCCTTTTTATTTTATATGTAAATGATCTGCTATCTGTAGTAACTCACACCAATATTACTTTGTACATATGCGGATGACACCAGCATACGCTTTGCAATGCGAAAATAGAGAATGTAGTGAAAACATTAAACTGTGAATATAGAAAAATAAAAATGAAAACAGAAAAATAATCTTTCTCTTTACACATCCAAGACGGTATCTATCTACTCATTTAGTCGGAAAAACAATGTCATCAACAAACAAAATTTAATTATCGGTACAAATACAGTAGCCAATAAAGAAAGCCACAAATTTCTGGGTATAGTTTTAGACGAAAACCTAAGATGGAGTGCCCACGGAGAGGAAATAAGCAATAGGCTTTCTAGCGCCTGTTTTTTACTAAGGCAAATTCGGAAATTGATCAGCGTTAAACATATACTAAAATAATATACTTTGCCTATTTCGAATCAATTCTCCGTTACGGGATTCCCTTCTGGTCACAGTGTACCGCGGTTTTAAGGCAACATATTTTGTCTCTCCAAAAACGGGCCTTAAGAATTTTGAATAATCTTGACCGTATTGATTTCGTGGTCATTTTAGAACTCTCGGTATACTTACTCTACCATCACTATATGTCATTGAATGTTAAGGGAGCTAATAGGCTCTTGCTGAGTTGGCCACGAAGACCCATTCTGTTCAGGGTTGGTCACACTCACGGTTCAACACCCATCCGGCGGCCTCCACGCATGAACTGCGAGCCCGGGCAGGACTCTGGCCTTAGGGCTAGTTTCCCCTAGGAATCAACCTTTTGGCGCTCTTGGACGGTCTGCGCAATGTGCGGCGTAAGCCAATCGATTTACACTCTGACTAACAGTCGGGGGAGTCTGGAAGCAGTACAGTTTCCTATAGAGCGGGGTGGCATATTCATTGCATAGATAATAAGCAAATGATACCCAATATTAAGTAAGCAATACATACATATAGACTAACCCTACCGTAGTACAGGTGAGGCCTAGTTAGGATGGCTTTGTAATTAAAATAGTTGTACCTTTTTATATTTAATTTTTAAAAATGAATTTGAATTTGAATTTTAAATTTGTATATTGCGATTTGCTTTTTGACAATCGCTAAATCATTGTATAAACTGTCACTGAAATATTTTCTGTGGAAAGATAAATCGACTATTTAGTTACTTTTTTAATTTACGAGTTATTTCTTGATTCATTACCGACGAAAACCATACCCAAATCTCAGTTCTGCAATATCTCAGTTCTGCAATTGAATTTGACTTAGCTGCCGTAGTATGAAATTAAATACACGCTAAGACCTTTCATTTGACATGGGTCTCTGTTTTTTTCTTGTTCCAGGCTTCATACCATTTTGGGAGACAGCCGCAGTCGATGGGCTTGAAATAGTTTATTTTCTGAACAATAGCGTCATTCATTCGACAAGATCTGTTTGGAGGCTAGCACAGTCATAAATCAAGCTAATTTTAACTAAAACCTTGAAATCATCGGCGTACAGAAGGAAATTACTATTACGAAACCACGGTGATACAGATATTGAATACCATTCGAGCAGATCGCCACAAATATAATAAAGAGCAGAATAGAATAATTTATTGATTTCCCAAATATTACATTAATTATGCACAAATAAAAAAAGGAAATCATTTACCCATAAGGCATCAAATCACATAGTACATCTAAATTCTAGTTAGGCATAACATTGCTGATATTTAGGTCAGATTAATTATTGCAAATTAGGCATAATACTATCTGGGTAAATCATTTACAATCATCTAACAATCATCTAACAAAGGACTATTCAATTATCTATCTATTCTCCTAGCCGTGTTCAGCCATAGCAACTGCATTATAGAGTCTCTTTTTTTATATATTAAAAAAAAATGTATTTTTCTACGTATATATATATATATATATATATATATATATATATATATATATATATATATATATATATATATATATATATATATATATATATATATATATATATATATATATATATATATATATATATATATATATATATATATATATATATATATATATATATATATATATATATATATATATATATATATATATATATATATATATATATATATATATATATATATATATTTTAATGGTTGAGGGTTTTGCTGGTGCGCCCTCAGGTGACTGATGTAGCCGATCTTGGCTTGGAATATGCGTGCTCATTGAGCGCACGTCAAAACACCATTGCTTGTAATTACTATATATCGTATGGTCGCCGGTGCACATAAGGCCGAATAACTAAATTACGACGACAAAAATATAAATATTTATTTTTTTCAAACTAACCACAAATACATTCAAAACGTTCTCTACAAACCAGTCCACAATGCAGAGTAAAAAATATTTTTTTAATGCAATACAATAGCTTCCGCGTGCGCGTAGTCAATAATCTTTTACATGGCTCTGCGCGGCCCTTACCGTTTAAATGCGCCTGAATTGTTGAAGGAGTACCTAACTGTGCTCGTACTTCATTTATAATTAATTTTTTTTAGTATGGATATTAAAGCATCAGGTATCTACTTTATTCTGCAACTATTAATAACATAATAGTTGTATGTAGTATAGATATAATAAAACTTTTACGAAACACTATTTTGGTTTTAAAAATAACATTAAGTTTTACTTTAGTTAGAGTTACACAAAAAGTTCCGCAAAGTACCATGGCTTCTTTTTACTAGTTCGAAAATATACCTTAATGCTAATATGAAAAAGTAAAACCCACGTCCCCCTGTGTCCCCCCTTTGTTAAATTGAGCGCGTTCTTTGCAGGTAGTCGTGGCGACCCCGCCCTAAAAGTTACATTGTTGAAAATAAACGGTTTTAGAAGTTATCGTCATCGCAGTGAAATGAACAGTTATTACATCATATATTGCATAAGTTTAGTGTCAGTGAATTTTCAAAAATTTTTACAAAAATAAATAAAACGTGTAGTCAAAAGGTTTGTTTCGAAGCTTTGACGAAGTGTACTAGCATTTTAATAGCAAGCACCTGAAATGGCTTCATTAAGACCTGCATATATCGGAGATAGAATCACCACAGTTTCCATGATCAGCACAAAAGCGTTCTTAGCAAAAGATGGGAGGCAGGTCAAGCAGATTGTTCGAAGAGAGTTGTAACGCAGTAAGCAAAGATACATTAAACTGTTTATATCAGGTCTCAGATCTGAAGATCTTTGCTTGGATGCTTAATCAAGCTTAGTGAAATCAGGCATCCAATCTTTGCCCAACAGATTAAAAAAAATGATAGTGGTGCATGATACGTCATCATCTGCTACTTTCAAACCGTACAGCCCTGATGAAGCTTTAGGTCGTATAGTGAATCTTGAGTTGACAAAAGAAGAAGATATTACAATGAGACTGTAGCAAAAGGTAAACGGGCTGATCCATCCCTCGTATTTTGTGATAGCAAAGGCAAAATGGAAGTATTATCCGGCAAATATTAAAATATCGAAAAAGAAACTGTGGAGCAACTGCTTGATCTACAGATACACATACACATCTCCTAGATCTACACACATACTACAAAATATCACTTCAGGAAAATATTAAGAATCAATATCAATAATAACACATTTATCCGGATGCTAGTATCACGGATCGAAATTAGTGATATTATGACAAACACGCGAAAGAAACAAAAGAATATAAAACACAATTCAATGAAGTTGTATTAAACATGGTAAGACTGCATTTTTTGTGTTGGTGATGATGGTGATAAGGATGATAAAAATGTGGATGTATAATAATGTTTTTATCTAAACTGTTTAATATGTACTAATGTCACTATTATTTTGTATATTTTGGAATTCAGAAATAATTTAATATGATTTGAAAAAAAGAACGAATACTATGAGCACCTGACCCCAACTAACCATAACTAGTTAATTTTCTGAAAGATAATTTTTAGATAGTCTCCTTATAAGCTCTTCTGACAAGAAACTAAAATTAAATCATGTTTTATATTTTTGTCGTAGTAAATTGATAATTTGGCCGTGCGGTGGTCGGGGCTTTAGCTCGTTGCGCTTGGCATCTAAGTCGAGCAGCCTTTTCTTTTCGAAATCATCTACATTGCCCTGCACTAGTAATCTCCATCCTAGGCGATCTTCTGCTTTACGCTCCCACTGAGAGGGCTCAATGTTGCACCATTTCATGTGTCTCTTAGCATCCTTGTATCTGAGGAGCATCCTTGCCGCCTTGTTTCCGCTTGCCGTTCTTAAGTTCAGAGTAGAAGATACGCTTTGCCACTCTCTCGTCAGCCATACGGGAGACATGTCCGCACCATCTCAGCTGTCGTGGCATCATGTATGCTTCTATTCCGCTGACTTTAGCACGTCGAAGAACTTCCCTGTTCCTCACACGGTCCGACCACTTGATGTTCATTAAGTCGCGTAGGCATCGAAGGTGGAATTTGTCAAGTGCGCGAATGTGCTTTCGGTATGGGCACCATGTCTCTGACTAGTAAAGGAGGTTTAGGAGGACGATCGCCATGTAGACAGACACTTTTGTTTCCAGCTTGATGTCGTGTGAACTAAAGACTTTGCTACGGAGTTTACCGAAAGCTGCAGCAGCAGCTCCTATCCTCCCGTTCAGTTCAGAGTCAAGGTCACACTTTGCTGTTATAGTGCTACCCAGGATTTGAATTTGTCCACTTGCTTCAACACAGTCGATCCGAGTTTGATAGATAGAGGTTCTTCATTAAAATTAAACCGAAAATTTAAAAAAATATATAATTAGAAAGATTTGTATAGAAATCAGTTTAATATTTGGTATTATGCATAATGTTGTTGTTATGTACATTATACAACACCGAATGTAAATGAACTCACTAACCTATTTGTACATTAAATAATTTAAAATATCACTGCGTTATTGCAAATCCCACTCACAAATAATGAGTTTAATAATAATTAAGCAGTAAGCAAATTGAAAAATAATTAAAAAGATCAAATTTATAATAGTTAATGTATAATAATCAATGATCAATGTAAAATAATTGAATAGAGGG
Organism: Micropterix aruncella; assembly: GCA_944548615.1. Classification (NCBI taxonomy): domain Eukaryota; kingdom Metazoa; phylum Arthropoda; class Insecta; order Lepidoptera; family Micropterigidae; genus Micropterix; species Micropterix aruncella. The sequence goes on along the minus strand of OX155980.1, from coordinate 59,200,603 downwards.
AACATGAAATTCGGGCAACTTACGACTCAAAATTAAAAATAAAATACGTGCTACGAATATTATCTCTAAGCAACGTAAAAAGGCGGTTGATTTTTTGCATACCTAAACAAATCAAGCTATACGTATCCAAAGTTCTGAGAAAATCCAACCCCTCGAGTATGTTTTCCTAGCCCACGCGTGCTTGAGAGGATATTACATTTATAACATGAGCCCAACAACAATCACACCAATCACACGTCATTGTGACATGAACGTGGGGGGTATGTTTCTAAATTGCATGCTCATGAAAAGATGCATTTGAGAAGAATCATAATATAAAGTATTTCCTGCATGGAAGTCTTTTCACACGGCAAAATCGACAATATATTCTACCCTAAAGCTCCTTAGCTAAATCCTTGATGTTGAACTGTAAGCTTGCCCCCGCATCTTCTTTCATCCATACCTACATGTTATACAATTAAAAGGCCATGTAATTATATAACGATTACACGATTATTATAGGCTATTTACCATCGCGATATAACATAATGTATCTTTGGAATTGTCATCTACTAGGGGCGAAACCTCCATCCCAGGAAGGTACAACGATATTGATCGTTCTTTTATCCGTAGTGGGAACGTAGAGACTTAAGGTGGAAAAAATCACATACCTACAAAATATTCCTACATGTTATACAATTAAAAGTCCATGTAATTATATTACGATTACACGATTATTATAGGCTATTTACCATCGCGATATAACATAATGAAACTTTGGAATTGTCATCTACTAGGGGCGAAACCTCCATCCCAGGAAGGTACAACGATATTGATCGTTCTTTTATCCGTAGTGGGAACGTAGAGACTTAGGGTGGAAAAAATCACCGTCTAGATACGCCAATAGTCCAACACCTTACCGCGTAGCACTGGGAAGTAAACTTAACGGGACGATCTCACTACCAGATTTGGCCGATTTTCTCCGTCCTCCCGTCTGGTAACAGATTCGAGGTCGCTTGCGCGGCCTTTACCTGACGTTAGCCGTAGTTCGTTCGGACTCCTCCGGTTATTCGCCAGAGTGCACAGTTAATTGGCAAACGCCGCACGGTGCGCAAACTACCCAGTATCGCCCAGGGTGCTGCCCCAAATGGAGAAATTCGTTTAAATTTGGTAATAAATTTAATCTACCCCTCTGGATGGCAATTCTTAGTGCCTCGCGGTAGGGCGTTAGACTCTTAAGGGACGGTTACGTAGTTTGACTGTGAATTGTGTTGCCCACTAAGTATTTGCGTTCACTCGATGGGAGACAGAATGGCCTGATATCGTTATAACTTCCTGGCGCGGCGAGTTCGATCGTAGCAATGACACCCTCAATACTGCCGTGATATATAATCAATGGGCTCGATTGCGTTTCTTCGTGAACTAAAATCGGAAATTAGTGCATGGGAACGAGACAGGGCAATACGCTAGAGCGCAATGTGAAATGAACGGTTGCCACTTTTTGAATTAAAACTTCCCACCAAATATAACGGACCTGAATCGAAGACCGCACGAAATGTGTTTAAATTTATTCGGACGAGTATAAGTGCGACCGGCAGTTTCAACCGACGATTGTTCGTTTCATATTCTGCTCTAAAGTATTGCTCTATCTCGTTGGCTCGAACTAATTTCAATTTTAGTTCACAAAGAAATGTAATCGGGCCCAATATGCTCCCTTAATAAATGGGTAGACAAGTTTTCGAGTAGGTACAGCAAAACGAATTGACCCAGTAATTTAGAAGTCCCCGCAAAGTTTTCTTTTACAGATATGGGCCATAGATATAGACGTCATAGTCAAATATCGATTTTATCAATGCGTTACTTGTTAGGATACGAACCCTAATGGTGGGAGATTCCTTTATTTTGTAAATGGATCGGAGACTTCCTTATATGAGAGGTATATTTAAAAACCCGTTTATCAAAATTTTACATAAAAAAATAATTTAATAAATCAGTAAATATTAGTTGTTTACGAAAGATTATACAGTTAACTATCAATGTGTGTTAATGTACATTGCCTGACTGATAAGACTTATTATTTTAGTCGTCTCAAAAGTTTTGAATCTTAACGTTACAATGCTTCATCCGTTAAAACAATATATTCCATTAGCCAGTGCCGAAAATATCACGAAATTTTATGGCAGAAATGTTTGCTATGTTTCCGTCCGGATGTCCCAGGGCCACCAAAATGGCAGTCTGGCCACCGGGAGCGGTTACATTTAGCGGGAATCTGGAGTTAAAATCTCCCGGAAAAGTAAGAAAGAGTTATTTTTTAAGCCCTACCTTTGAGTTATTATTAAAAAATGTTTTTAGGCCTACAATAGAACGAATGACAGAGAACAACAACCAAAAGTAAAAACGACATGTTTTTAAATAAATGCCTTACCGACCTAGAACCGATTTGCTTCTAAACATATCCTATCGTTATTTTTCATGAAAAACAAAGATTAAATCAAGTACAACAATTTTTCAGCAACAGAGAGATTCAAAGCTTCACCTGGAATGGAAATTTATATTTTAGTAAAAAGTTAATGTTTGAAAAGAAGCAGCCAACGCTACTAACAAAAAAGTACTGAATATCCGTAAATTAAACAAACACTGTTTTTATCTCGGTAAACAAAACCTAAATTAAATAAATTCGTAGAGGATTTTCAACTAAGTTTTTCGTATAAAATAATCAATGAAAAAATCTTTCAATTTACAAACACATTTTTATAAAAAATCTACAAATTATCACAATAATAATATGAAGATTTTATTTCTGCGACCGCCAAAATTTGGCCAATGTCATGTTTCACGAGTCTCCACGGGGTAAAATAATTTTCTAATAATTATATCTCTCTTGTAGACTAAACAATGCTGGACATTGTTTAGTCTATAGGCTTTAGGGTATCGGGCACCTACGCACCTAAGTATGAAGAGTCAATTCCATTTAAGGTGCTGAGACACACATGTGTAGGTAAAGTTAGATTTTATTTTCGAATCCACGTTTGCATGAAACGGGGACCGTCTAGGTAGGTACTTATTATTTTAATACGCAATGTCGGTTGCTGAGTTTCGGCACAGTCTGATTGTGAGCAGTTATCAGAACTTGCGAAAGTAATTAGAATGTAATAATTAGATACCTAATTATATATAGCACTAGAGTTGTGAATTACGGTGACATGTAAGCCATGTACTACTCTTGGAATATAACGATTTTCGATAACGCAACGGAAATAACGAAATATCGATTTTGGGAAATTTGTTAATTAGGTAACTGTAAAAACAAATAACCCCTTGAATAAAATCAAGTTACCTCTTATGAGACCTTGCCAAATCCTGAAAATCTTAAAGCAGGCAAAATAGCCTGCTTTAAGGCGTATAGCCCAATTAAGGCTAAGAACAGGCAAAGGAAATGTTTTCAGTTTATTACATCTTTAAATGGACACAATTGAAATGTTCGCTGCGTTGCAAAAAGACTCCTCCAGATCTAGCCTATTCTACCGTCAAACCTATCATACCGTACATCACGGTTACCCTCACTCGAAAGTGAGCTGACCTACAATATCCTCATAACAGTGTGTTTGCCACGGACAGTTCTAAAGTTTTCTTTTTGAAGAAAAGTGCACAGGCAATTGCAGAAATTTCCCGTGATAAACAGTGTGAACCATACTTTATCGAGGACAAAATACTAAATATGCTGCTGAATGTATTTTAAAATGCTTGCTATCTATTCTAAATATAATATTACAACCATGAGGCAAGCGGGAAATGCACTCTCAAAATACACTACACTAGATACATATTTTAATAATAATATTATAAACCTAATAGCAACGTCAACCATGTAGATTATAATGTTTAATAATCATAATAATTATAACATACATGACTATCTACAAATATTCTGTTTTTTTCTTTTTGTTTTGATACTTTTTATTGTATTGTGATTTTTTTTACACGACTGCCCAACAAAAAAGGAGTGTAATGAGTTCAGGTTCATATTTCTATTTTTCCGTTTTTTTTAATTTCATCATAACTGTTAAAAGCTTAAACCCATTTAAAAGTTTGTGATATTGTTGGCATCGTTATGTTATCCCTAGTGTCGAAAAGTACGTTAGGATTCCAAATATTAAGTAAGTAGTTTTCTAAATGTCCAAATGTACAAATGTCAATAAATTGACATAACTATATCGTGTTTATTGACAAATGATAGGTCCGATTAAGTACATTACGGATATATATATTGTGACGTTTATTAATAGGTTTATAAATAATAGTTTTGGGTATTTATAGTTTTAGATTTAACAAGGCTTATTTTAGGTATGAAAACGTCAAATGCTATATTTTCGTATAACGGCCGCGGCAATATATTCACCGCGCCGAGTAAGTATCGTACGTTCGCGAAACACTTAAAATCGACCAATTTATCGTTATGATAACCGAAGGTTGAATAAAGTAATCTATGACCGGTAACTCAAAATTAGAGAAGAGCAGAGACCTGATCTCGAGGGTCGGCTCCGTAATGAGAAATCGGAAACAATCAGCTCAGTAATAGTTTGTGTTTATTGAGGTTTTTAAAATTTAAATTGAGAACGATTTATAAAAAAGGTATAAAAGATAAAATAACAAAACGTCAAGATAAAATTATAAAATAAAATAAAAAGGCGTTAAAAGATTAAAATATAAAAGTGACAATAGTGAAACGTTGACTAGATAAAAACGTAAAGTTAAAATAAAAGGACGTTGACGTTGACGATCCAGGGGGAAAACGTGTGAACGAGGGATAGCCCCGATAGTACTCCCAGTCCGGGCACTGCGCCTGCGAGGCCTCCGTCGGCTTCTACTCCTTGGACGTCTGTAGGGACGGCTTCCCTCGTCTTTAGCCGCACCGCTTGAGCCCGAAAGGTTCTTCTCGCCGGGGATCTGCGTTCCCGGAACCTGGGGGTAGCTGAGGTTGATGCCCGCCAGATCTCGCTGCTGTGCTCGCCCTATATCGCCTCCCTTGAGGTCGCCTTGAGTGATGCAGACGCCGGAGGTTGGTCGTCTTCCAGGGATCTAGACGCCGGAGATTGGTCGCCTTCCCGATCCAGACGCCGGAGATGGTCGCCTTCAAAAGATGCAGACGCCGGAGATGGTCGCCTTCAAGAGATCCCTGCACAGATCACAATATTCGGGTTAGGAAACACTCAGCGCGGCCAGGGGATAGGACAGATTGGACCAGGGAGGACTGAGGGCAGCGGCCCCCCGTCAGTGGTCCGATCTTCCCGGCCGGCACTCTCCCTATCGTTAATCGGGAACCCATAGCGGGATTCCTCTAACCCTCAAGCATTAAACAGGACTCACCGAGTTATCCGTATCACTAATATTCCCTCGGGATCTCTTGATTATTCGGAGTGGTTTGCCTGAAGGCCGGAAAACGAATGACCCTTTTACAATCTGCGAGGTAATCCGCGGGTCAACGAACTTCGTTTTCCCGCCCAAAAACGAAACGAAATTCTATTGCGAACTAATAATTTCGCAATTCTTTTCATTAAATTTCCTGATTTATTTTTGTATTATATTCTATATTTCAGTTATTTTTAAGAACCAAATATTTTACAGTCTAAATAATAAATTTTAAAACAATCGAATATTACTTTTATTTATCATTATTATATTCTGACATAATTCCGAATTTATTCGAAATTATTTTATTTATGTGATATTTGTACACCGGATCGCTAAATGATCGCACGATCGATAACGGGTCGATCCGTCGCGCAATCGGTGTCCGACACTACGCCGCTCGCGCTGACTGAACTGTCAAACCGCTCGCGGATCAAAGGGCATGTTTTCGTATTGAATGTCGCGAACGAGATTGGGTTTTCCGACTGTTTTTCTCGCCGGAAAAGCCAATACCGCTACAATATATATATATATATATATATATATACATATATATATATATATATATATATATATATATATATATATATATATATATATATATATATATATATATATATATATATATATATATATATATATATATATATATATATATATATATATATATATATATATATATATATATATATATATATATATATATATATATATATATATATATATATATATATATATATATATATATATATATATATTTAAAATAAAATTAGTAAAACTACTTTAAAAGTAGCGAAGGAAATCCCAGCTTGTATTGGGAAATGCTTATGTTTGAATGAGATATACTTACGGATGTGCACGACTTTCGACGGTGCAATGTAAGTTTAAAGGTCCTTTTGCAGTCGACTAACGATCACTATTCATCCATATATCTCATAAATAGGGCGTATCCTTATGCAACACAAAATGCCTTCAATTGAGACGAATTAAGCGAAAAAAAAAAAAATTTAACTATTGATCACTTCGGCAAAGCCGTTTTCTAAATGAAAGTGACATTACGAAATAATTAAAATTTCGAATGCTACCAACATTTAAAATATGATACAATTGGCTGAGTTTGTTAACAACGAGCCATTAAATCGAAATAAAAATAAAAAAACCTCCATATGCTCAATGAAATGAAAGAAGAAACTTCAATCTTAATTTCTGGCAAAGGAGTTTATAATAAAGATTGTATAATGTTATCAAAATAGGGTAAACCTATATAAAATTGTATAATATTAAAAAATTGTAAAGAAATATTGTAGAAAACAGTATAATATTGTTATATTTGATAAGGTTTGTAAAGAAATCCGTTTATAGGATGATGTTTTTATTTAAAATAAAATTAGTAAAAGCTATTTAAAAAGTAGCGAAGGAAATCCCAGCTTGTATTGGGAAATGCTTATGTTTGAATGAGATATACTTACGGATGTGCACGACTTTCGACGGTGCAATGTAAGTTTAAAGGTCCTTTTGCAGTCGACTAACGATCACTATTCATCCATATATCTCATAAATAGGGCTTATCCTTATGTAACACAAAATGCCTTCAATTGAGACGAATTAAGCGAAAAAATAAAAAAATAAACTATTGATCACTTCGGCAAAGCCGTTTTCTAAATGAAAGTGACATTACGAAATAATTCAAATTTCTAATGCTACCAACATTTAAAATATGATACAATTGGCTGAGTTTGTTATCAATGAGCCATTAAATCGAAATAAAAATAAAAAACCTCCATATGCTCAATGAAATGAAAGAAGAAAGTTCAATCTTAATTTCTGGCAAAGGAGTTTATAATAAAGATTGTATAATGTTATCAAAATAGGGTAAACCTCTATAAAATTGTATAATATTAAAAAATTCTAAAGAAATATTGTAGAAAACAGTATAATATTGTTATATTTGATAAGGTTTGTAAAGAAATCCGTTTATAGGATGATGTTTTTATTTAAAATAAAATTAGTAAAAGCTACTTAAAAAGTAGCGAAGGAAATCCCAGCTTGTATTGGGAAATGCTTATGTTTGAATGAGATATACTTACGGATGTGCACGACTTTCGACGGTGCAATGTAAGTTTAAAGGTCCTTTTGCAGTCGACTAACGATCACTATTCATCCATATATCTCATAAATAGGGCTTATCCTTATGTAACACAAAATGCCTTCAATTGAGACGAATTAAGCGAAAAAATAAAAAAATAAACTATTGATCACTTCGGCAAAGCCGTTTTCTAAATGATAGTGACATTACGAAATAATTCAAATTTCGAATGCTACCAACATTTAAAATATGATACAATTGGCTGAGTTTGTTATCAATGAGCCATTAAATCGAAATAAAAATAAAAAACCTCCATATGCTCAATGAAATGAAAGAAGAAACTTCAATCTTAATTTCTGGCAAAGGAGTTTATAATAAAGATTGTATAATGTTATCAAAATAGGGTAAACCTATATAAAATTGTATAATATTAAAAAATTGTAAAGAAATATTGTAGAAAACAGTATAATATTGTTATATTTGATAAGGTTTGTAAAGAAATCCGTTTATAGGATGACGTTTTTATTTAAAATAAAATTAGTAAAAGCTACTTAAAAAGTAGCGAAGGAAATCCCAGCTTGTATTGGGAAATGCTTATGTTTGAATGAGATATACTTACGGATGTGCACGACTTTCGACGGTGCAATGTAAGTTTAAAGGTCCTTTTGCAGTCGACTAACGATCACTATTCATCCATATCTCATATATAAAAAGAGAAGTTCCGATTCACTCATTCATTCATTCATTCACTGACTGACTCATCAACGCCCAGCCCTAACCCTTAGACCTAGGAAGCTGAAATTTTTAACATAGGTTCCTTTTAGAACGCAAACGCTCACTAAGGGCGGATTTTTCGAAATTCAACCCCTAAAGGGGTGAAAAGGGGTTTCACAGTTTGTATGGAAAACCTATATAGAAGTACTTTTTAATTCGAAACTTTGAAAGACTACTCTAAGAAACAAATAAGGAAATAGGTGTTTCATGTTTTTTCAAAATTCTACCCTTAAAGGGGTGAAAGAGGGTTTTAAAGTTTGTATGGATAAACGATTTTAGTTGGACTTTTTAATTCGAAAGTTTGTAAGATTACTTTAATAAATAAATAAGGAGACACGTTTTTCATATTTTTTCAAAATTCAACCCCTAAAGGGGTGAAAAAGGGTTTCCATTTTTTTATGAACAAACGATATAGATGTACTTTTTGATTCGAAACTTTGTAAGATTACTCTAATAAACAAATAAGAAAACAGATGTTTCATGTTTTTTCAAAATTCAACCCCTAAAGGGGTGGAACGGGGTTTCAAAATTTGTATGAATGAACAATATTAGATGTGCTTTTTATTTCGAAACTTTGTAAGATTACTGTAATAAATAAATAAGGAAACACGTGTGTCATATTTTTTTTAAATTCAACCCCTAAAGGGGTGAAAAGGGGTTCCAAAGTTTGGATAGAAAATCGATATAGATGTACTTTTTAATTCGAAACTTTTTAAGATTACTCTTATAAACAAATAATCAAATAGGTGTTTTATGGTTTTTCAAAATTCCGCCCCTAAAGGGGTAATACGGGGGTTTAAAGTTTGTATAGATAAACTATTTTAGATGGACTTTTTATTTCGAAAGTTTGTAAGATTACTCTAATAAATAAATAAGGAAACAAGTGTTTCATATTTTTTTAAAATTCAACCCCTAAAGGGGTGAAAAAGGGTTTCGATTTTTTATGAAGAAACGATGTAGATGTACTTTTTAATTCGAAACTTTGTAAGATTACTCTAATAAAGAAATAAGAAAACAGGTGTTTCATGTTTTTTCAAAATTCAACCCCTAAAGGGGTGAAACGGGGTCTCAAAATTTGTATGAATGAAAAATATTAGATGTGCTTTTTATTTCGAAACTTTGTAAGATTACTCTAATAAATAAATAAGGAAACACGTGTATCATATTTTTTCAAAATTTAGCCCTTAAGGGGTGAAAAGGGGTTTCGATTTTTTAAGGCGCGTATGAACGCCAATGACCTTGGACGATGAGGCGTGGCCTATTGCTTTCCGTTTCCCCCGCCCGCGCTTAAAACATCACTCGACTGTTGCCGAAATACTGTATGAAATTCATACGATGATTGCGAAGCGATAATATTTATGATGCAAAGGGATAATATTATATATATATATATATATATATATATATATATATATATATATATATATATATATATATATATATATATATATATATATATATATATATATATATATATATATATATATATATATATATATATATATATATATATATATATATATATATATATATATATATATATATATATATATATATATGATTGGTTTTGTGTAAAATCTTTTTTTAAAGAATTCGTTTAAAGGATGACACTTTGATGAAAAAATAAAAATAATAAAAGCCACTTACATAGCTGGAAGGTTTTTCCCGGACTGGATTGGGAAATGCTTATTTTAAATGAGATGTATGTCTGGATGAGCACTACTTTCGACAGTGCAATGTAGGTTTAATTATTATTATTAAACCTACTTTGCACTGTCGAAAGTAGTGCTCATCCAGATATACATCTCATTTAAAATAAGCATTTCCCAATCCAGTCTGGGAAAAACCTTCCAGCTATGTAAGTGGCTTTTATTATTTTTATTTTTTCATCAAAGTGTCATCCTTTAAACGAATTCTTTAAAAAAAAAAATATATATATATATATATATATATATATATATATATATATATATATATATATATATATATATATATATATATATATATATATATATATATATATATATATATATATATATATATATATATATATATATATATATATATATATATATATATATATATATATATATATATATATATATATATATATATATATATATATATATATATATAGATATAAATATATATATATATATATATATATATATATATATATATATATATATATATATTCTTACCTGCGTTAATGATGATCCACAATCAGGTATATTATTAGGCACTTGGTGGACTTCTGAGAAGTTACAAATATTTAGAGAGTAGTCAAGAAACGTATTGTCGTTGCAGCGCAATTTTATGACTGAAATATTCAAAACTTTAAAACAATTTAAATCAGCCCGTTACAATACATACATTCTTACCCCATATTTGTATGGCAGGTACCCCAACCGTAGGTTCCACCGACGGTTAACAGGAGCTTATATACCAAATTTCAGCTCAATCAGATTAAGCGTCTGGGCGCTATCGTGGAAGAATACACACATACATACACACATACACACACATATATATATACACATACATACACACAAAAAGAGATCGGTCTGAAAATGGTCACAATCGTCTTAGGGGGTCTCAAAATGTATATTTCCGACATCATCTCGAATTTTTATTTAGCGCGATCACAATACTTTCCTTTTCGGGAAAGTAAAATTGCAGGTAGGTACCTACCTACCTACAATTTTTCGCTTTCTTACGTACACTTTGACTCTTTGTAGGAATAGGTATTTTGTATTTTACTTAAAATACTTCGTTCATTTTCATGGCCTTTTTAGCCCAACTTTTTGCAGCTTTCCTTATCGGCGGCATTTTCGATTATTTCAAAGTCGCAAAACAGCAAACATATTACAGTTTCGCGGACGCGGATTGCAGCGCAGCAACACCCTCCTCGTCAGACTGTTCGCGGAATACTGCCGGCCGTCGCCAAAAACAATCACATTTATAGTGTATATAGTTAAAATTACTTTTTGTCAAAACAATTTATTATTTTAGAATAAAAAACGATCAGTTTAAAGATAAATGAGTTACCAATATTTTACTATAAGTCCCTTGAAAATATCACTTGCAGTTTAGAAGTAGTTACGTAATTAAAGTTGAAAACAGCTTCATTTAAATATTTTTTTTTTGTATAGTATTTTATGTTTTACATTTTTCAAAACGAACAGATTGAAGTTTATATATTAATGCTTAAGATATATTTTTTCTGGAATTGTCAGTAGGCTGATTTAAAGGTTATCGGCCTTCAAATATGATCGTTTCACGACTCCACGCGCCTTAATGGAGAAACGATATAGACATACTTTTTAATTCGAAACTTTGTACGATTACTCTAATAAACAAATAAGAAAATAGGTGTTTCATGTTTTTTCAAAGTTCAACCCCTAAAGGGGTGAAACGGGGTTTCAAAATTTGTATGAATGAACAATATTAGACGTGCTTTTAATTTCGAATTCCTGTAGGAGTACTCTAATAAAAAAATAACAAAATGCGTTTTTCGTGGTTTTTCCAAAATTCAACCCCTAAAGGGGTGGAAAGGGGTTATAAAAGTATTATGAAGAAACGTTATTGATGGTCTTTTTAATTCGAAACTTTGTAACGTTACTCTATTAAACAAATAAGAAAATAGGTGTTTAATTTTTTTTTATTCTACCCCTAAAGGGGTGAAACAGGGTTCCACACTTTGTATGAATAAACAACATTAGATGTGCTTTTTATTTTGAAAATTCGAAGGATTACTCTAATAAAAAAGTAAGAAAATACGTCCTTCGTGGTTTTTCAAAATTCAACCCCTAAACGGGTTATACAATTTGTATGGAGAAACGATACAGATAGACTTTTTAAATCAAAACTTTGTAATATTACTCTCATAATCAAATAAACAAATGGGTCTTTCATGGTTTTTTAAAATTCCGCCCTTAGAGGGGTAAAACGGGGTTTTAAAGTTTGTATGGATAAACGATTTTAGATGGACTTTTTATTTCGAAACTTTGTAAGGTCACTCTAATAAATAAATAAGGAAACACGTGTTTCATATTTTTTCAAAATACCACCACTAAAGGGGTGAAAAGGGGTTTCGAAATTTGTATGGAAAACGATATAGATATACTTTTTAATTCGAAACTTTGTAAGATTACTCGAATAAACAAATAAGCAAATATGTATTTTGTGTTTTTTCAAAATTCAACCCCTAAAGGGGTGAAACTGGGTTTCAAAATTTGTATGAAAAGCGATATTAGATGAACTTTGTAGGATTACTTTACTAACCATCTAAGCAAATATGTGTTTCGTATTCTTTTGAAATTTCACCCCTAAAGGCGTAAAAAGGGGTGTTTAAGTTTGTATGGAGAAACGATATTAGATGGACTTTTTATTTTGAAACTTTGTAGGATAACTCTAATAATCAAATAATTAAATACGTCTTTCGCGTTTTTCCACAATTCAACCCCTAAAGGCGTGAAAAGGGGTTTAAAATTTGTATGGAGAAACGATATTAGATAAAATTTGTATACTCTAATAAACATTTAGGCAAATACGTATTTAGTATTTTTTTAATTCAACCCCTAATGTGGCGAAAAGGGGTTTAAATGATAATAAACAAATAAGCAAATGCATGTTTCATATTTTTCTAAAATCTACCACTTAGGGGGTGAGAAGGGGTAAATAACCCTAAAAATCAAAATAGAAGTCGCGCGGACGGTTCCCGGACGTGAGAAGGCGCTAGAACCTCATTATAAATTCATCATTTGTCTCGATAACATGCGTAGCGTAAGCACCGCGATCGTCACATCTTCACGCCTTAATTACTTAGTTGATCATCATGAAGTACATATTGACAGGAGTACCTACAGAGAAGGACGTTAGATACCTTTATATATTACACGCAAAAACTTACCACTTGACTGGGAAAAAGGGATCTATCTTAACCCAAATTTAACGCCTGCGAAGCCGCGGGCAACAGCTAGTATCTCATAAATAGGATATGAGAATAGTGATATATCTCATAATTTAAAACCTAACCTAATCCACAAAATAAACGAGGTGTCGTATTTTTGAAAGTAACTAAGTGCGCCCATTCCTTTTTTTTGTCGGGCTTGTTCATTCATCGGAGGAGTCATAAAACTTTATTAGACATTTCTGCAACCTACCTGGGTTGGGAAACAATTAGAAGAGTGGACAATGGTTAAATTTTCACAAAATGCCGTTCTCGTCTTTACCTGAAAAAGGGGTTGTAGTTAATACTAATGTTATTTTTGAGTAGATGCATATTGACTACGTCGCAAAACGGTTATTATGAAAAATGGTGCAGGTTTCGTAATAATACGCCAGATAGTATTTGCGTAGTAGTCGTTTTTGTGTTCGGTTAGACCTAATTTCAAAAATTATTACACTATGTAATATAAACAAAATCTAAAATATTCAAAGCTAAGAATATTAGGAAAATGTTCTTGTTTAACATATATTTGTTTCGAAACGTAAGCAGTACTCGTTTAGACGTAATTATCAGTTTAAAATCATAAATTTTCGTTAAGAAATTTCTTCATTCGGTCGCCGCGCTGGCCTAGGCCCGCGATAAAAGCTATGCAATAGCTTAATAAAATTAGTAAAAGCTACTTAAAAAGTAGCGAAGGAAATCCCAGCTTGTATTGGGAAATGCTTATGTTTGAATGAGATATACTTACGGATGTGCACGACTTTTCAATTGAGACGAATTAAGCGAAAAAATAAAAAATTAAACCATTGATCAATTCGGCAAAGCCGTTTTCTAAATGAAAGTGACATTACGAAATAATTCAAATTTCGAATGCTACCAACATTTAAAATATGACACAATTGACTGAGTTTGTTATCAACGAGCCATTAAATCGAAATAAAAAAAAAATACGTGTGGCACTCGGGGACTGCCGCGGTAAAGCTATTGCATAGCATTTTAAACAACTTATGCAATTATAAATATTTATTTATTTTATTTTTTCTGATATCAGATAACTGCGCTCTATCGGAAAACGTTGAAATTATTCGGAATCATTTGCGGCTGCGGTAGCAAATGATTCAGAATAATTTAAACGTCTTCCGATAGAGCGCCGCGCACGAATTTTTTATTCGATAAAGCATAAAAAACGGATTTTTCGAAAAAAAATCGTAGATAAAAATATAGATAATTAAATTATCTTTAAAATGGTGCAGGTTTCATAAGAATACGCTGGATAGTATTTGCGTAGTAGTCGTTTTTGTGTTCGGTTAGACCTAATTTCACAAATTAATTACACTATGTAATATAAACAAAATCTAAAATATTCAAAGCTAAGAATATTAGGAAAATGTTCTTGTTTAACATATGTTTTTTTCGAATCGTAAGCAGTACTCGTTTAGACGTAATTATCAGTTTAAAATCATTAATTTTCGTTAAGAAATTTCTTCATTCGGTCGCCGCGCTGGCCTAGGCCCGCGATAAAAGCTATGCAATAGCTTAATAAAAAAAAATATATACGTGTGGCACTCGGGGACTGCCACGGTAAAGCTATTGCATAGCATTTTTAACAACTTATGCAATTATAATTATTTATTTATTTGATTTTTTCTGATATTAGATAACTGCGCTCTATCGGAAAACGTTGAAATTATTCCGAATCATTTGCGGCTGCGGAAGCAAATGATTCGGAATAATTTAAACGTCTTTCGATAGAGCGCCGCGCACGAATTTTTTATTCAATAAAGCAAAAAAACCGAATTATTCGAAAAAAATCGTAGATAAAAAGATAGATAATTAAATTATCTTTCAAATGGTGCAGGTTTCATAATAATACGCCAGATAGTATTTGCGTAGTAGTCGTTTTTGTGTTCGGTTAGACCTAATTTCAGAAATTAATTACACTATGTAATATAAACAAAATCTAAAATATGCAAAGCTAAGAATATTAGGAAAATGTTCTTGTTTAACATATATTTTTTTCGAATCGTAAGCAGTACTCGTTTAGACGTAATTATCAGTTTAAAATCATTAATTTTCGTTAAGAAATTTCTTCATTCGGTCGCCGCGCTGGCCTAAGAAGGCCCGCGATAAAAGCTATGCAATAGCTTAAAAAACCTCCATATGCTCAATGAAATGAAAGAAGAAACTTCAATCTTAATTTCTGGCAGAGGAGTTTATAATAAAGATTGTATAATGTTATCAAAATAGGGTAAACCTATATAAAATTGTATAATATTAAAAAATTGTAAAGAAATATTGTAGAAAACAGTATAATATTGTTATATTTGATAAGGTTTGTAAAGAAATCCGTTTATAGGATGATGTTTTTATTTAAAATAAAATTAGTAAAAGCTACTTAAAAAGTAGCGAAGGAAATCCCAGCTTGTATTGGGAAATGCTTATGTTTGAATGAGATATACTTACGGATGTGCACGACTTTCGACGGTGCAATGTAAGTTTAAAGGTCCTTTTGCAGTCGACTAACGATCACTATTCATCCATATATCTCATAAATAGGGCTTATCCTTATGCAACACAAAATGCCTTCAATTGAGACGAATTAAGCGAAAAAATAAAAAATTAAACCATTGATCAATTCGGCAAAGCCGTTTTCTAAATGAAAGTGACATTACGAAATAATTCAAATTTCGAATGCTACCAACATTTAAAATATGACACAATTGGCTGAGTTTGTTATCAACGAGCCATTAAATCGAAATAAAAATAAAAAAATTCGTGTGGCACTCGGGACTACCACGGTAAAGCTATTGCATAGCATTTTTTTAACAACTTATGCAATTATAATTATTTATTTATTTTATTTTTTCTGATATCAGATAACTGCGCTCTATCGGAAAACGTTGAAATTATTCTGAATCATTTGCGGCTGCGGAAGCAAATGATTCGGAATAATTTAAACGTCTTTCGATAGAGCGCCGCGCACGAATTTTTTATTCAATAAAGCAAAAAAACCGAATTATTCGAAAAAAAACGTAGATAAAAAGATAGATAATTAAATTATCTTTAAAATGGTGCAGGTTTCATAATAATACGCCAGATAGTATTTGAATCGTAAGCAGTACTCGTTTAGACGTAATTATCAGTTTAAAATCATTAATTTTCGTTAAGAAATTTCTACATTCGGTCGCCGCGCTGGCCTAGGCCCGCGATAA
Organism: Micropterix aruncella; assembly: GCA_944548615.1. Lineage (NCBI taxonomy): Eukaryota > Metazoa > Arthropoda > Insecta > Lepidoptera > Micropterigidae > Micropterix > Micropterix aruncella. Next base: position 59,184,192 of record OX155980.1, on the reverse strand, counting down.
AAGCTATGCAATAGCTTAAAAAAGTGAAAGAAGCAAAATATTGTGTCATAGGCTATATATTAATCCGAAAAATGAAAAGACTTTTTCGTGGTAGTCGTATTTCCAAATTAAGTCGGAAAAAACGGTCGAACGTAAACGTTTCTAACTAACGCTGCCTTAACGATGAGAGATATATGATTAAGTTCTAGAGAAAAGTTGTAGAGCTTGATAATTCCTACAAAAAAGTCAGCGACAGCATATGTCTAACTTTTATATTTAAGTCACAAAAAGTAGTTTTTCTAATTAAAAAAAATACGTGTGGCACTCGGGGACTGCCACGGTAAAGCTATTGCATAGCATTTTTAACAACTTATGCAATTATAATTATTTATTTATTTATTTTTTTCTGATATCAGATAACTGCGCTCTATCGGAAAACGTTGAAATTATTCCGAATCATTTGCGGCTGCGGAAGCTAATGATTCGGAATAATTTAAACGTCTTTCGATAGAGCGCCGCGCACGAATTTTTTATTCAATAAAGCAAAAAAACCGAATTATTCGAAAAAAAACGTAGATAAAAAGATAGATAATTAAATTATCTTTAAAATGGTGCAGGTTTCATAACAATACGCCAGATAGTATTTGCGTAGTAGTCGTTTTTGTGTTCGGTTAGACCTAATTTCACAAATTAATTACACTATGTAATATAAACAAAATCTAAAATATTCAAAGCTAAGAATATTAGGAAAATGTTCTTGTTTAACATATATTTTTTTTCGAATCGTAAGCAGTACTCGTTTAGACGTAATTATCAGTTTAAAATCATTAATTTTCGTTAAGAAATTTCTTCATTCGGTCGCCGCGCTGGCCTAGGCCCGCGATAAAAGCTATGCAATAGCTTAAAAATAATTTAAATCGTTAGGTCATGTTTATTTTTCATATTATCAACAATTATGAATTATTATCAAAATAAATAAATTTATCGTCACAAGTGTTTGAAACAAAAGACTTTTCCCTTTTACTGCATAAATAGTTAAAGGATAATACGACATATGTATGGAACCGCGACCGTGTCGTCTATCTATACATCTATACTAATATTATAAAGAGGTAAAGTTTGTGATGTTGTACGAAGTACTCTCTGGATCTACTGAACCGATTTTGAAAATTCTTTTACCAATAGAAAGCCACGTTATTTAATTGTCATAGGCTATATATTAATCCGGAAAATGAAAAGACTTTTTCGTGGTAGTCGGATTTCCAAAGTAAGTCGGAAAAAACGGTCGAACGAAAACGTTTCTAACTAACGCTGCCTTAACGATGAGAGATATATGATTCAGTTCTGGAAAAAAGTTGTAGAGCTTGATTATGCCTATAAAAAAGTCAGCGACAGAATATGTCTAACTTTTATATTTAAGTCACAAAAAGTAGTTTTTCTAATTAAAAAAATAATTTAAATCGTTAGGTCATGTTTATTGGTCATATTATCAACAATTATGAATTATTATCAAAATAAATAAATTTATCGTCACAAGTGTTTAAAACAAAAGACTTTTTCCTTTTACTGCATAAATAGTTAAAGGATAATACGACATAGGTATGGAACCGCGACCGTGTCGTCTATCTATACTATCTATACTAGTATTATAAAGACGTAAAGTTTGTGACGTTGTAGGAAGTAATCTCTGGATCTACTGTACCGATTTTGATTTTTTTTTACCAATAGAAAGCCACGTTATTTGTGTCAGGCTATATAAAAATCCGAAAAATGAAAAGACTTTTTCGTGGTAGTCGGATTTCCAAATTAAGTCGGAGATAAACAGTCGAACGAAAACGTTTCTAACTAACGCTGCCTTAACGATGAGAGATATATGATTAAATTCTAGAGAAAGTTGTAGAGATTGATAATGTCTACAAAAAAGTCAGCGGCAGCATATGTCTAACTTTTATATTTAAGTCACAAAAAGTAGTATTTCAAATTAAAAAAATACGTGTGGCACTCGGGGACTGCCGCTGTAAAGCTATTGCATAGCATTTTTAACAACTTATGCAATTATAATTATTTATTTATTTTATTTTTTCTGATATCAGATAACTGCGCTCTATCGGAAAACGTTGAAATTATGCGAAAGCAAATGATTCGGAATAATTTAAACGTCTTCCGATAGAGCGCCGCGCACGATTTTTTTATTCGATAAAGCAAAAAAAACGGATTATTCGAAAAAAATCGTAGATAAAAAGATGGATAATTAAATTATCTTTAAAATGGTGCAGGTTTCATAATAATACGCCAAATAGTATTTGCGTAGTAGTCGTTTTTGTGTTCGGTTAGACCTAATTTCACAAATTAATTACACTATGTAATATAAACAAAATCTAAAATATTCAAAGCTGAGAATATTAGGAAAATGTTCTTGTTTAACATATATTTTTTTCGAATCGTAAGCAGTACTCGTTTAGACGTAATTATCAGTTTACAATCATTAATTTTCGTTAAGAAATTTCTTCATTCGGTCGCCGCGCTGGCCGGCCCGCGATAAAAGCTATGCAATAGCTTAAAAATAATTTAAATCGTTAGGTTTAAATGAATTATTATCAAAATAAGGAAATTTATCGTCTAAAGTGTTTATAACAAAAGACTTTTCCCCTTTACTGTATATAATTTAACTTTTACTGCATAAATGGTTGAAGAGATAAAACACTCACAAATAAGAAACTCACAAGAAGACACTCACAAATAACGGTAATATAGTCAAATTGGCATGCAAATACATACATATATTGCAGTAAAAATATAACCCTTCATTTGGCAGTCAGGAAATAAATCATAGCACTTAGTACTAACCAAACCACACTCATTATTTCATCACAAGTAAAACGTTTTACCGCCCAACGAAGTGGGCACGGGTCAGCTAGTTCACTGATATAGCTATTAGCGAGACCGACCCTCAGCCCCCCCCCCAAACATAAATCCTTGATCCGCCACTGTATATATATATATATATATATATATATATATATATATATATATATATATATATATATATATATATATATATATATATATATATATATATATATATATATATATATATATATATATATATATATATATATATATATATATATATATATATATATATATATATATATATATATATATACTTAGGGCAGCAGCACCAGTTTCCGCAATTGATAACTTATGATGTTCTTAGTTATTGCAGCCGAATTATTGTATGGCCTTGGATGTAATAAGTATAGGAGGATGGTTTCTATAACAGAAATGGATGTTAGTAACTTATTTTAGAAGAAATTACATGACTGAGAATATTTCGACAGTAGTCGTATTCATCTCTATGACATTTCTGATAGAACAATTTTTTCAAAATTTAAATTTAAAAAAAACTGAACATATAGAAATGGGTTAATAATATTTTGCAATATCGTTATAAATACACTATAACCGACCTTGAAAAACATTATTAATAATGATTTTTAAATGAAAAATATTAATAAGCTTTTAATGAATATGTCTGAACAAATATAATTACTGTATTAATTTTGCCTATTCAGACCGGGACCCTTGCAAGCGCCTAAAATATTTATAAAAGCCAACTTCCAAGATTTAACGTCTCTTTCTTTAGCGTTATCGCCAAGGCACTTAATAATTTTTACTTTAAAACAATTATCAAAAGTTAAATTGTGTGCCTTAGCATGCAATGCTATTGGAAGTTGACTTTCATTGCCTACGCTGGCCCTGTGATTATTTAACCTAATGCTAAGAGGTGTAGTTGTTTCCCCAATATAAATTGCATTGCAGGTCTGGCAAAGTAACTGGTGCTGCTGCCCTAAGTATTTAAAGAGGACATTAACTATCGGTAAAATGTTTCTGGTCCACCAGGACCCCAGATAAGTAACTGTTCATGAATCTAATTTTATATATTATTAAAAATAATTTAAAAAAAATTACACCCTTAAAATATCAATATATATATATATATATATATATATATATATATATATATATATATATATATATATATATATATATATATATATATATATATATATATATATATATATATATATATATATATATATATATATATATATATATATATATATATATATATATATATATATATATATATATATATATATATATATATATATATATATATATATATATATATATATATATATGGATAAATACATAAACCACAATATTAAAAAAACTGTTATGAAAATAATTATCAATACAATAGTTCACTTTCTGTAACGTAGTAACTTTCTGTAGTCCTGTTTTTTATTCTATTTAATATATTTACTTGTTTTATACAGTAGGTACCTAAGTTGACTACTATTACTTTTTATTAAATATTTATTTTATATGTAAAAATACCCATGGCAATAGTTCTGTTTTTCTCCAACTTATCTACCGTGTAAAGCCGACTTTAGTCAACGCCAATGTCGATTTTATATCAGTGTAACATAGTAGCTACCTGATTTGTGATCATATCAACTTTACTTTCTCCTGTTTAATACAAATTCTGTTTTAGTGATGTTTAATTTGCATATTGTTAAAATCAAAATAATATTCTATTTGATTCTTTTATGTTATTATTACGACATGCTTTATTGCATATTCTGGATAAATAAATTGATACTGATATTGATACTAATTAAAGATTACTTTAATTCGTGCACCCGATGACTACGTTAAACTAAGACTATCTCCCGGACTACACAATAAATAACCTTGTTGATCACCTGGCTACAATCAAGAATTAGTCATTTGTAAAGAGTGTTTTAGTGGCCTCTCGTCTTTATGGTGTAATTATCTCGTTCGCTTATTCATTCGGTAATTCATACGTAAGGTAATTAAGTACTAATTTCTTTCGCGCGGTAAGGTTCGTTTCCAAATTGTAATTTAAAACTGGCGCGACAGTGCTCTAATAGGCGACTATGTATGTAAATTCGAAAATTACATTTTTTGGTAATTTTTGAACCGTCATACTGAAATAACTGATGATGTTAGCCAACTGAAAAAATATATCGTAATTCACGGTACCTTTCTTTAGTACATAGCTATTTCAGATTTTAAAAATAAGATTGGAAAATTGTGAAAAATAAATAAACCTTGGAGCTATATAGGAATTTTCATTTTAGAGCATTTTTTGAACCATGCCTCACACTAAACTGCACGAGTAACAAACTCAAAAATAATACTACGGCATTTTAACATGAGTTGTAAAGTCCAATGCTATCGCACAAATTAAAAAAAATAAGTTTTTCTTGTTAAAAAAATATGTAAAAACTGTAAGTTTTATTTATGTTCACTGTTAAATATTACATATTACTGTGTCTTTTTTTTCAAGTTAGTTTTTTTTACATAAACTATGTACAATAAACTTGTAGTAGGTACTGACGATTATTTTTTTCAAATAAAATATCAGTATATTTTAAAAATAATATTTTGCAGAGCCCGTTTATAATATTTTTGTCATACAATGAGATAAGCGCACTCTTCCCGCGACGACGCGCTGACATTCAAAATGACGCAATCGACATTGGGTCAATATGGTTCTTATGTGGGGATCAGTTACTGATTCAAATCGCATAACAGCCAACCTTTTATAGTGAAATGTTATTGGCTCTTAGAAACGTGGTTCATTTCGGCTTCGAAGGCCGACATATGCGGGTGCGTTCGCGACGCGCTGTTTCATGACTTATTATTATCAAATTGACATTTCGTTAAATGGATCGGAGATGTGAAAGTAAAAAAATATCGTTTTTAGATGGCTATTTCACCGTGTAAATGAAAGAGGTTTAAAAACATGATAAATCATACGTTGAAAAATAGAAACACATAAGTACAATCATATTTAATGTTTATTTATTTATTTATTTCTTTTTTTTCAAATTTACAATATAACTTTTTTTAATAAAAAGTGTTCATTTATATGATAACAGTGTTTCTTTATGTATAAAAACAAAAAAAAACATTATATATCGGTAGGATTTGTAACCTACGACCGGTATGATCTTATGCTAGTTTAAAACAAGTGCGCCATTTCAGCTTGTTTCCCGCGAGTCAAAATGTGTGTATATAATAGGACGGTAAATAATGCCAATACATTTACGGCAGAGCTATACACCATGTATAAATATAATATAAAATTAGGATACGATTCTGACCGTTCTAATATAGAAAACAGTCAGATAGGCAGAATCGTAATTTAAAAAAAAATATAATATATATTCGGAATAATTTAAACGTCTTCCGATACAGCGCCGCGCACGAATTTTTTATTCGATAAAGCATAAAAAACAGATTTTTCGAAAAAAATCGTATATAAAAAGATAGATAATTAAATTATCTTTAAAATGGTGCAGATTTTATAATAATACGCCAGATAGTATTTGCGTAGTAGTCGTTTTTGTGTTCGGTTAGACCTAATTTCACAAATTAATTACACTATGTAATATAAACAAAATCTAAAATATTCAAAGCTAAGAATATTAGGAAAATGTTCTTGTTTAACATATATTTTTTCGAATCGTAAGCAGTACTCGTTTAGACGTAATTATCAGTTTAAAATAATTCATTTTCGTTAAGAAGTTTCTTCATTCGGTCGCCGCGCTGGCCTAGGCCCGGGATAAAAGCTATGCAATAGCTTAAAAACAGAACGTAGGTATCTACGTTTTAAAAGCTTTTATTCAACTTGTAATGATTGTGAAAAACATTCTAAAAATGCGAAAAAAATGTTACATCAGCAATAGCTAACAATAAATGTCAAAACATTTCAATGGATGAGAAAATTGATTGCCTGTATAATGACATTTTGAACGCACCGATACATGCATTTGGAAACCATGATAAATGTAGAAGTTTTTAAAATTGTTTGTCGGAAAATGAAACACTGAATGCAATGAGTTGTTTGATGGGTGACATTATATGGAAAAGAATACGTTACATAGCTTAAAACGTAGCAATACATGCAATAAGCCTAATTCATGATGTAGATAGTAATGTTCTCGAAAGGTTTAACGGCATCATTGCAAAATTTGTTGGTGGTAAGAGGACAAATTACATCCAAAACCAGTCTTACTAAGCGCGATGTAATGCGGCAGTTATATCATTTAATACAAAACAGCCACTGTCAACATTACATAAAAAAATATAGTCAAAAGGCAAAAGTCCCTCTGGCAGGACATCAAAATTGGAAAAAAGAAGAGAGAGGCATTTAAGTAAATCCATTCTTTATAAAAGAAAGAAAAGAAGAAAGTTTTTTGGAAAAAAAAAACAATAATTCTCATTATGGAGAACATTGCAACCAACCCGATCTTCCATCAGAAATATTCGAAAAACGCAAAGCTCTGTTATTTCAAGAATTGGAAAATATAAAAATGATCGATTGCGAATTGAAAAACTTACAGTTATTCAAAGTGAAAGCAGCGAGTGGTTGGAATTACGAAGAAAAATGGTAACTGCGTCTAACTTTGGCAAAATTGTCAACAGTAACAACACACAAAATGCGTCAATTTAGTTAAATCCATGCTATACGGAGGGGATTTGAGCAACGTAGCATCAATTTGCCATGGAAAAGAAAATGAAAAAACTGCACTTGAACAACTTAGCTGTCTAGAAAAAGTGGAAATTCAGCAATGTGGATTATTCATTGACCCTAAATTTCCATTTTTGGGATCTTCTCCAAATGGAATATCTGATGATTATATTTTTGGAGTCAAATTTCCAATTACAGCGCATAGAATCGGGTTAACGGAAGCGATAAGAAAAAGAAAAGTGACATTTTGGAAACAGAAAGATGGAAAACTTAAAATCGACATCAAACATCACTGGTACATTCAAGTTCAAGGACAGCTCCATATATATATATATATATATATATATATATATATATATATATATATATTTATATATATATATATATATATATATATATATATATATATATATATATATATATATATATATATATATATATATATATATATATATATATATATATATATATATATAAATATATATATATATATATATATATATATATATATATATATATATATATATATATATATATATATATATATATATATATATATATATATATATATATATATATATATATATATATATATATATATATATATATATATATATATATATATATATATATATATATATATATATATATATATATATATATATATATATATATATATATATATATATATATATATATATATTATTTATTTATTTTCATTTTATTTCTGGAAACATACAGCGCATACAATATACATACGTATGCATAAAAATAATGTAGAAAAAAAAAGAAAAGCATTACGCCGATAATCGTTTATTACACATTTGGATTTCAGCATATTACAATCAAAAATTAATTATTAAATAAACTAAGTTCATATTTAATATAAAAGTAATATGGAAAACCGATGGGAGAGGTAGGGAATTGGAAGTGATTAGGAAGAAGGAGTTAGACGGTGGTATGTGTATATGTATATAGATATAGGCAGGTCGTATAGTGGATATATAGATACAGATATTTATTGATGTGTATAGATATTTATAGATATATAATAAATATGTATAGATATTTATAGATACATAATAAATATTTATAGATATTTATAGATGTATAAATATTTATAGATATCTATATAATAAAAATGAGTCGGGTTTTATGTATGTTACCTAATAACTCACGAGCGCCTGGCCCGATTTGAACGATTCTTTTTTTGTTTTGTTCGTAATCATTTCGGTGTTTGCTATAGAATATAAAAAAAATGGAAAATCTCTCAAAAAAGTGAGAAAAATGCAAAAAACCGAAAAATATTTTAGTACCGAGCTTGATCATAGATGGCGTTGTTTGACAAGAATAAAAATACGAAAATTCGAAAATCAAGATGGCGGCACGGTGCAAAAACTGACAGTTGACAGTAAGTTGAATTTTACGAACTTTTCATAGCGTTTTCGTGATTCTGAAGGTAACTCAACTGAATTAACTGAATTTGTGTAATTCGCGAATGTTTTGCAGGTTTTACAATCATTTTTCACAGTTATACTCTTGCACAGACGCTCCAATCTCAGCGAGGTGACCGCTCGAGCAAGACGACAAAGAGAAGTTCGACCAACTGAAAGCGATGAGCATCGCCAAGAATTGAATGAAGCGGCACGGATCCGTAATGTTGCAGTGCGAAGACGATTGAATATGAGACAAAACACATACAAAGAGGCATTCTATTATAATCTGGCGATTATGAATGCATGGAAATTGGAAAAATGGACCATTTGTGCCAATATTGCAATGCCTTTAAGTATAGCAATGCCTTAAGACATAAGCAAATTCATTGTAATGCAGTATGTCTGTAATGAGCTTCACTTTTTGACCATGTCTTGTCCAATATGATATATGGAGAGCAACGACTCTCTGATTTATATGTCAATAGGTTTTTATCGATTTTTTGGTATATTACAATAAGGATATGAACCATTTTTACTTACCCGACCAGGAGGGAAAGTATTGTAAACAATGTAAAAAACATCGAGATGAAGACGGAAATATCCATTTTGAGTCTCCCTGAGATGTTTCAGACCATTTCTAGATTGAAACCTGTCTGTGTCTACGAAACCATTGTGCTGATACCTTTTTCATCTTTAAGCGATAATGTAAAATACAATGCGTACTACCTATCTCAATCTTCACTTCTACAGTAATAAAACGAAACGTATCGTGACGATTCGCCAAAACATTTCCACGACGATTCTTCGGTGACTGCGTCGTAGGGTGACCCGAGCGAGGATCACCGTTAGTTGAAGTTCTTACACGCACAAACTCAGCACACCAACGTGCAAACGTAGAATATGGGGGAGAATTAACCCCTAATGTACAAATGTAAGTCTTGAAATACTCGCTCCGTACAAAACAAAATACAAGCAAAGGTATTAAATTTCCGCAAGAAATTCAGCTTTTTTTCTTTTTCGCTAACACTCATCGATAATATGACCTTTCATTTAAAGTGAAAGCATCCCCCGGTGGAACTGATCCATCTGCCATGACAGAGGAAACCTTTCCAAGTTTGGTTTCCCACGAGGAGACTACCGGATGGGGGCTGCACCGTGAGTTGACCAGACCCAAGGTAACGAGAGGGTCTTAGCGGCCCAACTGCACAGAAACCATTGAATGACCATTAACGGCACGGATACAGGGGCAGTAGATGAACACACGCCGCCGTACATCACGCCTGTCGCCACTTTTGCAACGCTCCGGAAATCGTCTCTCGCATGGCGCCGGATATTGCCTTACCAGTATGTGGCCCAGATACTCCTCTTGCAAGGAAATGCGTAATTTGCCTTTCAACTCGGTTTTACGCGGAGTGCGGCTTACATTTGTTTTTTTTTTTAGAATTTTCCACATTTATTTTAGGTATTTTACTACTATATGTATCTTACTGTTGCGGTCACAACAATACAACCAAACAAAATATACCAAACGAACGATCCTACACAGGAATGGGAAGGACACGACATGGCTTAGTGCAATGCCATTTTATCAAGGATATAAAACAAGCAAAAATAAAACATATATTCGGAAAAAACATTTTTTTTTTAAATTTTATTTAGGTAAAAAGAGTCATATACATTTGTGATAAAATAATACATAACACAAAGAGACCTATATTACCATTAATTACTTCCAAACATTATAAATAGTAGCAAAGGGATAATTACAATCAAAACGGAATATGTCACTACTTACGCATTTGACGGAATATGTCACTATTTAACGTTTAAAAATATATGCAAGACTCCCTAAGAATAAGCAGCAAAACACTCTCGATCCGAGCCATCCAAGTACAGGGCAAACGTGGGTTTTCATCAGGTGGCTGGCGGAAACTTCCCCTGAAGCGAAGAAGACGTCGCGAAGCACTCCCGAACCAGGCTGTCTCGAAAACCGGGTAGGCATGTTTAGTAATTCAACTCCAACGTACGTTTCATCATGTGCCCGGCGGAGACTTTCCCGCGCACTGCAGGGAAGATTTAAGGATGATTCATGCTACACCGGGCCGGGGCCGGGCCGGGCCCCGGCCGAGTCGTTTCCAACGTGCTCCGGCCGGGCCAGTCATTCATGCTACACCGGGCGTGACCGGGCCGTTTCCGAGTTTATTTATCCCACGGCCGTGTCCGCGATAACTAGTAGAATAGAATAGAATAGAATAACTTTATTGTGCTATAAAAACATAACTTAAGAGCCTTATTACAAAAAAACGTAGGTATTCTTTTAAAATGAGTTGAAAAAATGAACGCATTTTTTTTTGGATGTAACTATAAAAGATAGGATAAATAAATAAATAAATAAATAAATAACTATTCAACCCTGGGAGAAAACCGCGGCACTGAGCGCTCTTCTCTTGCGCAAGCAAATATATACACAATTTCTAATTGTTTTTTGCAGTGTTTTCTCCTTTCTAATGACAATAATTTATATTATGTCGTATTGCTAAAAGAGTGAACTTTAATATAGTATAAGTATTATATAAGAATCTTATTTTATTTCTGAGAAAATTAGAATGATACAGGAAGATTTTTTTAAAATTTTGTGTAATTGTAAGTAATGTATACCTTGGATATGTGGTCAAAAAACGAAAAAATAAAGCCGTAGTGTACATCAAGAATACATGACGGACATAAAAAAAAATAGTATACGGTTTTCGTTGTAGTGATATTACTGTATTAAGGAGCTCAAAGTTTGCCTTCCGAGCGTTTTACGAATAACGACTTTCGGAAAATGGGCTGAATAAGTAAATAATATTCGTTATATCTAAAATTAAAGGCCGCTATGGTCAACATCAAGAAATGGTCCAGGTAATTCAGTAATTAAAGTTTGTAGAAATCTCTTCATTTCTTGGAATTAGAACGCCAAAAATCCACTTTTCTTGCCTTTCTGGAAAAAATATGTGATAGGGCTCTTAATGAATATTACGCTGGTTTTATAAAAAAGACAATTTATGCACAAATGGCGAACTTATCTAACTAGTGTTGCGTCCATCTATTTTGGCGATAATAATATTTTTTAATTTCTATTTTCGCTTGATTGATAAGTGTGTTATTAATGCAATTTTCACAACTTGAGTTGGCAGCTATTGCGATTGCCTTTGAAGACGAAGTATTGGAAACACGAACTGAATCTAATAAAAGAAGATGGAGTGTACATCCAGCCTGGAGAAAACGACAATCGGAGGGAGAATTCGCCACGCTCTAAAAGGAATTAATAGATGATGAGAGCAAATTTTACGGTTATTTTAGGATGTCTAAAGAATGCTTTAGCATATTTCTTGGAAAAATAAAACGTGATTTAACCAAACAAAATTCAAGATTTCTGAAGCATATCTCTCCCATTGAACGATTAGCAGACCGGAGCCGGGAAAACAATATCCACCTCCATTTCGACGCCGTGCTCCGGACGTGGCACGACCGGTCACGGCCGGAGCACGGTCAAGCATGAATTGCTTCATACAAAAGTATGTATACTATAGATATCAGACCGTGTCCCGGCCGGGGCCCGGCCCGGCCCCGGCCCGGTGTAGCATGAATCATCCTTTATACTCATGAATCACCGCGCTACCACATCTCGGTCGTGAGTTACAATGAAGGAAAAATAACCGAGAGTCCTGGTTTTAACCAATTAGCGCTGCTCTTACCCCTCCCCCCACCCCCCTTCATCCCCTTTGTTAACCCTTCGCCCGCGATGCACATTGTATTGGTGAGTTGACTCTCACTTGTATCTCCAAAGACCCCTCTTCACGTTGTCCAATAATATATATTTTCAGCGATTCTGAAATTATAACATTTGACTCAAAGGGTCAGAACCAACAGAAATTTTTACCATTTGCTTCTACTGCCGCAACCAAAAACGTCCTTTACAAATACCCTCTTTTCTAGGTAGTCATTTACACGAATACCAGCAATGTAGTGGTCTTCTACACCATTCAGATATGCATCAATCTGACCACTGCTGCGGTATGCGTGTTTGGAAGACACTGTGCCACCTATATCAAAATCTGTTATCTTCTGCTTTTCGTTACATTTTTGTGCAATGTACTATAAATCATAAGCAAAAATAACAAATACTAACATAGACTTTGACTAGGGCGAAGACCGGAATACAGCTTGTACTGTGTATAAGACGTGAATCAACTTTCAGTCTCTGGTAAATAATTTTAAAATAAGTTATTGCCATGGTACTATCTGGTCGTCATTCACTCTTAAATATTTCACCGTAGAAGAAAAGGACAGACAGCAAAAAATATCATTATATTTGCCACTATGTACTCGTAATTTTAGTGATAGTCCATTGTTGCGTTTGTCCGTATTGGTTATGCTGAAGGTAAGGAAGGCAGAGAAAGTTATTCTGATAAACTTTCTAAAACAAGCAATTTGTATCCGGAAGATCGCTAAAATTATCGAAATAATGGTTCGCAGCATTCCTTTGTTTGTCAGGTTACACAACGTTTTGCCCTTCTAGGACTTCGAGCTAAAGTTTCACCAAGTCGTAACTTCATCGCAAACAATACCTTAAAAGGAAACTAATTAAACGCATACCTAATTAACTTCGCACACTATTTCTGGGCCCCGATGGGGTTCTTGCCATTTGAAAATTATGAAAAATAAGATAACTAATAAAGAGTGTCTTCGTGATTAATAAATCTCATCTTGTGGACCAAAAAAACATTATATTTGTAATAGTTATATGTGAAATTATTAAATTCAAAAAGCAAAAGGGGAATTTAAAATTTGTTCAAATTATAAAAGTTTCGAAAAACTAGTTAATTGGGATAAAAAAATATTAATTCCTCGAGAGGTGTTGCTTGCTTCTGAGAAATTCATTGCAAAGTATTCTGAGTTGTTCATATCGTAATAAATATGTTTGAAATGATAAGATTTGGATAAGATGACCTACATATATTTTGGTGGACTACCTGCAAACGCAATAATTAATAGATTCTACTTTCCCGGTAGGGAAAGTATTGTGAACGCGCAATTTTTTTTCGAAATGAAGACGAATATATACATTTTCTTCTTCTTCAGTGGGTTCCTATCCCAAGTATTGATGTTGTGTAATGTTTCGGAGGAAAATGTTCTTCTTCTGCCGATAGAAAAATTGCATTGACATAGTCTGTACCTAGAATCGTATTACAGTAGAGCACTCATTATCCGATTTAATCAATAAAGTGATCGTCGAATTCGAAGGGTTTCAGTTAGTATTATATTATTTTGTAATATTTGAATATTTACAAAATATAAGCAACATTTCTCTCAAAATATATTTTAATATTACATTAAAGACGTAGTTTAATATTTATCTCATAATTCTTTAATGTTAATGGTAATACCTCAGAGCTTATCAATATCAATGTACTTATAAATGGGTTAAATCCCAGCACTGTTACACCCTGTATACTCGAGTTGTTACGAAGTTGTAAAATCGCGTCCAATAAACGAGTTCAGGTATATACTTTCCAGAAATAGATCGACAAACCATATTTTGAGCATAGCAAGTCCAATTTTATAGTAGGCATGGCTAAGCAAATGTTACTGTTTCATTCGTAGTTCATTACATTAAAAATAATGCTGGAATCTCGTATTACTTTGGTTTATAAATTACAACAATATACAAATAGTTTCGAATCGCTTTGTTACTTGACACGTCAGTTGAAACATATATTGATCTCGTTATAATGTATCTATATCTATCCTCTGGTACAAAGAATTACATCGGCGATGGAACGCAGGTAGTGATAAACGTTTATTGGTCACAATTATGAACAATTTTTAGCAATAACGTTTATTGGTCGAAATGAAAAAACCCTAATTTGTTAGGGTCTTTTTCATTTATTTTTTAGGTCTATTTTATTTATTTATGTTGTCTATGTATATCATTTATTGTATTTATTATTAGCATTTCAAACGTTTATTTAACAAGAAAAATGCTACTAGACTGTCAAATAATAATAGCTAATTATATAAAATAAACAATTAAAATAGTAGCAAAATCTTATATAATCAAAATAAAATTTCCAGTTCAAGTTTTTATTTTCATAATTTTTCAGATTACGTGTCTTTGTTACAATTTTTTTCATTATAGTTACAAATATGTATTAATACATTTATAGATGTAGATTGTTGAACATTATTCGCTCTCTCTTTCAAGAATTGATAATTAGGTACGTAAAATATTGTCTGAACTTAGTTAATTTGTTAATGAAATACTTAGTTAATTTAAGCTCGAATATGGGGATCACTTCGTTTCGCTCATATTTGAGTCACGAATAATTGCATTCGAGTTTAAATCATTCATGCATTTAGTTGCTTCTCTAACGGAAAATTTGCAAAAGTTTAGGATTTTTTAGTTTTTCATATTGGAACGTGAATTGTAATAATCTATAGTGTGATTACTTGCTTCTATAAAAAAAAAATACGTGTGGCACTCGGGGACTGCCACGGTAAAGCTATTGCATAGCATTTTTAACAACTTGTGCAATTATAATTATTTATTTATTTTATTTTTTCTGATATCAGATAACTGCGCTCTATCGGAAAACGTTGAAATTATTCCGAATCATTTGCGGCTGCGGAAGCAAATGATTCGGAATAATTTAAACGTCTTCCGATAGAGCGCCGCGCACGAATTTTTTATTCAATAAAGCAAAAAAACCGAATTATTCGAAAAAAATCGTAGATAAAAAGATAGATAATTAAATTATCTTTAAAATGGTGCAGGTTTCATAATAATACGCCAGATAGTATTTGCGTAGTAGTCGTTTTTGTGTTCGGTTAGACCTAATTTCACAAATTAATTACACTATGTAATATAAACAAAATCTAAAATATTCAAAGCTAAGAATATTAGGAAAATGTTCTTGTTTAACATATATTTTTTTCGAATCGTAAGCAGTACTCGTTTAGACGTAATTATCAGTTTAAAATCATTAATTTTCGTTAAGAAATTTCTTCATTCGGTCGCCGCGCTGCTAGGCCCGCGATAAAAGCTATGCAATAGCTTAATAACTTTCTACAAGTTAAATGGCATAGAACAATCGAAGGATTTCGATTTATGTGGAGTATTTATTTTATTCCCCAATGAATATAACCGAATGAATATTTTGTCTAACGTAATTGCTTCTATCTTTTTTTACACAAGGAACTAATATTATTCCTCAAATATCGTTTCCAAGGAAAAGTTATAATTTTAGCAGTGACACTCAATATTATGAGTGTCACTGCTACTGCAGAGCTCTCGGCTTAATGCTGGCTGGGGTCGTAAACAGCAGCGAGATTCTTACCCGGGGTAGCCTTCCACAAAAGGAGACTTCTGAATAGGAGTTGAATCGTGGGTTGGACCCATCCGACAACACAATGCATCTTTTTTCATTCGTTCGCTTCAAATAAAAAGTACAATAAATTGTAAAAATATGTAAAAACATTTTCAACGCATAATATTTAATAATAAATGACTGTATGGGACTGGATATGGGGATAGCAGCCTATGATTTTTCTGAAATATTATTATGATCGGGAAGAAAAGACGGCCATAGTCGTTGAAACTGCCCGGGTGGTGGATAGATTGGTTTCAGCCGTCCACCTCGTTGGTGTAAGGAATGATTGTTTTATTTGGGTTTAGTGCTCTGTATTGACGTGATCTTGGGGGTTAGTGATTTGTATAAGCAGTACCGGGCTACTAGCAGACCACTGATCTAACAACATAGTGGGTAGTTACAATAGATCTTATAAATCCAAGTGACATCAAGGGGTGGAAACAAACCGTTTGCTACTACTACTACTACTACTGTATATAGTGCATTTAGCGCTTGCATGTTGCTAGTTGCTTAGTGCTTTTTCTATATGTTCTCAGTGCTTTAACGACATTCCTGCCATTCCTGTTTTAAACTATTAAGTAATTTATGTTTCGGCTGCAATATTAGCCTGAATGGCAATGAGTTGATAAAAGACTGTAATTACGACATTACACCATTCGCTGTTGTTTGAGTTGTTCTAAATTCAATAGTGGAGAATTCCATTTGTCTGTCCGTCCGGTCGGCGACCTAATTGCATGCTAGGGGGCAGCCTTTATTAATTATTAGCTTGCTCTGCGCGCAATTAACCCTAGAAAGCGCCGTAGAACTCATAATCATTACTTGTATGCCAGGCATCGGGTATATATAACTTTTATTATCTTTCTCCTATAAAATGAAACAAATAGACCTCTGCCATATTATTAGACACCCTCCCTCGGTAAATTCCAGTACTATAAATTTTTACATAATGCTTATTTTCGTTTATTAAATGAATATATCTCAGAATATAATTTACACGTGGTCCACAAGGGGGGCGCACTAGTAATATTTTAATCACGAAATATTAGACCTAGATAATTGAAATTTACACAGATGCCTTGTTGGGCCAAAAACATATTGTGAAATTTTTGCTTGAATAATCTCTTATACAAGATATTTTAACAATATTTATTTTCCGATATACATTTTAATCAAACAATACTGCATCGGGCGGCGCAGTTCGTTTCTCGGCAAAGGGTCAACGGATGGAACGAAGCCCCACTGGGTTCGAATTGCGACCAAGAGTTATTGTTCATCGATGTTATTTATGCAATTAATATTCAGACTAAATCAGTCCTTCACTACTTGCCGGGGAAGACTTGGGGTGACACAACCTATTTTTGTATGTGCTTTGACGGTCATATCGAAACCGAGTGATACTGGGCTACTGATAATACTGATACTGGAATGATACTTATTGATTAAAATTAATCTATATAGAATGATATTTATTGATTAAATTTTTAACCATTTATACCTTCACCGTGGTAGGCTTTAAAACTTCAATGAGTTTGTTTGAAATATTAAAAAAAATAAATATGATTTTAAGTGATACGTCTTTTATTTCGGTCAGTCAGAAAAAAGAAAGGTTCATTTTATTAGTCAAAAGGTCATTATATTATTGGAGTCAATGGACTAGACATATATAAAAATATAGGCATAAAACTATCCCGGAACTTAAATTTGACATAGAGCCCCATCGCGTTTCTTGGTAAACTAAAATCGGAATTAGTTCATTCCAATTTCCAACGAGCATAAAACTACCAATCGTACATAAAGCGGCATAATGTAAGACCGGACGAAATATTTTCAAACTAACTTAGATAATTTTATATGCAGCAGATAGTTTTTGTGCGTCATTTATTTTACTTTACGCTCTAACTTACTGGTCTGCCTTGTTCACATGAACTATTTTTCGATATTAGTTCACGAAGAAACGCAATCGAGCCCATAATCACATGTTTCGTCGGAAAATTAGGCTTTGAAACATTATTGCAAAGCGATCACTTATTGTTAATTATAATAATAAGTATGGTTGACAAAATGACAATTTTAAAAGCTCTCAAAATCATAGATCAAAATTATAAGAGATCAAAGGTATAAGAGATCATAGTTAGAGTTCATAATTTATCATAGTTTGAAACATTATTGCAAAGCGATTATACTTACTGTTAATTATAATAATAAGTGTAGTTGTATAAACGACAATTTCATAATGATCCTAAACTCATCGAACAAAGTTATAAGAGATCATAGTTAGAGATCATAGTTTATCATATTTCGTGATCTTGATCGACGTCAAACTCATGTGGATATTTTGTAGTTTTACCAGTTTCGCACTTGGTAGGCCTAGTCAAAATAAAGTAATATAAACGTATATTACTTTTTTTCTCACCACCATTAAATGCAGGAAAAATATAATTTCGTAATTGAATGAACAGTAAAGCGTCGTATTAATCAAGGAACATATGTTTCGAATATTCTCCCGGAAAAAATTTTATATGAGATACGGCGTATCCCACTGAAGTTCTTCGGAACTTGTTCCGCAATATGTTCAAAACAATATCACCAAATGAATACGCCGATTTAGAATATACCTACAAAGAAAGTATGTTATGTAACCAGGTATAAACTAATTACATCCTATATGCCATAATGAAAGTAGGTAAAAAAGGGGCAGGGGCCTTTTTCAATTTTGCACCGGGACGTATTTTTTTAGTTATGCCACTGTTTTAGCTCGGTTCCCATAAGGAAACCACACAACAATACAATGCTCTGCGCCAGCAACTCTGTAATAAATAAAAAAAAAAATTCACTGCCTATTTGAGGGAGTGCCATTATCCGATAATTAGTATCAGAAAGACGCACACAATCGGTCATCGTCAGTGGGTAAAATGAGCGGGCTATAGATTAAGTACCGTTAATACGGGATTAAGATTGAGAGAATCGGCCGGTCACGTAACACAATGGGTGTTTTATAAAGCTTCGTTTTAAATCGACGCGGTTTTAAATGTTACGTTATAATTAGAGCGGTTTGTTGAAACGACGTTACAAAGAACGTCAGAGACGCCAACGTATTGGTCTCCCGTCTAAAAGGCCATGTTAGCTTCAATTTAAAATGCTGCATTTAAAACACCCGATGTGTGAATCCCCTATTACCTAATAGGGGATTAACCCCTATTAGCTGTACTTATTATTTTTGTTGAATCCGCATATTTTGCCTACTGACCTAAATTCCGCAACGCCGCTTTTATCGCCGTTCTCTTAGGTAAAAGGCCGTGTTGGCTAAATAGGATATTATTATTATATCATTCAATTGTAAAGCATATAAAAATTAGTTTCTGTAGTTTAGTGGCAACAGCAAAAAAATAAATATACTTTTGTGTTCGACCAATAGCGTCACTCAACTAAGGCTTGTTCTAGGATGACAAATTTATCTTGAAATACAATTTACTATTTTAGTAAAGTTAAAAAAAAAAATTGATATTAACATTTACAATACCAGAGGAGTTCTCGATAACTGATCTCCAGTAGATTTATCAAAGCCTTCTGGGGCTCAAAGCACTCCAAGCAGATACATTTGGATACCTATTCCATTCCTAAGATAGCTTTGCCTGTGCCGCGACGCGGTCGTTCGCCTTTGTATTTCTTCTCTTCGGGGTTTGCAATTCGTTCGCAGAGCAGAGTTCGATATTAATAGACATTTTTGGTGAAGAACATGACGAAAAAGTCTTTGCGTAGGCGGAAGATTTAATAAATGTCTCCAAACGTACACCTCGAGGTGAAGGTGACTCAAGGCGACTGTTTACATGAGGTAGGATTAACATCGGCAGTTGCAAAATCAGAAAAAGATAAAAAGAAACTCGAAAACAGTTAGGTTTTATTGTGTGGTCGCTATCTAGAATGCATGTATTATAAGTACACCTCACGCAAAAGTAAGACAATTAAATTATTAGGTTTATTGCTAAGCAGTATCGTGAATTTTGTTCATAATCAAATTGTTCATAAAGCTCTATTGTTCATAATCGAAATATCAATCGAATATTTAAAAAACAGCTGAAGAAGCAACTGATTAATAAGGAGTTTATGATTTTGATTTTATAAGATAGTTTTCTATGCATTCTCAATATTATATATGATTTTTAGATAATTGTATTATTTACTATTTGATGATTTTTATGTTTTTTAAGATAATTATACTTTTTTGTCTACTTTTGTTATTTCTGACTATTTATTTTATTATTTCTAGATCATGCGATGAAGCATGGCGTGAAGGAGGATACTGACAATTGGAAAGAACGAATGAAATATATATATATATATATATATATATATATATATATATATATATATATATATATATATATATATATATATATATATATATATATATATATATATATATATATATATATATATATATATATATATATATATATATATATATATATATATATATATATATATATATATATATATATATATATATATATATATATATATATATATATATATATATATATATATGTATATATATATATATATATATATATATATATATATATTTATATATATATATATATATATATATATATATATATATATATATATATATATATATATATATATATATATATATATATATATATATATATATATATATATATATATATATATATATATCTTATATATATATGATATCTTGACGACGGCTGAGCCGAAATATTGATATACATTTTATAACAATCATTAATATTTAAGAAACACTAATCGCCTATTATTTTCCAGCATTCATTCTCGTCTCGCATTGTTGTGTTGCCGCTAGGAAGCCATTTTGAACAGGTTCCAATACCACAGCAGGAAACACCTAGCAAACACTGAAAGAAGAGAAGAAAAAGGCGTGGAGTCACTCCTGGTCACCACAGACCAGATAAGTGCCCTTTCATTATTTTATCATTTCATTTATTTAGTAATAAACATAATTTCAATTTGAAAATATATATATATATATATATATATATATATATATATATATATATATATATATATATATATATATATATATATATATATATATATATATATATATATATATATATATATATATATATATATATATATATATATATATATTTTAAATTTAATAGGAAAAATATTTTTTACTTCTAAAAAGGCTATAAAAACCATGATTAAGATTGCTCAAAAAGAAAGTTTCAGGCCACATATTTGGTTTTTTCAAAAAATAGTGCCCTTATATATTTTAAAACTGATGAAGGACTTTATATAAGGCTAGCTGAAAGCTAGATGGCTGATTATAAACTCAAACTAAGAAACCAGAAAAAATACCATTATGAATCATCAGTTTTACTTAAAATCTATAGACAGGGCATTGAATATACCTCTATACTATAGAGATATATAACAATCTGTCAAAAGAATTTGAATATTTAAAATGTAAAAAACAGTTTTTGGAAGCACTACGGACTTTTTGGATTGTTAGTGAAAAAGGCATTTTAAGACTTGGAAGAATTTGTTTATTTGATTTAAGTCAGCTTTTAATAAATTTATGAAATCTCATATTTATCAAAAATAACCATTTTACATGTATAATATTAAATAAACAATATTAAAATTATATTAAATTATTTGAATAAAATTCAAAGTTTGTTTTAATTTAGAAAACCCCGCATAGAACTTACAATAATTACATATTATTTATAATTCTTATATCTTAGTGATATATCTGACTACTTATGTAATAATTGTAATATCGTACCAAAAAAAACTTTGAATTTCAGCAATCTAATTTTATTTATAACCTAGCATATTTAAAAATTATAGGGAATATACAGATTTTTTTTTAAAGAAGTTTTTTTTCGAACAATTTAAAACAACATTAAAAAACAAATTTTAAGAAATTGAAATAATCAGTCATTATATTGTGTAGATATTAAAAATAAATTTAAAATAAAATGGAAATTAACAAAATATCCTAAACAGAATTACCAAATCCACAACATGGTAAACAATGATACGACAAAAAATAATGGCGGTAAAAATCTAGATCTCAATAAACTGAACAAACCAACCATTATATTGTCTAAATATTAAAAAGACAATTAAATTGACAATTTAAAAATATCCAAATTAGAAACAATAAATCCGTAACAAGCTACCAAAATAAAAATGATATGCCAGGAGAGGCATTCGATGACGATAAAATAAAAGAAAATGCTATTGAATAAAATCGGCATTCACTAGTAAGAACGACGATTTTGAGAATCTAGATAAAAGTGAATTTAATTATAATGGTTAGGTAAATACTTTCTTGCCGTTCTCCCTCTGAGTGAGAAAAGATAATTTAGGCAACCAAGCTTTGCCTGGAATCAGCTTGGATTCCAGGAACAGGGCTAAGAAACTTCGGTCTGACTCTCAGGGATGTGTCCACGCTGAGAACACATCTATCTTCTTCTCCTTCCAAATCTTGACCGAAAACTTAACAATAAACTTCGTGGCTCTATCTATAAGGACTATAATAATATGTAATTTAAAACTGGAACGTTTGTAGATTCACAGTGAACTATTGTCTTTATTTTTATTATATTGCGTTTACAACTGAATATAATAAAATATTAACCAAATTTCCGAACGACGAATATTAACCGAATTTCCGACGAATTTCCACATTAATTCCACATTTCCACATGTAAGTCGCTCTGTGTGTTTGTGTGTATTCCTCCACGATAGCGCCGACACCCTTAATCCGATTGAGCTGAAATTCGGTATGCAGGCATCATTTGGTCATGGCAAGAATTGAAAAGGTTGTGGTGGAAATCGATTCACCATGGGCGCACTAGTCATATTTCAATCTCGAAATATTTGACTTATAGACTTAAAATTTGGCCGACAGATGCATTGTTAGGCCGAGATCACAAAGAATCTTTGCCGGTCAGCGATTCGTGAACGATTGATTATCCGCGCTCGTCGACGACTATCCCTGACTATCCCTTCCCGGAAGGACATCATGCTCAAAATCCTTTAATTACTCCTTGGCTACTTGCCAGAAAAGTTTTAGGACGACACTTTTTTATTTGTTGTTTTTTTTTATAATCTGCAAACAAAGATATAAAATTATCCTAATCACCAAAGTAACTTGAGCTACGTCATGGAGCATACTCAACATTCTATTTGTCAATGGAATTTTCCCTTGTTTGCACATCGCAGTTCGTAACGAGGCGGGGATAAATTGCAACGCTGTAATGTAATACTGCAGGAGGATGGGCAATATTAGACCGTGCGCCCAATGTAGTCAGATTTTTTTTTTCCGAAAATTGCAATAGCGGAGTTGATCGAAGAGACATTATCAGATATTTAGTTGACTTAACAGGGAATTCAAAGAGCTGCAATTAAAAGACCGGAATTGAAAGGAAATGAAATTGCTTCCGTGGACGTGTTCATCATAATATATTGAAGCGGCGCGGGCCTCGGGTATGTGAATGGCTAGTTCTGTAACAGTATACTGAGACAACGGTAGACTCTCTCTCGAGCGACATGTCATTGCGGGAAGATGGTGCGAGGAATGCGGGCAGAGGGGTACGTCTCGACGAACGCTTTTAATTAGCGTTACGCCATGGTAAAGGCTGGCGACTTTTTCGAACGTTTGCATATCCATGTAGGCCGAGTAGCGGACATCTGGCGTCAATATCCGAGCCCTTACGAATCGTGACGTATTTGCTTCGATTTCAATTTTGTTCTAAGAGAAGCTACTGTCTGGTATATTAAAGTTCTGTTGAGCTGCTTGTATACGGTTCTATATATAATAAAACCGTTTTTGTCTTATTGTATTCCATATATTGGTACGGTGAAAATTGTGCATCTAAAGCGGCGGCATGGATTTTGGAGAGCAAAACCCGGTAGAAACATACTTAAAACGAGTCTGTTCGCATGTAACCTGAGCACAGTCGGTTCCCTGTCTATATGTATTATGACGAGGCCGCATGTCAAAGCTTTTGCCGCTGGGTGGTATCAAGGTGTATGGTATGGCTGATGCCTGCCAAGCTATCGATTGGAAAGTGCTCTGCATTTTGTATTACACAAGACTGACCCAATTGAGCGGCACTGCCGGAAATGAGCATGCACGGCTAAAATATGCATCGACATACGATAAGTGAGATATCCGCCACTCGAACTGACTTTCCCAGGTTCGCGACAGTTAAACTAAAATATATTACAATCCAATATATTAATTATAATATAGTAATATTTTTTATTAATTGAAGATAATATATTTAAACTCCTTTTATTGCAGAATCTTACTAACTACTAGGCGCTGGTGATAATCTATATAAATAAAAATGAAATGCTGTTCGTTAGTAACCGCTTATTAGGAAGAAAGTCTTAAACAATTTGGCATTTTTTTTCTGTATAAATATAAAAGAAATGCTGTTCAGTGGTAACCGCATATTAGGTAGAAAAGCTACACCGATTTGGAATATTCGTAATAGTCCAAATAAGATCCTAATGGAATAGAAAATTAGAAAAGATTCCTGAACAATTGAAAAATTCGGGAAAAAATGAGAGTGCTTTTTTCTACTCACGATTCGAACGATAGATATCCGTAATTTTTTTTTTGAATAGGCACGACAAATTAGCTTGATTCTTTTTTTGTTTTGATCGCTATGATCTCGGGATGGAAATATTTAAATCGAATGTATTCAATTGAACACAAAAATTGGAAGATCTTGAGAAAAATCCGGAAAAACACATTCCAGCCTAAATTAAAATACAATGACATTTTTCTACTAGTGTTGTTTAGCGATCCGTCCAACAAATGTTGTTATTTTATTTATATTCCAATTTATTTATTTCGGTATTGATCTGTATTTTGAAATATGACAGAATGATGACTTCGTCCAAACGCTGCTATATTCCGAAATGCCAAAATCTTACTTGGAATTAACTGTAAAAAAACAACGACGGAAACAAGGAAACCCAACTCACGTTACCCAGTCGTTTTTATTCAGTTCATTCAAAAACTACGTGTGTTTCTGTTTGCCTTTGCTATTAGTAAAAGTTTGTGGGCCGACACCATTTTTTTATACGTCTGATAATTGTGAATTGTGTGGCATATATAGAGAAGCCTGTGAACGCTTGCTATTACACCCCGGAGGGTATATTGCATATCGGAATATGCTGTGATTTCGTTAATTGCTCATCAAATACGAACATTGTTTTTGATAATTAGCATAACATGCTTTCCATCGAAACCGATTGATTTATGGACCAAATACAAAAATTACGTATCTCATAAAATTTTGCATCAGATGCCTACCAAAATATCAAATCCAGATTTGCAACTGAGCGAGGAAATTCACAACGTGGAATTGATATTAGTTAAGGACATGTGCTTGATGATATCAAATAATGTATTAGGTAAACTAGTTTTGACAGCGCCCAATTGTCCGTAGACTATTCATATATAGAAGAGTTGAAATGCGAAAAACAAAGGATGCGATGGATTGTGAGAATCAGCTCGTACGAACGTTCCGCTGTTGAATCGGCAACAAAAGTATGTAAACGACACGCTCATCAAAGTTGTGAACGATGGAATAGGGGTGATTTTCTTCTTGGACGCATCCGGTAGGACTGAAAAACTTTTTGGTCGCAATGATTTAGGCAACGATTCACTTGCAGAATAAAATTGCACTTGCAATTGCTTCATTGGAAATGGCAGCTACGTCGTTGGAAATCGGTCGAATAGATCATTCAATACCCAAGTTGCGTTGAATATTTAAATCGATGGAATTCCAACTTGAAACATTTCAAAGAACTGCGCAATGGCCAAAGTTTTACAGCAATTGATCGATTGGGATGGGAGGGGGGGTTGAGATTGGGAAAGGGGGTAGTTAAAGAAGGGATGTACCAAAAATCTTGCAAACCAAATGCTCAAAAAATTATGTTTAGAACAATCCGTGAACCACTGGAACAACATGCCAGGGTTGAATCATTCCAAAGCGCTAACGACCGTAAGATTGCCCGTGAGGCCTTATCGCTAAATAGAAACAATCAACGCGTACTGGTGAGGCCGCTCATGGGGCATTGTAGCCTGAAGACACATGTACAACCTCAAGCTCCGGGACACGAAAATGTGCAGGTTCTGCCAAAGGCAGAGGAAACTCCCCTGCACCTCATGTACAAGTGTGGTCCGCTGATGCGTAAAAGATTCACTTGGGTGGTCATTACCTCCAACCTGAGGAGGTAAAACAATCTGGCGCCAAAAGCGTGTTGCGGTTCTTAAATGACACGAGTCTAACTACATAGGTGGCGAACACAATAGATCAGCAATGGTCGCAATGTTACAAGGCTCATAAAAACCTCAGAAAAGCCCCACACAATAAATAAAAATAAAAAATATTAAATTTTCCACCTCATTTCTCTCGAGTTAGACTTCCGTAAATTTAAATTTAAATTGAATAGACTTTATATTTTGCATGTTTTAATAAATTCGTTCGTTGTAAATTTTGGACCCTTCAAAGCTAAAGTATCTTTGGGCAAAGGAAGTTTGGCTTTTTCATGCGATATGTTTAGGGGCTGTGGAGCCTATCGTTGCAATTTTATGCCAGTTTTAATTTTTAAGTAGCTAAGATGAACTTTTTTTGCATTTATCTACCAAATGTATAATAACTTTAGCTCTGCGAACAAGTCGTTTAAGGAGAACCTTCGGGGTTTCCGGTAATGACCTGAAGAAGCACTCTCTGTGCTGTCATAAGCGAATTTAAAACATTACGTGTAGATCGTCCCCAATCCAGAGTATCGCATATTTTTAAAACTATTTGGTAGGGCATGGTAGACATTATGATGGGATATTAACATGTTTCAAAGTACCTCAAACGCATATATAAGTCTCCTTACTTTAGTTGCCACATCATTTATATGCGCACCCAATTTTTTTTTTGGTAGTAGTCTTTATTCATAAAAAAAGATACAAATTACATGTCACAGTTCCCCACTAAGGCTAGTGCCTTTTCAGTGGGTAACTAACAATAATGTGTTTATATCTGACTTATATTATCTATTACCTATTATACTTTTATTAACTATTATAACTTTCTACGTTAAGTAGATGCATTGACTTCCTAACCTAACCTAATCTGACCTATATCTCCTATCATAACTAGCTGAATATACACTTATAAATATGCTTTTCCACTAAATTGATATGCCTACTTACTAATCTAACCTAACCTATACTAATTATCCTGGTATACTTACTTTGTTTACAATTACAATAACAAATGATTACACTAATGAAATGATTCATACTAGATATCTATACTTATGCCCTAACCTAACCTAACTTATCTTAATTAGCTTGGTTTACCATAATTATTCTACTTGATGTTAATGCTAATTTAGTCTAATAGAATTTTTACTTGTCACAGTTATGCTACTTCTTTTACATATTTATGCTAATTTACACTAATATAGTTTTTAATTTCTCTGTTATAGTATTTATATTACATAATATTTCAATTATTTCAATTAGCTCGCCTGGGTAAGTCATTATTTAGGTTGCTTAGTAGTATAAGTTTCAATGTTTTCTTTAGTAAGTATTTGCTGATTGAGTTGTCTAATTTTATTGAAAAGTGATTGGATAATTTTGGAACAATGAATTCAAGAGTTCTATCGCCGTAATAATTGTTTTGCTTGTTATATTTCAAATACCCCTTTTCACGTAGCCGAGTTCTGTGTATATGATCGGCAGGTATTCGTAACGAACCGTTTTCGTTGTTGTCAAGCAGAATTTTATACCATACGAAGAAACTTATAGGCAAGACATCAATTGAGGAGTAGAGTTCTGTGTAATTATTTTGCTTAATTTGTATTGAGCCTTTTGGTGCCATTTGTTTCAGTATTCGAATTTGAATATTTTCCACTTTCCTAACGTACGTGGGAAATGTAAGTAAATGGTGTTATCAAATATAAGACTGGGCTTGAGTTTTATGTCGTATATTTGTGCAATTATATCGCATATTAACCAATAAATAATTTTCTGGATGTAAGGCACATAACTAAATTTTTATCACAGGTATATATATTTATAAAATTCTGCTTGCAAGTAATAAGAAACACAATTTGTTTTGTCGCTCTTTAATGTCAGTAAATAATTCTGAAGCTAAATATAAATATTGTTTAGACTCACCCTGTTCTGCGATTTCATGGCAGGTCTTCATTCGGAAAATTAAGGCAGTGTCATCAGCCTTACATCCATTAAATATATTATTAGAAAAGGTCATTTATGTACACAAAAAATGAAGCAGGTTTTATTGCCATTTTGAGCAAACAGGTTTTATTATGAGTGTTTTATTGAGATTTAATTAAAATTGTAATATAATTGACTTAAGGAGCGTAACTTTTAAATGAATTTTCCGATTTACAACATTTTTTCTCTAATTAGTTTTATTCCTTGTATGAATTAGGTAATTAGAGCTGACGTATACAAACCGATTCGAGCCCAGCGCTAGCGTTGTGAAAACACATTTTATCATCGATTATGCCTATAGCTTGACAACCCAATAACATGTATCTACGTGCCTAAATCTTTAGCAACCACTTTTCTTAACCAATTATGTTCAAGAGAACTAACTGCAGTGAAACTCGCCACAGAAAAACAAACTGTCCTAGTCCAAGCTTCAATGTACATGCCGACCGAGAGCGAAACTCCTTCAGGAGAACTAGCCAGACTGGTGCAGCATTGTGAAGCACACGACTGGGATCTGATCATATCTACGGACTGCAATGCCCATCACTCTCTGTGGGGAAGCAAAGACACCAACAGAAGGGGAGAGTCCTTAGCTGAATATCTATTTCAAACAAACCTAAACATTATAAACAGAGGTAGGGAACCTACTTTTGTAAACTCTAGGTACCAAACTATCGTAGTCATTACCTTGGCAACGGACGCGGCGGCCAGTTTAATTGAGGGATGGCACGTATCAAACGACCCATCGTTTGCAGACCACCGCCGCATCTGTTTTCAAATAAGGTACAAGCTAACAGACCCTGTCCCATATTGTAACCCCCGTAAAACAGATAATACAAGGTACACAAACTTACTAAACAAAGCGCTAGGAGACAAAAACTAACTAACGCAGCACTTAGCACAGAAAACATAGAAACAAACGTACATATCCTAACTGCAACCCTTTTAAGTAGTTATGAACTGGCATGTCCTGTTGTAAAGCCTAAAGACCCAGGAAAAGCTCACGGTGGGGACCAGAGCTGGAAAAGCTACGTCGAGGACTCAGGACACTCTTTAACCGAGCAAAAAATACCAAAACCAATGAGGGCTGGGATAAATACAAAACGTCACAAAAACACTACAAGAAGCGGATCAGATTCCGAAGAACAGAATCCTGCACAACTTCTGCGTCAAGACGGAAGAATAAAGAAAATCCTAGCTAAAGGCGAGCCCAACCGCCTAGGTTCCCTAAAAAAGGAAGATGGCACTTACAGAAACACAGATGTAGAAACCAGCTCAGTACTCCTGGAAACACACTTTCCTAGATGTCAAATCACAGAAGATCCTGAGTGGCCAGACGAAAACTATAGCGCACCAACAACCCAAGAATGGGAAGTCGCAAACAAGATAGTAACTGCGGACAAAATAAAATGGGTCCTGGAAAGCTTCAAACCCTTCAAATCCGCAGGGCTGGATGCCATTTTCCCAGCATTACTACAATGGCAATCGAGCCATGCAACAAAATACCTACTACCAATCTATAGGGCCTGTATAGCCTTCAAATTCATTCCAAAGGCATGGAGATAGGCGAAGTAGTCTTCCTACCGATACCGGGAAAGGAGGACTACTCACACGCCAAATCCCTCAGACCCATCAGCCTAACGTCTTTCTTACAAAAGAATGATGGACCGTCACCTAAGGGATAAGGCACTAAGAAATAAACAACCACACCCACAACAACACGCCTACATAAAGGCAAATCAACAGAGTCGGCACTACACACGGTGGTGCACAAAATAGAATCGGATCTAAAAAATAAGCTGTCAACACTTGCCGCCTTTATAGACATAGAAGGGGCTTTTGACAAAACCATGCACAACAGCATAAACCACACCCTACAGGAACTTAACCAGTTACCATAGAATGGATCACGGAGCTGGTTAGCATAAGGGCGGTCCAGATATTGATGAATACTACCACAAAGGCGAAGGTAGTTAAAGAATGCCCCCAAGGGGGGATGCTATCACCACTTCTATGGAACATAAAAGTGGAGAGCCTCATAATAACACTAAATGAATGGGATTACATTGGTTATGCCGACGACCTAACAATAATGATAAATGGAAACGCAGAAAATATGCTATGTAAAGTCATGTGCTCAGCTTTGCAGATAGTAGAAAAATGGTGTGACGAACATCAATTGTTAGTAAATACGAAAAAGATAGAACTCATCCTTTTCACCAACAAGAGGAAGTTACCAGAACTACAAGTATCAAAATTATTCAACACAAAACTCTCCCTATCAACAACAGGTGAAGTATCTGGGAGTCATCCTTGACAGTAAACTAAACTGGGCGAGTCATATCGATGCCAAAACAAAGAGGGCCTGCCTAACTTTTTGGCAGTGTCGGAGACTAATGGGGAAAAATGGGGTCTCAACCCAAAAATCACACTCTGGCTGTATACGCCTATACGGTATAAAATAATAATATAATAACAAATCCATTTTAAACCCTTTGTATCTTACTTTTTTATATTATAACCTAGATCATCATATTTAAATATTATTTACATAAATATATCAATTTTTAATTTGGTGTAGAGGTTTCAATATATCATAATTACGCACTTTAATTTTCATATAGACTAATAAATGGCATTCTCTTCGTATTATTTTAGTTATACAATCGGCCACTATAAAAAAGATGTCACTAATAACTGAATGGTATTATTATTGTCATTGGTTAAATTATTGGGATTTATAATCAACCCGTCCTTTATAAAAAATCGCCATCCCACTAATGAACTTTATATGGAAGTTAAAGTTCTTGATTTTAGCAACTTTTTCCAAAAACTTCACTCTTATGGCTCTGTTTGGCCAATAATTCAAATTTCGGAATACTTCAGACAAGTTTTAGGAAATAATTTAAAAATACCCAAGATGAAAACATTTTGACACAGACATTACTCATTCATGACTCCGAAATTTTACCACCTGATCAAGTTTAGCATAAAATGAATATGACAATTGAGTTTTAAAAAAAAAAATAAAGATTTTTTTTAAAATTGTTACAGACTAACCATACTTACATAAAATGTTAGAAAGCATAACCTAATAAACCTTGCACAAATGATGATTATATTTTTAAATATGTGTGTATGTTGATTATATTTTAACATTGAACTTTATTACCAAAAAAAACTTAAATATTTGTTTCATGTCTTGTTTTAACAATGTATTCTATTTATCTTGACTAGATATGTTTTACATATATAAAATTTTATATTACTTACCATATATTTCGCATTAATGACTTTTAATATTTTTCTCTTACTTTCAATTCTCTTTTGTTTTTTTAGCATATATCTATTTTCTCATTCTTTTAGTTTTAAGTCTATTTTATTTGTCACAAAATTCTCAATGTCTCACAAACAATTTAAAAAATCGAAAGGGGTAATAAAACAAGAGATACATAATACCGGACAGAGCAATGGCGGAAGAGGGCTCCGAAAAGCTAACTGGTCAGCTCCATTGCGTGACATTTTATTCTTTTATCTAATATCTTATTAGGTAAATAGATATATATGATATTTGTTGCAAAACAATGCATTTTGTATATACCTAAACTTTTCATTAATACAATCAACGCCAGCATTTTGTGATAATTTCATATTGTGATTACATGAATCGAGTCTGCAAGATAAGATGGTTAAATAGTTTATGAAATACAGTCGCTTTACAAGAAAGAAGCGCACTCAAAATTCGTAAACAAATATAAAACACCAATAAATAAATATCTCCAATAATTACTTGGTGGAAAAATTATATAGGTAGTACTTATCTCATTATTATGATTTTCCAAAATACGATTTTTGAGTTTCGTAAACCTTCCAAAATCGATTTCTGGGAGAGATTGAACTTCAGAGAAATTAAACTTCTCATCGTACACATGCACATAAATCCTTCAGTACTATTGAAATTAGCATTATTTTCCGTCTCAGCTTAACATTTTCTTTCTGATCTCAGATCAAAATAAATATTTCCGGGTGGTGAGGGCCTATGCCCTCTATAGGGTAACAAAATAGAGAACGGGAGTGCGAAGGCGGGCTGTGAGTGAATGCGTTCACCGAATAGAAAGAAATAGGGGGAAAATAAACTCCCTCTATCCTTGTCTAGTTGGGCATGCGCGTTTATCCATAGCATAGCAGACTTATGGCGTCGAAGCGTTGCCATAGTGATATAAACGCGTTGTCATAGTAATATATGTACGTGTCTCCGTGAATGCACGACTAGACAAGGATGGAAGGGGCACTATAGGCAGCTGTCTCTTGCTATTCGGCTGACGCATTCTCAGGCTGTTCACTGGGTCTAGTAGTTATACGGTCACTGGTTAAGGTTCACCCATTTGACGCCATCTATTGAATCTCATAGTAATCATGTTGCACAATTTTTATGGAATGTGGTAAGTTTTCAGTCATTCTACTAGATGTCCCTAAATCAGATTCTTATTTTTTTAAGACAACATGCATTACTTGATACACTGTAATTAACCAAATAATGAATAAACAAAGAAAACTATTCTTTTAAACTATACCAACCTAAATTTAAGATATCACGTATCATAAATCTTACGAGAATTAGCGACATCTAGTGGAGGGACTATTAAGGTATTTTGCGCTCTGCGTAATCTGTTGTAGTTATAAAGAATGTGTCGCGATTGCAGTCGTATTTAACAGATAGCCTTGTTTATATAATAATATAATTTTGTTGTCGAATTGGTATCCTATTTGATACTTTATCTTGGAATGATATCTTAGAATAACAATAATAATAAACGCATTTGGAAAACAGATTAAAACCTATGATTTAATAAGCCAAATTAGACAACAAAACATTTCAAATGAAAAATAAAATAAATAAATCATAATACCTATGCGATTTTTTTAAGTATCATAATTATGAGGTCCTTTTGAGATTTATTTATTTATGAACGTCAGAATAGGTAATTAATTTAAAAAAAATAAACATTTCAATCTTTCGAATCCCGTACTACCATTGATTATATAGCGTATTAGCATTGATTATATTGAATTATTGGAATAACTGCAGTATAGGAACATCTCTCAAAAAAAAAATTAATATTAGATTGTTATCTAATATTTGATAAACAGGCCAAAATAAAAAAAAATAAATTCAACACTATATTCACCACGCTGATTCCGAATCTTCCATAATCTTTATTCGATCTCAATAAATAAGCGAGATATAGGCGTTCAAAATTTTCATTCCAATGTCAAGAAAGTTGCGGCCATTTTGTTTGAACATACCGTGTACGACACATTCGAGTTTATCGTAATATCGATAACAATTAGCGATATTACAGAAATTATGAGAATTTGCAGAGTTTTTAGATTAAACGAAATACTTTTAAAAAACGAGCGGAAAAATACGTATTTTCGCGAAATTTTAAAAAAAGGGCACTATTTTCGATGTTTTTTCAATGATTTTGCATATTGATGACAGAAGATATCCTGAAATGTCGTTTGTTTCAGGTTACCTTTAGTCATCAATACACAAAGTCATTTCGTAAAAACTTCGAAAATTGAATTTTAAATGATTGCATGGCAATATTATCAGAAGATTTTTTTTTCGAATTTCGCGTGATTTACGAAAAAAATTTTTGCCTGCGGTGTTAGTTTGATATTGAAGAAATTTCGTTTGTTTCAGGTTACCTTTTGTTATCAAAACGCAAGGTCATTGAAAAAAACTTCGAAAATAGTCTCATTTTTTAAAATATCGCCAACATGTTTTTCACGAGCATGTCATAATTTTTGTAATATCGCGAATTGTTATCGATATTAGAGAACTCACGATATATCGACTATTTTGCGATACTACTCCTGAAATTATAGTATGCAAACTTGGAATGCCTATATCTCGCGTATTTATTAAGAGCGGCAAAAGATTATTGCAGATTCGGAATCTGAGTGTAGGAATATAGTGACGTTTAAAAATCAACAATCCAGAAGAGTTTTCTATACTGCAGTTATACCGAATTATTATTACCCAGGGTTGAAACATAATTTTTACCATGATATTACTCTTTCATAACGCCGATATTTTACAACTTGGTCAAGTTGAACATAAAAATGAATTTGACATTATGCGTATTTAAAAATAAAATAAATAAACCTTCTCGAATCATAACACTAACGTTTGTAATCTACACGTCTTTGCAATTGCTTTCATATTTGAAGAATTACACATCAGATGTCGTAAAATCTTTTATTTATAAATATTTGAATAAGTTGAATTGAATAAAGGACGTAATTTCTACTTAAAACGGATGACAAAGCAAATTTACAGAAAAAATAAATTTCTCGAAAATGCTAGGACTTTGTATATAGGTAAGTACGTTTTAATCGGTTTATAATTGACCAACCTATTACCCTCACCAGACTCTTTATCGACCCTCCAATCAAGTAACAATAAAGTAACAAAAAAAAAATATTTTTAATTATCTATTTTGATTATATTTCAAAATTGAAATTTTTATTTTAAATAAAATCCTAAATATTTGTCGTTATGTATTGTTTGGACAAAGTGTTCTATTTATTTTGATTAGGTATTATTATATAAAAAAAATATAATACTTACCATATATTCCACATTGACTTTGATATTATTTTATGAATGTTTTCTTTCTTTTCTTTCTATTTTGTTTCTTTCTC
The DNA here is from genome assembly GCA_944548615.1 of Micropterix aruncella. NCBI lineage: Eukaryota > Metazoa > Arthropoda > Insecta > Lepidoptera > Micropterigidae > Micropterix > Micropterix aruncella. The sequence continues at coordinate 59,148,804 of OX155980.1, read as the reverse complement.
GTAAGTTTCGGTCCTTAACCTTCCGAACTATTTGCATAGCTTTCGGTCCTTAACTTTTCAAACCATTTCCCTGGAAGTTGCTGTTCTTTTAGGGCCGCCATTGATGTGTTTTGCTGTTCTACCAGTAAGACTATAACGATTGATGTTACGATACTCAAACATTTTGTTAACATTAGGAAGCTGCAGTTAGCGAACGATAGCGGAAACTGAATTTCTGCATAAAGATAAGAAGTATTAAATCGAAGACTGTCGCGGTTGTTCGACATTTTAAATAAGATAAAAACGAATTCACCGCGTGACGTTTGTAGCACACTAAGTTTCGGCGATGTTGCGACAGACTTTATCTGGGGTAGACTGGGTCTGAGTCTACCCTGAGCAACGGCGGTTGCAACATCGTTGAAACGTCGGGTGCAACAAACTTCACTCAGTAAATTTATTTTATCTTACTTATAAAGGTACGAATATCACACTGTTACGCCTAAAATCCCGGGGTACCCCATAAAGAGATTTCTGGGCAGCACAAGTCAATGAAGTAAGCAGGCAAATTAATAATGGCTCTCATAGTTTTCCAAGGTTGCAGAGACTCCTCCCTGTAAGGACTAAGCAAACCATAGCTCAAAGTCTATTTATGCCGTTACTAGACTATGCCGATGTCGCATATATGGATCTCACCGAAAACATACTTGATAAGCTTGAGCGCCTACAGAACGTTTGCATAGGGTACATATTCAATCTGCGGAAGTATGACCATGTTTCCGAGTACCGACCAAAATTGCAATGGCCTCGTATACGGGACCGGAGAAATGCCTCCGTAGAGGTTGCATTCTGTAGAGGTGCATATCCTTTCACTTCTACAGAATGTCCTACAAAGTCCTACATCTCCCTCCTACCTCAACAAGGACTCCCACTTCGTTCAAGTCAGAATAATACCCTACGTATCCCAAAACACAAAACTACTTTTTTTTCCAACTCCTTCTCTGTACATGCAGCTCGACTGTGGAATCAGCTTCCTCCAACTATTAGAGGCGCTAGCTCGCTGTCCACCTTTAGACAATCATTAAAAAAGCACTTCCTTTCACAATATGAACCATAAATTCAAACCTTTCCGTTATCCCCTCCCTTTATTTACCTTATTTTGGCAGTTTATTTATTTATTTACTTATATATTTATTTGTTAATATATTAATATATGTATGTATGTTTTTGCATTGTTTTTGTCTTACTCGAAAATTTATTTAATTATTTTTTTATTTACTGTTTAATTTAGATACAACCAAAATGCATACTATGCTATAATAATTAAAAAAAAAATATATATTTTTGTATCATATTGTACTTATTTTTCTGCCTACTGTTCTTTTCATATAAGCATGTTGGTGGACTGGAAGATATTGTAATGTAGCAATAAGTCCACTATTGTACCTTATTTTTATTGTGCAATAAAGAGATTTTTATTCATTCATTCATTTCCATAACATGTTTGCATTACAATAATACAGATGCAAACAAATGACCAAACAATGCAAAAACAAACAAGTTGTTGCATTACATGTCGTGTTGCGAATGTGTACGCGCCTTTAAGATCTGTCACCATGAAAAGTATTCTGAAGTATATTATAATTTTAAAATAATTTTCACTACTAGTCTCCATTTTGAACCCCAGAGCACAGTATACCAGACAGTAGCTTCTCGCGCCTTGGGTCGTAAGGGCTCGGATATGACCGCCAGATGTCCGCTACTCGGCCCACGCTGATATTCAAACGTTCTAGAAATTCACCAGCCTTTACCTGTACGTAACGCTAACCAAAGGTTTTCGTCGAGACGTACCCCTCTACCTACATTCTTCTCACCCACTCCCCGCAATACCCTGTAGCTCGAGAGAGAGTATACTTTAGTCTCGATATACTGTGCCCAGAGTGACGTCATGCTCAAGGAAGTAGACCCTAGTAGGCCCTATTAGTAGCCCCTACTGCTGATAGAGTACGCCTACTGGAGAAGAATATATGTGTATCGCTGACGCAAACGTACGCCAGCTATTGGTGGGGGCTGACTATTTGTCCTTTCTCAATGTGCTCGAGCTCTTCTGCGAATATTTGTAAATAAACTGATGATAAGGCCTTAAAAAAGGCCATAATAAAACGCAATTCCAATAATTAAAAAGGCATCAAAATTGAACATAAGATAAAAACAAAATTTTGTTATCAATATCTAAAATGAAATCTAAGAAAATAATCTTTAAAAAACCACATTACGAGCAGGTTTGACAAACAGAGAATAATTAAATAAAAACTCAAATATGTTAAAATATTTATTTTTCACAATATTTACATTTTCAGACTACACTAAAGACCTATGAAAGTTAAAATAAAAATAATGTTAAATACTTAGTGACTAATCAAATAATTTTACTAACGAGTTATAATGTAGTACATTTACCAGATAATTGCAACGTTTCCTTTGCACAAATTCGGACTCTAGTCGACTAAAAACTATTAAGAAATATAAGGCCGTTAAATAATATGTTTAGTTAAGTACTATTTTCTCAAAAGCCGCTATTTTTTAGAGTGTCTCGCACTATATTGAAATTTAAAATACCTATAGTCTTTGAATTTTCGCAAATTAGTCATCACTCGCTAAACCAAGTACTTGTCCAAATGCAGCAAATGAGAAATCTTAAATAGTTAAATGTATTTTTCAATAACTGACATGACAATGTTAAATGTCAATTTTCGTCAATCTCGACTTTACAAAATGCCCTGTACATCATAAACGCTCGCAGAAAATAGAGAAGAATGAATATCTTCTGATTGATCAAAGAGGTTAGCCATAAATCATGCGACGCTCGAGGTACCGAATAGAGTTAGAAAGAGAGTTGGTTTATGGACATCTCTCACTCTCATCTCCTTATATAACCTAACGGTGAAAACATAATATATAATACGTATAGTCATTCGATAAGGTTAGGTTCAAGAACAAAAAGATATTCTTCGGAAACGAAACCAACTCTGTTTTTTATAGCCAAGCGTTCGCGTAAGCTATGCTGCGCCTGCTGAGCTAAGCTAAGCTAATTCATGCTGAGCTAAACGGTTTTAAACATAGCTTTCCATACTCGCCTCAAAGATCAAGGTCTGTTAGTGCAGTGCTTTGTCACGGTTCTTAATGATTGCTTGCAGCTTGGGCCTGATGGCCTGTCTGTGACTTCTCAGGTCAGCTCAACTCACTGTTCAGTTCCATTCGGTATCCTTCTCGAAAAGGACTAACTTGGAAGGGCCCCTGTGACTGTAACCTACAGTTGTAGACAGTTGGGAACGGAGATTCCGATCCAGGGGAACACCACGGGCATAACAGGGCAGTTTCGTACCGTATTAGCCAATCGACTGTGCAATCCGGTGAATAAGCGGGGTAGTCTGGAAACGTAAGTTTCTTAAACAGCGGCGGCAGTTGTTGACCTGGTGGTATCTATATTGAGAAATTATGTGTTGGCCACCCTATTCCGTGTGTCCTTGACGGGCAAAGGGCACCTCGAATCCGCGACAAATTCGATCTGAATCACCGCTTACGGTTGAGGCCGCGCAAGCGACTTCGAATCTGTGACTAGACCGGAGGACGGAGAAATTTGTCCAAATCTGATAGTAAGGGGGGAGGCTGGTCCGCTGCGTAGCACTTCCCAGTGTTTCGACTCTGGCTGTTAACGGGCTTCCCTGTGGATTGTACTGTCCGAAATGTTTTACTGTCACTTCATGGGAGACAGACGGCCTGGTATCGTTATAACTCCTTGGGGTGACGGGTTCACCCGTTGTAACTAACACCTTCCGTATTGAGCCGACGTAGCTTGCAGCTTAGCCCGACGTGCCATGTAGCTTAGTCCATGCTGCGGCGTACTGACCCAGCTCGCGCGTATCTTTAAATGCCTGACTTTCTGACCTTTTCTATTAACATTTTATTTATCCAGGAAATATGGCGAGTCATACGGATCTCAGCTCGAAACGCAGCTCGAAGACGCGCAGCTTAAATGGACGCAGTGCTTTTGAGTTACTAAGCTACGCGGGGTTTTGCAGCCCTACGGTTACTGCGAGTTGACCATAGCTTAAGATTACAGCGAGTGCTTGGATTGAAGTAATTTATAGTACGCAAAAAAGTCCAAGAGGCGAGATCCAAAAATTCCTATCATTTTATGACAAAATACCTATTTTGTTATCTAAGAGGCCTCAAGATTATAAAATCGCCAGTTTGTCTACCACGAGACATTGCTTTTGACGGGAATCTGCAGTTAAAACCGTTTAAAATCTTAAAACATCTAAAATCAGTTAAATGTAATAATTTAAATTGTACCTATCTATTTCACTGGTATTCTATCGATGACGTCCACAGAACTGGAAACTTCGATTTATGAGGTTTATTTAGTGTATTAATACTTTATTATGAGCTCCATTCACGGTTCTTGAAGAGATATATTCTCTGTTTATTTTTGTCGTTGTTTTATAAATTCAGGTCCTCTCTTCTACCACCCCTCCCCTATGTTTTGAGCATTCAGATTTCTCCCTGAGCTCTTGACTTCGCGTCCCGGTGCCCAAGGTTAAATACGTTAACTTTTACATTTGCAAAATAAACTGACAAGCTGCAGTAAGGAAATTAATTTCCTTGGAAAGCTCCCGCAGTATCTTTCTGGAACCAAGCCGATATATGCAATATAGTTCTTCGCGGTACTGGCTTTGAATGAAACATACAGTTTGGCAATATGCTTCCGGAACCATAAATACTAACTGTCTTGTATGTATTATACATGTCTTGTAGGCTGAATATTTGCTTTAGACACCTGAAACTCCATTTTTATGAACGTAAATGGTGTCAAAAGTTATACCAGGAGGATTGCTGTATTCCAAGGAAGAGTCCCATGTATAACTTATTAGTGTGCTTAATTATCATAGTTAGACATTTATTAGCCAACTAATTTTCTGTAATTCTGTTTCTAACAAAATGTATCTAGTGGATGCTTGAAAAGATACAAATATTATGTTTTTTAAGTTGCGACCGGATTATTAATTACCATTGCCAGCTTACGTTTTCGGCGTTTAAAACGTATGAAATAATTTACTCCTCCGATACAAATTGAACAACTGGAATCGTTCTGAAAATGAAAATAAACCCCATGTTACTTTCTAATGCGTATACATATACCACACAAGTTGCATGAAAGAGGTAATTTACCACGGCGTCGATTGGTTGCAGGCTTTGCTAACGTGGCCGACTTATAAATTGAGAGAATAATACGTATGAAGCATTTGACAGTGGCATTTAAAAAATCCTGACTGACGACGCTCTGTCACGGAATGGTTAGTGCTACTGTTGCAGTCCGGTGGCAGCAGAGAGTAAGTCGGCCCCTCCGCGCCGACGCTTTCACATGATCAGTGGCATCGACAAACATCTGACAAGTTCGGATGAAAAGACACGGTCGCTTATTTTTACTTGCATCAGGACATAGAGGTTCTGAAAATGAATTTGCCCGGGCGGGGATGTGATTATGCAAACAGTCATTTGAAATTGGTTGTACTGTCATCGACGATTTTATTACCGAGCGATCGATTTTCGCCGAAGTCACTTCACAAGAAGAATTGTTTATCCTGTTTTGGACGACCGCAATAAACTCATCTCAAAATGACGCTTCAATCGTAGTAATCAGTCCGTTACGAATGAGTTATTTTCTAGTTTTTGTCATAAAATGATATGATTTTTCGGCGCTGGCTAAAAAATCAATGGTTCTGAGGCGGTTCCGTGGAACGTCAATGATAGAAGAGGGTATTATGTAAGTGCGAGTCGACTTGGGCGCGGCGTCATAGCAGGTGATGAGCCGGCGGCGGCTGCGGCGCCTGGTGGTGCGCCGGCCGCGGCGGTTGAGCCGCCGCGCCCTGCAGGTACGACACGTAGTAGTCGTACGGCGCGGAGGGCTGCGGCGGCGGGGGCGGCGGATGCGGCATGTCCCCGGCCGCGCCGCACGGCCGGAACGCGCCCCAGCAGCGCGGCGGCGACGCGCCGCGGTACGGCGTCGCGTACTGCGGCGGCACGCCGTATAGCGGCGCGTACAGCGCCGCCGCGGCCGCTGCGCCCGCCGCGGCGGCCGCGCCCGCGCCGCACGTCAGCGTGCCGATCTTGTTGCGCAGTATCCTCGATATAGAGCTTACGGACGGCACGTTATACTTGTCACAGACGCCGTCGGTTAAAAGTCGGTCGCGTATCTCCCACGCAAATATGCCTGGATCCTTTTGTTTCAATTCTTTTATATACGACACCACCTGAAACAGAAAAAAAATGTTTAAAGACATGGGATATACAAAATATTTAAAGACATAGTTTATATATATATATATATATATATATATATATATATATATATATATATATATATATATATATATATATATATATATATATATATATATATATATATATATATATATATATATATATATATATATATATATATATATATATATATATATATATATATATATATATATATATATACATATATATATATATATATATATATATATATATATATATATATATATATATATATATATATATATATATATATATATATATATATATATATATATATATATATATATATATATATATATATATATATATATATATATATATATATATATATATATATATATATATATATATATATATATATATACAAACAGCTGCCAAAGGGATATACAAAATTTGTATATCTCAGTGGGTGAGGATTTTAGAATGGCTATAACTCTCCACACTGGCCTACTTACAGTAATATGGTACAGTACATTAACCAATAGATGTGATCTCTTCGCTATGTAATTTACCCTTACGTACAATTCAAACATACATAGTAAGTCTGGTAAATAAAAAGTTCATTGAGTTAATTTCTATGCAAATATAATTAGGCAATTAAAAAGATGCATTTCCAGAGCATTGTATCCTACCATTACTAGATCCAAATTGGAGGGAAATATATACGGGTAAATATTGTATTTTCTGTAATCATTTTCTTTAAATACGCTCAATCGTTTGAATGTAATTGTTTCAGTTATACACCAGAATGCCGAGTTATATTCGAATATACTACGGACTAAACCATTATAAATTAGAAATATTACGTGAACATCAAATGTTATTTCCAGGTCCCTCAACGCGGATGAGCTTTTTTAAATTCACTAGTTTATAGTGTATTGGAAAAAACCACGACTTTTCTTCTTAGTGTTTTTAAAAAGAGCAGTTTTAGTGATGAATTCCATGTCATAACAACCCAATTGGTAAATCAAGTCAAGTGGAAGAACTAAGGGTGTACCTATGTATTATAATATTTGTACGTACCTTTGGAGTGGTGACGCGGGGTTTGGAGCCACCGATGGCCCCTGGCAGTATAGATCCGGTCTCGTGGTACCTGGCGAGGATCTTGCTGACGCAGCCGTGACTCACCCTCAGCTGTCTGGATATGTCGCAGGGCCGGATGCCCAGCTGGGCCAGTTCCACTATCCTCAGTCGGACCCCGTTGGGCAGAGGCCGCCCGTTCACGAACACGCCTCCCAACTGGTTCACCTCTCCGTATTGTTGCACACCACTCTCTGGAAGGACAGAAATTAAAGTTTTACAAGCTTCAAAGTTTTCCACCTGTTTATCAGTAGGTATATCTATCAGTCTTTTTCTTTTACTTCAGTACGGAAAAGTTGACCTAGAATTACTATGTAATTTTTATTTAAAAGTGCATTTTTTAAATCTAATCCTCTAAAGAACGTTTTGCTAAATATAGTAGTGGACATGTAGAATAAATTACTATTTCAAGTGATTAGTTCAAAATTTTGTCAATTAATTTAAAAACAGACTTGAATTGTTTATTACTAGGCACTACTTTTTCCGATCTGGATATATCAGCAAATCTGACTGTCCAAAATAAATAATAAGAATAAGAAAAATAATAATAATTTACATAAAATAATCGAAAATCATTAAAAAATACCGAGTCAGGCGTTCGTAACTGAGAAAAAATGCTGAATATCTGATGGTTGATTCTAAAAAACGATTTACCTCGGGTAACAAAATCCTAATTCAAAAAAGTTATAAAGCCATTTTTGACTTTGATTTCTTTTGTGGAATAATGGAATAACGGTATTCAATTAAAAAAATAATCATAAAACATATCATAATTAAATAATAGCGTATCATATAAGACATATCGTAAAAGGATATATTACAAAATATATTATAAATCAATCATCAACATAAAAATAATAATAATAACATTTTATACTATTTGTTATAGGAACTCATTTTCCTTAGTAGTAATTTTCTTGATTAGTTTCATGTATATAATTACAAAACTACTGTATTTTTGAGTTCTCATAAAGCAATTGTGGTGGTATGATTTCAAAAAAATGTTTAATCAAAGTTTAAATCTGAATTTGTGTCAAATCTTGCGCAAAACATCTCCCTCTGGAATCTCAATGCAATTATTATGACGCTAAATTATATCAGCGTTCCTCATCTCACTGTCGAACAAAGTGGCGGATTGTTCTCTTTGATTCCTGTTTTGACTCGGGCAACTTGATAATTAATTAAATGCAATTAAGAGGGGCCGAAATCGCAGCTTCTTCACTGCCCATTATAAAACGGATCGCAACAGTCATAACTGTTTGTTTGTTACTTGCTATTTCGAGAACCGATAGGCCAATTTCAATGAAGTTACTATCTTTGGGTGGCTTGGTTTCTCTATCTAGCATGGCTATTCATTCATTTATTCAAATGTTATAATATGTTGTTAATTTATTCAAATGAATAAATTAATATTATATTATAAATTGAATAGCTATGAAAAGCTATGATAGATGGAGAAACCAAACCTTGCAAATAAAGAAACTTTATTGAAATTGGCCTATCGGTTTATCTATGATATATGGATGAACCAGCCTACGCAAAGAAATAAACTTCATTGTAATCTGTAGTAATGTACTATATCGATAGTATAAATACACCATATTAAGCTGCAATCGGTTATAAAATATAATGTATTTCATGTCGCTTATCATCATTGCAAATATCCTTATAAATTAAAATATGTACGTGCCGCTACCTTCTAGCTTGGCACCCCAGCGGACAACGGAGCTGAACGCGACCAAATGTAGCGTGAAGCGAGCCTGGGCTGATCGACGATATTAACGTCAGCTGTCATCGATCGAAACGGATGGTCGGTCGGTCTTCGCCCAATTATTCACTTATTTTCTTGTTATACTGCTATAAATCGATGTGTTACAGGATATCACGTAATCTATCTATAAATATAAATTCAAATGTTTGTTTGTTCGACATCTTACATCTCAGAAAGTTCTTTACCGATTACTTTATTTTTTTGTGACAACGTTGCATTTGAATAAGCGCGTGTTTTTAGTATAATATTTCACAGTAATGGGAGCGCTAAATGTAGAACATAACAGCCTAATTATATTTGCATAAACACGCAACGTAACAGCCACAGCATCGAGTGGCCGGGTAAAGCTAGTTTTAAATAAACGAATAACCCGACTTTCCTCTGTAATCTGCTATCTAGACCAGCGCAATCAAGGAGGTTATCTAAGATATTTACGCCTCAGTTCAAAATATGCATATTATAATTGAGCAAAAGAATTAAATCCCATCTATTTTGGAATTATCCTGCCGCCGCTGATTAGATTTAAACAGAACGTGGGCTGTGCCGGGGTTGCGCCTTTGGCTTAACGTGAAAGATGTGCAGGAGTCAGCAGAGTCGCTAAAATCACTTTTAACAACATACCATACGCTATTTTTTTACAGTCGCTATTAAAATTGAAATACAGCAGAAAACCGCCCCGAAGCGTTTATCTATCCCTGCTCTGTATCATCTCATCGAATCGTTTGAATTCTATGTATATTCATCAGCTTGGCGATGTCTTTGGCAGATGTATCGGTGTTGTCTGCTCGTTATGCCCATCGGTAAGGGGGCAGCGGCGGTAGAGAAGTACGCGCCGCCGTTCATTATTCTCGTCGTCTCAGTTTTGCAACCCTTCCGAAACCGTCTCACTCACTCGGTGACGAGCAAATGGGTCGGTATCAGCGTATGCGAATTATTTTAATTATTTTTTAAAGAAATATGCTCCAAAGTACACTTGTTTTAAGTCTAAGTAGATTGATCTTAACAAACTCTATACACAGACACCCGAATCATCGCGCCACCCTGTCTGTGTCGTGAGTTGCGTTAAACACAAAGAACTGAGAGCGCCGGTTTCGATCAATTATCGCTGCGCCACAAACTCAAAATCATATTGGCGAATGGACTATATATTGTGCAACAAGCAAATATGGGTCAAAATCGCAATAGTAAAAGCACACCTGGCTGTACGTGAAAAGTCTTTGTGAAAACATAGTACTGTACACAAATATATTGTGTATCAAAAATCACGCTTATACCGCTATCAAAAATAGGACACCAATCACTTGAAGATATTACTAACCGTAAACTTGGGAGAAAATCCGACGAAATATAAAAATAATTTAGAAACATCGATGAAAATGAAGGACGAAAGAGAAAGGCTTAAAAACAGACTTATGAGTAAAAAAAATAGCCCTTGAGGAAAGAAAACTCTCAAAGTCAAAGTAAAATCTCCTGATAGTTCAGAAGAATGTGATTATTCAATTATTTAATTAATTAGCACAGACGAAAGCCCTGATCGTTCCCTGAATGAAAACGCAAAATGATTATATTGTAGTATCGTTTCCCCCGAAGTGGGAGTGGGAATCAATAGATCTAGTGTGCACTTTGTAGGAGATAGAGTCATGAAGAATGTACTAGCATAGAAGGCGACCAATTTATGTGCGAACTTTGTACCAGCGTCTAGTCCTAGACTAGGGTCTTATTTTTTTATTAATTGCAATAAATAAGATTAATTACGCTTAATTATTTGAAGCCGATTGACCGTAGTCGATATTTGAAACAACGTGGTCTATTATGTTGACATTTTGCATGTTCACAAAAATGTCAATTTTATAAAAATGTTGATGCTGTATTTTAATGAAAATCTTATTAATCGTTATTGATACCAAGTACATAAAGCACTGGTTAAAATAAATAGGGCTGATTTTACTATAAATCAATAACAATATTGTGTCTCAATAATAATAATCTCCATAATCAAGTGTCTCAATAAGAATAATAATCAATAACAATAATGACATCTTGATATATTAAAATCTCTGTGTACATAAAATGTTTTTGTTTTTTTTAAATAATGTTAATTGATATCAATCATTTCAAAAATAATATAATAGTTTTCATATTATGTAGTGGCGGATCGATAATTTTGATTTCGCGCGGTTTGAGTGTCCAACTCTACCGGCAGGTAAACAGCGGAAATAGCGGCATCAAACAAGCCGGAAGCGGGAGAATAAAAGAAGATGGCGGGGGATGAAAACGCGTGCCTGTGTGGCTTATCGGTAAATTAATAAATAAAAGTTTAAATCAAGTAATGAACGCATGTAATTCATCCCCCAAATAATTCTATTTTATAAATCTTAAAATTGAATTAGCATGCGAAGAACACAGTGAATATTATTTTCTAATTAGAATTATTTTAAAATGTCAATAATTATTGTATTTGTGAAATATTTTAGATTATTGTGTTTCTACCTATTATTCTAAATAAAATACATAAACAATGATCAAATTTATTCAGTCAACTAAAAAGATCAAACAAAAAAAATATAGTTTTCTAACAGCGAATTTTAAAATGTTGTCTAAGCCTCTGTTTCAAGATTTCCTGGCCAGAATATAGATACATCCTTATATATAAAGATCCGTTCTACTGTAAGACTCGATTGAAATTTCAATACGCATGTCAACCCTTCGAAAGCACCGGAAAATTGAATATATTAGAGTAATAGATTATAAAGTAAATAAATAAAACACAACAAAAAACGGTCACGTCTCGGGCTATACTAAGCCGTTTTAAGTTAACCATTTTTCTTTAGGACGTATAATATCTGAGACGGACGGACGAATGGACAGACTCATCACATAGTACTGTTTTACTTTACCGGCCTAATAACCGACGAGGAGGTAAAGTATTGTGAAAGCGCGAGACATTTTTTTAGATGAAGACGGATATAGACATTTTGACCCCTCTTCATCCCTCAAAACTATTAGAACTATTTGCAGACTGTTTCGATTCCTCCACGATATCGCCCAAACGCTTCATCCGATTCTCCTACTCCAAATGTCAAATAAAAAAATTAAAAAATAAATACATCGTGTTTAGTATTAGGGGGAAGTCCCTAACGCCGGACTGCACCTAGCGTCGGACACTAATAGTATTTCGACAAGTCGCGGCGCGATAGATACAAAGATGGGTGAAAAGGGTGCGGCTACGTCTTTGTATCGATCGCGCCGCGTGTTGTCGAGATACTATTAGTATCTGACGCTAGGTGCCGTCTGGCGTTAGCGGAGTTACCCCTAAATGAAAGTTCTGATTAAGTACATTTCGAAAATATATAGGTTACTATATATCAAAGTCAATGCGTTTTTTGTTCCAAAGGACTAAACGACATTTGCATCTCATTTACTTACATATATGTATACGAGTATTACATACACGTTTTGTAATGTACTTTTTGTTGGTATGGTTGTTGGCAGTTGGTGGACAGTTTTTTTTATAAAAATGATTTTAGTTACATATGTTTCTTTTAGTAACGGCAGTCGTCTTTTTTATTGATTGTAATTTTTTAAAGTTTTGGGAAGTTAAAAACTTTGAATATTTCGGTAGCTGAAGCGCCCTCTTAACAGTGTGTTACAAAAGCGTTTTTGTTGAGGGATAACTGCGTTAATTAAGCGTCCCTTTAATCCAATTAAGTCGCGGAGCAGCAGTGGCAGTTATATGGCCGGAGTCACATGGCAAGGGAGCCGCCTACTTCGCAGTCACTTCAAATGAATTCTCCGCCCGAAGATTGAATGTAACTGTTCGCCACTCGCTCTAATGAACACATTCTGGGCAGACGCCGCGCTACATCCGGGAACGTATATCCTTACTGTTGATCAGTTGGACTCTTGTCTGTTACAAAGTCGATACGAATTTGTAGCTTGTTTAGGTCTAGCGACCCATCCACTCTGGACCATTTATCATCCACAGGGCGAGTAACTTTGGTTTAGTTCGTTTCATCTTAAAAGACCCAAAAGGTCGACTGATTCTTCGTTTCAAGGTCATACCTAAAAATCCATGTTTCGTCAACTGTCACTATATAGGGGTACTAGCTGGCCCGTGCCCACTTCGTTGGGCGGTAAAACTTTTTACTTGTGATGAAAGTATGAGTGTGGTTTGGTTAGTACTGAGTGCTATGATTTATTTCCTGACTGCCAAAAGAAGGGTTATATTTATACTCTTCATGTATGTATATATTTGCATGCCAATTTAACTATATTACCGTTATTTGTGAGTGTCTTCTTGTGAGTGTCTTATTTGTGAGTGTCTTATCTTTTTAACCATTTATGCAGTAAAAGTGAAATTATATGCAGTAAAAGAGAAAAGTCTTTTGTTTTAAATACTTGAGACGATAAATTTACTTATTTTGATAATAATTCATAATGGTTGATAATATGACCAATAAACATGACCTAACGATTTGAATTATTTTTTTAATTTGAAAATCTACTTTTTGTGACTTAAATATAAAAATTAGACATATGCTATCGCTGACTTTTTTGTAGGCATTATCAAGCTCTACAACTTTTTTTTAGAACTTAATCATATATCTCTCATCGTTAAGGCAGCGTTAGTTAGAAGCGTTTTCGTTTGACCGTTTTTTCCGACTTACTTTGGAAATCCGACTACCACGAAAAAGTCTTTTCATTTTTCGGATTAATATATAGCCTATGACACTCACAAATAACATGGCTATGTATTGCTAAAAGAATTTTTAAAATCGGTTCAGTAGATCCAGAGATCTTCCTACAACGTCACAAACTTTACCGCTTTATATGTATTAGTATAGATAATGTGAAAATTCACTCCACATGACCAAAGAATCGGTGATAACTCCGCAACGCAGTGGGAACGGGCTCTCAAAAGAGCCCGTTCCCACTATGACTAGAACACGAGGGGTTCGAGCGTCGGCGTGTATATCTTGAGTTACTCTATGTGAGCCGAGCAGATAACATTTAGGTCCTCGATGAAAAAGTTGTCCACAAGAGACGATTTCGAGCAAAAAAAAATCGGTAGTGTAGAGCGACACTAGCCGCCTAAATTGATTTTATTAAAAATATATACATAACATAAAAGTACACTGAATAAACTATCTGATATAAATAAGCAGACTGCGTCTAAAATACGGCTATTTTTTGGGAATTACTTACTGCCCCCGCAGTAGGTAATCCCTGACAATATGATAATATAACTTAATTTCTATATGATTCCTCTTCTAAGTTGATGGTTGCGGCCAGAATACAACACCATGCGATGCCCGCATAAACTAATATAACCATTTGCTTTTTAAACATACAAACCAGGAAAAAGTTTCAATGATTTTGAACGCACTAGAAATAAAGTATAAGTAGTTTAAATAAACAATTGCACGATAAAACTAATCTAAATACCGACATCAATACATATCTACATAATTATGAACAGATATCGCTTTGTAGCATTTGAGAACATTTGTTCTCCCGTATGGTCATTTGATCACCCTTCACACATCCACCTTCAAAAACCACGCTTATCCTATGCAAAAAAAATCTCTCCATAAGACCCAAATTAAAGGAAAAAACAATGAATATAGGACGTCAGTTCCTTAAATATAGGATGTCAGTTCGAATTATTTAAACATTTCGAATGTATCCGCGGAAGAAAAATAATATTTTGATACTGCGCTCGTTATCAGCCAGCCATTGTATAGCTTCAATGAATTCAAAACGTTTTCCAAGAAATGGTAGTTTAAGTTTGGGGAACGGGAAAGTCAAACAGATTATGTTGAATACAGTGCTTGGCCGAAGATATTCGTTCGAGTTTTTGGTCAAAAACTCGGATGTGAAAAAAAGTGTCGGATGACGCATTATCGATCTGCAATATTAAATAATTGTTATTTTACAAATCTGCCTATTTCGTGCGAACGTTTGCTGTCACCTCATCTTGAAAAATATTGTTTATTGACTGTTTGCCCCTCTGCAATGAGGAAGGAATTTGAAGGTTAGCATGCATGACGGATTTCGATCAATTCTGTCGTATTTTTTTTGGATTCAACTCGGTATCGTATCGCTATTCTGAAGCTTGTGGCAAGTTTGCATGTTAAACGATTAAATCCATGTTTTTTCGTTACGATACATTGTAGGAATATATGTTACTAATTTCCTCATTCAGGCCATCGACATATTGTAATCGTATATCGATGGTTAACTGTAAGATATCGCTATAGCGGTAAGTCCGCCATTTGTTCAAAAATTGTCTTTTTTATAAAAACTAGTGTAATACTCATTAATTTATGTTTTTATATCACAATACAGTTATTCTATTATATTCTATTATATTCTATAATTAAGGCATGTCTTTAGCAACCTGTATGCGGTCACGTTTTCGAAGATAAATCGCAATGCACACTTGAGTACGACTAACCTAACCTAAGGCTGTAAACTTTTGACGGATTGCGCTAAAACTCTACGCGATAATTAAATATATTCTCACCAAATTTTGATTTTTTTACATGGCTTGTATATGGACCATTTATATGAACAATCAACGGTATTTATTTGCAAGTAAACATAAATAAAATGAACCTAAACACAAGGGTAACGAACTTACACACCGATCATATTCTTTAATTTTTACAAACCATCTATTTTAAAGAAAAAAATTGTGTTGTGGTCCTTTTACCCTGTTAAATTCGTGTTTTTAAACTATATTAGCAAGTATTTTTATCGTTGTAACGATCGATACAATCTTGAACATATAAATCCAAAATACAGTAAAAGCACCGGGTCACTAAATAATGAATCCGGGTCACTAAATAAATTTAATATCTCGGAAACTAAGAATGCTAGCTTTTCAAATATTATTTTTAAGACAATTCAATACTGAAAAATAAAATAATGAAACTCCTAAGTTGCTGTAAATAAACGCAACAAAATATTTTTTTTTTGTTGAAAATCGAACTACGAATACACTGCATTTGTTTTGGATTTTGTTTCTTTAATCTCACAAAAAAAAACAAGCGCCCTTGGTATTCAATATTTAATATTACTATAGCGGTTATTAAATAACCTAGCACTCTTAATTTCCGACATATTTATACGTTTATGTTGGTGGCTTGGATTCATTTCTCTTGAGTGTATATATTTTACGTCAATTTTAAGGGGAAGAGTATTTGATCCTTGTTCCCAGCAGCATTACGCCAATTTTTACAGTCCGAAAAAATTGGGGGAATGGAGCACCTGAAGAAAAAGAAGAAAAATCCACGACTTGGCAAATAGCTATTAGCTAGCCAATTGGATACTTCGCTTTCTCGTTTGATTGCTTGTTTTTTTTGTGTAATTTTTAATTCTTGATTACAGGAAACTTAAAACACTTATAAGGCAAATTAAAGCTTATATAGATACCGTACTGTATACACTTTTTATACATACTATCTGTGTTCTTGCTTGCTGACTCGTTTACGCATGACAATAAATTAAATATATCTGAAAACGCTTGCTTTCGGAAATAGCCCAAAGAACCTGTTTTTATCTATCTGCAAGTGTAGCCTGCAATTGTGAAACATTACAGTGGTGCCTATAAAATATTAGAGTCAACATTTGTCTATTTTTTGTGAATCATATGGATTTTTTTCTGATATCTTTCGAATTAAATTTGATTACAAAGACGTGTACATTTCATCTCATACGTTTCAGTATATCAAAATGATTGCATCTTAAATTCGTCTGACAACTAACCTAACCTCCCTTTGCCATCCTAGTTGCAATCTATCAGGGCGACATGTTTCGCAAGGAGTAAAATCTCAGTTATAACGTTCGGTGCAATGACGTCACATTGCCTGTCTCTTTAATCGTGCGTTTCTCTATCGCACATTTTGATTGATTCCCCATTTTGCACATGCGCAGATGCAGTAGAAAATGCAGCGCTAGGCTTGAAATTAATATTACGAATACCACTGCTGCTCTATGAACTCCGGTTCTTTGGCTTCGCGAAACAGCCAGTAGATTCGTGGCGGCTTGAGTAACAAAATATTTAAAATTGCTACTTATTAGTTTTCAACTTATCAAGATACCTTGTAATCATGCAATTGATGTGAGTTTATTGAGAATATATTTTAATTTATTTTCTAAGTGGCATACTTCATTGTAAATGTGCACTCTAGTTTTAGGGCTGCTGTCCAGTACAAAACAAATATGAGCGTGCATGAAAACCTGAAGAGGAAATACAGTAATCAGATTATATGAATATGCACAGAAAGCAATGAATTCCAGAAAAAAATAAATCCAAATTGGTCTGGCATATCCTTATAATGGGGCTGTCTTCTACAAGCATGATAACCATCGCTTTAGTACCGAAATACAGCAAAAGCAGATGCCCTGGCCAGGGAAATAATCTTAGAATCCCTTCTTGGGCTCAGAACCGGCCATAGGCTTATCGGACTGTCTCTTAAAACTGGCTTCCAAAAAGTGGCTGGAAAGAGAACAGGAAATCTACTGGAAGGACGCCCGGAATAAGACAATCATAACACGACTCCTACTGATTTCGACGCTTTAAACGCCGAGTGCAATGGGACCCTTAATAAAACCGCCCTTTGCAAATACATCTGAACTTGGGAAAACCCTAAATACGAAGAGTCAGCACTATTAGTCCTACCCGACATATTGCCTTCAACAAACACCTGACAACCATCGTCAGCGTCTCTCTTTTGCAGGAAATGTGAAGGGGAATATTTGAATACTCGACATATTTTGGGAAAGTGTCACGCTTTAGCTTTAGGCGGCCTAAGGCTAAAGCTATTAGGAGTCCCATATCCGCATCATCACGAATTTCATACGGCGCTAAACTGTAATGTCAGGCTTGTACGCTAGAGTGGACTATGGAGTTGTCACCTACAGCGGGCGAACCCGCCACCCGAGGACGATATTGATCATTCTTTCAACTGTGGAATGAACGTAGAGACTAAAGGACGCGATAGACGCAATAGAACGCAATAAAACCTAAACTTACCGCGAGGCACTGGGAAGTGAACCCAGCGGGCCCACCTCGCGCCCTTACCGCCAGATTAGGCCGGATTTCTCCGTCCATCCGTTTGGTCACAGTTCCGAAGTCGCTTGTGCAACCTTTACCTGATGATAGTGGTAATTCAGTTTTAAATTATCGCGGACCTTGGCGTCCTTTGTCGGTCTTTCACGCGGGATCGAATAGCCAACGGGTCGTTTTAAGAGTGGGTGACATCAGGTCAACAACCACCTCCGCTACTTAGGAAACGTATAACATCGTTTCCAGATCCCCCCCCCCCCATCCACAGCGATTCGTTGGTGTACAAAGTCGATTGGCTCACGATGGCAGCGCCCGATGATATGAACCTCCTGCCATAGCAGAGGAAGCAGAGTCCTTTCCAGTTCGGTACTCTTCAAGGAGGCTACTGGTTAGGAGTTCAACGGCGAGTTGAACCGACCATAGATAATGAGCAGGTCTTTGTGGCATAACTGCACGGGAACTGTTAACTGCTAAAATATACGGTAGAGTCACAGTATACCGAGAGAACAGTAGACGTGCGATAGGGTGCGAGGGAAGTGCGCAGAGGGGTACGTTTGATTAGCATTACGTCCGTGCGAATGTTGGCGAATCTCTCAAGCGTCCGATCATCTGCGTTGGCGGATGTTTGCGGCCATATGCGAGCCCTTGGACTCGTGACTGTAGGAAGGTGGACTAAAGGGCGCGGATCGAGAACCCTCTACACCAAGGGTTCCCAAACTTATTGACCCCGCGACGCACTTTTTAAAATCACAATATTTTGCGGCCAGCGAGAACTTTTTCAGAAAAGTTAGTGGGTGGTTTGATGTAAAAAATAAACAATTCATTTGTAAGTATCGTAAGTAAGTCTTTATTTTGTAAGAAATTGTAATGTGCGACAACATAAAAAATAGAAACTAAGAACTACGTTTACATACCTACGTACCTACCTACTTCAAAAATCATAAGGTAGGTACGGCGAAATAATTCAGTGTGACGAATGAGCTTGCTTCCTATTTTTCAAAATTACAGTTTTTTCTTCAACTTTAATGCGAGATATTTTTAAGCGCAGAGAATTTGACAAATCTAGCTTGTTCCTGTACTTTGTCTTTATACTTGTCATAGCAGAAAAACCTACTTCACACAAATACGACGTTGTAAATTGGAGTAGAACTTTTACTACCTCGGCATAAATGTGCGGATGTGTAGCACGTATAGACAGAATTGTGTCAAGCGTTGTCGATTGAATGTACTTTTCAAGTCTGAATGTACTTGTCAGAAGATACCTAATCTTCTGACAAGTCAAATAACTCTTCATCGGCATTAATTGACAGTACAGTTTCAAGGTTACGAGTTTTATGTTCTATTATTTTCAAGTGCTATCTTTACTTTATTTCTTTATTTTATTTTATTATATTGTCTGTAGGTATCCTAAATATAGTTAGACTCCTTCATTGTGAGTGACCCACAGCCCGGACACCTGGGACGGTTCAATGTATCTTCTCAGCAGCTGGTGCCAAAAGACGGTGGCATCACCATCAGCGGATAACCCTGGAGTATAAAAACAACTATAGCTGTCAACTGCAACGGGCGAACCCGTTACCTCAGGAAGTTTTAATGATATTAGATCGTTTTATCTCCAGTGAGGTGCGCGTAGAAGCCTTGGGACGAAAACAGTCCACCGTCTAGTTACGCCACTCGCCCGTAAGAAGCCAACGCCTTACCGCGAGATAACCAGGTTAATCACCCATCGGGCCGACAATTTCAACCAGATTTCCCTGGTCTCTCGACTGGTTACAGGTTCGAGGTCGCTTGCGCGATCCTTTTCCTTATGTAGCGGTGATACGGTGTCTACCGAATCTATCGCAGACCACGGCCTTCTTTGCCCGGCTGTTCACCCGGTATCAGGTAGCCGATTGGTCGTTTCAAGATTAGTTGCCGTAAAGTAAAAAACTAGCCCCGCTCTATAGGAGACAGTAGTGTTACCAGACTCCCCCGGTTGTCGGTCAGAATGCACAATCGATTGGCTGGCGCCGCACGGTGCGCAAACCGTCCAGGAGCGCCCGAAGGTTGACTCCTATGGGAGACTGGCCAGCAGGCCAGCGTTTTACCCTGGATCGCACTTCTGCGTTGAGGCCGCCGGATGGTTGTTGACCCGTGCGTTTGTCCGACCCTATATAAATGGGTCTTAATGGCCAAACTGCAACAGGGCCCATTAGCTCCCAGTATAAAACGAATAATTTGAGCTGTCAACTACAACGGGCGAACCCGTTACCTCAGGAAGTTTTAACGAAATATGATCGTTCTATCCCCCGTGAAGTGAGCGCAGAAGACTTATAACAAAAACAGTCCACCGTCAAAATCCGCCACATGCCCGTAAGAGGCCAACGCCTTATCCGCGAGATAGATTAACATTTTGAACATTACTTTCGTTTTTTTTTAAATTATTATTATTCTTATTTGTACAACAAAGTACGGTTGAGAAAACGTAATTTTACAGTCAGCTATTTGTATGGCAGTTTCCATTTCCTTCGTATTTACGGCAAGCTATAGACGAATAAAGCACATTTACGAAAGAATTTTTGAGTTCGAAAAACATGCAAATTTAATTTCGTTGTTCCAAAAAAAAACTGTTAAAAGGAATGTGATATAACGTTAGCATGGTTCCAATCGGCCGAGAAAATTGATCCAAAATCACAACTTCGACAGAAACGGTGAGAAAATCGGCCGTCAGCAATACAGATCATATATTATAGGACGTTCCATTGTAGTATTATTTTTTCAATTATTCTAATGATGTTCACACCTCTTTAATACTTGCGACACAACGTAATTGTGCGTCTATAACATACTTCTGGCATGGCCTGTATAAAGTTAATGACATTCGCCTACTCGATCAAAGAGTGCGAATGAGTGGATTAATAGCGTCTGAGACATTAACTGGCTAATGTCGGTGTTGGGCGGTTAATATTCAGGGCGTATAAGACACGTATGCCGTATGCATGTGGCCGCTGTACTGCTATGGGTGTAAAACGCAGTGAGCAATCCCAGTAATGGCTAGCCCGTCAGCAAATTAGATCCACGTCGCGACCGGAGAACATCCACCAAAAATAACCAAAGAATGAGCTATGTCCGCCGCGCTGGCTATACACTATGGGGAAAGCCACCACTATCCTATATAATAAAAGTGAGTATTATAGTCCGAGAATATGATATCCAAACTATTCGTTTTCAGGGAAGAAATCCGGAAGTTTTTTTCTCAACGGGTTTATACATAATTTTGGTGCTGAATCCAACTTTCATACCTTGCCAGAGGCGAGCTTACTTCAGGAATCGCGAAAAAACATATTTTTTGCACCAATTGTAGGTTTTCGCTTATTACCCGCGAACAATGCGTGTTTTGATAAAAACTATTCCATACAAAATGAAAGCTATAAACAATTTACATTTATGGATTTAATTTCTTAGATGTTTCAAACCGCTGCTAGAGCGTGCTTAAATATTGTCACTTTTTCGATTTTAGTGAAAAACGCTAGAAATATGAACTTTATATGCCTTTATATGGTTTTCTTAGGTCACATTTAGTTCTATAGCAATCGTAGTCGTGAGGTGCGTAGTCGGTGACCTACGCACCTTACGACTAAGGTGAGCCCGCCACCTTTGACTGAGGTTAGCTGAGGTGAAAAACTGACTGAAGAGAGCCCGCCAGTTTTTGAAAAACCACTAACTGCCATGTTAGTTACATCTGCAAATCGTGAATTAAACTGAATTTGTTAGTGAAAAATAGTACAGTACGTTGGGTTCCAATTTAAAGTAGGCACAATTTCCTACAATTTACATATACGTAACTTATTTCTACAATTTTCCAAACCGCCGCTAGAGCGCGCTCAACTTTTAGGGGAAAGCGCAGGAAAAACTATTTTGAAAGTGCGGTAAAACCGCGATATGAATTTTATATGCCTAATGCCGGGTTACCTGGTAGCCACGCTATTTTGTAATGAACGAGGAGTTACCTACGTACAATCAGAATCAGATTGAAGGTGAAATTCGTCCTCACTCAGGAACAGTGAAAGCACAACTCATTGAAGAGTATGCCGGTGATGTCAATACATCGACAATGCCGGTGATGTAAAACAGCGACTACCCCTTACATTGTGTATTTTAAGGCCACAGGGTACAAGCATTGATTTAAAAAAAATCAATGGTACAAGCTTTTTACAAACTGTTCGTACGAAGAACCTTACGGCGACTGCTCTTGAAATGACCATTGGCCATCCGATCCCGGTTCAGAGTCGGGCAAAGGATGCCTTGGTCCGCGATAGATTCGGTGCACACCGTTTCACCGCTTCGTAAGGGAGAGGACCGCGCAAGCGACCTCGAACTCGGAACCAATCGAGAGACCGGAGAAATCTGGTCACAATTGGAAGCAAGGTAACATACTGGCTATCTCGAGGTAAAGGCGTTGGCTTCTTGCGGGTTATGGCGTAGCTAGACGTCGGATTTGTAATGTCCAAAGTCTTCTACGCTCACTGCACGGTCGATAGAACGATGAATCGTTAAAACGTCCTGCGGTGACAGGTTCGCCCGTTGTGGTTGACATCTCAATATGTTCGTATGAAGAGAATATTCGTATGCTCAAGAAATTATAAAATATGTTCAAACAGCAGCAGCTATAATCACACGACACGAAACGGTACACTCTATCCGATAATTTTTTGGATGGCCTTGAGAACCTCATTCCAGAATCTCTAAGAGCTTTTGCAGATCCCGTTGTGATGACCAAGAAGAAAGGGAATATTGAAAAATGGAGGAAGAAGTCACTTGCACCAGCCAGCCGACTGCTTACTTTGAGCAGTTTGACCAATGTCATATGTATTTCCTCTGCAAGTTGAGGTTGCAGGATTTTTGTATAGAAAGTTTGGATAGCGCAGTTTACTTGATGTGATCAGTTTTTTGGGGTTTTGCTCAACATATTTGGAGGCCACACGCTTTGACATGTCTTCCATCGTGCAACCACATCTGTCTGTTAATCAACCAACACTTTCCTAACTGGTTTATGACGACGCAGATTTCAATGTGCGAACCATTGATTCCATTCCATTCAATGGATGGCATACTATGGATATTTTATATATTTTTTAAAAATTAGACATTAAATTTTAGTTTTTACCTACGCTTTAATTCAAATTAATTTAAATTAAAGCAATTCACAACTAAACCAACACAATATCATATAACTAAACCACCTAATTCAAATACAGAAATTAAACTCAATTATTAATAAATGATGTCTGCCCTCTGTCCGATGTCGCCAAACTAAACAAAGTTTGTGCATAGGCAGATATTCCATAAAAAAAAATTAGTGAACCCTAAAAATGTTTAATTTTATTTTTTTGTAAATATTCATAATATTATATAATAAAATATAAGTACGGGGTTTTTTTTAATAAGCGTTACTGTGCATCCAGCTCAACAATAAAAACAATTAATATCGTTTCTTGAAAATATGTTTTTTAGACAAATAAAAAATATAAGAGTAACACCTAAACCAAAAAAGTTGTACATTATTTTACAGTCAGTTTTTCATGAGAATAGTCTAATATAAAGTAGAAGTACCTAACTTAAATAAAAGTTTTCTTTCTCGTTCCACCAACGCCTTTTCATTGCGCCTTAGGCGGATTCTAGCTTTGCGTTTTTAGCGTGTTTCCAGCCGTATAAATAAGGAAAAAATACGGGAAATACGAGGTAATTTATTATTGGGAAAAATGGCAAAGAAAAACGAGAAATTTTGAATAAAAATACCTATATTCCGTTTAAAAAAGGAGGAATACGCCTTTGGAGTAATAAAATGCGCGTAGATGAATTAGCTACCCAACGCATGATTTGAAAGCTCGGCGCGCCACCGCTTAGCGACCGCCCTGGGATTCTTAAAATAAGGGTAGTCCTGATGGACGAATTTTCATCACATTGCGCAAACTGTATAATTTGAAATATGATAGCTTGCGCGGGAAACATAAACTCCGGCAGCGCGCCAAATATAAAGGAAACTAGCAATAATAATATGTACAATCGCCATCGTTACAACGCCAATGTAGATTATTTTATTATCATCTACTGTATTTCATCTATGCAGAGTACATATGTTTATGTAATTTGTTTTTATAATTTAGGTTTGTTACTAAGTTTTCTCAATTTTATAAAACACATTTTTTTTAAACATGCAAAGACAAAAAAAAATCACATGTGTGCCTCGTTCTTGACTCATATAAATTAAATAAATGATCTGCGCATGATTAATAGCAAAATTTTGGTTCCTGAGAACACCTCTAGAATGTGACACTGACCATTCCTTAATTGAGAAATAAACAATAAAAATGAACATGAGCTTCTACGTATCATAATTCTTATATTTTACTGTAGGTCTTTCTACATCAACTAAGTTTTAATCGTTTATTCATTTTAATTTAATATTCTTATAGATTTATGATGGTGATTTTATTTTATTTTAAAAGTACTCCTTGGAATCTACCATTTTGATAAATAGTTAAAATATACTCGTATTTTAAAGTGTTGCGTAATGCAATTTATTTTATGAAAGATAACTTTTTACTTTAGTTTTAAATTTTATTGTTTTGGTCATTTTTGTGTAATTTTACTGGATTGTTGTATTTGTACTATATTGTTTAGATTATTGTATTGGAGTATTTTTATTATAGAAAAGATATTTACATTCTCGGCTTTTAGTTTACTCTAGTAATTCCTATTTGAACTGTATTAAATGCCTATTCATTAGATTCAATTTTATTTTCTTCTTTATAACGTTTTAATCGTTTAGGTGATGATTTTGATTTGGTCGATATAAACTGTATTCCTTATGATTATTGTTTAATGTTTAATTAATTGTTTATATGCAATTTAATGTGCCAGTATTGTAGCTTACGTAATTTAATATTTAGGTTGGTAATTTATTAATATAATTCGTTATCCAGTACGTATGTTCTTTTTGCTGCTAATACGACAAATTAATTATGTGCTTTTATTTTATTTAATTGTTATTTTTTATCTGTCTGACGCGATACTAAATAAGAAGAACATATTATGAATTGCAGAATCGTGTGCTGCTATGCCGGTGGTGAAACGTTCTTTCAGGCAATTTGTTGTCCGCCAGACGCGGCAACACAAAGAGAAGAGGGCGAAGCAACGCCGCCCGTGGCTTCCGTCCGAACGATTTATTCGTCGCTCGCGACGTTTGAATTTGTCCAAAGAAACAAAGTGATTTTTCAAACGCCTCCGACACCGACAACCGACTACGCGATCCCCAATCGACCGCGCATCGTCAAATTACTCAAAAGAGCGCAAAACGCTTTTTAATTAATTAATTTCCTGAAAGATTGCTTCATCGATCGCGGATTCTTTTACCTTATGGTCTATCTATAAAGCAGATAAAGCTAGAAGCCATATTAATGGCTTCGGAAGTCTTATTATAAAAATAATATACTGCTCTATAAAAAAATGACCCTACTTTCTTTAGTCGTGTTTAAATTGTTAAAATTTACTTAACTTAAGTAAAATTTATCTTTAGATTATGAAACCATTATATGTAACGTCCGTGGCCGCTTTGAAACACTGGATTCCGTCAGATCAGCGAAATTACACAGCATCGGGCGTGGTCAGTATTTGAATGGGTGACCGCCTGAGTACTGCCGTGGTGTTATAAAAGCCTAATGGCTGTAAGATAATTGTCGTTAGACATTAAGGACATGTTATTGAAAAAACATTTTAAATAACGTTTCATAAAATTACATATTAAATTACAATTATGTAAAATTGACGTCTTACTTAGAGCAGGCACTGCCTAGTTAGGAGTGACGCAGAATCATTGTGTTTTAAAATATTTCTTATGTAATTTATTGATGTAATCATTTGAAAAATGAGTTCGTTTTATTGGTGAAGAAGTAAAAATTTCGATATGTAGTTCACATAGTATTTTACCGGATCGCTTAGGGATGAAAAGGTATCCGAATGCTAGGAAACTAGAATGATTACTTAAGGATGTGCAGAAAAAACTAGACTGAAAATTTCACGACGCTCATTGCTTCATTACATTAGGATCTTGATCATTTTTCTATTCGATTCATAACTATGAACAAAACGTGTCCATTACGATCCTGAAACAAAACAACATTCCGTGACCTGGAGACATCCATCATCTCCAACGCCTAAGAAATTCAAGGTCATTCCATCCGTCGGTAAGATTATGGGCTCTCTTTTCTGGGACAGTCAAGGGGCTGTGATGACTGAATACTTGATCATGAAGCTATATTACGGGGGCTGTATAATATCCTGAACAAATAAAAAAATACGAAATAAAATACTGACAACCTGAAAAGACAATTTTTTTTTCAGTAAGACAACCCCCCAACACATGTCCAGAGTTGATATGGCTGCCATTGAAGAAGCTGGCTTTGAAATACTCGAACATCATTCCATACTCGACGAACCCTGCACCAGTGAATGCTATTTCCAATATTAAAGGCACATCTGAGCGGTGAAAAATTTGAAGATGATGATAAGGTACTAGCAGCAGTTCAGGATTTTTTACGTCATCGGGATGAAGATTTTTTTAGGCAGGTTATTTTAAACCTGAAAGGTGGCATAGTGGTTAGGTCGCCTGATCTTACGTTGTAAGATCCCGGGTTCGATTCCCGGCTGGGTCACCATTTTCCCTTGGGATCTAATTAACGGAATTGCATTTTCAATTCTGTCGATCGAATGCACACACTTACACACATGTTACATGTATACATATAAACACTTCATAGTAGGGTTGGTTGTGTCTAATGGTTGCAAATCAGAAGTAGTGTGACTAGGTAAACAAAGTAATTGTACATCATTGTTCCAAGCAGTTTATAGCATAATGACAGAACTTGGGTGCGATGAATGACCATATAAAATCAATAATAGGTACCATATGCCAAATTTCAAAATGTTAGGAAATAAAAAAAACTTTTAATTTTAATTCTTCTTGGTTTTTGATAATTTAACTTATATAAATGCAATTTGGTAAAACAAGCCATCATAAAAAATGTTACTTTTATGAAATAATATACGTGAAATTATTAGTATTAAAATATTGTTAGTATGTAATAAAAATTCCGAGCTTTCATTCCGAGCTTTATTCAAACTAAATATCCCTGATCATATATCTGTAATCGGCGTCACAAGCTTTTGTAATATTCATAGTACAGAATCAAACGTTCTTAAAAGTTGTTGTTATTTAAGAGCTACTTCGGTTCTTGTTTCTATATTTAATTATGTATATTTCTTTATTATGTATGTTCTACAGTTAAGTCATAACGTTGCTTCTTTTAACTATCTCGATATTATAATTTTGGAGTTTATTTTTTGTGTTGGTATTACTGTTATTTTTTTGTTATATACGTAGTTTTATTAAGTATTGCCGGTTTAATTAAACTGGAAATACTTTTCCGTACATTGATTATTAAGTGTATATACAATCCATATCCATGAACCACACCTTATCCACAGTTTGGAAATGGAAACCCTGGAAAAACTTCAACGCAATTTACTATGTATTTAAAGTAACATTTTTTATGATGGCTTGTTTTACCAAATTGCATTTATATAAGTTAAATTATCAAAAACCAAGAAGAATTAAAATTAAAAGTTTTTTTTATTTCCTAACATTTTGAAGTTTGGCATATGGCGCGTTTCAGTAATCATGCATTCAATTATAATAACATTTTTGTTGATATAGATTGGTTGAACCAAATATTTGAATTTAAACACGTCTAATCCAGGTAATGAAAAGTTTAGTCTTTGGTCGTATATTATTCCATTTACCTTATATACACTAGAAAAATTACGTAGATACGTGGCTCCTTAAATAACAAACTCGTTAAGTGTAATAATGGCTAAGCAAGGAAACTAGATGGTTTCATGAAGTCCCTACGCCATGGTTGATAACGGTGCTAACGGCTACGTCATAAAGAAGAAAGATGTCATAGGTGGTCTGTCAAATGTGGTTGCCGAATTGGCGATTTTGGTGATGGTATACGCAATAAATGTCTAGAGTGGTTTGACTGCCTATGCGCCAAAATCCGTCATTGTCTTACTAGAAATGTAGCCGTTTACTTGTCAATTATATGAGGTATGAGGGGCTTCTTTATCGACCATTATGTAAGTATATAAGTAGTATAAATAAGGTGTTTTGACCCGGTTGCTACGTAAGTTGATAACCTTATGACACAGGAATCCCTTATTGATACTCCTTATTCTATTATTGACGGATTGAATAAAATGGATTGTAAAGAGTACGCCCATGTCAGTGTCTTTCTCCGATTGAGACTTACAACTTAACACCCTTATATAAGTCGTTTTATGGAGCATATACATCAAAGAGGAAGAAGTCAGCCGTCTTAGTTTAGTGCGAATGGTGGGTATAGTGTGTCCATCGTAAAATGGAGTATAGGCGGCCCTGTTCCCGGCCACCATAACTCACAGGCCGATGGGGCGTGACCGACCAGCGAGACACTAAAGGAAACCGACATCACGGGATGCGGCGCACGCGCCCACATCCACGCATCCAAACTATACACATACACACACACTATCCTATATAATAAAAACATATTGTTTTAGCGTTCGTAGAGAATAACTAGATTTTCCCCTAAAGGATAGTTGCATACATGATATCGCACTATTCTGTATCAAGGAACCATTGCAATTGGGAGCTAGGGAGATTGATTCTAAACTGATTTTAAAGATGTTTTAGTCTATTTAATATTGTTTTATTATAATTAGGAATTATACAGTGGACATGAAAATAATACTGAAATCGGAACACGAAAACAACGCAGAAATCTGGGTTACAGGAAACAACTAAATGCTAAAATATCGAGTTGGATATATAGGCAATTCCTCTAGGTAGGGGATTTAATACGATGGCCATAAATTAGAGAAAATCATTTTGCTTATTTCGAATTTTCAGCAAAAGATGTCAAAACCCAACTCCAATCAATACTCGAAAACGCGCTCTCCTAGCTTGAATCATTACTTTGACAAATATCAAAATTTATTTGACGTCGCTCGCGTATATTTTTCCTTCGCGGATTTTTTTATCTGTAAAAACTTGAATTACTATTCATATTTCTATCGGTTGGGTCAATTAAATTAAGCCCTTTTAAATTGTGAATATTGTTTAGTACACATGTGGTATATTTCTATAATTATTTAAAATATTTTTAACAAATATCTCAGAGAAGATCAAGCAGTTCGGGAAGTTCTACATTACAATCCGATGGATTCTATACATTGATCTTCCCTGGATTAGCTAAGGAAGCAATGGTATACGAGTGTTAACTCAGCTAGGCAGCGGCTGAACAGTGAATTCTTTAGCATTAATTGTTGAATAATTTTCGATACATTTTTAATCGATAGCTTTAATTGAAAGATCACAGATGTTTCTACAACGTTATTTAAACGTGAAAACCTTTAATTGGCTCTCAGTTATGTTACTCCGGCTTTTTGTTAAATTATAATTAGCTGTTGGTTTTCCTATAAATAAATAAATAAATATATGCTTCAGATATCGTGTAAATATTTATACCGAATAATTTTGAAGACAAGATCAGTAGGTATTTTGTCTATGACAAAAAAGTTCACCCACCAACTCTATAACTTAATAGCAAATATCCTTCCTGAATCACAAAATCACTCGATTAGATCTTAATTGCGAGCGAAATAAAAATGAAAATGAATTATTTTATAAAAAATCGGTTTATGCTTTCTCTAAAAAACTATATGATATTGAATTATTTAAATAATTTGATAAATTGAATAATTTTAAATTTGATATTTTTTTTAGTTTTATAAGGTGATATAAGGAAGCTGCGGTCAGAATTTAGTCAGCCAAATGTCAGCCAAAATTAAGTCAGAATTTAGTCAGCCAAATTTAGTAATGCCCTTATTTTAATGAAAAGAAAAAATCAGCTCCTCCCTGTGGGTTGGGAGGATTTATCCTAATCCTAACCTTTCGGAAACCAGCCCCCGCGCGCAAAAATGGAGCCGAACAATTTTCGGACAATTTTGTATTATCAATATTGTTAATAACAATATTTTTTTCATGAATTATCTCTTGTTACCTAATAATTAATCTTGTTAGTCATGTATATCATATATTTATATAATATATATCAAGGCCAGAAAAAATGGCTACGCGCGGATCTGTTAACCACTGCAACCACCGATTGAGGTTTTTGGCGCTAATGGAGTATTTATAAGGCAATATTTTTTTTTTGTTAAACCATTTTTTTTAATATGATAGTTTTTTGTATATTCTCGACAAAATACTAGATGAGCGTCCTCCTCCCCGCAATAGTGTACTGAAAATCATGTCAAAAGTCTGTTGAACCTATTTGAACCTAGTCTAATACGTGTATTAACCGGCTAATAATCGTAGTAGCCTATTTCGCTTATAATCTGTAACATGGACAGACGAAAGCGCCCTTTCAACTCACCGCGCTTAAAAGTCACAAATCATTTCTTACGTTCGCTCGCTTATGTGACCGACATATTTTATTGCATTTATTTTTAGTACCATTTTTAGACAAAGCGTATCTCTGTAGTTTGATTGCTTAAACTAAAGTGAGTGAAACGTCTTTCGTGAGCACAAATTTTCACCCGACGACAAAAAAAAAATCAGTTTATTTAATTCAATTCTTTATTGAGAAATCACACAGTATTAGAGTAATTATATTTACAAAATGTATACATATTTACAACACTTTAAAACGTTACGGATTTCAATAACATTACATTAATTACATTTTAAAAAACTACTTAATAAAACTAATGTACCTTCAATTTTAGTACTACATAAGAGTCTAGTATTCAGGGTGTGTGTGTATGTGTTTGTGGAAGTGTGTTGAGCGTGTGGTTGTGGAGTGCGAGCGTGTATAATATTAGTAATGGTGTATATAACATATAATAATAATAATCAATAAAAATAGCTAAAACGAATAGTCAGCTTATTGTATCGGTTAGAGTTTGATTTACGGAGTGTTTATAAGTGATTAAGGAATTATGAAACACATCAATATCATTTAAATGGGTATTAAAAGCTAACAGCAGCGTGTGATTACTCCATTCCTTGATGCATTATTTTTAAAACGCGGCAATCGAAACAGGTCAAATGGGCGTTTTGTCCTCATTGGGGCTTTAATATTGATCTCTCCCACCAAATTAGAGCAATCGAATTTTATAGAGGCACAGCGCATCATTCAAGTTGCGCCGATATTATAACGAATTTATTTTAAGCAGCTGCCCAGCAGTTTCACCCGCGTGGTGATGGAAAATTGTGATAATGATGTTAGAAAACCATATATCTTTATAAATTATAGCCTATGTCTTATTCTGATGTGTAAGCTATATTATTGTAAATTTTCATCAAAATCCATTCAGTAGTTTTTGCGTGAAAGAATAACAAACATCCATACATACATACAAACTTTCGCGTTTATAATATTACTAGCTGCGCCCAGCGGTTTTACCCGCGTGGTGATGGAAAATTATGATAATGGTGATAGAAAACCATATATCTTTATAAATTATAGCCTATGTGTTATTCTGATGTATGTAATATATATATGTGTATTGTAAAGTTTCATCAAAATCCATTCAGTAGTTTTTGCGTGAAAGAGTAACAAACATCCATATAGATAGTAGGATAGAATTTAAATTTCGAATGTCAATTTCTTAGATTTTTTCCTCCTTATTTGACATTTATCGTTATATTTTAGATAATTCACACTATATCTTTATAAATTATAGCCTATGTGTTATTCTGATGTGTAAGCTATATTATTGTAAAGTTTCATCAAAATTCATTCAGTAGTTTTTGCGTGAAAGAGTAACAAACATCCATACAAACATACAAACTTTCGCGTTTATAATATTAGTAGGATAGTAAGGCCGCCTCATCGGTAGTATTACAATGACTTTTCGTCTTGAAATTTAAATATCGAACGAACTTATTTAGGATACTTTGCAGTCGGTTAATATGGACCTAATAATAAGGGAGACCATATTGGAAAAGCAAACTCAAGGAGAGATTGGACAAACGCATTGTATAATAACTTCAATATTAATGGGTCGTTGCGCGAATTATGAAGCCAAGCATTTTACTAGATTTTTCGGCAATAGCTGCAATATGTGCCCGAAAGCTTAATCTGTCATTTAAAACTACACCCAGATAATAAAATGCGTTGCTCGCGTACAGGTCATTATAATGCATAGTCTGTGGGAAAGCGGGACTTGACTTGATTTTTGTTATAACGCCAAAAAGATTTTGCATCGCTTTTTATTTTTAGCTTAGTTGCATTGATATACTTATTAAAGCAGTATTTGGTAATATTTGTTTGTCTAGCGCGTAGGATGGAGAAGGATTCATAGTCTAATGGGTTTTTATATTTTTTCCATTTCCTTTGTTACTGTGATTTCTCCTTAATTACGTTTATAAGAGGTTAACCATACCAAATGGGGTAGCTATTGCTATTTATTTGTTTTAAAGGGATACGATCTGCGATAATTTTAATTAAAATACCTGAAAACCATATTTTAGAATACACTCATATTATAGAATACACGAAACCTATACACGATGGCGGAAAACATTTGTGTAACCCTTTCCGTTGCCGGTCGCGAAATTATTACTAATTCTTTGGTCGCTCGGAGTGTATTTCCAGTACCGTATCCGACACCTCCCCTACTCGATGACGTAATCACAAAAACATGCAAGTCAAAACACTTAGCAAAGGACGATGGTCTATTTTTAATATATACAAGCCAATTCGTGCCCCAACCTTCGGACCAAGAAATGTACGCTAATATTTGCGTACAACAGAAGTGTCACGTCGCTCAATGTGGCGGTTTTTTTTAAATATAGGAGCCTATTTAATAAAGACGTTTTCTCGTCAAAATGCGCTAAAATTTCTTACGAAATACGTCGTCAGAAAATTCATTAACTTTTGTCTCGCGATTCCCTGGCATTTTTTGTTTCGACCGAATTTAGTGCATTTTGTGGTAAATTTACTTTTATTTTGATATTTGTGTTAATTAAAATCGATTAGAAACTAGTTATACGTTATATTTTTCAAAAGCGCTTGTTTGGTGGGGTCTTGGCTGATGGGCCTCCTATTTTCAACTATATATTTGTAAAATTGCGCTTAAATTAGGGACAAAAAGTGACAAATGAATTTTTTTTTTAAAAAAACCAACGTTACTACATTGCGTACACACGCTGAACGTTAATAAACAATAATAGTATATAATTTTGTTTTTTCCTACGGATTCTATGAAATATATAAGTCTATTCTATTACCCTGGAAAGAACGGTCAAAGAAAACCAGAACCCACTTTATTGGTACTTGACCTGTTTGTTGACCTAGCTATGGTCTCCTTTTGTAGATGATTAGGTAAGGTAATATAACAATTAAATAAGTAAGGTAACAAAAAAAATATATAGTTATATTAGAATTATAATAATATACAACATGTCCCAAAAGTAAACGATATCCCTTGGAGGTCTGATAGGCCAGCTCATAACTATCCAGAAAAACTAAACATGCTTCTAATAAAAGTGTCTTAGTTTTCGAGATATTGGCAATTTTAACAATTTCGAGAAAATCGACTACTCACATTAGTTTTTTCGAGTGATCTTCAAAGATTCTAATTTTCAAACTCGATAACAGAATATCTTTTCTATTGATGACAATCTAAGCATATCTAATAGTTCCTATAATTTGGAAAATAAAATATATAAATCTCAGATTCATGACACTATTATTTTATTAGCTAATTTCGACTCATTATACTTAAAAAAAATGTAAGGCGCATACACGGCAAGTTATTTAAAACATTGCGCCTTTACTGAAGTCTTTAAAATAGTATCATATTTGCCAGTAATTAACACGCTAAGATCGATCACGTTGTTTTTTTTTATTTAATTTATTTATAACTTGTTGATAGGTATTCCTACACATGATTGTGTCAGAATTTTATCAATAAACTCAATTAAATCATATAATTTGTAATATAACAGCTGTTGTGATCATTCGATATGATATTTTTCGGGTTTACATGGGCACGCACCTTAATGTAAATTTAATGGAATACATAATTAAGTAGGTACGCGAAAAAAGCCTTTATATTTACGTCGGTTTTAAATCAAAAGCTTTCAGTCTATATTGTACATTTAAAATTCCATTTTTGATAATGTAGACACAATGTTCTAAAATAAATTTGTAAAAAAAAATGCAAATGGAAGACAAAATGCTGTCATTGACAGATGGATATTATAAAATGCTTTCTGTTTTTTACTGTATATTTTGAATATATTACTCTTCATGGTCAACGAATTTGAAAACTGATTATACACATTTAGCAATGGCGTCAGAGTAAGTTAATTAAAAATTTAAATAGTTTGTGTTAGTTGGACTTGGGTGCCGTGGTATGGATGATGGCGTGAGTGTAATATTAACTATTTAGTAAAATATCTGTAAATAGTTGTACGTGTCAACAAGGCCGTAGCCAGAAAGCAATTTCGGGGGGGGGGGGGGTTTGGTTTGGTTTGGTGGACCAGTGAAAAAAACAATTTTAATAAAAGAAATAAAATGGTGTTACTTATCATATACATTTAATAGAAAACCATTACATTTACAATTACAAAATTAAATGTAATCTTCTAGCTTTCTTTGCAGCGAACGAATCAATTACCTCCTCGGTGTCGATGTCCATTCTGCGGTGGATTGACACTAACGCCAAACCGTTTAGTCTTTCCTGGTGTGTAGAGTTTCTTAAATAGGTTTTGAGGCGTTTCAGAGAAGAGAAAGTCCTCTCAGGGGTACATGTGGAAACAGGCAGTGTCGCCAATATCTTTAAAAGTTTGTGAATGTTTGGAAACAAGGCCTGGTTGCATTCTCCGAGAGCTTCAATAGCACATGTTGGTCGATCTACTTCAGATTCGTCCAGCCATTTTATCCGCCACATGTCTAATTCAGCTTTTACAAAGTCGCATTCCAAATGTTTTTTATAGAGCTCAAAGTAGTTTTCTTGATAATTATCATAAATTTGTTCTTTGCAACACACATACGGAATTAAAATGTTGAGAGATGACAATGTAGCTTTATGATTTTGGAATCTCGACTGAAGCTGATCAATGAAATCGTCCAAAAGTGGGATCATTATAGTTATTCTAAAATAAGTCTCAGGATCTTTTGTGTTGTAGTTTGCCCTATGCTCTTGGCTTGACGTTATTCGCGGAATTTTCATTTCCTCGTTTACCGTACTGAGCAAATTCTGTGCATTCTTGAAAAGTTCAGCAAATTTTAAATCAATATTTTGGCGTACATCTTCAATAGTATTTATAATTAAATCGACATGTTGTAAAGCTGCTGCCAAATCGCATAGGGGAGATTGAAGTATTTTGCATAGGTCAGTGTGTATGGGAACAACATTCCTAGGCAACATAAGCTTATAACAAAATCACTTGAAATGACTGATCTCATGAAAGAATTAGCCTTTGACGATGTTTCAGAATCCATTTCAGTGCTTAAGTCGTCTAGTGTATCAACAATAGCTTTATAGATTTCCTTAAATCTTAACAACCCATCGTGATTTTCAACCCAACGGGTCTCGCACATTGCCGTAAGGTTTTTCCATTTTGTTTCGGGGAAGTATTTTTCGATATTCTCTTTTAAGCACTTGGTTCGTTTTGCCGAAGACTTGATGAAATTTCCAACCGATTTTAAAATTCCAATCGTATTTCGAATAGGCTGAACCTGGCAAAAATGACCCAGAGCTAAATTCAATGAATGTGAGCTGCAATGAACGTACAAAGCTTCTGGATGTGACTCACGAATTACTGCCTGCACACCTTTAAAACTTCCTTTCATCGAAGAAGCTCCATCATATCCTTGTCCGATTAAATATTCGCAATCTACTCCCAAAGATTTTAAATCAGATAAAATTGCATTTTCTAAATACTTTCCTTTTGTATTCTCAACTGTTACAAAAGTTAAAAAATCTTCACGCAAGATAAACCCGTTATCTTTTGGCTCGGCATATCTCACACAAATGGACATTTGTTGTTGTCGTGAAACATCAGTAGTTTCATCAACAAGGATTGAAAAAAATTTCGCTGAATTCAATCCTTGCACAACTTTTTTC
The DNA here is from genome assembly GCA_944548615.1 of Micropterix aruncella. NCBI lineage: Eukaryota > Metazoa > Arthropoda > Insecta > Lepidoptera > Micropterigidae > Micropterix > Micropterix aruncella. The sequence goes on along the minus strand of OX155980.1, from coordinate 59,112,316 downwards.
TGGACTATTTCACCACAAATTGCAATAAGTTCATTTTGTATGGTCGGGCTTAAGTAGGTAGCGTTTAACGTCATATTTTCCGTGTGATTTATTAGATTTGAGTCTCCACAACTGCTTCTCATCCGTAAGATAGCACGAAAGTTTCCATCATTTGTTTCCGGCTCAGGATCATTGATTTTTATTGGACCTGAGTCGCACGTACCTCTCAGAGCCAATTCCTGACGTCCACATAATTTAATCGTTTCAATAACCGGAATGAGCCGTTTCCGGTTTTCAGCTGTTTGCACTAAGTATCCGCTATCAATCTGACTCATTATATTTGGTTGAGATTTATTATACACCTTCAAAAAATTATTAGTCAATAATACAGAAGATTTGTGGTACTGGCTATCACTGTGATGTTTGAAATCATGTACAGCATCTTTCCATTTAGTGAGCGGCTGAGTAACTAAGGATTTCAGCTGCTGATGAGAGCCTTTACCTGCTGCGCAATGTCTGGCAAATAATACGCAGTATTTGCATAAAGCACCTTGTTGCCCTATACCTACTCGTGTAAACCAACCACAAGAAGTGTTCAAACCATTGTATTTGAAATTTTAGCTTTCTTTTATCGTCACTTACTGGAAACTTGAATGTCTTTTCTGGCATCCAAGGAGATTTTAACAATCTGTACTTCAAATCATCATCAATTTTGGTGTTTGATCCCGTATAATAACCTACATCTAAAATATGCTGAGAAACATCATCAATAGCCACAGCCGCCACAGGAACGAAACCAGAACTACTTGTAGCAGTATCATTGTCGAAAACACTTGAACACTGATTTTCAGTAGAAACTTCACTTTTTTCACCTTCACCTTCAAGTTTAGATTTTTTAAATAAATATTTGAATAATGTATTTTCTTGCGTCCTTTTTGCCATTTTAAATGTTGAACCGATCTGTAACAATTAAAAAAAGAAGCCAATTATTAATTCCATTTGTACGACATTTAAAGGTTTAAAAGAAAAAGAATACGAGTAGGTTTTATATAGGTAGTCTACTCTTAGAGTCTTAGGCATCAAATCCTTTAAATTTTAATTTTAATTACAAAAAACACTGACACTCAATTCCTACCACTCATTTTATATTTATGCACCTTATTTATACTGTTACGGATGAGAGAGTTTATACGGATGTGTTTATACTATTCGGAAATAAAATGCCGATTCCAAAAATGAGGATTTATTTTCTAAACAATCGTCTAACACACAAAATTTACAACAAAGGTCTGGTAAACGCGCCTCTGTAAACTAAATCAGTCACTATTAATTCACAGCACTATTTTCACTTCAGTGCACTGTATATCGTTTCCATTGCACTGTTTAGCATTTCACCATAGAATGCCCTAGATTATTTACCCTAGAGCATGTACAATTCTGTGAGCGAGTCGCTTTTTTACTAATTTATTGAGAAAATGTATCTGAAACGCGAGCGCACCGCACAGCGCGCGCGTCGTGACACCGCGTCGAGGCATCTAGTTCTTCACTTTATAATCTAGTAAAAGTAAAGATTATTTACCTATCCCATAAAAGGCGTTTCAGGCGGTGCGGTAAATTCGGAACAGCGAACTAACTGGGTGCTGATCGTACGCAAATGATGCTTCCAATCCTTTTCGAAACCACTGTAGCGTAACGAGCGACACAGTCAAGCACTCCCTGTAAATCTGCAAAGCTCACTGCTCGGATCGTCAACGCACGCGCACGCACGACACGAGACCTCAACACATTCACTCACCCCCGCACCGCCCCGCACCCCGCGCCGTGCCATGCCCATTGGCTGCCGGCTTTTGCAAACGCCGCGCGAGCGTATCGTAGTGCGAGTACCAAGCGAGCATAAAGCACAATCGTACATTTTAAAAAACAGTAGGTAGGGAATTTTGTTTGTATTTATTAACTATTGTGTTGTGTATAACAAACAACAGAGTGAGACGGGCGCACTGCATGTAACTAGTTTGCAGTCTCATTGGTACTTACTAAAGATTTTTGTTTTTTTTTAATTTCGGGGGGGATTAATCCCCCTTGATCCCCCCCCCCCCCCCCTGGCTACGGCCTTGCGTGTCAAAATAAAAGCCTTGAGCTTGTGTTTGAAGATTGAAAGATTTTTAATTCTAAAGATTTATTTTTAATTCGAAATATTTATAAAGTTTATTTGGTAATAAATGAAATTTAATATCAAGATTAACAAAAACAATCTGGTTAAGATAATCGGTGAAATACAGACAGTCAACGGAGAGACAACTGTCACAGTATTACACCTACTGTGCCAATAGGATCCCGTTTGCACGAAACTTGATCAAGAGGCCGGTGAAGGTGGATTCCTTCATACTATTGACAACTGTCAGCCATATTGATATTTCTATTTGCATTTTTGACTACTTCACACAAATGACTACTATTTCTTCACATAAATGACTACCAAATGAATAGTATCATACAAGATGCTGTTTGAGTAGATTTCTGGAAAAATGTTTACGGACCATGAAACATATGTGTCCCATAATTTCAAAATCATTTTATAAATTATCGAATACGAATAATTTATAAATTATATTTTTTCAATGTTATTGACATGTCAGAGTCTAAATATTACCCAAAAACATATTAGGTTATTGTTTAAAAATATACCGTTTTTTTAAAAATATCGCAAATAAACAACTATCTCTGGTGATTTTAAATAAATAAATAAAATATTTACGGCGACTTTGTCAATTTGTTGTTTTTCTTTTAGTACGTGTTTTAGTAGGTACATATAATTTCAGACTGAAATAGTAAATTAATCAAATTTTGGAAAACTTGAAACTTTGCATATTAATGAACACTTATGTCCCAAAACTTGACATACATGTTATCTACATTGACTTTAATAGGTTTATGTATCAAAAATTTTGATACTCCACCACAAAGTTTATAGCCCTCAAAGGAAGGTTAATACGGAAGGTATTATGATGTCAAGATTCAATGTGAAATGGATGTTTTTTTTTAACATGAATAACATTTAACGATAATTTGTATTGGAGATTTAAATGAAAGAATACTTGTTTACCGAGTTCTTAAGGCCCTCGCTGCTGATTTTATCTTCTTCTTCTTTTCCTAGACCCTGTCCTTTTGACTTGGGGTCGGCCTTCCTTGTGCTTCTCCTCCACTGAGCACGATCTTGTGCTGTGTCGGCGTCAAGTTGAGCTTCTATCGAATCAATTTCGTCCGATCTTTTTTAAACAGATGGCAGGTGATGTTAAACAATGGTGTATAATATTTGATTTTCTTGAAGGAATGATTTGGATAGTAAGATAGTTACTCTGCCTGAAGGAAAATTACCGGAGACTGATTTCGATCCCCATTCGAATAGAAATGTAGATCTTCCTACGGGGTACGTATGATAAAATATTACTAACTATCAATGTTAAGTATTAGAAAATCGCAGCGGAAAGTACATTGTTGCAAGAATATTCGTCTTTTGTGGATAATATAATTGCATGATCTAGCAACTCAAATATGATAACTTTTTTAAATTTCCGCTAGGGTTTGTTATAACTGGTTGCCAGGGGGAGGAGAGAGGAGGAGGGGGAGGGTAACCCTTGTTTTTTAATCGTAGTCGAAGGAAGTGTCAACACAAACCTATAGAATATTAGTATTTCATATTATTTGCTCTGAATAAATTATGTTTCAAAACCATATTTATATATTTTGACCGAATTTTGACTTCCTCTCTATCCATTTTTTCCTGCGATTATAACAGTTTTTTAAACACCAATTATACTGTCGATCATAATCATATACTGAACATACTATCAATCAATTCTTATCAAAATAATATATTTTTTTTTAAATCAAAACACATAAGGAGCAATTTCTATGTAACTAAGTAGACCAGCCGGTTTGATTGAAAACCGGTCCTATCTACGGTAGTATGATTTATTGTATAGCAACTGCTTGTAATTAATTAGTATTTACCTATTCATGGATACCTGTATATGTATTCAATGCCTTAAAAGAGTTGCCCAAATTACCGGTTGAATTAAACGTAAAACTGATAACTTAACATTTATTTTAAGTGTATCGGTTTTTTATATCACAGACAAACCAGATCTCGTTTTAGTGTAATAAGATATATTTACTGTATTAATTGTGTAATTATTGTGTGAAAATATATTTTTTTTAAAAGTCGTTTTCGTCAGTTTGCTCAATTTAATGAAAAAAAAATGTAATGCGTATTTTTTTTGTAAGCGATGTTTTATTTTAAAAAATACAGACATATTCATTAAACTTTGTAAATGTGACAAAAATGAATTCATTAAGCTTTGGCATGGTCTACGGATACTGAACCTGCTCTTAGTGACAAAAATTTTGATGTAAGCTACTATACCTAATCCATATAATTATGTGTAACCAATCTAAGAAATGCTGTTATAGGGAAAAATAAGGGATGAGTCGTGTCAGGGAGATATGTACCTAATTAATGCGCATCGTGTAATATTATTGCTGCTTGGGATTGTGGAACCATTTATCTACTTTCAGGTATTTATTAACGCTGGTCAACTTGACGAAAGGTGTCATAGGGACAGGTTTACTGACAATGCCACTTGCTATGCATGATGCTGGAATAGCAGGAACCGCAGTACTTTTGATTGTGATGTCTTCCATTGTTATTTACTCGATGCACAGGCTGGTAAAAATTGTACTTTTCAATCTATTTTATTGAAAAAACACTTGGATTTTGGGATCGTTATCACTCGATAATTTGGCCTACATATCCACCTCAGTGGGGTAGGTTTATCCCCTAAATGCTTGGTCAAGAAGTGATGCTGTATATCAAATTCTCAAAAAAAATGTTTTTTTTTACAAAAAAAGATTTATTGGAGATTTGTGTTTACAGTAGATTAGCCTACCTGAAAGGTGTTTTTGTTGATATCCTACAGTTAAATTAAAAATGTATTTATCTCGGTGGTCACCGCCTTCATCAAAAGAGTTTCAACTCAGTTTTTTGGGTTACGTAATCGGCTGTAGCTAAACTTCGAATTTAACAAAACAAAAAAACTTTTAATTTAACGAAACAAATCTAAATTAATGAAAATAATGTAGTTTTTCTTATATAATTTAATGTACAAAATCACCCCTTTAACAAAAGTTCGACCGTACCAAACGCACTGATATAACAAACCAAAAGCTTTGCCATTTAGGCCAGATTAGACCACTAAGATAGGCATTAGACCAGATTAGGTTAGGAAGACTCTACATTATCAAACCAGGCCTAGGAGGCCATGATCTACACATGCAGAAACCTTTGCACTATTATGGCTATTGCCCGTATTACTATCACCTACCTTATAGGTATGAGTAGATAGGGTATTTATTAGACTGCTCAATGCCGTACTACCTTTTGGCAGCTAGGATTTTACTATTAAACGCAAAGTGTAGTTAGCACTCAAAGTTTTAAATATTGATTAATCTTCTTTTATGTTCAGTAGCCCAATAGATAGCGTTCGCCAATCATGCCTATACGGTATCTTAAAATAAAGCAATAGTATAATAATAAACGAATTCTTAAATCATAGCTGTGACTGTTTTAATAGTTTTTACATAAGAATGTCAATTTCGATTTGCTACACAGGTTTCAATTCATAATAATTAGGCGAATAAATGTTCAAATAGTCTAATATATGGCATTCTAATCTCTAAGTATCATTTCGATGATATAGTCAGTCTATGTAGAAATGTAATCAGCCTATGTAAAATTTAATGTCAATTGTTATCATCGATTAATAAATCAGTCCTTTAAAAAAAACCATATCATTATCAATGCCATTCATGACGAAATAAATTGGTATTAGTTTCGCCGGACGAGCAAGTCGCCGGCTCAGAATGATTGGCAAAACATACTATGGAATTCAGCAATCTAGTACCCTATATAATCCAGGAATATATACTTGCGCCCCGTGGAGAGCGACAGCGACCTGAGATATTTAAATACAGAGTCATTCGCGGAAACTTCATTAGCGAAAACGGCGTCAAGGGTTTCCCTCATTGAGCAACCTCATCGCCTATTATTCTTCTTGTTATTATTATTATGCATTCTTTCAAAGCTACTCCTAATGCAATTTTATTTTAATTCTCCAGCTGTGGGTGAACTATCAGATATGCAAATATTTCAAATTCGGCTTTATTGGATACAATCAAGCTTTTCGCATAAGCCTGGCACATGGGCCATCGATTTGCAAATGCTTATCGAAACATTCATCGTAAGTATACTATTTATATATATTTATACCAATACACTTTGACATCAGAGGCACACAAAACGTTCCTTGTACATGTCTACAAAACCGCGCAAGCATGCAAAACAGATTTTGTTAAGACATTATATTTTCTTAGGTTATTTCTTTACCATCTAACCACACAAATTTCATAATTTCCCTGAGTATAGAAGCAAACTTTATTGAACGTAGAAACCTGCATATACACGTTATAACATCCCTATCTACCCCGCCGCTCCCTCAAACCTAACCAAAAAAATCTCTCACTTACGAAGGAAATTCTCTCACTCCACTCCGTTCCATCCAGTCAGGCAAAGTTGCGATTTCCACTGATTATATTTTTAAGCTATTGCATAGCTTTTATCGCGGGCCTAAGCAAGCGCGGCGACCGAATGAAGAAATTTCTTAACGAAAATTAATGATTTTAAACTGATAATTACATCTAAACGAGTAATGCTTACGATTCGAAAAAAATATATGAAATACAAGAACATTTTCCTAATATTCTTAGCTTTGAATATTTTAGTTTTTGTTTATATTAAATAGTGTAATTAATTTGTGAAATTAGGTCTAACCGAACACAAAAACGACTACTACGCAAATACTATCTGGCGTATTATTATGAAACCTGAACCATTTTAGAGATAATTAAATTATCTATCTTTTTATCTACGATTTTTTTCGAATAATCCGGTTTTTTGCTTTATCGAATAAAAATTCGTGCGCGGCGCTCTATCGGAAGACGTTTTTAATTATTCCTAATCATTTGCTTTCGCAGCCGCAAATGATTCGGAATAATTTCAACGTTTTCCGATAGAGCGCGTTTATCTGATATCAGAAAAAATAAAATAAATAAAATAAATAAACAGTTATAATTGCATAAGTTGTTAAAAATGCTATGCAATAGCTTTACAGCGGCAGTCCCCGAGTGCCACACATTTTTTTTTTTTTTTTACATATTTCTACACCGTTCATGAAGCTATAGAAACAGTTCCCGTCCAATATCACAAACGCACCAAAGGTTTCTATTTTTTAAAAGCCCCTGAAAAAGCATTTCATATCCCTAAATTCCTAGCTATCCTACGTGTCATCCCATTCTCTCCTGTCCTTCGCTCCTTGCATATATTCTCTAAATCCTGTTAATTATTATTTCATAATTAGGTCCTCGATTATAATGCCTAATTTGAATAATTATTTTTATAATGTGTATAAATCTGGTGTAATAATTTTATTTGTATTGTGCCTTTTCCTATATTTTGTATTTAAAAGGAAATCAATAATTCATTCATACACTTATCTATAGCTAACCCCTCATTTATTATCTATGTATTTGTATTTATTAGTTCCTTGCCTATGTAATTGGTATGTTTTTATGTTTGAGTTGATATTTCAAATTCAATAAAATTTAATTAAGAGCCATGCTATTTTCCTTTTCCAAACTAGGATTGAAAAAAATATAAAGTATTCTGTGGCCAGCATGAAAAAAATTGAATTTCATAGAAAAGAATATCACAGCCTCTTCTAGCGATGGAAATTGTTGACCGAGTATTTTTTTGGTATCGAGAAGTCACAAGGTGGTAATTCGGGACTGTATGGAGGATGGCTCATGAGTTCTGAGCAACAGTAGGCGCGTATACAATGTTCCTAATAAAAAGGGATCATCCGCTTCGCAGCATTTTACAAACGCGCGCCACTTTCGTTGGGTTCGGGTCAGCTTGAAAGACGGTTGTTAAGGGCTTTTAGAAGGGATGTGGCGCACAATATTGATGTTTTTGTTGTTGACAATTGTCGACGGGCGACCTTAATGAAATTCGTCACTGAGATTGACACGAGCGCGTTCGAATTCTGCAAACCAGCTATAAATTTTCGTTCTGCTTGGTGCTATATCGCCAAATGCAGTCAAACTGCAGCCGAGCGAGGCTCTGCTGAGCTATCAAACTATACTAAAAATCGCAGAAAATCATAATGCGCAATTTTTCACAAATTTAAGATGATGAATAGACTTCATAAATAGAGATGAAATAAACTTTATTCTACAGCCAATGAGTTCCATTTTTAAATGTAATATTTTTAAGCTATTGCATAGCTTTTATCGCGGGCCTAGGCCAGCGCGGCGACCGAATGAAGAAATTTCTTAACGAAAATTAATGATTTTAAACTGTTAATTACGTCTAAACGAGTACTGCTTACGATTCGAAAAAAATATATGTTAAACAAGAACATTTTCCTAATATTCTTAGCTTTGAATATTTTAGATTTTGTTTATATTACATAGTGTAATGAATTTGTGAAATTAGGTCTAACCGAACACAAAAACGACTACTACGCATATACTACCTATATGGCGTATTATCATGAAACCTGCACCATTTAAAAGATAATTTAATTACCTATCTTTTTATCTACGATTTTTTTCCGAATAGTCAAAGAATAGAATAATATCCGTTTTTTTTGCTTTATCGAATAAAATTCGTGCGCGGCGATCTATCGGAAGACGTTTAAATTATTCCAAATCATTTGCTTCCGCAGCAGCAAATGATTCGGAATAATTTCAACGTTTTCCGATAGAGCGCAGTTATCTGATATCAGAAAAAATAAAATAAATAAATAAATATAATTGCATAAGTTGTTAAAAATGTTATGCAATAGCTTTACCGCGGCAGTCCCCGAGTGCAACACGTATTTTTTTTCATTGTTTGTATATGTGGCCAGTTTCCGAAACTTTTAGTATGACCTAACATAGACTAGAAGATGGATACTTAGATATTGGTTATGATAGATTGTATTTATTCACTTTATTTATAACTAGTAAGATTAAATCAAATTAAAATAAGGTGCTATACAGTAGTTGTATCTTATCAAGCTGTGAGATACTTAATAAAAATAGGATGTTCGGTAGCATTAATGTACCTACTTAGTTTGAAAGCAGAAAAGCAGAAGTAAATAGGTAAGGACCTAATACTACATTAGACCGCAATTATTCTAGACAATATGTAATGATTCTAGATTCTGGAACAAGTCATAGCATACTGTATGTTTCTTCTATTAAAAAAATATATATTTTTTCATCCTAGGAAAATCATTACCACGTTCAACGCGATATGCCAAGTAGGCATCTGCATTATCTACTACCTATTCTCTGCAGAAGTTCTTCAAACTGTAAGTAGCTATGATTATATTTTCTAAATAGGTATGCTGATTATATAATTATATTTAGCAATTAATTATAAATTATTTAGATCAGTGGTCCTAAACAAAATAAATCGCAATTGTGATAGCAGTAAATAATAAAATAATATAAATTATAGCTAAATTATAGCTCAAATAATTTAATAATAGCATTAAATAATAAAAAATAAATATTTAAATACAAAATAAAAATAATAAATCGCAATCAGCATTAAAATTTATCATAAAATTCCATTTATAAGAGTGAGACAAATACAATAAACTAAAAGTAAAAGAAAGAGAAAAAGCGAGTTATAAGAAGAAAACCCAAATAGAAAGAAAAGAAATAAAAGAAACATATTAGAAATATATTAAAAATTAATAATATGAAACATCCATGTCGAATTGTAAAGCCCATGACAAATCCATGTCTTTATAAACTTGTTTCTAAATGACAAACAAGAATAAGAGCCATGTCTAATAAACTATAGTGCATTGCTAAGTGTATTTAACCTATGAGTATGTGTGATTACGTCAACGAGCATGGGAGGGGTCGGATAGGGGTCTCAAAATTCCCTTTGCGCGACCAAAGAATCAGTTATAACTCCGCAACGGAAAGGGTTAAACAAGTGATTATTGCGTCTTCGCGCAGGTCAGAAAAAAAGAGTCAAGTGAATAGTTGACTACCAAAGACGTTTTCACGTAAAAAAAGATTACGGTAGTGTAGCGAACCCCATCTTTTATATTTTTTTGTAAAAAGCAAGATAATACGGATTTATTTTTTTTTTAATTCCAAAGAATTATTTTTGATAAAACTTCTTCACTTTAACACAAATTTGAATCCCTCCTATACACTGAGTTTCAAAAATATTTGTTTTTTTTTTTACTGGGAAAATAATAGTTTATTCCGCATAATGTATCTAATACTTAAGACACGTCTTATTATCAGTTCGTTCCATTTTTTAAAAATTTTAGAACCCATATTTTCGGTATCATGGAATTCTTTAGTGCCTAACAATGGCGAAATTAGGACTCGACATAATCAACTTTCATTGTACTGGACCTCGCTCTTAGTTAGCATCCGTCTTTTAGCCGGCATTGAGAAGCCGGCTACCACTTCTACTTCGATATAAAGTTATAATTTTCATGTTAATCTGTTGATATTATGTATTTCACTTCAGCTTGTAAACGAGGATTACGTACCGTGGAACGATATTAGAACTTATCTTTTATTGATTCTCTTGCCTACTATCGTCATGACCATAGTATTCAGAAGTATGAAACTAATCTCTTTTGTATCTCTAATGGGTAAGTATTTTTTAAATATTATTTTGCTAGTTTCACCAATATTAAAAATATAGATGGATGTTTGGCGTTGTCCTATATTGCCATTTCTCAAAACATCCTCCATGCTGAACATGAAGCAAAGGAAGAAAATTCAAAGCAAATGTTGAGTTGAAGATATGATAGACTTCGGCATAAAATTCGACTGGAAACTCCCAAAAAATTATCATCCTCTTGTAACTAGTCGTGGGTTCATCCAATAATTTGAATGGTCGTCTATCAGATGTTATCGTGCGTAGTGTTAATAATATTATGGTATTATATTTATTGACGTTTTTAAGCAGGTATTTTGAGAAAATTTAGCTAAGTCTTGTTTGGGACAAAACAAAAGATAATTCCGTTACCACCAATCAGAACGCAACGCAAGAACATTGTGTTAATTTATTTTGGAACAAAGCTAACTTAGTCTATCAGTTTAAATCAAGGACGGCTAAGTGCTCTGTATTGATATCTTCTTATTAAAATAATACTATAATGAAGATATATTGATGCTTTTATTACTATTTATGCGAAGTTTTAGTTGTTGTTAAGACTGCATGAAAAAATTACCCCAACACTTTGCCGGAAAATAGCCAAGGACTGATTTTATCTGAATATTAATGTCATAAAAAAATCGATGAGCGCTCTCTCTCGGCTGGTAGACGAACCCGTTAGGGTTCCGTTACACAACGCCTCGGGCGACTCGGTTTGTTTTTAGGCTAGCCTTGGGCGGCTCCGCGTTGATATTTGATTAAAATGTATGGCCTAATTTGAATAGTATTCGTGTAGCTTGAGACATTCCAACCAAAATTTTGCAATGTGATTTCGGCTTAACATGGCATCTGTGTACCGAATTTCAAGTCTTTAAGTCTAATATTTCGAGATTGAAATAGTACTAAAGCGCCGCCCGGTGGGCCCATTTCAACCAAAACTATTGCAACTCTTATTATCGCCAAATGATGCCTGCATGCCAAACTTCAGTTCAATCGGACAAAGCGTTTAAGCGCTATCGTGGAGGAATACAAGAAGACACACAGAGACTTAAATCTAGAAATGCTTAAACGTCTCAGGGGGCCCAAAATGGATATTTCCGTCTTTATCGCGATATTTTTTTTAACGCGGCCACAACACATTTCCTCCTCGTTCGGTTAGTGGACCGGAAAAGAAGTAGTCACAAAAAAAAATCTCTCGAACTTCAACTTTTCTCGAAAACGCCTTTCATGGAGTTCTTTGTTTATAGATGTATCGGTTACGTTATACAAACAGTTTTTTTGTCGGTGTATTTAAAGGGAATATAGTCGATGTAATGGCATAGAAAATTATACCGAAAGCACAAAATCTAGGCAACGAACTTGCGTCTGTTGCCTAGATCTGGTGCTGTCGATACAATTTTACGTGGGTGTACGAATCACTATCCAGCCAATTCGGAAATTTTAAAGTAGCTGTTGGCTGCGGATGAGGAGTAGGGCTCTGGGTAAGTAAGCGTCCAGTCCTATGCGTCCGGTGTTGCGAGCACCGGACGCATAGGACTGGACTACTTGTTCCTATTCATGTATATGGATACCTATATCATACATTACATCATTTCACCCGGCGGACAGCTATTTAATTCTAGCAGCGTGCCATTTTAAAAACTATAAAATATATGGTAGGTATACATTATTTTTGTGTCAAATAAAGACATTATCTGATTGAGGATCCTTTAAACTATCGGATACCAGTGTTAACTCAATTTGATCGTCACATGGATTATGCCATCTTGGTTTCTAGGTGACTCATGTTATCATTAACAAATTTCCAAAACAACCTCTCCAAAAGTACCTAAACCACTGAAACTATATCTACTTATATATTTTCAGGCAATGCTCTTGTCTTCGCCGCTCTCATAGTATCAATGATATATTGCCTAATGAACATAACTTCTGAAAAGATTCAGAAAAACAATAAGCAAATTGGATCGTTCCTAAAGATTATGCAGGCTTTCGGAATGTCCGTGTTCTCGTTGGTCTCAGTTGGAGTTGTAAGTATTTTTTTATAATTCTCGGATTCCGGTAGAGTTGCATTCATTTTTTACAGCAGGATATTAAGGTTTACCCCGCGGAACGCTAGAGCAGCGGTACACAACCTTGAGGTTGCGTATATTGTCTCCAAAACAGAAACAAGTCTAAAAATAAGAAACATTTGCAAATGGACAAGATATGGTTTATAAAGGCAAAATCTGAACAATACTCAGAATGTATTTTATGTTCATATTAGTAAGAGACCGTGAAGCTGGTTAAGTGAAATGCACAATGCATCTTGCGGTTAAATCATAATATCAAAACGCCACATTTGTATTAAGTCCAAAAAATCTGCTTATCATCCCACTAGTTTTTATGTCTATTCTGGGGTAGTAATAGTATTAAAAATATTCTGACTTTATCTTTATTAGTATTTTTTTTCTTTCTGTCATTCAGATCACTCATACATTCTTAAAAACTAAAAGAGATGTATTTATATGAATAACTGACCAACCTACGGATAATAAATATATAAAAATGTTAATAAATAAATCCAGAAATAAATAAGCAAATGAATAAAGCAATGCACATTTTTTTTAAACATTCCGTATTATTCCCCTTTGTAATATTGTATTTTTATTGTAATTTAAATCTAATTATTTGGTATAATATATATTATTTTAAATAAATCTATTAAATGCATATATCATATGTATGTATATATTAAGTATCAAATATAGCAAATATCATAGCCTAGTCAGTATGTGAGTTACAATTACTTCGCACTTACTTCTACTATTCGTTATTAGCTACTTGTTAATATATTTTTTCAGAGTTACTCTGCTGACTAATTTCTGCACTTTAGACTCCGCCAAGAAAGAGCAGAAGGAATCATACATACGCTGTGCCAGAAATACATAATGCCGCGTAATGGATTATTCCGCCGGCCGAAAGAGGGCGTTCATCGATTCTATTTGTAAAATTATTATTCATATAAAATCAGTCCTTGGCTACTTGCCGGGAAAATATGGGTTACTCACCCGTTTTTTTAGGAGATCGCATGACAAAGCAAAGCTTTGTCACCATATCGCAAATAAATTTAACAAAATAAATTGTCTTACAGGTAATGGCTGTGGAGGAAAATTGTAAGAATCCCCATCAATACACAATGGCATGTGGAATATTAAATATTGGCCTAATCATACCAGCCACGCTGAACTTTTTAGTTGGCCTAATTGGTTATCTAAATTTTGGGAATCAAGTTTTACCGAATTATATACGTTCGATACCGGCAGAAAATCGGTAAGCTACATGTTTTGGGATTCCGCACCGAAGCGTACCAACGAAACCCTATTGGTGAAATTTCGCTATCTGTCTGTTTGTTTGTGTGTCACCGTCAATGTATGGTTGTATTTTATCTCTGCCAGCCGTAAAGCTTTTGCAATCATCTAGATTAAGAATAAAAATTGAAAACTGTATTTTATTTGGTCATTAACGAGGGGCACCTACCACCTTAAAGATCACATCGCATAATTAGAATAAATGTTTCAATACAAATATAAGAATAGTTAGAAGTTAGAATCCGTTTGGGTTCCCTTACACAACCGTCTCGGGCGGCACGGTTCGTTTCTAGGCTAGCTTTGTGAGGCTCGACATTAATATTTGATTAAAATATAGAGCGGTATTTCAATATTATTAGGGTAGCTTTTATCATCGATAGGGGATCATTTATCGATTGTTTTTGTATATGATTTCATCCCAACAAGTTATCTTTGTATAAAATTTCAACTCTTTAAGTCCAATATTTCGAGATTGAAATATGACTAGTGCGCCCACTAGTGGACCGATTTTAAACACAACCTTTTCAACTCTTATCATCACCAAATGATGCCTGCATGCCAAATTTTAGCTCAATCTGATGAAGCGTTTGGGCGCTATGGTGGAGGAATACACACGCGCACACACACACACACATACACATATACACATAGGCAGACACATAAGAGACAAACAGACAAACAGACAGACAGAATTCATTCTGGAAATGGTCTTAATCGTCTCACTGGGGGGAGAGGGGTCAAAATGGGTATTTCCGTCTTCATGCCGAAAAAAAATATAGCGTGTTCACAATACTTTCCCTCGTCGGCTCCTGGGCCAAAAAAGTAAAAAACCATTTCTCGTACAAAACTTTATTACATACATTTATTTGTTTATTTATTTATTTATTTATTTATTTATTCCATTAGCAAATCAACTTAACAGTTTATACCAATCCGTTGATATGCAATATACACATAGGTAAATATAAAAAAATAAGAGAATTCTTTAAATTAAAGCATAATAGAATTCTTTAAATAATAGAAATCTTAAATTAAATTATCATATTATATGGGCAAAAAATGAAAACGTGCCAAACATTGTATTCTCGTAAAAAATATAAAAAATACCGGGTTTTAGTTTTCAGTTTCGTTTTATAAACGTTCTATTTTTGTATGTAAACCATCGAGATTTCCCCAAAAACAATCACAGCACGAGGGCGAAGTCACTATCGCCTCAACATGTCCCCTCGGGGATTCAGATGCAATACAAATTAATTTTGGAAACACAAAGAAACTAATCGCGACGAATCTTGCCGCGAATGTCGTTAGTTCGCCTATTCTCCGATAGGGGCAACAAAAATCTAGAGAAAATTGCTAGAGCGATTGGATCGCTATATGGTTTTGTAATACTGAAAATTTTTCGGCATTCAATGTGTGTTTTAAATTTATTAAAGTTTGTTTCCGCTTCAGTAGTTTATTAATGTAATTTGTTCATTCATTTCAGAATTGGAACGGCGTCGCTTGTATGTTTCGGCATCTCAGTGTTCCTATCGTTCCCAATTCACTGCTTTCCATTAGTTGATATATTTCGCAAAGAATTTAAGCCAGATATGAACCAATCACGCTTCACTCGAGATGCAATTTTTAAAGCGGGGATAGTGGCAATCTCATGTAAGTATCAATGGGATTTATTTTATAACAATGGGATTTAATGCAAAAATATAGAGATAAAATAATAGATTATTTTGGAGGGGGCCGCTTCGAGCTATCTCATAATCAGTTTCAATGCTCTATCAGCTCACGGGCAGCATAGCAGAAGTTGTAAAATAATCTATTAATTAAAATGTCAACAAATGTTTCTCTTTAATAATTATAATTTAAAACCTTCTTAACAGGTAAGCTAAGTCATAAGCATTTATTATTATTATTATAAGCACATTCACAATATCAGTAAATATTGTACAAGGTATGAATTGAAAGTCTGACTTAATTATTTTCCAATAATATTTTATCATTATTTTAGTCGATTCCGGGAGTGCTCTAAACAATTTGAAAGCTTATATAGAAACATGATATTCGGAATAATGTAAACCGGACCATGGGTCACAGTATACCAGATGGTATACTGTGCTATGGGTAGAGTTATATTATTATGATGACGAGTATAATGGTCGAGGCGATATACATTTGTTTCACACTCAAAGATATTACGCCTCAAAAAATCCTTGGCAGCCATTTTAATTCAAAACCAATAAATCTTAACATAATAAGTAGGTACGGCAAAAAATTGGACTCAGTATGTCACAACACTATTACGGTAAAAATGTTTATGAGCAGTAGAGAATAACCTACAAGTAACAGTTTCATTTTGAGGTTATAAATTCGTTTTATTGTCGCTTTATAGCGTTATTAAAATGTTTTTTTGATTCGCCATATTAAGGTATTTATTTACTGTAATATGTTATAATAACCGCTAACGCGAGGGCACCGCTGCCGATTCAGCGGCGCGCGTCCGAAGAGCTCTCTCTGTCTAGCATTAGGCTCTGTTGCATATGCTTCCACTGATTGTGGTCAAATGATACACGTCGTGTCGTAAATTGTGTTACCATATATTGTAATATTGAGTGGATTTCTGGATAAAGTTCTCATCCAATGCGTGGTTGAATTGATCTTGTGGTTGTTTGTCGGACTAAGGGGATTTTCATAAGTATTTATCATGCTTACAGTGTTGAATTCGTGGTGTCATTTCTAAATATAATTGCCGATCATTACAGCTTTGACGAAAATGGTATCTTAATGGAAAGGGTTTAGGTGAAAACGTTTTTCCCCCTCTTGTAAAATTTGGTCGATAGGGATTATGATTTCTTGCTGGTTGATCAACTGTCGCAATGCTGTTTGTATTTCAGGTGTTTTGGCCAGTATTCTGCCATACCTAGGAGCACTGGTGTCTCTGGTGGGTGCACTGTGCATGACATCCCTGGGCATTGTCTTTCCTTCCCTGATGGAACTTTGCATCCGCTGGCCAGATAACTACGGCAGGTGGAATATTCACTTCTACAAGAGTTTTCTGCTGTTTGTATTTGGGCTATTATGCGCAATCCTCGGAACCGCAGCTGCTATAAACGACTTTGTGGACAAGTTATCGTAAAAGTAAGGGGTTATAATTTGGAAAACTGAAAAAACATAGTTTATTTCAATAAAATACGCATTTGGGTTTGTGTTTGTTGCTATTTCTTTTTTTCGACTCAAATTCTCGATTTGAAAATAAAATTAGCGTAAAAGAGTCATTTGAGGCTTCTCTCATCTCACTGTCTTATACAGAATATGTCAGGGTCCTTGCTGTTTTAGCATTGAACATATGAATGTGGATCAAATTGGACTATGGTGACTATGACTAAGGCGCGTGTATGTCTAAGGAAACCGAACGGAGACTGCAAAGACTTCAACATGGCTGGGCTAGATTTTATTTCCCTTTACCTCCTTCATTTCCTAAATTTTAAAGGTAGTGGGACTCCAAGAAATATTATTACAAAATACACATGTTTTTTAAAACAGCAATATGTCCAAGGAACAAAGGAAAAGGGATAGGGTGGACAAGGTGAGCATACTTTATAACTGATTTGAGATACAATGTTCTTTCAATGGCTTTTTGAAAATGATACTGAGAAAATGAGACTGAGCACTTCGGATTTTCGATGGAAGCTGATTCCATAATCGGGCGGTCTGGATTGAAAAACATTATGTTCACAAGAAATACCAATGTAATGATATTGAAAGGACATCATCCAGACTGTAACGCAGAAATGGTCATGGCTATACACTGGCACGAATAAATCCTGCGGAAACGTGGTAGATTTGTGACAAAGAAGGACTTGATAGAGTAGTAATAAAGTATGCGTCTTTCCACGGTTACGTCTACCCACTAATTTTTCTGACGAAAGACCGTCATATTTCCGCAAGTTAAATATACACCCTAAGTTGGCATTTTGAAGTCTATCGAGCTAGTCCAAGGTAACCTCGTTTGCATCCAGATAATAAACGCCTGCGTAAATATAAGGCAGGGGAGATGACACGATGAAAGCATCGAAATAACTGTTCAAAGTAAGAATATTGCAGAGTAGCTCCAAAAAGACCTTAGTGACCCCCACTTTCGATCGACTGAAGTCTCAAAACCCCTTATGGCGAAACATCGTCCTAAGCAACGACCAAGCGGCCGCAGAAGACGACTGGAGAAAATTTGGCAAACGTCCAAGTTTTTTAAACATTTGCCCAGAAACACACATGCTATAAATGAAAAGTTTATGAAGGATCTATATAAACTGTCATATGTCCTATAATTGTAGTAATTTACGGATGACGTGTTTCGTTGGACTTCAGTTAATACTCAAGTCCAAATAAACACCTCATCAAGGACTCTTATCCAAGTGTCACGTTATGATCTTCTGCGTAGGCAATCGCCTATATTAAATCGTTTGTGAAAATAGCCAGCAGACTTGCTCGCTTGCTTGTTTGTTTAATTTTATTCGTAACCTAGTAGATTTGTAAATATTTCAAAAATTAAATATATAGGTCCTTCATAAACTTTACCTTCATGGCATCTGTCTTTTGCTTGCTGACTCGTTAACACGTAATCATCTAAAATTGAATTTAAAATATGGCAAAACACTTACTTTTCGTAATTTTATCTATGGGAATAACCCGAAATGAGTCGCATCACAAATTGTCCGGTGTATGGGTTTGATGATTGCATCGTGGGCCTCCATAGCTTAAGAGCCCCTATCAATTTCGCAATGTGAAAACCGAAAATACACACTTTTTCAGGACGAATTTTACAATAACCATAAGATATATCTGATATTTTTTAATTCACAGTTATACAACACCTATTTATTTAGTATGTCTACGAAATTTTATATTGATAACAACTTCGTATAAATTAGGAAAAAAAATATACAAAAATGGTTTTTTACATAAAGACGAAACACGAGGTTTTTCAATTCGTTTTTCTGCTAACTGGTAGCGAAAAACGTTCTGAAAAAAAATGTGCGTACTAAGCATATAATATATTAGTAAGTCTACGATATATATTTTTTAAATTTATTCAATTAACACTAATAAAAAATGTGTTGTACTATGAATAAACCCAGTAAAATCGTGTGTAAAAACGTCGTCTACGCGTAAGAATATAATAAAAATAATTACAAGATATAAACATTTCAATAATTGAGGCATTTACCCACCCAGTATTTTTATTTTTTTTTATTTAATGTCTACATATTTCTCTGTAATAAATTATCGAAATCCATGCTTACGCGCTGTTCATTCGCGTTAGTCCGTGCATTCGCGCCCGAGGGCTACTGGACGGTGGACGTGCGTTGCGTTGATTTCCGGAGCTCGCGATATTCTCGCGTCCTGCGCGCGAATACTCGCGCCCGGCCGAGCGCTTTTCGACAGTGGATATGCGTCGATTAAGCGGTTTTGATACTGCAAGATTTGTTAGGGGCTATCCATAAAATACGTCACGCTAAATTTTTGGCATTTTGACCCACTCCTCACCTTATCAGTATTTTTTATTGTAGATGTCAAAAAAATGTGTTTAATTTTTAGAAAATAGGTCAAAACATTAAACTTTACTATCAGGGCAAGATTAAAGTTAGAAAAAAAGCTGAAAAAACACGAAAGGCGTGTGAATTTCGTAGGCAAATTGTTTTCACCTTCCTAACTATATTTAACTAATTTTTTTTATAGTTTGTTACTTTCTTTAATCTATAAATACGGGTAAAAATGTTGTCCATCGCCAGCGTCGGCGTGGCAACGCTGCAAGCGTCATTGATACCTTTGGATCGTAAACGAAAAAGAGTAGGGTTTTTGACTTAAAATAATTGTTCAAAAAAAATAAATTTCAAAAAATCTATAAATATATAATGTATATTTGCAGAGAATTAAATAACAAAAATAAGACATTGCCTGGATCGTCATCGATGGGTAAAAAAGATGGAGATATAAGGTATTTTTACTTGGTAATAATAACAGTAATTTATAATAATATCGCAAAGGTTCTATTAACATCTTTAAGTTTCAGTGGGAAATTGTATATAACCATACACTGTGGAATATAAATAGCGCACAGAACTTTAAGGGTTATTTCTACCCGTAACATTTTTTTTATTCGACAAAAAAAGTTTTTAAAAAAACAAATAAAATAGAAAAGTATGGCACATGAATAGTTTTGGATTATTTTGAGACTATATTTATTCGTAAAAAAAAAGCAATATTTTCACGATTTGATATGTTTATACTATTTTAGCATTTATTATTTATTAAAATCGTATTTACGTGTATGTGCAGGGTCGGACTGGGCCTAAGGGGCCCGGGTGGGATTATGACTTTAGGGGCCCGCCGCGCGCCTAGGATCAAGTGATACCATCAGGTCAACCAATAAACCAAATGATAATAATAATCAAATAGGCACGAATTTTAGGAAGTTTTTAATTTCAAAGACATACATTTTTATGAAAAAAGTTTAGTTATTTATAACTATCCCATCAAAAACAAAAATAAAAGAGGAGAAGTTTCAGCTAGAGTGCCAATAACTTGTTAAAATAAGACATACATTTTTATATATTTTTATATAGAAAGTTCAATTAACTAATTGATAATGTATTAATTATCCAATCAGCATTTTTTTTAAAAGAGGAGAAGTTTCAGCTAAATTGTCAATAACTCTTTCGTAAAAACTGATATCCTCGTCATCCTTGATAAGATCCGATTCAGTATTCAGAATAATCAATGAATCTAGCAGTTCTTGACCTAGTAGGGAACGAAGCCTGGTCTTAATGCGCTTCAGTGCTGAAAATCGTCTCTCGCGAGTCACTTGCGTAAATGACATTGTGAGTATTGTACAATAAGCTACGTATAAGTTGGAGTTCGAACTTATGTGCATATTATACTCAGACAAAAGTTTACATGCACATGGTATGCAACTTCGGCAAGCATCGGAACCTCTTCTTCCTCCTCTTCATCTTCTTTCTCAATCTGAGAATCTGAATCCTTTGTGTGATGCTCCCTAAGTGAAATGTGTTCGTCCCAAATAGTTTTAGAAAGTTCTTTAAAACTTTTTGCAAAAGATTCGAGTTCTTTTGAAAGTAATTCTCGATCAACATTGGCAATAGATGTGATTGACTTTAATGCAACATCAGGAATTCCGTTTTTGTCAATTTCGTGGAAGTTTTTCGGATCCAAACAAGCGACATCCTTCATTAAATGCTCATTGCAGTTGAATTTTTCATCTATTTTAACTAAAGTCGTGTTGATGATGACCTTGTATACGATAATAGAGAAAATTTATTTGGGTCCGCAGATAGCAGTCCAATTTTATCTTGACATAACTCATCTTTTTTCTTTTTTCATCATCGGTTTTCTAGATGTTCTCCGTAATGGCAGCGTGGTCTGTATTTCAACATCAACGTTTTCGACTTGAATTAATTCTTGGACCTGGGATTCAAACAAACTTGCAGCACTGAAAATGTCGTCAAAATGATCTAATTGTTTCCACAAATTCTTCTCCAAAGTTTTGATAAATCCCCAAGCTTTAAGGTAGTCTAGTGTAGGAGTTTGCAGGTATAAGCTTACAGGGGTTAATAAATCGAATATTTTCTTGAAGCGCAGGCTCTCAGAATTGTTTCAAATTTAAGAAAGGAATCCATCAATGCTTTGTATGAAATGAAACCTTTGGCTCGAACTCCGTGCTCAAAGATATTGCACTTAGAGTCTTTATCAACGCAACGTATCGAATTTTCTCCATGATGGTTGTCAATGCTTTGTCTTTGGCCCACCATCTCGTTTGTCCGATGTTCTGTAATCGTCTCAACTTGTCTCTACCAGCTGTTATTTCCGCGATTTTGTCCACCCACACGCGCTCGAATGATTCGTGAATAAATACACTTGTAGACTCCAAGATGCCGAATAAATTCTATGCTTCAGTACAACTTAACGTACAACTTCAGTACAACTTGGAAAGCCGAGCCTGTCAAAATGTTACTGTCGAATAAATTGAATGTAGCAATTATTTATTACGCAACTATAATGAAAAGAACTTGAATTTGACGAAAGATACATCGATGCCAATTGGTGAACGAAGACCGCTCAATAGTGATCGACTCAAACGTCTACGGATATCCGTTAAATCGGCAGTTTGATACAGGAAAGCGCAAAATCTTCCCTTGGTAGACAGATAAATAATCTACAAAACGACATTTTAAACAGTCCGAAGCATATATTTGAGAACACACAAATTTTGAAAACTATTTCTGCACAGCTGAATAAAACTAGATCCAAGCAGTGTCCCCACAGTAAACACTTTACTGCGGAAATTAAATTCAAATACCTCCAACTTCGAATATCATGCTCGAAGTCTCCTATACAATTTAAACATCAACAGAGCTGGACAATTCAATGCTATCGTCGCAAAATTTATTGGAGTAAAACGCATTAATTTTGCTTTGAAAGATTCCTACAAACTAAGGTGTTACGTGACAGTAGTGGTGTATAATACGGGAACATTGATATATAAACTACATAAAACAATTTTCGATAAAAGCCCATCTACTAATGTGAAAAAAATTGAACAGCAGAAACTTATGCAGAATACTAGGACGAAGACAACAAAGCAAAAATACGTCTTTTATTCAACGCCGATAGTAGTGACTACGGGGAAGCATGTCAAAAGCCAGACATGTCATCGGATGAGTATGAAATAGCCAAGGAGCTGTTTTTGGAAAATATGAAACAACAAATAAAGGACCGTCACGAAATTGAAAGAGATACGATATTACAAGCAGAAAGCGCTTTATGGCTGGAACTAAGAAGGTGTCTTTTAACAGCATCAAATTTCTCCAACACTTGCAAACGACGTGAAAATATTAGTTCAGCGCCTCTCGTAAAGAAGCGTGCTTGTTTTCATTCAACATGTATTCTGGTTGTATTATATTTTGTTTTATAGTTGCAACAATAACTTATAATACTATATACATACTTTATAAATGCCAACCTCACTATTCGCTAGGTCATAAAAAAATATAACAGATTAATGGCGGTATTTTATATTTCTGATCTTACATTGTAAGGTCCCGGGTTCGATTCCCGACTGGGTCACCATTTTCCGTTAGGATCTAATTAACGGAATTGCATTTTCGATTCTGTCGATGGAATACAATAACAAGACACACACTTACAGACATGTTACACGCACACATACATATAACACGTCATAGTAGGGTTGGTTGTAAAAGATTGTCATATGACAATAAACCCGCCCATATTTTCACAATAAAGAGTATAAACAAGAAATGATAACCATAATTTGTGACGAAATTTTTATTTTCTGTTATTATTATGTATGTCCAAACAAAAAATATTCAAACTTTTAATGACAAATATATTTTTTTAGTAGGTAACAATTTATCGAGTCACATATAATAACGTTGAGATGTTATACAATATATTTTTTATTAATTTTACATACTACTTGAGTGCTGATAATCGGTCGCGGATCAAGATTGTTTGTTGCCGCTGCGCCCGTATCTCTTCATTTGACTACGATAGTTCGAACGGCGACACCTGCGCTGCTCTGAAAATACCTAAACTAAGCGTGCGGCGAAATTGGTAGGGACTCTTAACTGTTCACTCAGCCTATTGTCTAATCAATTTAAATTCAAATATTTAATATTCCAAAATGATTTTTTTGGATTATGTAATTCTAGATTGATAAGTCTATTCTATCGTTTGATTATGCTGTTTATATTTTATAATTTGTAGTATTTTACTTGATGACACTATCAAATGTCGCCAACACAATGCCATGTGCTTTATGGATAAAAGCCTTCCTACACATACAGACTTACTTCCTATATATATACGCTTTATTATTTAACGCCTACAATTTATTTCGCCCCCCCCCCACCCCCTCCCCTCCGGCTGCTAGTACCATTAATAGGTTCACCCCTGGAACTATCTGAAAGAGGCCTATAGGAGATTTATTCGATCTCAATAACATAGGTCAATTGATAAATCCGCCATTTTAGGTTATCGACAAAATGAAAACGATATGACACGAAACGTTATTACAAAATCAAATGTGTATAATTTGATAATGATTAATTACACTCGTAAAATTAATGTACCAAAAAATATATATATGTTTCGTCAACATTACCCACTTTTCACGAAACATCGTATTTTTTTAAAAAGTTTCAATTTGACACTAAATACTTTAAATTCACTATTCTTTCGATATACCATATATAAGGTTTTTATGGGCTGGCATATTTTTTTATATAGGTAACTTTTCCCGTACAGTTTAATATCAACCTGGTTTCGTAGGTAATTAGTAATACGATAGATATGTGGGCGAGGATACACAAATAGAAAAAAATATATATTTAAACATACTTCCTACCTACATAAATCTAGATGGCTTTGTAAACAAGCGACCTAGAACATCTTTTATTTGCGAGAAGCTATTCAGGTTGTTCAGGACATAAAATCCCTTTTTGAGGAGTTGTTTCTTTTTATCAAACTGATTAAGGAAAACTGGACAATTAGAGTTTTCGAAGAATAAAAAAATAAAGGAGATTTTTTTATAGACTGTTGTTCTAAAAATAACAGCGGCGTTTATAAATTACTAGTAAACTGGGTTAAAAAAGTATATATTTTTTTGATTTAGCCTTTGGTTCCCGAGGAAATAATAATTTTAGTTCATGTTTAAGTTATTAAATATTTATTTCTTAGTTTCGAAGACTAATCAAATCAAAGTTGTCTTCTTTGAAATTAAAATTAAATTATTAAAAAATATTTTTTTTCACTTTGTATTATTCAGGTTGATGCACAGAATCACACATTGGGAAAAGTATTTTACTTATATTTTAATGATGCACAGTTTGTCATATTTTAAACTAAAATGAAAAAACAAATTTAAATATGATAAATATTTATTTGTACCAATTACAACATGTATCTTAATGGTTTGGCTCCGTATAGTTTCATTACATTAGTAATATTGTGAGTCTACCCTGGAGAATAGCGGTTTTAATATCGCCGAAACGTCGGGTGTCGTCAACATCGCGCGATAATATCTATTTTATACTAGCTGACCCGGCGAACTTCGTACCGCCTAAGAGTGAATGAATGTCTAACTTTTAGCTAAACTTAATTTAGGATTTTATTTACTTGAAAATCATTTGTTAGTGTTTTTAATGCGTTCATTGCAACGCTTGGTAATGAACGATATTTTATGTCTTTCTGTCAGGAGAGAAAACGAATAGCGCCGTCGGTTTACCGACTCTCGAGCACGCCACGTACAACTGCTCATGTGAAAAACACGGACATTCAAGGTTTATTCCACACACTTTTAAAGATTGTCCCTGCGATTTATTAATCGTCATTGTAAATGCAAGGCGAACAGGAAACTGCAAACGCCTAAATTGAAACGGCAAGTCGTTTGGAATCAGTGGTATCCTTGGAATCAGAACATCCTCGCCTTTAAACTTTCCTATGATTATCGTTGCTTCAATTACGTTGTTCATCAGCTTCTTAACAGCTAGTCTTGTTCCATTGCACAGTCTTGGTTGGTTCAAATTGCGTAACATGATTATCACCGAGCCGACCTTGAGTTGGAAATTGTGCGGCGGCATTCCCGGCAAATCCAATGAATTCAGGAATTCCGTAGGGCAATTGACGACTTCATCTGGATCGGTAATGGAATCGATCGACGTATATGAATGCAATTGTCCATCTATTTCATTTTGAATTAATAGGTTCAAATTGTCTACGTCCTTATTTTTCGCTATCAAAATGGATCGTTCGCTCAACCAAACATGGTTTTTGTAATTTTTACCAATATTAGGGAACACTTTCGTGATCAATTCTTCTTCCGAACTTGTGAATTGACAAAAATCAGGTGGAAATGAAATAAGGCCAGTGGAAGCGTCAATTGGTATTTTTCCATTGCCAATGTCTAATAATTGTTTGGAAAACACTTTCGCCGATTCTTCATTTTGTAACGCGACGCGCATATTCGTTTTTAACTTGAGAATTTTCACGTATCTCCACGATTTCGATGACTTCAAGCATGCGTTAATTTCATCAGCAGCTGTTGATCGTGGAATGACTGGCAGCGTTTGGCGAAAATCGCCGGCCAGCAGAATCATCGTACCTCCAAAGAGGTACTGATTGTTTCGCAAATCTTTTAACGTTCGATCGAGTGCCTCCAATGCTCGTTTGTGAGCCATCGTACACTCATTCCAAATTATTATTTTTCAATTCTGTAGTACTTTTGCCATTGCTGATTTTTTGGAAATATTGCATGTCGGTTCATCTATAGTTTGCAAATTCAGTGGCAGTTTGAGCGCAGAATGAGCTGTTCGTCCGCCTTCTAACAATGTGGCAGCGATCCCAGATGATGCTACAGCAAGCGTTATTTGACTTTGTGCTCGAATCGTAGCTAAAATCAATGAAATTAATAACGTTTTGCCTGTTCCGCCAGGTGCGTCTAAGAAAAAGATTCCTCCGTAGCTGTCGTTGACTGCTATCATTAATGTGTCGTACGCGGTTTTCTGCTGCTGATTCAAAAGTGGGACCATTGTTCGTGCTGACTGACTTAGAGCATTACGATCGTATTGCCGTTCTCGTTCCAATTCTCGACTGAATGCATCGTACATCGGGCGATTCGTTGCTGGCATTCCTAATTCGTGCAACATCTTGCCGGACATTATCTTGCACAAATCTTCTATAGAAATCAACACCTCGTTATGTATCTCCGTGTTAAATTCAAGTTCAGGATTACTGTTATTGTACGCACTCGGTGCAAAATGTCTTCAGCCATATTGTCTTTGTATTTGTTCCACAAATGAGGTGGCTTTGATGGAAAACACGTTGAAATGACGATTGCAAAAAGTGATCGAATTTGATGCGCAGAAGAGGAAATAACAGCATCACCGAGTGTGTGATCCCAATGAATGTCATCCTCGAGCAAATGTAAACATTGACAGGCTTCTCTATATGTTGCGCATAACTCGCCATTAACAATTCGTTGAAATTCAAATGAAGTCGGTCCACGAACATTAGCCAATAACAAACGCAGGTAAAAAAATTCGTCATTGCGGGGATGAATTGTGTAAATGCGCCCCAATGCATCGGTTGAATATATATTCACGTATCCAGGAACAGGGTTTCCTTGTTTCCGTTTGTGGATTTTTTTTTTGATGTTGCGTTCCATGTGAAATATCTCGGCATCTCCGAGTAAAGCAGTGTTCTTGCAAATGGATCACTTGCGCAAGTCGCAAAGAAGCTTGTCAGCGTTGTCGCTGGTGGTCGTTCAGCTCTCTGCGCTGCGTTTGCTGCTGTGAAGTAAACTCGTTGTCCATTTTCCAGGTGTACAGCTAAATGGACTACAGTGGGATGACGTTTGTGTATGGAGAATGAAAAGATTCTCCAAACCGCCTCATTGCTGCTGACATATCTTTCCATCTGATATTGCGAAACTTCATCGTTTGCATCTGGAGCTGAAATACCAAATACAGCCATGTCGCTTCCTTTCGTGACGTACTTGCAAACGTATTTGATTGATTTCACAGAATTGCAGTACTCAATATTGCAATGCGCTTTGAATGTTTTGGAAAGCAGTGGCGAAAACGGAACAATCCAGCTGTTGTCGACTACAATGTCTTTATTTTTGACTTTCAAAATTATCGTTCTGCCGTTATGTTGTCGTTCTATTTATGACTTTCAAGGTTATCGATGGCGCATTTTCTTTTTTAATTACCCCAATGTTTTATTATTATTTTTTAAATCAGAACATATGCTATCTGTGCGAAAAATTACTTTTTTTATTGAGATTTTCATACAAAAATACCATCCAAATTTCCGAAAATTTCCGATATTTCCGGTGGATTTTCCAAAAATTTTCTTCCGTACAAACCTTGTCCTTGAAATTACCAACACCAAAAAAAATAAAACAGCCAAATCGGTCTAGCCGTTATAAAATGATGCTCCGTCAAACATGCGGAATTTCATTCATACAAAAACATCATCCAAATATCCGAAAATTTCCGTTATTTCTGGTGGATTTTCCAAAAGTTTTCTTCTATAAAAACCTTGTCCTTGAAATTACCAACAGAAAAAAAAATAAAATAGCCAAATCGGTCCAGCCGTTCTGAAGTGATGCTCCGTCAAAAATGCGGCATTTCATTTTTATTTATATAGATTATCATAATATATTTCTATTATCATTATTCTTGACATATTCATTACAAGAGCACTGCAAGCAATATTGTGTAAATGTGAATTGTACAACCCTAAGACAAATATATTGTTGGACAATGTTGTCCAACAATGAATAACGAAGACAACATTATCAGCTACAGAAATGGCGCGGCTGTTTAAACAGCCATTGGCCCATAGCTCTTTGCTCAGCCTCGTGTTATAATTTTGGGTATTTAGGGTAGGAAGGATTTATTATTGTTCGAAATTTGGAATAATTAGACAGGTCAAGATAATTAAAATAAAATGTCACTTTGGCCATATTTGAGTGCAAGAACTTCGTGTAAGCCGTTTTTAATCAAGTCGGGAATCATGACGATGTACCTACTCGTGCTACAATCAACAAAATATTTTGTTAAAGTTGTTCCCGGCGAATAGTGATTTTCTACAACACAATCCTAGAAATCGGCACCGGCTTAGCAAGGTGAAAAATAGAAAATCATTTCCAGACTTCAATCTGGAAATGATTTTCCAGATGGGATTCAATCAAAATATATATTTTTGTCTTCATCTCAAAAATAAAATTTTGCACCTTCACAATACTTTCCCTCCTGGGCCTGCCCCTCGCTGGTGGACCGGGAAAGTAAAAACCGCAATCAGGGCTTTTTTTCTTTCACTTAACACTTTAATTTAGCACTGTTTTACAAAATTGTATAGTTATTACACATAAACCTTCCCTATAATACTCTCCAGCGAACAGTGAAAACCGTATCGAAATCCGTTCAACGCTTCTTGAGTTTATAGCGACGAAACAGACAGAAAACAAACAGAGAGCATGAAGCGTTTTGGGGTTTTTTTTATATTTATTTACATAGTAATATTGTAGCTTAGTAGCCATGGCATATTTTGCAGTTCCAAATAATTGAAATATATTGAGCGTTGAATTGGTAATTAATCATTAATTGCTTGTAAACATTAAAATGTCTCATAATTATCGTAACTAAATTGCAATTAGATGGAAATAGACCATGCATCATTGCCAGTCAAAGTTGCCGTGACATTTACCCAATACCACACTTCATTAATAGCAGATAAAATGTGAGCGAACCGTATTGATTGCTATTATCTTAATAACGCCATATATGTTTATGTAATGGCTTAGGTTAAAAGGGTATCACCGGCGAGTAAGAATTATCTCAATAATTTGTACGCTGATAAGCTCTAAAACTATCGCGGTTGTAATACGAGAACCTGATTCTTACTACAATAGGGGCCGAAGTTAGGGGCTAAACGGGGTCGTGTACCTTGGGAGTGAATAACGTATATTTCGTTGGGAAGCACGGCTTAACTCCAGCCAAACTCCCATCCGGCAGCGTCCCGGAAGAGGAATTTCCTCTGAAGAGGATGTTGGGGTCTGACGGGCGCTGGGCAAACACCTCGGAGGGCCGTGGATGGCTGTGCCGGTATATTTCCGTGAGAGTATGGAAACGTACGTTTACCAAGAAGCGGGGGGTAAACATACTGCCCTTCTTAGCTCCTAATGGCTCTGTGCAGTTGGGTGGTGTTTGTCGAACTCTATGTCGTCTGGCCTGCCCAAGTCACGGTTCAATTACCATCTGGTAACCTCATCGTAGAGGCACTTAACCCGGCAGGGCCGCTGAGAGCTTCTGCCACTTCTGTAATCAAAGGAGGCGGTTTGGAATCCTAAGATCGCGGACTCAGGGGATTACCTCGGGCGGAACCGGGCGGTTAGTGAACAGTCCGGTTCGCTTGACAATGAATGCCCATCCGGCTTATAACCAGGGTGGTCTGGAGATGTATGTTTCCTATGACATCGAGGGTGGTAGTCGACCTGACGTCATCTACCGATCAATCGATCAGTTGGCCATACGATCGCGAGAAACGCCATATATTCAAACTGGATAATTGCTAATGTCAGGTAGATGCCGCGTAAGCGACTTCGAATTTGTGACCGGACGGACGGAGAAATCCGGCCAAATCTGATAGTATATTGGCCGACACGCTGGCGTTGGTCTCTTACGGGCGTGTTAGCGGAGCTAAACGGTGGACTGTGTTTTCCCTAAATCTCTGCGTTTCACCCTACGATTGAAAGAACTATACATATCGTTATACCTTCCTGGGGTGATGGGTAAGCCCGTTGCAATTTACAGCTCTCAAGTGCCCTCCCCAGCTTTACACGGAAAGAGTTTTAAATATATTTTTTGGGACGATGTTACATTGTTGAATAAAACTTTGATAAATTTGCTACCAAAACTTAACATACCAATTAACGGAAGCCTAGTGTTTTTTTGGTTAACTTAGCGAGGTATTTTTATGTTAATATTGATAATATTCTAATGAGTCATCGATTTTCCAGTGGATGTTCAACAACACTTCAACAATATTTCTCTGGACAGTATATTGGCTGTTTTACTTCCTGATGGCAACTCGTAAAGATTACGTCCTTACATGACACGTGAAAAGGTTATGTAAAGTTCTCCATGATACCAGTTAGGCTAATAGGCTAATATCGCTGTTAAAAATAATGAAAAAACTTTATATACCGTCCATATTGTATGTCGCTTTCGACCTATGATCTCGAAAAAAAAAACAAAATTCACTGAAATATGTACAAACTTTTTCCATAGACTATGTTAGAAAACATTCGGCTGTTTCAGCCGATATGTGAATTAACCACGAATTAACACTACTTCTCTCGATGTCCCATTGTTGCACAGGCTTTCAACGCCACAATGCTCTTAACCAAAGGTGACAACTGTAAAGGATATATTCTATATACATTAGATGTTTTGAGATAACTAAAATAAGCATGTTTGTAAGGATCAATATGTTGCAATGTAAATTAGTTTTCATTTAAATTTCATCCGTATCCAATTAATGAATTTATCGCTCCTGGATAGGTCACAATATACTTTAGGTAGTATATATACAATCTACTCTAAGTAACATGTAGTTATTGTAAGGTTTTTGTATGATACTAGTTTATCTTACCTATTTTAAAGAAAAAAAACAGTAGTGTCACCTCAAGAGTTTTCCGGCAAGAGGCCAAGGACATCGAATTGCAAACGCGCGTCGCCGTAAAATTCGTCGGTTAACATTCTAATTTCGAACGAGCGACTCAACGCAATGAAGATTTAAATTTCGAACTTGTGTCCCTGCTTATAAAAAAAAACCGCTCGGAAATGCGAAGAAATTGCGGAATTTAAATATTATTAGTACAGCTTGTATGTGAGATATTCCTACCAAAATTTCACAATGTGATTTCGGCCTAACGAGGCATCTGTGTACCGAATGTCAAGTCTCTAAGTCCAATATTTCTAGATAGTTATATAAAGGGTTCACCTCCTGTTGGATAGATTTCAACCACACAGACACACAGACCGACTTTAATTCGGAAATGGCCTTAATGGTCTCAGGGGGGGCTAAAATAGATATTTCCGTCTTCATCTAGATTTTTTCAGCGCGTTCACAATACTTTCTCTCCTGGTCGATTGGTGGGCCTGGTAAATCTTAGAAAATCAAATGAGTTCAGTTATGGAAAATTTAGCTCACGATAAAGAAGACTACCTGAAATGTTTTGTGATTAAATATTAGCTAACTTTTTTGCTCGTTTTATTACAAACTCATTAGTTGTTTCGAAATTTACTACCAAACTTACCGTCTTTCGATATTTTTGCACGAGATATATTTTAAGAGAAATAAGTTAATAGTATAAACACATTTTTAAAAACAAGCTTTTATTAAAATGCTCTGTCCCGAGACAACCCTGGGTGCAGCAGCAGCCATGTCGTAGTAGAACTTAGAACGGGCTATCATAATTGAATGCTATACAGAATTTCGTGTTTGTGCTGTTGACCGTTGAGGAGTCCCCTAGTTGGAAGCCAACCCGTTGTTAAACTTAGAAGGGGCTATTATAATTGAATGCATATACAACTATTCGTTTCGATGCTGCATACCGTTGAGAAGTTTCATCGCCGGAAGCCAACCCTGGGTGCAGCAGAGATGTCATGGTGAAGTTAAGAACTGACTGTCACAATTGAATGCGTATACAAAAATGTGTGTCTGTGCTGTTGGCCATGGAAGAGTAGCTTCGTCGGGAGCCGATCCTGGGCAGAATCAGGTCATGCTTACCATAAAAATGCATTGTCATCGTAACTGAACCAACATGTAAAATTTCAACTTCATAGGATAAGAGGAAGTGGTTCTAATTCAGCTTGCAAGATTTTGCCTAAACTGACAAACATTGCAAGGTAAATAAAAGCTTGTAAAAATGAATAAAACATTCAAATCGCTTGCTTGTTTGATTCTCCTCTTTATTGTGAAATTTCACAATGGGCAGGTTTATTATCGTAGGACAATCTCTCGCAACCAACCCCATCAAGAAGTGTGTATATGTATGTGTGTGTGTGAAGCATGTGTGTAAGTACGTGTTTTGTTATATCATTCGATCGACAGAAATGAAAAGTAATTTCGTGAAACAGAATCGAAACTGGAACCACTATGCCACCGGGCGTGTTGTAATCCCTGAGAAGTAAACACAAAGTGACTATTTTAAGTACTAAATTTATTATCGTAGCATTGTTTATTTTCTGAATTTTGTAGCTATAGGTACTCTTTAACTGTAGGAAAATAGACAAGGATATTTTTTATATAGACAATATGAGTTACCATTTGAAAAGTCTTTTTTAAAGTGGATATTATTTCAAAGTGGACATTTTCAGTAGAATCGAAAAAAAAATCGGAAGCTTTTTAAAAAGCAGCCATGTCCAGCATAATATGATAGAAAGAAAATACGAAATGGGGACCCGAGTAGAGCTACCAAATTAACTGGTCGAATATGATTTAGCGGTGTCGAATTACTTTCGGACCTTTCGGGTAGCAACGCATCTTAACTGCCGAAATTCGACTCCAAAGACCGAGCCGACCGCTTTTGGAAGGCTCACATTACAATCACCCACTCAATATTACCCACTTAAGACCTTTTTTTCTTTTTGTTGCTAAATTCATCAAATCGATGGCTAAATTAGACATATTTGATTTGGATAGGTGCAAATATTTCAGAAATATTTCTGCAGAATAGTTACGTTTTTGTAACAATTTACTTTTTCCACCGGCCGTATTGCAATATCACTTTCTGCAAAACTAGGACGATAAAGTCTATGAAGTTGGTGGCAATTACTAGTAAAAAAGTATTAATATTGTCCATAAATGATAATTTCGTGTAAGCTCCCGTTGGTTCATTATATTTCAGATGTTTGTATTACTAGTATTACTTTCATTACCATTATTACTCTAGATACTTTCATTAAAAATAGTCTTCTTTGATAAGTCTTTCTGTCTATACGCCCATTTGCACCTGTATCTTGCACCTTTTTAACTGACTATTTTAATTATTGTGTGTTTAGTAGGTAGCTATTAGAATTATTGACTATTTTATTAAATAAGCCTTTAATTTGTTTTGCAATACGATTCTACGACGAATAGCTTTTAGTAGGTTTCAAAGTTTCTTAGATACTATTTTTTTTTAAATAATATTTGCATGTTAAGTAAAGATTAAAGTAGTAATGAGACTTACTACTTAAAACACAAATAATTTTGACACGTCCAAGAGCGGTTTTTAGCCGCCAATTGGACACGACGTAAATGTAATGAAATGAAATGTATCTCAGAATAATAGTACTAGAGAAAAATGGTTAAAGGAAAACGACTCGGTATGGTCTAAAACGAGTTCCTCGCTTCTTACTGTGTTTTATTAATTACCTTTATTCAACTTATTTAATTCGATTAATTTTCCGTTGATCGAAATTTATACTACTGCCGCATGCGCGCACTGCGCATGGTTAAAACGTCAAAAAAACCGTATGCACGATGCCGAAATGCTTCAATATGGATGATGAATTGTAAAGCTATTGAATAGTAAGGATATGAATATAGCAGTTTGCCGTCTATCCGCGGAACGGATGATGATTGACAGCACTCGAGTCTAGCCTGGCGCCCCTCCAGCATTTAAAATTATTGATTTACAAAAAATCACTAAACAAATATACTGGGTGGGATTTTTTGTGGTTAGGGAATAAGAACCCTTCAATAAGTTGTTTGCTCTTTCTATTAGCTTTTTGATAATTACTTTACCTTATGTAGTATTAATATACAATACATTATGCAGATAACCCTGTTGTAAGGGGCAAGATGTTCATTTACGAAGATATCCATTTCACGGCCTCTTAGTCCTATGTCGTTGGCTTTGATTCCTCTTCACGAGCGAATGACCGATAAGATATTTTCCTTAATGTGCTTTTCCCCAAACTTCACAATTATGGACTTCGGTCTGCCCGACTGGGGATTCCGTTGAGCGACGCGGGTATAATTGCAGTTTAGGTTAGAGTCCTATTATTTTCCATGAAGTACAAGTGAGCCAGCGAGCTTGTGCCAGTGTTGCCATTCTTACAATTCGAATCCGATTTCAGACTTCTTCGCGTCAAATTGTAATCAAGCGAATGTAAGCCTGCAAACTCTTAGTATAGTCGCAGTGTAAACCAGACAGTAGTTTCTGTTTGAGCAAAATTGAAATCGACGCGAATACGTCACGAGTTGTAAGGGTTCGGAGATATATAGGTGTGTATATATAACAAACTCAGCCAATTGTATCATATTTTAAATATTGGTAGCATTCGAAATTTGAATTATTTCGTAATGTCACTTTCATTTAGAAAACGGCTTTGCCGAAGTGATCAATAGTTTAATTTTTTATTTTTTCGCTTAATTCGTCTCAATTGAAGGCATTTTGTATTGCATAAGGATAAGCCCTATTTATGAGATATATGGAAGAATAGTGATCGTTAGTCGACTGCAAAAGGACCTTTAGACTTACATTGCACCGTCGAAAGTCGTGCACATCCGTAAGTATATCTCATTCAAACATAAGCATTTCCCAATACAAGCTGGGATTTCCTTCGCTACTTTTTAAGTAGCTTTTACTAATTTTATTTTAAATAAAAACATCATCCTATAAACGGATTTCTTTACAAACCTTATCAAATATAACAATATTATACTGTTTTCTACAATGTTTGTTTATAATTTTTAAATATTATACAATTTTATATAGGTTTACCCTATTTTGACATTATACAATCATTATTATAAACTTCTCTGACAGAAATTAAGATTGAAGTTTCTTCTTTCATTTCATTGAGCATATGGAGGTTTTTTTATTTTTATTTCGATTTATTACATATAAACACATTACCTAACATTGAAAAAGTAATTTTGTTTACTTTTCCTTTCAGTCAAAGCCATAGTGATGGCGAAAACAATATTAGATATATTTTAAATTCTACGTTGCACACACTAACATGTCGTCATGAACATAAATTAGTAATGTTTGATACTAATGTTTTCATTAGCAAAAACTTTATTCTGACGAAAAACAATATGTATGATTTACAATCATTTTAGACCAGACACTTAGCAGAATTGCTATGTTATTCTATTATTAATTCCATTAATACGTTGACATTTAATTTAAACTAAATTATAAGACAATAGAGCTATACTCTGGCCACCATTTGACATAATATGGCAATAATATTAACAAATTATGTAGTGATACAAAGAAAATAAGTAAATTAAGTGATAATATCAAAAATTGTATAAAACCTTGTTACCAAACAAACGACAGTAGTAATTTATCTTATAAAAATTGTATTAGCTTGGTACATCAAAATATTCAAGGATTGAGTAGTAAAGATTTGGAATTGGAGCTTTTCCTAGACTGTGACAAAATTGATGTAATATGTTTAACAGAACATTGGCTTCAATATCATCAGCTTATGTTTGGTTTCAAAAATCACAAAGTGGCAAGTTCGTTCTGCAGGGGGCATGCAATACGTGGCGGTTCATTAATTATTGTTCGTAATTCTTTAAAATTCAAGGACCGCGCTGATATTGTGGGCCTCTCTGTAGAGCAGACCATTGAAATAGCTTGTGTGGAGCTGGAGCGGCTTATTGTTTTAAACGTATACAGACCCCCAAACTCATCATTTGACCGTTTTGAGCAGGTCATGGATGAAACACTATATAAAATTACCAATAATAAAAATGAAGATGTTATGGTTTGTGGTGATTTTAATATCAATTTAATAGAAAATACTACAACTAGTAGTAGGCTTAAATCTTTTTTTCTATGCTATAATCTTGTGAACCTTTTCTTAGAACCCACGAGAATTACCTCAGAATCCTCAACTTGTATTGACAACATTTTCACAAATATTGAACCAGTTCATAAATCGACACTGAATAAGATAGATTCTGACCACTTAGGCCAATTAGTTATATTGAAAGACATTAGGAACAAAAATATGATACAAAAAGAAATTAAATGTACTCCCGTCAATGATACTCGGCTTACACAGTTTAGAGATAATGTATGTTCGCGATTAGTAGATGTTGACTATGATGAAGACCCAAACCGATATTATAACTCTTTGTTTGATGTAATACAATCAGAATGCAGTAGAATATTTAAGACTAAGACCAAAAAAATTGCAAATACTCTTATATTCAGTGATTGGGCGACGCCTGAAATATATAGAAATAGGAATAAACTTTTTGATTTATATGCAGAGAAATCGTTTAATAAAAGTAACGAATTTGCCAAATATGTCAAAAACGTCTCAAAATGTTTTAAAAGAGATTGTGCTATTGCAAAATCAAAGTTTATTAATAATAAAATTATAAACAGTACAGATGTCGTAAAAACGACTTGGCAAATTATCAACAAAGAAACTGGAAAATCCAAATCTCGTGACCTTCAATTTCAATTGTTAATTAAAGATAAGCTCATTACCAGTCATAGAGAAGTGGCTTATGCATTTGAATCGTTTTTGCAGATATTCCAGTTTCAACTACCAAGACGCTCAACTCATCTTCTATAGTGGCTGAATCTTTGCTCATACAGAACGTTCATAGATGTGATGTAGACTTTAGTTTTAAGTCGATCTATCCCATAGAAATTATTGAAACATTCAAAAATTTACATTTGAAAAAGACACTCGACCTGGATGGACTCTCTGTTAAAATTATTAGTTCTGTAATATATTCAATGGCCCCCCATTTATCAGCTCTTTTTAACAAATGTATTGAGACTGGCGTATTTCCTAATCTTATGAAACACAGTAAAATAGTACCATTATTTAAAAGCGGTAGTAAAACCGACCCTACTAACTTCAGACCTGTATCGATACTGCCGACTCTTAGTAAGCTGTTTGAAAAAATTATGTTAAACCAGCTACTTATTCATTTCCACACATATAAATTAATGCACAAGAAACAATTTGGTTTCACACGGGGTCGTTCAACAACCGATGCAGGTGTTGAGCTTATTCATGAAATTTTTAATGCCTGGGAGGAGTCACGAGATGTAGTAGGCATATTTTGTGACCTTTCCAAGGCCTTTGACTGCGTACAGCACGACACATTGGTTAAGAAACTTGAACACTACGGCATTACAGGTAGCTCATTAGCCCTTCTTAAAAACTATTTAAATGATAGGGTTCAGAAGGTTGATGTTGGCGGAGAGAGATCATCCGGCTCGTTAGTATACATGGGAGTACCGCAAGGTTCAATACTTGGACCGTTCCTTTTTCTTATTTATATAAATGATTTACCTTACACAGTAAAACCAAATTGTGAGATAGTTTTATTCGCAGATGATACCTCTTTGCTATTCAAAGTAGGTAGACAACAAAATAATTATGACGATGTGAATGATTCTATCTCGAATGTTGTGGAATGGTTCACAGCAAACAATCTGCTACTAAATGAAAAGAAAACAAAATGTATAAAATTCTCACTTCCAAACGTAAAGCAAATAGGGCCAAATATTATAATAAAAAATGAGCGCCTAGAACTGGTCGATTCCACTGTATTCCTTGGTATCACTTTAGATAAAAAGCTACAATGGGGCCCACACATTAAGAAATTGGCCGACAGGCTAAGTTCTGCGGCATATGCTGTAAAAAAAATTCGTAATTTAACAGATATAGACACCGCGAGGCTGGTTTACTTCAGCTATTTTCACAGCTTGATGTCGTATGGCATCTTGCTGTGGGGTCATGCTGCTGACGCTGATAAAATATTTATACTACAGAAACGAGCCATCCGCGCTATTTATAAATTGGGTGCTAGACAGTCGTTACGCGGAAAATTTAAAGAAATCAATATTTTGACACTTGCATCTCATTACATCTATGAAAACCTAATGTATGTGCATACAAATAAAGAACTGTTTTTAAAAAACTCTGATAGGCATGGTGTCAATACTAGAAATAAAAATAAACTTGCTGACCATAAAAGTCGACTCTCCAAAACCACAAAATCATTCAAAGGGCAATGTATACGCTTCTACAATAAAGTCCCAGTAAAAATGCAAAATTTATGTGTGATACAATTTAAGTCATTTATTAAGAAGAAGCTGTACTCAAAGGGCTACTATAAAATAAATGATTATCTAGACGACAAAGACCCTTGGAAATAAAATGGTTACCTCGATTATTAATATCACGTTATATATCACAATAATTTGTTATAATGTCACAATATCTTAATTTTTTATCATTTATGTATGTTTGTACCTATGCATTATTGACGTCAAAAAGTTACGATTTCGTACTATTTTGAATAAAAAACTTATGATTATGATTATGATTAATATGATTTAATGGCTCGTTGATAACAAACTCAGCCAATTGTATCATATTTTAAATGTTGGTAGCATTCGAAATTTGAATTATTTCGTAATGTCACTTTCATTTAGAAAACGGCTTTGCCGAAGTGATCAATAGTTTATTTTTTTTATTTTTTCGCTTAATTCGTCTCAATTGAAGGCATTTTGTGTTGCATAAGGATAAGCCCTATTTATGAGATATATAGATGAATAGTAATCGTTAGTCGACTGCAAAAGAACCTATAGACTTACATTGCACCGTCGAAAGTCGTGCACATCCGTAAGTATATCTCATTCAAACATAAGCATTTCCCAATACAAGCTGGGATTTCCTTCGCTACTTTTTAAGTAGCTTTTACTAATTTTATTTTAAATAAAAACATCATCCTATAAACGGATTTCTTTACAAACCTTATCAAATATAACAATATTATACTGTTTTCTACAATATTTCTTTACAATTTTTTAATATTATACAATTTTATATAGGTTTACCCTATTTTGATAACATTATACAATCTTTATTATAAACTCCTCTGCCAGAAATTAAGATTGAAGTTTCTTCTTTCATTTCATTGGGCATATGGAGGTATTTTTATTTTTATTTCGATTTAATGGCTCGTTGATAACAAACTCAGCCAATTGTATCATATTTTAAATGTTGGTAGCATTCGAAATTTGAATTATTTCGTAATGTCACTTTCATTTAGAAAACGGCTTTGCCGAAGTGATCAATAGTTTATTTTTTTATTTTTTCGCTTAATTCGTCTCAATTGAAGGCATTTTGTGTTGCATAAGGATAAGCCCTTTTTATGAGATATATGGATGAATATTGATCGTTAGTCGACTGCAAAAGGACCTTTAGACTTACATTGCACCGTCGAATGTCGTGCACATCCGTAAGTATATCTCATTCAAACATAAGCATTTTCCAATACATGCTGGGATTTCCTTCGCTACTTTTTAAGTAGCTTTTACTAATTTTATTTTAAATAAAAACATCATCCTATAAACGGATTTCTTTACAAACCTTATCAAATATAACTATATATATATATATATATATATATATATATATATATATATATATATATATATATATATATATATATATACATATATATATATATATATATATATATATATATATATATATATATATATATATATATATATATATATATATATATATATATATATATATATATATATATATATATATATATATATATATATATATATATATATATATATATATATATATATATATATATATATATATATATATATATATATATATATATATATATATATATATATATATATATATATATATATATATATATATATATATATATATATATATATATATATATATATATATATATATATATATATATATATATATATATATATATATATATAT
>OX155980.1:58700322-59071587 GCA_944548615.1 Micropterix aruncella | reverse complement strand
TTTTATTAAGTATTGATTTTAAATTAGGAGGTTTTCGAAATGATAAAATTGGTGGTATATCTAATAAACCTTTGGTTGATGGGTCGTTAGCTATAATAGGGAATAAATCTGCTAAAATTGGTCGCAGTTTCTCAGTGCCAGGAAAATAAGTAGTACTTAGAAAGATTTTATTTTGATTTAAATTTGACACCAATTTAGGTTTAGGTGAAAATTTTGTTTCGGAATTTATTATATTTTTATCTAACAAAGAGGCAGGATAATTTCTTTCTATTAGTGATTTTTTAAGATTAGAAAGGTACTTATCTAGATTTTCTTTATTATTAATTAAACGGTGTCCGCGAATGGACATTGAATATGGAATTGACTTTTTGGTATGAAACGGATGACAGCTATCGAAATGTAGGTATTGCTCTTTGTTTGTAGGTTTTATATGAATTGCAGTTTTGATGGTGCCTTCGGATAGAGTTAGATCAACGTCTAAGAATGTAATTTGATTTTCTGATATAGTGTATGTAAAATCTAAGGGTCCGAAATTATTTAAATCTGTAAGGAAGTCAGTGAGTGTGTCATGTCCATGTGGCCAAAACAATATAATATCATCAATAAACCTATACCACATTAGTGGTTGTAAATTTTGAGTAAGAAGAAATTTATTTTCTAATAACCCCATGAAAAGATTCGCATAAGAAGGAGCCATTCTTGTTCCCATTGCTGTACCTTTAATTTGGAGATAAAATTCATCCTCAAAAGAAAAAGCATTACCTTAATCAAAGGCCCAGCCCCCAAATTCCTTCTACAAATTTTCTTTGTAAGTTGGCTGAATTCGTCCTCACTAAGAATGCTTTTTCTTTTGAGGATGAATTTTATCTCCAAATTAAAGGTACAGCAATGGGAACAAGAATGGCTCCTTCTTATGCGAATCTTTTCATGGGGTTATTAGAAAATAAATTTCTTCTTACTCAAAATTTACAACCACTAATGTGGTATAGGTTTATTGATGATATTATATTGTTTTGGCCACATGGACATGACACACTCACTGACTTCCTTACAGATTTAAATAATTTCGGACCCTTAGATTTTACATACACTATATCAGAAAATCAAATTACATTCTTAGACGTTGATCTAACTCTATCCGAAGGCACCATCAAAACTGCAATTCATATAAAACCTACAAACAAAGAGCAATACCTACATTTCGATAGCTGTCATCCGTTTCATACCAAAAAGTCAATTCCATATTCAATGTCCATTCGCGGACACCGTTTAATTAATAATAAAGAAAATCTAGATAAGTACCTTTCTAATCTTAAAAAATCACTAATAGAAAGAAATTATCCTGCCTCTTTGTTAGATAAAAATATAATAAATTCCGAAACAAAATTTTCACCTAAACCTAAATTGGTGTCAAATTTAAATCAAAATAAAATCTTTCTAAGTACTACTTATTTTCCTGGCACTGAGAAACTGCGACCAATTTTAGCAGATTTATTCCCTATTATAGCTAACGACCCATCAACCAAAGGTTTATTAGATATACCACCAATTTTATCATTTCGAAAACCTCCTAATTTAAAATCAATACTTAATAAAAATAATCGAAATTATCTTAGTACTAACAAAAATTTGGGCCTACAACCTTGCGGTCGATCACGTTGTAAAACATGTCCTTTATTAGATCGAAGCATTTATTTTACTAGTCCTAACACTCCCAACAGTTACAGAGTTCCTTTTAATAGTAGTTGCATTTCAAAAAATATTGTATATCAATTACTTTGCCAGACCTGCAATGCATTTTATATTGGGGAAACAACTACACCTCTTAGCATTAGGTTAAATAATCACAGGGCCAGCGTAGGCAATGAAAGTCAACTTCCAATAGCATTGCATGCTAAGGCACACAATTTAACTTTTGATAATTGTTTTAAAGTAAAAATTATTAAGTGCCTTGGCGATAACGCTAAAGAAAGAGACGTTAAATCTTGGGAGTTGGCTTTTATAAATATTTTAGGCGCTTGCAAGGGTCCCGGTCTGAATAGGCAAAATTAATACAGTAATTATATTTGTTCAGACATATTCATTAAAAGCTTATTAATATTTTTCATTTAAAAATCATTATTAATAATGTTTTTCAAGGTCGGTTATAGTGCATTTATAACGATATTGCAAAATATTATTAACCCATTTCTCTATGTTCAGTTTTTTTAAAATTTAAATTTTGAAAAAATTGTTCTGTCAGAAATGTCATAGAGATGAATACGACTAGTGTCGAAATATTCTCAATCATATAATTTCTTCTAAAATAAGTTACTAACATCCATTTCTGTTACAGAAACCATCCTCCTATACTTATTACATCCAAGGGCATACAGTAATTCGGCTGCAATAACTAAGAACATCATAGGTTATCAATTGCGGAAACAGGTGCCGCTGCCCTAAGTATTTAAAGAGGACATTAACTATCGTTTAAATGTTTCTGGTCCACCAGGACCCCAGATAAGTAACTTTTCATGAATCTAATTTTATATATTATTGAAAATATATATATATATATATATATATATATATATATATATATATATATATATATATATATATATATATATATATATATATATATATATATATATATATATATATATATATATATATATATATATATATATATATATATATATACATATATATATATATATATATATATACATATATATATATATATATATATATATATATATATATATATATATATATATATATATATATATATATATATATATATATATATATATATATATATATATATATATATATATATATATATATATATATATATATATATACATAT
Organism: Micropterix aruncella; assembly: GCA_944548615.1. Classification (NCBI taxonomy): domain Eukaryota; kingdom Metazoa; phylum Arthropoda; class Insecta; order Lepidoptera; family Micropterigidae; genus Micropterix; species Micropterix aruncella. Next base: position 59,068,736 of record OX155980.1, on the reverse strand, counting down.
ATATATATATATATATATATATGTGTGTGTGTGTGTGTTTGTGTGTGTGTGTGTGTGTGTGTGTGTGTGTGTGTGTGTGTGTGTGTGTACGTGCAGGTGGACCCCCACCCTCTGCGTCACTCCTTTATAGGCATATGGGGAAATGCGATTCGAATGTTTCCATGCTTATAATCGTTATCTTGTCAGCTATTTTGATGACATTTTTATCAGACTGTCTCACCCGGCAGTCGCTGAACCGTGCCAGTGAATGAAACGCTCCGATAACCTCCTCCCGCTACATGACATTGCGACCTATCACAACGCTTACTACGCCGATACGATGCCCCGATGGTACGTCTTTCCTGTTTTCCTGATCGGAATAAAGGGCAATTCGGGGAAGATGCAGTGGCGTCGCGGCTAGAAAATGTGCTGCTCGGGGCGATTATAGATCTTTATTATCTCCATCTTTATAAGACTCATTGTTCGGCATTTTATATTCAGTCTGGATTACCACAGTTGCATGGTTGCAACATTTTCTATATGCAATGATTTATCAGCGACTCGGAGAAAACGAGAAGTGCGGGTAATGCAGCAAGCCCCCGGTTGGCATTTTCAGTTTATTTGATTTAGGAACGCCTTCCTAGTTGATTTCTGAACGATTGCACAGCGTGTGTCATGTCTCTTCCAGGGGAACTCTAGTCCCGCCTAGAAAAATTCCTCAGCATAGACAGAAGTGGACAGGGCTATACGAGCGGAGCCAAATATACCCGAACGGCTGATTAGGTATGCGAGTAACTCGCGTTGCTTCTGTTTTTTAACAACTACTCTTCAAACGTGTCACTATAAATATTAGTTGATGTGGTAATCGATTCTTTCACGAAAATAAAAGCTCGAATGTAAAACAGTAGCTAGATTAGATAGTAAAATTTGTGGGATCTAAGGATTGAAGGTGGGTGTACAGTCTGGCTTGTGTATTATCTACACTGGTTGAATGTATTTTATATTAAAGTCACACATAAGGGAAAATTATAAACAAATAATTAAAAAGAGTACAATTTATTTAATAATTCTTATTCCCCAGTCCCAAAAAATCCCACCCAGTAATTTGTTTTGTGAGCTTTTTTCAAATCATTAATCCCAAATGCTGGAGGGGATAGGCGCCAATATCAAGTTTTTGACCCGGCTTGGAAAGATCGTACATCCGGGGCACAGTATACTGAGAGAATATATCTGGTATACTGTGTCCGGGGCTGGAAGGCAGCATACCAGCCATTCTTGACCGTCCAAAGCCGAGAGAGCAGATGCATTTCATCACATTATCATTTACAGTATTATCACTCAGTATATCACTCAGTTCACTTCTCGTCTGTGCTTCCCGTCGAACGAAAGAGCAGATACTCAAAAATGCGAAAGCCCCTATCCTCACATTCCTTTGCTGGTCGAGAGTGCGCTTACTTCTCTCATGGTATACCTACTGTGGTATTATTATACGTTGAGTTTTTCAATGGGTGCGGTTACTATTTATTTCATTTTGTTTTATTTTCTTAAGGATAACTTACAGCCAATAATTTTGTAGTGAACAAAAATAGGAAGTTTAGAGCCATTTACAAGTTACCACTGATAATGACAATAATAATAACGTGCATTTAGAACTGATATTAAGCATAGAGAAGATGTTAAACAAGAAGATACTAAATTGTACAGTAGAAAACATGTTGACATAAACAAGACTGTAATAAAAGAAGAAAATGCTAAGCCTGGTCATCACAAAATCGCCCTACAACCTGCTTCCTTATAGTATTTATATTCGTGAAAAAGGGGTCAATATCAATGTCAGCATTCCGTATTGAAAGTTTCGCGTACCCTAATAAAATAAGAATTACGCCTGTATTTGGTTTTAAAGCCAGGTACATGAAGAGGTGCCCTATTTCTAAGTGCCCGGCTAGGAGTGCGGAGAGATATTTTAGATAGTAGTTCAGGACAATCAATCGAGCCATTTAAACTAGAATTGGTTATATCATCAATTTCGAGCACAATCCATTTCCGCTATAATGCATTTGCACACACTGTAACAGTGGGTTCTCGTTTTTTCATTCCTTTAGCTACGTCATTAAGGGGTTAAGGGTATAACAACCACCCCTCGGTCAAAAACCTTTTTTTTTTTTATGTGAAGAACTTAAAACGTACATACTATAATTAAAGAAAACATTAAAGGTTGTACAAATAATAAAGCCATTAGCATTCTTACATTTATTTCAATAAATATAAGTACCTATCCATATTCCTACATCATACGACAAAAGAAAAATAAAAGTTAATACAATACAAAGTAATTTTGATCCTAATTAGTCGTGTGGTTTCTAGAAAACATTGCATACGCGCACAGAAACACAGACGCATACGCACACAGAGACATACATTTTCCAGAAATCACTTTTTTGATTTCCAGATTCTCAAAACGTGAAGATCCGGTTAAAATTCAAAACCTAAATTCTGCTCGAAACCAAGACTTTCACTTTTTACGTACCTCGTGTTTTACATACCTCGTAACTTGATAAATCGACAAATAGTCAATCGGCAAACCATATTCTTAGTTAAAATGGTGAAACAAGGTGAAACCATATTCTTAGTTAGAAGGAATACAAAATTTAAACAGAGTGTAAGAAGAGAGACCAAAAATATATTAAATCCTAGAGAGGTGTCTATGTTTGATGATAATTATTTTACTTCTACGAAATATTAGGATGTCTTAAAAAATTGGGACTAAAATGCCGCAAGGATTTACATACATATTCTAACGTCGTATATACAAAATAATCAAAATACATGGGTATACACTTCTTCAGGATTTCATATAGGTACTAATTATTTTTAAAAAACCCCCTAATTATTTTTTAAAAACTTTTATACTTTTGGCCAAATTTTGAATATTTTTTCGCTGTGGTAATGTGATAAGTATGATTTTCAATTGCGAATATAAAAGTTTTTCGACATAACTAACGACTATCAATGACCATGAAGCCACTCATCATAAGTTTGCTCAATTTTTTTCTGGGTTTTTAATTGCGCATTTTCTATGTAAACGAGGTTTTAAATAAAAATTACAGAATTGAGCTGCAGAAACTAAGCTATCGCTATGCCTATTCAATGCATTCTAAAATTGATAATTGCTAGGCTTAAATGATATAAATTTAAAAAAAAACAGAATTAAGGAATGCTGAAGTTTAAAACGAAAACCAATATATTGTTAAACCTCGACAGCAAACATTTATACATTTCCAGCTAAGAAAAACAATTTGATGAAATCCAAAAATCAGCATTTCATTTTATAATGATTTAGTCCCATTTTTAGTGAACAGGAAAAAAAATCTAAACAAGTTTTCGCACTAGACGTGCAACTGCTGTGTACTGGCACAAATGAATGATGGGAGATTGGAGAGAGTTCCTCGTGACGTGACGCGATACATCAAATAATCGGTTGTATGGAGAACATTAGATTTCTAAGTATGTTGTGTTTTGTTTCAATTGTCCCCTGGTTTCTAGTGTTCCCGGTCTACCCTACACAGCCTCCATGAGTTGACGCTGTTTGATGGGTCTAGCGTGTGGGACACGTCCATCGGTCGTTCGATTACATATCCGCCGGCCCACAAACAGAACCGTTAATATTTCAGTCGCCCAAAACATTAACAAATTAAACATGGAAAAAATGCTCAGCAGCAGCGGGAACAAATAATTTGTATTGCGTACAAAACGGTGGCGAGCGAGGCGACACGGCGCGACACGCAGCGGCGCACACGGTATCTCACTACGCACAGACCAAGCAAACAATTTGTTAGGTATATTATGCTCAGTGTCACCCAGAAAGAGTTTAAAATTTATTGATCGGGATGACCATTTTTTAAGATCGATGAATTCCTATCAAAAATTTTGAATACTCTAATATTAAAAATACGAACACATTTATTAGCTAACTGGGATGGGTATTTTTTTTTTAATATTGGCAATATTCCATTTTTTTTCAGTAGATGTTTTATAAACATTTCTTTGTACTATATTGGCTGAGTAACCTCCAACCTGTTGCCAGAACGTAACAGGTTTTCAACGCAGATAACTGCTCAACCAATGACAATAACTCAGAAAACATACATAGATGAACCCTGAACACATTACGCTCCTCTTTTGTTGGACAGTCGTGTAATAAAGGACATTTTCTATCTACATTAGATGCCTCAGATAATTAAAAAATATATTTATGTAAGGATTAACAGCTATTACAAAAATAGTTTTGATTTTAATGTTGTTGATAAAATCAATTTTAATATTTAGGGTTTCATTATTTTACATTCAGACGTTGTTTTATACAAGTCCAGTACCACTTTGAAATAAGCACAGCCGACCCACCGATATCGATTTCCAAGTAGAAATTTTAATAAATATATACTATACGTCATCTCTTTAGTTTCTATTAAAGTTTAAAAATCGAACGTGTGCGTTTTCTGTACTCGTCACGGATTAGTCCCTTTTTACAAGCTTTTATTTACATTGCAATGTTTGTTAGTATTATTTGTTATTAGTGTTAGTGTTGCAATGTATGTATGTTAGTTTGTTTAAGTCAAATCTTGCAATCTGAATTAGAACCACTAACAAAAGGTCCACTATGATAAGAATCCTATGGATTCTACACCCAGGATCGGCTCCTGACGTGGCTACTCTTCCACGGCCAACAGCACAGACACACAATTTTGTATACGCATTTAATTATGATAGCCTGTTCTACATTTTACCATGACATGGCTGCTGCGAGCAAGGTTTGCTCCCAACGAGGGGACTCATCACAGGTCAACAGCACAGAAACGAAACTTAGTGTACGCATTCAATTATGAAAGCCCGTTCTAAGTTTCACCGCAACAGGGCTGCTGCATCCAGGGTTGCCTTACAACGAGGGAACCCCTCAACGGTCAACAGCACAAATACGAAATTCCTTATAACACGCAATTAAGATAGCCCGTTCTAAGTTTTACTATGACATGACTAATGCACCCAGGGTTGGCTCGGAACAGAGGATTTTAATAAAAGCTTGTTTATAACAATGTGTTTTTACTACCTTTACCCACAGCCCCCGATCCGTACCGCCGATACGATCTGACGATGAGATCTGAACGCATGCGTTCTCTGTAACCAATAGCTGCCCGTGTATGCTTTCCCACTGCCTGCGGTAGAACGCAACGCGTTCAAGTGATCGCACGCCACTCGTGCGATCTTTTGTCTCCTGAGACAGTGATCGCAGTAGCAACATGGCGCTTTCAAGATGGCGGATATTTTTATTTTTATTGACGCTGTGCGTCAATATCCTGTGTTGTATAATACCAATCACCCGGATTATAAAGATTAAGATCTTGAAGTAGAATGAATGGCTATGTATCGTAGAACGGATCGGAGCCAGTGTAAAGATCCTTGCGATCCGATCCAACGATCCGTTCTCAAGATGCGTTCAAGGATCGTATAGGCGGCACGGATCGGGCGCTGTAGGTCTTAGGCGCTATAAGGGCCTTTATTACAGTTAATAACATTCTTTACGGTTTAACCTTCCTCGAAAAATGGCCGGACCACGATGTAAATTAAATTAAAAACCGTACAGCTGTTCGTAAGTTTATCTCGATCAAACAGACAGACATATGCTTTTTGGGGTCTTTCTTTATTAATTGTTTCAGTTAGGTCCATACTCTGACGGATAGTTATCGCCAGAAATTTTATAAGAAAAATTTATATTTAGTTATTCAAAATATTAACCCCTATTATCTAGCAGTTTTTTCTCGTTGATGGGAGTTGGTTAACGTATCTACTCACGTGGAGAGTCATCACATTGATAGTCGATGTTGATATTTTTCTCGTCTAAAAAACTATCCAAATTCCGAAATACGTGGAAATCTGTTGGAACAAGGTCTGGCGAATTAAATAAGTGGCGAAGTGTCTCCACTTGCAAGTCCTGCAAGTTTGCAACTATTTGCTCTGGTTAATCTAATTTTGTGTTATCCTGTAGAAGCAGTGGTAAAAGCGATTGAGCAGATTCGGTTATTTAATCGAAAGCTTCTCCATTATTGTTTGCAGTTTTGGATAGTACACTTTTGCTTTAACTGCTGTGCTAAATGCAAAAAGCTTTAATGGATAACACCGGTCAATGACGTCATTTTAGAAATCAATCATTCAATGAATTCTATGGTTAGGTTAGAAATCTTTCAATATAGGTACAACAAATGTTTCAACAAGAGCGCCGGAATTGAATTTGCCGCCATATTATTTGTGCAAGTAGTACGGTGATTAATTGTTGACAGCTGTCATATACAGATCACGCGATTAGAAGTTATGGAGAACGCGTATCTTTATCAAGTTATGCGTAGCTGAATCAACCTTTCAATGAAGACTTTCCACAGTCTGTCTTCATTGGATTATGGGATTATGGGATTATGGGACATGGGATTATGAGCAGCGATCCCGTCACGAGTAGATAATATTAGTGAGTTTCGCTGTATATTCCTTATTGTTTTATTAAGCTGGTCTTTCAGAGCAGCTTTTTTGAACGAATCCGGCCAAATAAAAAAACGGCGATTACGCGTTTATTATTCTTATTAAGAAATGGAGTAACATGACCTTTCCTAGGAATATTATAATTAAATCTGGCGCATGCATTCCGTACTCGTTGAATTTTCATATGCAGCTTCTAATCAACGGCACAACCGACAGCCCGTATTTGCTTGCTTATTTACAGTTGCGAGCTACTTCGCGAGCGACACGAGCGTCGCCGTTATTACTACTTATTCTTCACCGCTTACCCGTTACCTACTTTCAACAATAGATTCATTGATTGTATAGATTGTATAGATTCATTGATTGATGTTTCATCTGACCGTAAACGTTTTTTTCGGAAAGATTCCGAAATAGTGACAGATTATACGCAAATACCCCCCCCCCCACCTTTAAAGACACCAATCACCCTCATAGTCTCATTTTTTTATTAATATCTATTTTAAAGTTTAAATTAAAACAATAAATACATTACTAAGTGATTATCGGGCTTAGTGAATGTGATTATTGGCCTAATGTACACCTTTAACATTAAAATTACCCGATGAACACCTTTAACATTATAACTTTTACTGTCAAATCCATTGATGTATATATGTATAATATACTTTGGGGATTATTTAAACGCGTTACTAATATTATTATAATCGTTATTTATATTGCAACGCTGAGCATTTAAATACATAAATAATAAAAGAAAATAACCCACTGTGCGATAGTTAGTACAGTGGCCAGGTAGCCATGCCATTAGCAATGAGCAAATATATTCAGTTTAGAAGTAATGTCACTCGGTCGTTCGGGTAAATATTGACGAAACGCGTTCCGCTGAGAGCTTTGTTTCAGCCGATAGCATTTTTTTAGCGATCTGGAACCCTATTGTGAATCTATGGTCTCCCTATCGGTAAACAGAAACTTTTATCCCGGCAAATCTGTAGTTGTTACGGATTATTTAGATTATTAAAATCAAGGAAGAAACATTTAAGAATTTGATCACTATCAAATCGTACAAACTGAGCCATCGGTAAATGATATAAATAATACTGGAAATCATAACATAGTAAAACTCATAGGTATTAGTCTAAGTACTACATACATAGAAATATGTATGTGGATTATATTTTAACATCGAATTTTATCACCAAAAATTCTTAAATTTGTTTTTTTATACTGGTTTGACAATGCATTCTATTTATTTTGACTATGTATTATAACAATAAGTTTAAAATTTCTTACCACCAATTTCATATTAATGATCTTTGATGTTTTTCTCACGACTTTTTCTTTTCATTTATCTTTTGTTTTCTTTCTTATACCTTTCTTTTTCTCTTTTTATGGTTTTAAGTTAATTCTAATTATGTCACTATGTAACGGAATTTTATATTCAATTTTAATGTGGATTTTCTAATGGAAATACGATTGAGGATTTTACATAAACGTTAAAATACGTTATTGTATTATTAGAGCTCTGTCCACCCTAGAACGGGTTAGTCCCAGTGTGGTGACAGAATCGAATAAGCATGAGATTAAGGTTTTGAATGAATAAGATTAAGGTTTTGCCATTCAGCTCCCTATATTTTTATAGCCAATTCTTAAATAAATAAATTGTTTGTTCGAAAATGCCAAGTACAAGCCATGAAATTAATGCTTTTAATTAGTAGCAATGTATTTTAAGTGTCGCTTTGAGTTTTGGCGCAATCTGTCAACCAGTTCGTTTACAGCTGTTGATTAGGTTAGAAGACCTCAAGACTTGTGCGTTCTCTAATTTTCCTCGAATATATCACCACAGTCAGGTTACTGAAGACGTGCTTGAACGAGGCAATACGGACGCTACATTTCTGAAACGCATCTTTACAGGTGATTAAACAAAGGTTTAGGAATTTAGGTTTAGTTTATGTGTTCACGGGTAATTGGTTGAATTTCTTGTACTAGGTCGGCTTTTAATACTCTTCTTAAGGCTCAGAAACATTAATTGAAAGTCATTAATAAAAACCTCTCCGATGTAGTACAGAACACCTGTTTACCGAATTGCATGTACTCGATATGAGGCAAATATTCGCCCAACAGCTGCTCATTTCTATTTCATACACACCGAAATGACTAAGTACGCAGCCAGCAAATAAAAAATACGAGGGTTGGAGGGTAAGAACTACATTTGCACAAACGCAGACTTGGCATCCCAAATGTACAGTCAACTTAAAGAATCTGTTAAAATATTAGATAATATTGATAGTTTCAAAACTATAGTTAAATAATGCCTATTGGTGTTGGGGCGTTCTGGATCGGAGAAAGAACTGACAACCAAAATCACACTACAAAAATCAAATTTATAATCGGCCAAATTTGGTCTGTAATGGTCTGTATATTTGGTCAAATTAAGCCATCATCTTTGACATAAAATCCAACTTTTACTGTCAAATCCATTGATGTATATAATGTATTTTGGGGATTATTTAAACGCGTTACTTCACTTGAACTATTATTTTCTCGACATTAAAAAGCAAAAAACTGTCCGCCCCACAGGCACGCGTCATCAACCCCAACATCTTTCAAGAGCCCGCGACGTCTCGTTCGCCAGCCGCTACCGGGCGACAGTATAGTTGTCGAATTTGAACTTGCGTATTTGGGATTAGTGATTAGACTCAACCCTCAATAGTGGCGGTCGATATTGACTTTTTCGAACATATTCTTACCTGCGTATTATTTAAATACTCCAGAAAATTGGACCGCATAATCTCGACCGCTTATAATCGACCAATTCGAGCGAACTACGCGTATAGGCTGTTGCGTTTTGAACTGTAAGGGATTTCTAAAGTAAAATATCTGTTTTATAAATGCGCTCAGTTTGCATTGTACCTGATCGCTCTCATATTTGAGCCTAAATAAAAATCAAATTTCTTCAAACAACCTTTAACAGCGTTTCTATAGAGAATTCTGGCAACTTTTCATTAATATATTTTTGAGAATAGCCTGAAACTCTATATTCTGTATTTAATTTATTTATGTGGCTCTTATTTTCTGAGATATAAAGTTTTAAATATCACTCGCAATGCATATGCGCCGTCAGTTGCGACGTTGCAATGCATGTATTTTACTTTATTTCAATTGTTTTCTGACTTGGATTCTGATGAACCAGCTGATAATACAGATGAAGACTCCTTCGACAGCCACCACTTTTTTCCTTTTTTATCTAGCGGTAAAATAATAATAATTTTGTTATCATTTGCCAATGCGGAAAAAGAAGATTTTGTTATTACCGTTGGCGTTTATTGTCTTTTGTTTTATTAGATTCACATGAAGACGATTTAGTTCAACCATATCATTTGTTTTGATCTTTGGCGATAGGGGTGAAAAAGTCACTGGACACAGATGGTAATTCTAACAAAATTTTCGACTTTTTTATGTGATTATGGTAGTAAACTAAAACGCTGGCACTGCAAGCACTAAAACTTCAAAACCATGCGCTATTACTTTTTCGATTTTTTATAAAATTAGCATTATATGCTTTATTTTTGAAAACCATTGCGCAAGCTATTAAATTTCGATATTATTCATACTTTTTATAGACCCAAAATTAAGAATCATAATATGCAATATTATATCATAAACTAAAAATAAATAATAGGTAATAATATTAGTAATATTTACTAAATCTGTAATATTCTGATATTGTCTTTCTACTTCACTAAATATTAAATGTGATTTGATAACATTTAATGACATTTGGTTCGCAATTTAAAAGGGTGGAATAAATAGACGAAAATACAACAGTAACTAAACATTTGTTAAGTAGGCAAGGAATAAGTGCGTTTTGAAATTATTATTTATTACTTGTCACTTATCGTTGTAAAATTGTAAATTAATTTTGTGTAAATAGGTTTTGTAAATAATCTTGTATTCGTTATATATAAGCTAACTGAAAAATTAATTTATCAAATAAGTAAATAAATAAACTTACAAATGAAATTCAATTCGGTTTTGAAATAAATTTCATTCGATCATTGTCAATTGTCAACATTTAAAAATGGAATAGTGTTTTGTTGCGATCGATATGAATTTTCGACCAAAATTCACTAAATACGGTCGACAAAATCTGGCAAAGAATCGCAGTACGAATGCGAATCATTATTTTGACCACGAAATTCGTAACAGTTCTAGTGCACTTTTCAACTTTATTTTTGCCACCGACGAAAAGCAATCGGACCCAGTCTCTCTTAAAGGGGAATTCTTTGAACGGCTTGTATTGGCATTGAAAACGTGCTCCTGGAGCTTTAGCGAAACCAATCAAGCGCTACCCTTCACGGAACCTCAAAATAAAAACAAAGCATATTTATTTCACTACCGCTTTTGCCGCCTGTAGAGCCTAACGAACTAGCTTCCCACTAAATACAGGGCCGCATCGAGGGCCCCTGGCTCTAGAGGCACCAAACCTCAATTATTTATTTTATTGGTTCTGGCTTAGATGCCATGAGACTGGGCTTCTGGGTCCAGGTGGGCTGAGACTTTTGTGCCTTAGTTTGTTTAGTGTGCCTTAGTTTCTGCCACTGAGACAATTGACATATCTATGATTTCAAAATTCGGTTTATTATATTAATAAAATTTATATTGAGTAATAAATATTTTATATTGAGACAGGATACCGAAACGACGTGTTAAGAATAAAAGAGGATGATTCAATTTTTAGAACTATGAGTGCTATCTACACGTTGCGTTTCGTAGTCAATTCTAGCTGCCAAAACGTAGTATGGCATTGAGCATTATACACCCTATATAATTAATGTCGGTAGCTTTTAGTTTTATCCGACTCATATGTAAACTAATACATTCGTCGGATTCTGGTTACGTACTTAAAACGAGCTGTGGTTTCTTCATTAAAATTGCAGCACGAGAGTAGCAGATGTCTACGAGCGAAGACGACGCGTGCCAAGATTTATCGATTGAAAAGTTGTCGATCGCAAGTTCGCACAGCTAACACTGCTGTTAGCTAGCGGGTATGGCAAGCCCAATTAAAAGTAATAAATAGCCCGCCTTTTAGAATAGCTGCGATGCCAGGGGCGCGTGCCACCCGGAACTCAACCACACTTAACCCTCATTAACTTCCTGCCCTGCCTCTGTTTCAGCCGTCCGTACCGTGCCTTGCGATGCTATGCCAAAACCAGTGGGACCGTGTTGTCGCCCATCTAAATTTGGATTTACATTTGCATTCGCTTCATACATAGTAGGCTGTCCAGCGGGTATCTGCCTAAAATCAACATGTATGCGCATAGCGACATTTTAACATAATACGGTGGAAACAGCATCGTACCTACCAATTTAATTTAATGTACATTTTTTAAAGTTACTAATCGTTTTGTTGCCAATTGTTATGTTATAGTCTTTGTTTTTGGTAATTGGATAGTTTGGGGTAATTTGTATATGATTCATTCTTAAATTGAGTAACTAGTTTTAAATTTATTTAATGTCATTGCCTTACAATTGTATTGGTTGTAATGGAATTAAATACTCTTTATCTTATCTTTTGTTTTTTTTTTAATGTGTACCTATTTTTTAAACGACTTCAAAAAAAGGAGGAGTTAATCAATTCGGTTGTATCTTTTTTATGTTTGTTACCTCAGAACTCCTACATTTATTAGAAAGAATATATGTACCTACTTCCAGATTGGTCCCATTGTTATCCAAATCCTGTTCTGGTGATAGGATCCATGAGAAATTGAGGGAACTTCTAAAATATTATCATATGAAGTTGAAAATTTACATGTTGACTCAGTTCCGATGACAATGCATTTTTTTGTGGTGAGCATGACCCAGGGTTGGCTCCCGACGTGAGGACTCCTCAACGATCAACAGCACAGACACGAAATTTTGTATACGCATTCAGTTATGATAGTCCGTTCAAATTTGCATCATGACGCGGCTGCTGCACCCAGGATTGACTCCCTACGAGGGAACTCCTCATCGGTCAACATTGTATATGCATTTAATTACGACAGCCCGTTCTATGTTTCACCAAGACGGGACTGCGGCACCCAGGGTTGGTTTCCAACTAGGGAACTTCTCAACGGTCAACAGCAGACACGAAACTTTGTATACGCATTTAATTATGATATCCCGTTCTAAGTTTTACCATAAAATGGCTGCTGAAAGGATACAAAAAAATATGTTGTTTTTTTTTCGTTAAAATTTTGTAGTATTGCATATCCTGACAGTGTATGATAGAATAATATGTGTATATTATTTCGGATGGCCCAAAGCTGATGAGCAAGAGAAAGCCTGTCTCACAAACTCCTTATACCCAGTTACGATAAGGGAGGGCAAAACAGACGCAGGTGGCGAATCAGTAAGATATATTAACTCCAAATCCTGCCCCCCCTTTTCCGCTTTCAGCTCCGCCTATAGATAGATAATAAAATAACCGTTGACTGACAAAATTCACGTTTACAAAGCAAGTTTGCACTCTTTACAGTGAATTTGAAGACTTTTTGAAATACATATTTTCAGTACAAACCTCGTACTTCTATAATGGCCACTCAACTACAAAACATGTGCTTGGTGGAGTTCTTGATGTTCACAATGATGTGTCGGACAAAATTGTATCATTAGAAGAATGCGTATCAAAGTAGTTTGGACTCAGTGGTCAGGGATTTAGAAACAAAATGTTAAATAGAAAAATATGATTATAATAGAAATATAAAAAAGGGGAAATACTTTTCAATTCTCGCTGCCTCAGCTCTGACGTACACTAACAAACATTGTTATGTCTGATATCTTATTTTACTTCATATATACATAATTATTAAAAATTATTAATTTGATTTAATTTTTATTATTGTAATAACATATTTTTCATCTATTATTAAAATTGTTGAAAATATCAGATACGATTAGTTAGAAAATAATTTCATACTTATATCTTCCTAATAAAAATATATTTTCAGTAGAAATGGTCAATTGCTTCCACAACTCTCGATTAGAATATGGGTATTACTCTTCGTTAAATACGATAATAATAAGACCATTTTCATATTTCTTCGGAACGAGAGCCTAAAATGGACTAGTCATATTTAATCAATAATTATAGCATTTACCCATGACCTTAAGACTTAATCTAATAAACCTAAAGTTGTTCGGCAAATTTTAAAATTACAGCATTATATATATCCTTCTAGCCGTGTTCGGCCATAGCGACTGCATTGTAGATTTTAGTGACTTCTTTAGTCTTCTCAGAGTCCATTGTTCGGAAGCAGTCAAGTGCGCAGGCTATATTATAGTGCACAGGTGGGCGCGCGACCACGGGTGCACTCTCTCTTCCTCCCTCTTCTGAACCTGATGGAACGGAGACCGTTACGACCAGAGAAAAGTTTGGATGCAGATAAAATAAAATAAATTAATTAATGGCCAACACAGCAATGGCTGTCATTGTTAAATTTGTACTCAATATTGCAGAACTATTTTTTTCGGATTTAGTTCGTTTTTCCACACTGTCATTTATGAAATTGGTATAGTAGTTATGGCTTGTGGCGATGTTTAAGGTTTTTCTGGAGCTATTGCAGAGATGACCGGTTACTTATTGGTAGTTGTTGTAGCAGGCGGTGATGTAGAAGATGCATTATTGGATTTATCCTGGTTTTCTGATGATCTCGTGTTGTTGCTCATGGGGTTGTGTTGAATACAGCATACAGTCTCTTGTTCCGACATTATACAAAATTATGATAGTTTCCCTTTTGGCAAATCCCCGTCAGTTTTTGGACAATTTTCCGGCGGTAGACATACTCCTAAAACGCCATTTATTTCACATGACTCTTCACGGCAGTGTATATGCCAGGTCCCTTGGCACTTCCGCAAGGGCTCTTTCCAATACTGGTAACGGCGATTATGTTGAAGAGGCATTGGTTGTCAGCTATCGTCACTTGCAGAGGTCCACCACTATCGCCTCTACAAGAGTCTCGTCCTCCTACTAAGCTTCCAGCGCACAATTGATCGTCCGTTATACCTTGCGGTAACCTCTTTCAGAGAGTCTTTGCATATAATCTTCGACAGGTCGGCTGGTCAATCAAATCCACCACCACCTTCAGTAAGTCGTCCGATGTATCTTCAGCAAAGTCGATCTGCCCCCAGCCAGTAACGACAGCTCGCTTGTTTTCGATGGTCGACTTTGTCTATAGACACGCTGGTCGAATATTTACAGTGAACAGCTCAGACCGATAAGATCCTTCGGGACGCGTCCCGTGTTAACCGCGAGTGAATCCAGACTTTAGAATTCACTATATTCTTATAAATTTATTATTTAATTATTAATTAGAGGTGAGAAAATTTTAAAATATGTTGACACTTAAAATTTAAATTTCGAATTACAGCATTAGGCTATATATAAATAGAAAGCCGGGTTATGGCATTTGACTGCGACAAATGCAGATGAAGGATGGCCTGGATACTTACCGCACCTCTTAGCAGTTTAAATAAGTAACGCGGCAGATGGTGAACAGTCTCTTTTCAAAATCACAAAGTCATTAATTAATTTATGCCCAAAAAAAACCAACTAAACGTGAATTATTTTTGGTATTTCCAAATGGTTTATTTAAAAATCACTAATGAGTTTGTATTTTTTATATTTTAGCATTGCAACATTGACATACCTACTCAACTATTTTTTAAAAAACTCATTGACAGCTAACTGTCAAACATATATTTTTAAACATTTTTTAAAAACAAACCATAAACACAATATGCAAAATGCACAAAAATTGATTGTTGTTACAAGTAAAACAATCTCCATTAATAAAAAAGGCTTGAAACAGGAAATAATTTATAAAAAACAACCCCTAATATTGAGTTTGATGTAGAGAATCAATCCAAATAAATATTTAATTTTGCTCCTACTATATTTTTTTTCTAACAAATGTTTATCACTATCTATGAGTATTTAATCGTGTATAAGCGGGAATAGAATTAGAGAGAGAGAGAGAGAGAAAAGAGAATGAGAGAGAGAGAGGGAGAGAAGGCCACTTATGTCTTGGCCGGCGCGGCGTGGCTGTGAGATGGCCGGTACAGTAGCCCACGGTCGGCCGCTTCGCCAAATAATAAATATTTGCCGACACTCAAGTACTCGAAACCAGGTACCTGAGAGCACTCAAAACTTGCCACTGGCACCAGCCGACAGACCTCCGCGCTCGCCACTCGCCAGCCACAGAGCCACCGTATTCACTATATATAGTGAAGTGTCCCGAAATCCGTAGGTTCTATAACCGCTGATATGCCCAAGAAAAAGAAGATCCGGACCGAATTCTTATTAAGAACCCAATTTATTAAATTAGGGGCCTAGCCAGTATTGAATTTTCTAATTTTTCATGATTATTTTATTACATTTTTATTACTATTTACTAAATTCAATCATTTTGATAATCGGAGATAGATTATTATATTTAAATTTGTATAGACTAATTTTATTGCTCCATTTATATTTGTAATATTTCTGAATTGACTATTTTATAACTGACTATTCGTCTTTATAATATGACTTTCTGTATCTTTCATTTAGTATTCGAGCCTTGGTTTATTTGAACTTACGAATACGAGTCATTAGCGGGTCTGTTACTCTTGGGGTGAAGATTTTTTATATATCTGATTAAAAGTGCATTATAAATATTGCATAGTACATACGTGCGGAAGTAAGACGGCATTAACATTGAATAAACTCTTTATTGACGTAATAAGTGGATCAAAATAAGGCTGAAAGTGAGGTGAAAGTCTGTCTAACATAAGAATAATAGTAAAAAGCATTTTTAAAAACAAGCTTTTATTAAAATGCTCTATAAAGAAGACAGAACGGGCTACCATAAATGAAGTATACAAAATTTTGTGTATGTGTTGTTGACCGTTGAGGAGTCCACTCCACGGTCCAGTCATGGTCGAACTAGAACGGGCTATCATAATTGAATGCTATACAAAATTTCGTATCTGTGCTGTTGAAAATTGAGGAGTCCCCTCTTTGGTAGCCAACCCTGAGTGCAACGCCCATGTCACGGGCTATCGTAATTGAATGCGTATACAAAAGTTCGTGCCGAGCTAGTCATTGTTACAGTGAAGATATTAAAATGGGTAAAGTTCGCGAAATTAGCAGTGAAACTCGTTGTGCCGTAGTTGTTTTACACAACGAAGGAAAATCTGAACGAGCGATTGCCTCTCAACTTAAGTTGTCGAAGACTTGTGTTCATAACACAATAACCCGATACAAGGAGACTGGCAGTAATCAATATCGTTCGCGATCGGGAAGGCCGAGAGCTACCACTTCTCGCCAGGATAATTTCATCCACGTTACCAGAAGTGGAGAAATCCCGATCTAAACCTGTGTCATTGACTACAGTAAAAAGACGATGATCGCGTTGCCATTCGAAAGCCACTACTAAGGCAACAAAACAAAAAGAAACGAATGCAGTGGGTCCTTACCCATCGAGACTGGACTGGAGACAACTTCTAAAAAGTTCTTTGGACATATGAATCCAAATTTGAATTAGTTGGATCTAAATGACGAATTTTTGTTCGACATAGCGCTTAGAAAAATATGATGCTAGACTGTGTGGTGCCAACAGTCAAGCATGGTGGTGGTTCCATTATGGTCTTGGGATGCTTCTCGGTCCATGAAACCGGAGATTTGGTAGGAGTCGAAGGAATCATGAAAAAGGAGCAGTATAAACGATTACTACAGCAAAATGCCGTTCTGTCTGGTTTAAGATTAATTGGAAATGGATTTTTTTTTCCAACAAGATAATGATCCCAAACATAGTTCACAATTATGCACGGCTTATTTAGAACATTAAGAAACAGAATGGGTGTTAAAAAAACATGGTGTCGCCCCCTCAGAGCCCGGATCTCAACCCAACTGAGCTTCTGTGGGAAGAGCTAGATAGAAATATGCGCAGCTGTTGTCCCTCCTCGGAAGAAGGCATGTGAAGACTTTTCAAGAAAGCTGGAACAATATTTCACAAAATACAATCGACAAATTGATTGCTTGTATGCCGAGACTAGTGAAAAAAGTAATAAAATGCAAGGGAGGGTTTTTTGACGAAAAATTCTTTTTAAAATTTGAACGGTATTTTTAAGGTAAATTATTGTTCTTTTTTGTTTTCTTCTTGATGTATGTATAAATAAGTGTTTTAATTAATAATTATACCTCTTGCTTAGTATTTCGAGTTTTATTTTATTTTCCTTCCTTGATGTAGGTGGTCTCAAACTTTTGGCCGGCAGTGTATATATATTTTAATTTTTCCCACTAGATCGCTACAATTAAAGATACCTTTGAGTGTTTCTAAATTATACACAGAACCATTAAAAATACGCCTATGCAACAGAGGATTCATTTTAAAAAGTACAGAAGCCTCGTTTGTGTTGTTGCAATAGCTTTTGTTTTAACGTATATGTATCACACAAATTTGTTCTGAATGCTTTGTAACCTGTTATATATTTGCGGGCAACAACAACATTCCATCGCTAACTCTGGCGGGACCTTAGTATGGGAGCGTTTTCAACCTTTAATTGTTATTATATGCGTTACGCGACGTCCACTGGACGCTTCCGCTCCAATCGTTGGCGATATTTTGGAGTGGGAGTGCATCCCCGCTCGGGCTTTCTGTGCCTTTCTCATTTTTTTAAACACATTTAAATGGTTTTTATTGCAGAATCTATCTAACTAGGCCATATTCCGAACCACTGATTATATAGCGTATCAGATTGTTTAACGCCGTACTACGATTTGTCAACTAGGATTTTACTACGAAACGCAATTCATTAATCTTGTCGTATGTTCAATATGGCGGCGTTCGTAGTATTGCAGGATAGTAGCACACTATAGATGGCTCTCTAAACACGCCTATATGGTATCCTATCTCGAAATAAAATAATGATATAATACAAACCAATTTTTAAATCATAGCTGTTATAATTTTAATATGAATGACATAAAGATGTCAATTTACTATCTGGTATATTTGTTTCAACAAGTAATAATTAAGCACTTTAATATTCGAATAGTCTAAAAGATGGCATTCGCGCGCACATATATGTAGAAATAAAAAAAAAACAGAAAAATATAATACAGAATAAAACAGATCATTGAAATCTGACATTTCTGTAGGACTTAAAGATTCTTTAAGTTCGTTGAACAATTTGGGCTCTAAATAGCCAAAGTGTCTTCGGGTAAAAGAAGTCGGGTTTTTCTCACAATACACGCAGACGTGATGGATGTTGATGGATGTTGTCATAGCGCTTTACGCAAACTTAAAAGAAAGGGTAAAAAATGGGTATTTGAGCTTCAAGCTGCAGCTACTACTCTCCACACGGCAGATGGAAACGAAAGCTTTGAAAGGTTTCCTAAATAAAAACTGCAATCCATACATGCTTTCTTTAAGCTTGGGGATTTTTTGAACAATTTATTTGAATTTTATTAACATTCATCTGTTACTTTCGGCTACATAATTTTTGAAAGTAATTATAAATATCAGAAATAATAGTGACTCATTTTTATGCGATTTTATTTATATTATATTTTTATGATTACCCAATAAAATAACAGATTTTGACAATAAAAAAATTCAATAATAATATTCCTAAAACATTTTTTTACGAAGCATATTAGATAGGGTTTGTGTGGTTTTATTACCCCACTAGATTTTATATCTGTTCTGGAGTGATAGTATATAAAATATAGAGACTCTATATTATCTTTTCTTTTCTTTCATTCATTTATTCAGATCACTCATTTATTATTAAAAAATAAAAGAGATTTATTTAAATGAATAACTACCTAACCGTTTAATACTAAACATAAAGGTAAGTACATTAAAAAAATAATAAATAAATACACAAATAAATTAATCATTTAATTAACTATGGTAAAATGGTTCCTTATTATGCACATACAGCCTTTGATTTTAAATCATAGTAATTATTATAATCATATCAATTGGTTTAAAATATAGTTAAGTAAATAAATATATACATATTATCAATTATCAAAAATAGCAAATATCTTAGCCTATTTTAGTATGTTAGTTACGTCAGGATGTTTATTTATACATATTTATACACAGAGCTGTCGACTACAACGGGCGAACCCGTCAAGTCAGGAAGTTTTAACGATATTAGATCGTTCTGTCTCCCATGAGTTGAGCGCAGAAGACTTGGGACGAAAACAGTTCACCGTCTAGTTACGTTACATGCCCTTAAGAGACCAACGCCTTACCGCGAGATAACCAGGTCAATCGCTCCAGCGGGCCGACACCCGCGCCCTTACTATCAGTCGCAACCAGTTTACTCCGGTCTCCCGACCGGTACAGATTCGAGTCCGCTTTCGCGGTCCTCTCCCTTACGTAAGGGTGATACGGTGACTACTGATCGCGGACCACGGCTATATTTGCCCGGCTCTTCACCCGGTATCGGGTAGCCGATTGGTCGTTTCAAGAGCAGTTGCCGTAAGGTGGGCAACTATCCCCGCTCTATAAGAGACATTACTGTTTCCAGACTTCCCCGGGGCTGTCGGTCAGAATGCACATCGATTGGCTGACGCCGCACGGCGTGCAAACCGTCCAGGAGCACCCGAAAGTTGACTTGTAGGGGAAACTGGTCCGCAGGCCAGAGTCCTACCTTGGCTCGCACGTCTACGTGGAGGCCGCCGGATAGGTGTTGACCCGTGAGTTTGACCGACCCTGAACACATGGGTCTCAGTGGCCAAACTGCAACAGGGTCTGTTAGCTACCCAGTAGTGTTGACATATTGCACATGCTCACTCTACTTGGCTGTATGTGTAGGTATTTAATTCCATGATAGCATTTACGGTGAAACTAATAGCAATGTATTTGGCCATATATACCAACATTAATAATTAATGTTTTTTATAAAGGACTGATTAATGCTATAATAGACAACATTTTAACAAAAAATTAAACCGAATCCATTTTTTTAATAAAAGCAGCAGCCATGTCATGGTGAAACTTAGAACGCGCTATTATAAATAAATGCGTATACAAAATCTGTGTATCTTTGCTGTTGACCGTTGAGGAACTACCTCGTTGGAGACCTCTCTTGTTGAAACCTAGAACATATAGAAAATTTCGTGTCTGTGCTGTTGACCGTTGAGGAGTCCCCTCGTCGGTAGCCAACTCTAGGTGCAGCAGCCATGTCGTGGTGCAACTTAGAACGGGCTATCATAACTGAATGAGTATACAAAATTTCGTGTCTGCTGTTGACCGTTCAGGAGTGCCATCGTCGGGAGTCAACCCAGGGTGTACAATCAGGTCATGCTTACCATAAAAATGCATTGTCATCGGAATTGAACCAACATGTATATTTGCAACTTCATATGATAATATTTGAGGAGTTTCCCCAATTCCTCATGGATCCCATCATCAGACCAGGATTTTGATAAAAATGGGACCAATCTGTAATTATATTCTTTCAAAAAAAAAAGGACTTACCAAATCGGTTAATAAATAGCAGAGTTCTGAATTAACAAACATTTAAAAAAAAGATACAACTAAATTGATAACCTCCTTCTTTTTTGAAGTCGGTAAAAAAAAACAATATTTTAACCAATAATAACAATAATAACATTTAATTATTAGTGCTATCTATAGAATTTTTATAGGCTGGCTACGTCACAGAAATATTGCGATTACAAATCACTGAAATAATACGAATAATACAGATAGAATACCATATATTAGGCTTCTGAACATTAAAATTCGTAATTGTTACGTAATGAAACCTGTCTACTAAATTAAAAGTTGACTTATTTAAGTAAATACCACAGGGTATACTGTGATAATACTAAAATAATAAAAGCTATGATTTAAAAATTCGTTTGTTACCATATTATTATTTTATTTTGAGATATGATATCGTTTAGGCGTGTTTAGAAATCCATCTATTTGGCTACTGAAGATAAGAGACGTTTAACCAATGTTCTGAAAGTGTCATCTACACTTTGCGTTTCATAGTAATATCCTAGCTGCCAAAACGCAGTACGGCTTTGAGCAATATACATAATAATTTTTAATTATTTTATAACTTATAGGCGTGTTTAAAGCGCTATCTTAAGTGCGCCGCCATACTGTTTGTTAAACGCTGAATAGGTTGTGTTGACTCGCCTGCGCGAATAGGTTTCCAAATCGTACTATGGAATTGGGCAATCTAATCTATATAGATATATGAAAATGGATGTTGGTATATCTATCTCTCCATAATAGACTCCTAAACCAGAGCCGAAACTGTTTGACCGATCACCATGAAAGTTGGCACATATTATATTTATTTTTGTATGAAGAAGGTTTTTATGATATCCGCTTTGTTATAACTTACCACTAGATGGCGCTGCAGCACATCAACTTCTATGCCGTTCAACCGATCGCCATAAAAAATTTATAAATTCGAAAGTGGAAGGAACGGCGATTAGCATAGGCTACTTGGGGGAAGGCAGGGGGGTGAGAGAAGGAGGAGTGGGAGCGGGGAGGAAACGGATACCTTAGCATCGCCGGGTAACATTCCAATAGTACCTACAATATATAATCAATGCCTACATAAAGCCTCGTAGAGTTAGCATGTCCACACTAGGTATTGATATAAATATGTATAAAATCACATCCTGACGTAACTCCTTTACTAAAGTAGGTTATGTTATTTGCCATGTTTGATCATTGATAATATAATATAGTAAAATCTTAGCTGCTTAATCGTAGTACGATGATAAAAGTAATATTCTATATAATCAATGGTTTCTATAAGTCTGCGCGGTAAGATAGAAGCGCAATCGCGTCCAATTATTAAATTTTCGTACTTTAAAAAAAAAATCTGGTCGTAAATTAGGGCCCGCCTGAAACAAAGCGGCCGAAAAGCGGTGGTTTACGGCAAGAAAAAAGTGTCGTCATCGCCGCTGCGCTGCGCTCCGATGAAATGTGAGCCGGTTGCGTTGCAATAATTTGACAAGCCGTCACCGAACGCCGTCGGGGTGCACTTTGACACAGGCAAAGTGCCGCCGTTCGGTCGTCGGATGCCGTCGGTCTATCGTCCGGTGATCGCGGTCTATCGCTAGCCGCCGCTTATTATCCCCTTGGCAGGTCGATGATCTCTTAGTTAATGCTAATGGCGAAGCCAGGATGAGGGACAGAATCCATGAATACTTATACGAAACTATTATTTAAATGGGACAATGTTTGAAACGTTAGGGCCTTGGAAGTAGGTCAGAAGTTACACTAAGCTTCCCGCTTCACAGAACTTACAGGCGCATTCTCCTCAATTCTCCTAATTCGTTAATTTTTACAGCCCTTTGTATACATATTTGAAGCGGTTTATGAAGTTGGTATAACTAACACTCTTTTCTATCTCAAATTAACACGGCGTGGCAAGGCGCGAAGAGTTCGCGTGTCGTTGCGACAACTACATTGGAAAAAATAGCTTCTTCCTTTCTTTCTACAATATATAGGTATATATGTGAGAAAGATGCTAAGTTGAAAGAGAGTGCCTCAAACAGTATCATTATAAATGAACATTATTATGAAATATATATGAATAGCATCCTTGTGAAATACCAATTCTCTGAAAATATTTTTTACCTGGATCCATGAAAGTAGAATAGAGTTTTCTATGACAAAACTAAACTTTGTTTCCCATTATTATTTTTTTTATTTAATTTTTGATTTATTTTATTTAATAAAGAAAACACTCAGTATGACAAAGTACACGAGATTACAATATTTTATACACTTTCAAATATAAAACCGGTTATGGATTTCCTGTATTTATTTTATTTTAAGTAAAATTTACTATTTTTTCATATTTATTCACATTTAAATTAAAATATGAGGTGAGAATTGTGTGCGCATGTGTACAAGTATGTTTGCTGGGAGAGTCACGGAAACAGTGAGAGGGTGCGTGTGTTTGTTGTATGTGTGTGTGTGTGTGTGTGTGTGTGAGGGTGTGTATGTGTGTGTGTGTGTGTGTAAGGCTGTGATTCAGATTGCTTAACAGCATTTTAGATTTTAGATTTGTTAGTATGGACTAATTGAAGATGATGATAGGGATGACGATTATATAATAGAGAATACTCGCTTTATATGGTGATAATATGTTCGCGGACACTTTCGCTGAGGTGCATATTATAAGCGGTTGTTAGGTTTACGATGCCAGCGACCCCTTTTTTAAAATGGTATGTGGCTGTTGCTGGTCTGTAGCCCGCCCCCTCTTCCGCGCGAACTGATTATAAGTTCCGAAGAGACTTCCCGTTCTGGTGAGAGATTTCTTTGAAGTGCCGTCAATTGGAGTGACGTACAAACGGCCTACGCCCGCTCGTATGTCATCTTGCAACACATCAGCCTATATTTACTGAAAATATCCCGGAGATACGAAATGAATGGTGGCCGTATCCCTTAATTGGCCCATACGATTCAGTGCATCCTTGGGGAAGGGGTGGAGAGGGTAGAGGGTCGAGCCACTGCTTACATAGCGTATTAGATTGCTCAACTCCGTTCTACGATTTGGCAGCTAGGATTTTACTAAGAAAGGCAACGTGTAGATGACACTCATAGTCCAAACATTTCTTAACTTCTCTTATGTATGAGTTGGTATAGCAGTAGGGCGACGAACTATAGAAGGCGTAATAAACAAGCGTATACATACAGTATCCTATGTCCAAATAAAGTAATAATATAATAACAAACGAATGGTTATATCATAGCTGTTATTATTTTAATATTATTTAAATAAATATGTCAATTTTAATTTGGTATACAAGTTACAACACGAAACAATAAGGCACTCTAAAATTCACGTAGACATATATTAGGTTATTCAATCGCTCCGTATTATTCCTGAGATCAGCCTAACTATAGATGACACTAATAATTGAGTGTTATTATTGATATCATTGATTAAATTATTTTGTTTTTATAATCAATCAGTCGTTTATATAAAAAACACTCATGATCAATGTTATTATATGTACATGACCAAATGAAATGCTATTGGTTTCGCCGTAATAAATTGCTTTGTGCATGTTGCTGGCGCAGAAAGGCTGCTAAAACATACTATGACGTTGAGCAATTTAATACCATATAAAATGTTCGAGCATTTAAATACTACTTCGTTATATGTGATCGTGACAAGTAGATGAAAACGAGGCATAACCTTTCACAATAACCGAGAAAGCTTTCGATTGGATTCTGGAGGTCGATTCTGAGCAGTGTAATTTTCCTGAAGGTCTCAAATGTACAGGTCTCCGTCCAGATATAACTCTGTATTCTTATCTCGGAAGAAGATCATAAATTTTAGAAATGACAGTTCTATAGGAGTAAAATTTCCCAAAAGATCTCGAGTACAAACTATTTAAATACCATGATATAATCAACTAAAAAAAAACACAGCAAGAAATTATTAAACTTAATTGATAAATGATGCCGTCTGTCATGTGTCGCCCAACTAAGCAAAGTTTGTACTTTGCCGGACATTCCATAAACATAGGATCATTAAATACGTAGAGATTTTTTTTCTTTTTTTTAAGTTAATGAAAAAGAAGTGTAAATGGCTACGTGTCATTTTCATTTATAACGCTGCCAAAACCGAAAAAATAATAAAAAATGACAGTACAGACCTGAAAAATTCTAAATACCAAATAAAAAGCCTTAATAATTAGTATAAATAAGACGAGATGATAATAGACATAGTTATAAAAATAGTCAGAAAGTAATCACACTGTCAGAAATTCATGTAAGTTGAATGTTAAAAATTAGGAATAGGTAAAAAAAAACCATCGACATAATGGTAATTAAAAATAATTATACAAAGTCATACAAAATAATCATAAACATTATCGAATAGTACCTAATATAAATAATCATAATCATAATCATAAGTTTTTTATTCAAAATAGTACGAAATCGTAACTTTTTGACGTCAATAATGCATACAAACATACATAAATGATAAAACATTAAGATATTGTGACATTATAACAAATTATTGTGACATATAACGTGATATTAATCATCGAGGTAACCATTTTATTTCCAAGGGTCTTTGTCGTCTAGATAATCATTTATTTTATAGTAGCCCTTTAAGTACATCTTCTTCTTAATAAATGACTTAAATTGTATCACAGATAAATTTTGCATGTTTACTGGGACTTTATTGTAGAAGCGTATACATTGCCCTTTGAATGATTTTGTGGTTTTGGAGAGTCGACTTTTATGGTCAGCAAGTTTATTTTTATTTCTAGTATTGACACCATGCCTATCAGAGTTTTTTAAAAACAGTTCTTTATTTTTATGCACATACATTAAGTTTTCATAGATGTAATTAGATGCAAGTGTCAAAATATTGATTTTTTTAAATTTTCCGCGTAACGACTGTCTAGTAATATATAAATCATATAATATCATATTTAATCAATTATAAAGAAATAAAAAAATAAAAACAGTTATTAAAAAATAAAAGCAGGGTATTGCCGTCTTCAAGCAGCCACTTCTTTAAATATTTTTTTAAGACTTGCTGAGTGGGTGTCTCTTTTAGATGAGCCGGGAGGATGTTATACAATTTTGGCCCAATAAATGAGAAATTTCTTTGCCCAAAAGTTGTTCTCATAAATGGGACGTTTATAAAATCTCCAGCTGCTCTCCTGGTTGCTGATGTTAGTTTTGCCTTTGATTGTATGGTTTTCGTACGTAGACGAATTAAAATATTTTAAGCATACAATAATCTAACGCTTAAAACATTGAACTCTTTAAATAATAAAGTACTAGGAAATCTAAACGGTTTTCTAATTTTGGTTTTCATAACACTCTTTTGTGCAACATAAAGTGGTTGCAGGATGGTTTTATTACAGCCACCCCAAGCTATAATACCGTAATATATTACTGTTTCACAGAGAGTGAAGTACCTAAGTCATCTTGAGAGTTCCTGGCTCCAAAACCTTTCTTAACTCTCGAAAAATAAAACCTAGCTGACGCACCTTGTTTGATAAAAATCCTATGTGATCACCCCAACGTAGATTTTAATCAATTGTAATTCCCAAATATTATATATTTTTTACTCTCTCTAAAGAGGGACACTAACATTGACGATTGTCTGAGCATTCATGAATTATTACATCCAAGTTTTCTAGTGCCTGAGACGTCTTGTTAATATTGAAGACCATGTACTTTGTCTTTTTGACATTATAATAAGCTTAAGCCTTGCTTCATTCAATCAAGTCTTAATTTTCTTCATTTCTAAATTCGCTTTATCGAAAGCTTGTCTCCTGCCCTTTAAAAATAACGACAGTATCATCTGCATAGGTTTTTGTCGAACTGGTGAGGAGATCACATAACCGACTAATATAAAC
Source organism: Micropterix aruncella (assembly GCA_944548615.1). Classification (NCBI taxonomy): domain Eukaryota; kingdom Metazoa; phylum Arthropoda; class Insecta; order Lepidoptera; family Micropterigidae; genus Micropterix; species Micropterix aruncella. Next base: position 59,041,819 of record OX155980.1, on the reverse strand, counting down.
TAGGAAAAGAATTGGTCCAAGAATGCTACCCTGAGGCACTCCGTATTTTAAAGTTTGTTGGCTGCTGTGTACACCTTCCAAGACTACGACCTGTTTTCTCTCTGTTATGTAGCTTTCGAAACAGTCTATGTAACACCTCCTATGCCAATGTTCTACAAGCACATTATAAGAGAGTCGTTTGGCACCGTATCGAAGGCTTTAGCTAAATCGAGAAATACTGCTAAACATTTTTCGCCTTTATCGGCACTGCTAGAGATGACCTTGGCAAATTCAGCCATTGCATCAGATGTGCCCTTGCCCTCAAGAAATCCAAATTGATTTTTGGATATTATTTCCTTTAAGTCCAAATATTCCATCAATCGTTTTTTCACACTATTCTCCATATTTTTTAACAGTGTTTAGTAGAGAGATAGGTCTGTAGTTATTAAGATCTGTTTGATCTCCACTCTTGAAAAGCGGAGTTACTATAGCGCATTTCTGGTTACATGGAAATGTACCTTGCTGGAAACTACATAGAGTTTACAATATGAGCGATGGGGTAGCTTAAAAACCTACTGGCTGATTGATAAATAATAGAACTTATTCGTCTATGCCACTAGATGACTGATTTTTGAGGGAGCCTATTATCCCCTCTATTTCTTCAGGTGTCGTTTGTTTAAGGCAGATATCACTACATTAATCACCCGAACGCCTAAATGGCGTATGTTTTACCGATTTGTTTTTTGATAGTTCAAGCCCAACCGTGGAGAAGTGGAGGTTAATATGATGTGTAAATTTTTCAGGATATTTATTAGAAATAACCTCACCTCTGTTTTTTTTTCTCTTATTTCAGATTGTTTTTTGCGGACCATTCCCGTTACCTCCTTAATGACCCTTTTAACGCTTCTAATTTCTTTCTATAAAAATCTTTTTTTACTATCTTTAATAACAATGATACAACTGCTTTGTAGGAAATCAGACACGCAATTTCCTCATCTTAAGTCTTATTATGCCTGCGAAGTGAATGGGTCAGAAGGTGGATGCATAGCTTGCATGCGTTACGACAGCTGTTCTAAACCTATAATACCACAGCCGGCCGGTCTATACTCCCCAGGGTCCACCGTTCCTCCACAGAAGTATAATAATTTAGTTTCTTTTGTATTTATCCATTATCAGTGTCAAAGTAAATAAGTTGAGAAACCCTGTGCTATTTTAAAGTAATATTTGAAGTTTTTCAGTTTTTTTAAAAGTAATATTTCAAAACTCTTTCACTAAAATTTTGCAAAAACAAATATTAGTCAGTAAAAAAATAAAATAAAAAAAACGCTGAATTTTATGAAAATCTTGTAATGCACTCATAATGGGTTTCAATTCATTTATTAAGACCTTCAACTTTTAACCTTGAGATTAAAAGAGTAACTTTTGGCAACAAACTTTTTAGATGGATGAGAATGTAAGATCAGTTAAAATATTTTTAAAACATTTCCTCAATGTTTTTGCTCATGTAATTCTTATAGTGTTTAGGAGTTATACAAAATAAGACTTGAGAAATCAATATGCAGTTTAAACATTTATCTAAGCTAGTATCATTGATTATATGGGGTATTAGAATGCTCAGTGCTGTACAACGTTTAGGCAGCTAGGATTTTACTACGCAACGCAATGTGTAGATGGCACTCATAATTCCATTTATTTAATAATCTTCTCTTATATTCAGTAGTCTTTCTATTAGGCCGTTAAGGTATGGCATTTCAAAATTAAATGACGTTAAAATAACGAATTAAATTTTAAATCGTAGCTCTTATTATTGTAATATTATTTATTCAAGATTTATTTGATATTATTTGCTAATAATTACGCGCTTGAAAGATTAAATAGACTAATAGACGGCATTCTAATCTCTACATTTTATTTCTGTTATGTAATCAGCCAATATAAAAGTGCAATAGATAGCACTAATAATCGCATGTTATTCATTGCAGTTTGTTATCATTGGTTAAATAATGGTTTTATATCATCAATCAATCCTTTATAAAAAACATGCATTATCAATGTTATTATAGATGCCCAAATAAATTGCTATCAGTTTCGCCGGAAAATGCTATCAACCCCATCTGCATGTCGCCGGCGCAGAAAGGTTACCAAGACAGACTATGACTTGGAGCAATCTAATATCCTAAATAATTAATGCTAACATTAAAAAAAAGCGCTGCTGACCGTCTCTCTGTCTATCTGTCTCACTGTCTGATCCAATGGACTGATCTTGGTTAGGTTTTCACTGTTCGTTAGAGCGTCTTTCGAAGGTTTCTGTGTAATACCATCAATGTAATTAAAAAGGGCACTAAACAGTAGCACAAAAGGAGCACGTGCGGTTGTGGATGAAAATCAGACATTCTGTCCAATTTTTAGATCGCGATAAATTCAAGAATCACTCGACAGATCCTAATTTAGATTTTACTGTCGGTGAGGTTATCTTTCGAGCCAGTTCGAACTGTAAAGGACATCAATATCTGTACAAAAAGAACTAAGCAGTGTCGAGTTAAGTTAATTAAGTCGAGCAAAAATGGCAACTCTTGCGTTTTCTGAACATACGTATTGTGAATGTTTTTGTCATGGATAATTTTAGGTGGCTTTCTTACGCGACAATTTAAGACGTAATCTTTGCATCTTGGCATAAGGACGTAACACAGCCAACATTGTAGAAAGATAACGCCTTGGAGATACTCCTCAAATGACCTCTACAAAGAGTGTAATGTGCTGGACGTACCACAATTTTGCGTGAAAGCAGCGCTTCGTTAGTATCAAAAAAAAGAAACGCAACAAGAACCTGGCAAAGAATCTATAGGTACGCGGCAATCTATAGCTATTCAATTCGATGTCCCTAGAATGCAGACCACGTTGGGCAGACATATTTTGTGTGCATGGCAACCAGGGTATTCAATATGCTAGACGAAAAAATGTAATACATAGTCAAAGCTAAAATTGATTATTGGTTGAAATAATAAGATGCCAGGCAAAATATCCACAAATTGATATATCCAGACAGTTTCTGATATAAAATATTTTCTTTATCTTGATTGTCTCTTATTATTTAATTTTCGTTACTATTACATATTATACATCAATTTATATTTTATTTAATTTAAAACAATTATACTAATCCAACTAACCGTGTAGTTTTGGCGGACAGTTTAAAAACTATCAATATAAATTGTAACTCCCTTGTAAATTGAACTTTCACTTATATTGAACGTCGTCACAGAAACATTTTTTCTGCATTTCTCTGAAGCGTATATTATTTTATTTTATTTATTAAGGTAAAGCATGTTATTTCTTACCTGTAGTTAGTAATAAATGCATGCAGTTGCATGATAACTCTTCAAAAAAATATGTTCCTAAGCTATTATAATTTACGTCATAAGATATAATCTGTCAATTTATAATGTTATTAATTTGGTTTTATATATATATATATATATATATATATATATATATATATATATATATATATATATATATATATATATATATATATATATATATATATATATATATATATATATATATATATATATATATATATATATATATATATATATATATATATATATATATATATATATATATATATATATATATATATAATTACTTAAAATTTATATTATAGGGGAGGGAGGGGCTTGTTGTAACAATTTTTAGAAAAACTTATATATCTTCAGATCTATCGGTTAAATTACCACTAATTAAATATCAATTGATACTTTAACTCTTCTTCTTTTAAATCAAGTAAACAAAATACGAAAACTATAAGTAATTATTTCACAATAAATATTTATATAAAGAAAGCGGGATGTTACAATTTACCCCCATGCTGGGGTTTGTTGTAACATCTATTGGGGCAAGTAGTAACAATAATAAAAAACGAAAATATGACACCTTTGACTATTTATTATTTGTTCGTTAGAAACAAAATAAACTTTTTGTATACTTAGCATGTGATCTTTATCTAATAAATAACTGAAATTTAGTTTTTAACTAATCTATTTAAAAGATTTGTTATTAAAACTATATATCTTATTTCGTAAGACAATACTTATAATCAACATGGCACTTTAAAATAACAGTAAATAAAATTATGTACCTCTAAATTAAATCTAGTAATTATTTCTTTCTTATACCTTACATCTTACAAAGTATCGTATACAATAATAAACTTTTGGATAAGTTTCTTTATGATTAAATTCAATCCTCATCTGAGTTACAATTGATACAAACAAAAAAATGTGTCTCCTGTGACACATCCTTCATGTGCCCACATCTTGCAAACAATACATTCTACCCAATCGCATTTATTTGAATCTATATAAGCTTTATTACAAACTAGACAATACCACTCTTCAGTCTGAGATTCTAAATCTAAACAAAAAACCCTTTTTTTAACTCTTTCCACTTCATTTCTATTTTTCGTTGATTTACCTTTGCCTTTCCCCTTCTCCTTTCCTTTGCCCCTATCTTTATCATCTTTTTTTCTGTTTTTTCTTCATCTTGTCCTTATATTCCATTCGTAAAGCTTCCTTTTCAGGAGTATCCGTCAAAACAGTAGATTTTCTTTTGTGTCTGCTTGTTGTGTTTTTTTCCGCGGTGGCGCCTTTGGTAAAGGCGATGGCGAAAAAAAATTTTGTACACTTGAGCAACTTGGAGTTGGTTCATTCGCAGTTTTGATGTAACAATTTCCGTGGTGCTAATATCCAATTCAAGGGCAGAATCTAATAGTTCTGGGTTTTCGAAAAAACGTTAAATTTTCGAGACGAGACGTTAAATTTTCAGTTACATTTACAGCATTTTCGGGTTCTTCAGTAGGATCTGGACAGTCGGTGACATAAGATGGCGCAAAGTCACTGTCTTGGAAAATATCAGCATTCAAAGGCCATAAACCTGAAGCTTTAAATCCATTCGTAATATTAGCAGGGTTTAAGGCGAGCGGTAATGACTCCTTAACTATACCTGGGATATCATAAATAGTCATCGTCTTCCCTGGATTATGGCATCCATATTCCTTTTTCTTAATGTATCTGTAAAGAGATACGTGACATAGGCCGAAATTCTGACTCGTTTTCCGAATACTACAGCTGTTTTCTAAAACTTCAGCTGCAGCTAACTCATACACCTCTTTGTGTTGCCCACTCTGACTTTCTCTTATACTCTCTCATTCTGGAAGAAAAAAAAATGAAATTACAAGGTTGCTAAGAAACCGTTATTGATAAGTCGGGGGCAAGTTGTAACATGTTACAACTTGCCCCAATATTTTGTTACAACTAACCCCAGAGTATAATTCTGAACATTTATAAAGGTAACTATTTAATCAACTTAGTGATGTTTAAAACTGTTACACAACAACAGAGATAGATAAATTTTAAAATAAATAAAACACAGAATCTTTCAAATTAGTCAATACTAATAACGCCAATCAAGTTTTACGAGAGTATAATTTTACATTACCTGGTAGAAATGAAGCACGTACTTGTGTCCACTCACTGCGCCGTCTGGCGGGACTCTGGCTATGACGACATTATGAGGCGCGATATAAAGGTAAGATTGAGTCAAAGAAATACGTTAACAAAGTTTAAGTTCCTGGTGAAAAATCACTGTTACTACTTACCCCTGTTACAACAAGCCCCTCGCTCCCCTACTTGATATTAGTAGTGCGTATTATCGTAATGTCCATAACATTTAGACGAAGTATAAATAAAAATGTATAAATATTTATATACATGAATAAAGATATAAATATATTATTACAATAGTATAAGAAAACAAATTACATTATTTATTTTTATTATTTTATTGAAGGAAATAAAATGAGCTTCTACTGAGCGGAACCAGACGATAGTCCTCCAGACGTTTGTAGAAGGCAAATGTAACTTTGCCGAAACAACGGGAAAAATCCAGCGTCCAATTCCACAGGGCAAGGGTTCGTATTCGCTCAAACTAAAAAATATCAAGTAACCGCGAATTTACAGGAGTTTATAACATATAGCTTTCCGTATCAGTTCAATCTCTTGATTGAGCTCCCTTATAATTGTAGCGATTGTCGCTGAAATATCGGCATTCCCAGTAGGTACCATCATGGAACTGACGTATGCCATAGTGCAGATGAATGTGAAAAACTTTCAGAAATTGCCGCAGGCTCAATATCGCTAGGCTGTAGTACCTATAGACATTGTGCAATTAGGTAGGTACCTACATATTTATCGCATATTATGCCGCAAGCAGATGTTATTGTTTCATTTTTAAATATTTACATAATATAATCTTAAAATTAGACAGGTAGGTATATCGCAAATGTGCTATTTATATTTATTTATAGTATGATAATAAAATGGGTCAGCAGGGCAGTAGTGGAACGAGAGGGGGGGGGCGGCTGGGCTCACCGGTGTCGATGCCGTAGTCGGCGTTGGCCAGCGGAGAGTAGTCCTTCGCGTTCATCCTTTTTGCGGCCGTCTGCGGCGATGCGGCGAATGCGGTGCGCTCGTTCCGCTCAGTGACCCGTCACTCGCGCGGTCATCGCGTATGCAAATCGGGCGCGCGCGGCGCGTGTCGGGCGGGCGCGTCGGGCGCGTCGTGCGCGTCGGCGTGCGCGTCGGGCGGCGCGCGCGGATGCACTCGAGCGCGGAGCGAGCGCGCGCCGCCCGCGCCGATCGCGCTACGCCACTTGGGAGCCAATCGCGTGTGAAACGATCGCGCGGGGCGGCGATGGGCGGCACCCGCGCACCCGACTCCGCCAATCGCCTGGCCGCAATCGCTCCCTCCCTCTCGCACGGCGATCTAACGAACCCGACGATCGATCGACCTAACATCTATTTACTTTATTTATTATCCTAGCTACCCGTACGTATGGGCGTATAGACGACGCAATTGGTATTTATGCACTTTAGCAAACTCTCCTATATTGAAGATGTTTTAATGTCTCCACTATATTCATCACACTGATTCCGAATCTGTTAAAAATATTTGCTCTATTTCTATAACCAAGCGATATGTAGGTACATCTTCATAAACACCTATTTGGCGGTAGGTTAAGATAGTTTTTTTTAATATATGGCAGAGGTATATATTAGGTAAACGACGTAATTTGCAAAAATTGACGAAAACTGTATTATATTCCATGACATTTAAGCTAACGTCGTTGAGATAGGTGGCCATCGATAATGGCATTTCCGCACCTATTTGTAGGTACTTGCTTATAGTTTGAATACTATAAAAAAATGGACCGCATTATCTTGATCGCTTAGAATTGATTCAAAATATAAATGGATCAACACAAGTATTATATTATTAAATTGATAGATAAATTATTTCCCAAATTAGGTAGGTACCCATCTGTAATGGCCTTGGCAATAGCCATGATTCAGATGACTAAGATAGGAACTTTGATTGAGTGCAACGATCATGTCAAGCGATTCGAAATTAACTGCCTTTTTTTAGCTTTTTTTTGTGCGGACATTTTATAAACATACCTACATAGAGTTACAAACATTAATTTGTATGTGAATGTTAAAAAACTGAATAGCTGAGAGGGATGTTATTTAAAACATATTAAAAATGATAAAAAGAAGATTACAAAAAAAAAAATAACAAATTTTAAATAAGTAGGTACTAAAAACAAGAGAATTTAAAAATAATCAGAGTTATAAAATATTTTCATTATCAAGAATTCCTAATAAAGAGTCGTTCATTAAAAATAATAGGTAATGCCTATTTAATAATAAAGAATTTAAAATAAAAACCACCATTTTCAAATGATTGTTACGAAAAAAATGTTAAGTAGGTAGGTGCCTAATTGTTGCGAAAGATTACAATAGTAAAAAAATAATATACCCACTACAAAAATATATATTTTAAATGCAATTACCTACCTAAAATAGGAATTTTTAAAAAAACAATTTTAAAGACATTAGATATTTTTTTTATGCAATAGAATGTTACATATACTTTAAATATCATTAAACTAAAAATGACTACCTATTTACGGTTTTGCAAAATAGCCATAAAATATTAAAAAAAAACAAATAAAAAATAAGGAATTGGAATATATAGTCATAGAAAATAATAATTGTATAATTAGCATATATAAGAAAAGGAATACAGTACTTATTTCAAATAAAACTGTTATTAATAAATTTTATATTGTAATTTAAGATTAATTTAACGCTACTTGTATTAAAATTGATGATATCGGTATTAATTTCTTCTATTTGAATGATCATTAAAAATATTTACGAACCTATATAAGTAAAATAAATATTTAAAATAATGATTAGCGAAGGCATGGTATCATAGATTGCTATTTTCGGTTAAAAATACATTTACACTTTAATAATATTTATCTTTAAATCATTTTAAAGGTGTTCGTGAATGCTGGTTGTTTCATTGATTGCATATTGTTCTGAATAGATACTATTTAAATATTTAATGATGCATGATTTTGGTCCTATCCCGCTTAATTTAGTTTTTATACATATAGAGCTAGGTTTTGCTTTTTTTTAAATAAGTGGCAAAAAACGAAACTAAAACACCGCGAGAAACCTAAATTATAAAGTTTTTGGAGCATTAAATCTTCGTTCACCATATCGAGCATTAAAAAGCCCATTGCCACACGAATCAGAATGTATGTTCCAGAAATAGCATCGTCCGGAAACTAACTGGGAGCAATACATATATGTAGAGAATAAATAAATTACATGGGGAGGCAACAAACTACACTCAGAAACTTAGCCATATGCCTATGCATCTCCGCACCGAAATATGCCGCTCTAGTTTGTAGTAGATCAACACTTGCAAAAATGGTCGCCACTGCCGTGAACGATGCTGTGAGAATTGTCTCCGGCTGCCACAAACATACTCCCGTCCAAAAAACTTTATCAGCTCATCGGCATCGCTCCCCCTGCAATACTTCGTGATGTCCTGACTGATTCGTACCGCATAATAGAGATGACCATATAGAGGTGATAGAGACCATAATATAGGTGATAGAGATGACCCAAGACTACATCACAGTCGTATCAAATCGCGAAAGTCATTATTGAGCCGCACACAAGCGCTTCAATGAAGTCAATCTTCGAACCGCATCACTCAATGGAGGGTTTCTTTTGGCCAGGACCTAGTCCTAGACCTAGACCAGACTATACTACCTGGCGTAGTTTTATTAGACTGAGGGTGGATGTGGCAAGATGCGAGCCAATCTCGTCCGCTGGGGTTACATATAGAATCCAATATGCGGCTGTAAAACGCTGCAGGATAAATACCACCTCCTATCATTTCCGCAGCTGTCAACCCCCATCACACACATCAGGACTTATAGGAACAATCCAGGCCGCATACATCTGGAGAGACGTGTCCTAAACTGGCCCGTATCGAACGCCTTGGCCATATCGAGGTAGACAATGCCCATTTGCAAACCTCTATCCATGGTAGAGGCGTAATCCGTTAAAACGAACAGATTGGAGCAAGTAGGTAGATCGTTCCGTCCGGATGCCATGATGACAATCAGACAACCATAGTCTTCAAAAGACTGAATGCGTTCATGCAAGATCGACTCGAATGTTTAAGCGGTGTTATTTATACTGTACAAGATAAAGCGTATAGCCGGAGCCTTTGTCTACCATTTGAACACAGATTACATCTATTGGCTCCGTGCCTAAAATGATGTTCTTTTCTCTGTTAACCCATTCATGGCAGACACTGCGCAGGTCGGGATATTTTTATGTCAGTTAAAAATTGGCTCCTCCCACATCAGCCCACAGCGGCACTGACAGCAGTAGCGGATAGAGGACCCCCCCCCCCCCCATCCACCCTTGGAGGGTCGGGTATTTAAATGTGACTCCACCGCGCCGTCGCGACAGTAGAGAGGATTTTTTCAGTAATTAGGCAAGAGCACAGTATACTGTGGCGGCAGTATGAAAATTTCATAAATTTCATTTTTAGAAATTTTTGAAACGTCACATAGTTATTGAAGTCACCAATCTGCGAGCAAAAAACTATTTCTAGATTTAATGTGATTTTAAATTACTAATCGAATTTATTAAAAATTATAGAGATATATTTTTAAAGACATGTGATGACAAGAGAAACCGAACCGACAGTCAGTTTAAGTAAAGGAAAACCTCAAGAAAATATTTATTTATATAACATAACATAGCATGATATTGCGAATTCAGTGTTTATAGACCTTTCGTCGACAAGTTTAGTAGTTGTAATTATGCATGGTAATGTGTAATTATGCATGGTAGGCTCGAAATGGCTCGAAATTCGAAATGGCTTCAGTCGATTACTTTCGCTAAATATAAGTATACTTCTAGATAAGTAACCTAATTGATGATAATATTTCTGCATCGGTGCGGATGAGGTCCCTTTCAGTTTCGAGGTTAAAAACGTCGGTGTCCATATGGACGACAACCTCTCATGGCGGCCACATTATCGAGAAATGCGACGCAAACTCTTCCGCCGATTTCATTCGCTGAATAGGCTGAAAAATATCCTCCAGGAGAAGAGCAAGATTACGATTTGTCAGTCTGCTCTCCTCCCCCTTCTGGATTATGGAGATGTCGCATTTGTCGACCTCACAGAGGAGTTATCCACCAAAGTTGAGCGTCTCCAAAATGTTTGCATTCGGTATATCCATGGCCTCAGAAAATTTGACCACATCACGGAGTACAGAGAGAAGCTTCACTGGCTGTCGACCCGAGAGAAAAGAGACATGCGAGTTCTCTGTATGCTTTTCAAGATCTTGGATGACGTCACTCCCAATTATCTTACCGATAGTGCAGATTTACTGCACTATCGACTCATGAACGCCCTCTGAGATCAAAAAACAACCTGCTACTCTTTATCCCTAGTCACAGCAGTGACTTCTTCTCATTCTCTTTCACCGTGCATGGAGCCCGTCTTTGGAATGCTTTGCCGAAAAATGTGAGAACCGCGCCAAGCATAACAACTTTTAAAAACAGACTCAGAGAGCATTTGAAATCTTCCAGATAAATTCCCTTACCCCTCCCATTCCTCTCCTTTTAAAACTTTAGCGTCCTTATAGGTGTTAGATTATTTTGATGTGGCAAATCTGTGCCCACAAAGAGTAAAGTATATACTTCTTTCTATCCTCCTTTATTTTATTTGTCATACTCTTTATGTAGGTTAAGTTATGTAGTTTACTCGCAAATAATGTTCTTACAATAGTATAGGTTAGCTCTAAAATATTGCCTGCAGGCAATAATCTCGCCTTTTCTTAAGAATAAAGAGTTTTATTATTATAATTTAATAGCAGCCTTTAATGGCCTTATTATTTTCCACCCACAATAGTTACAAAAAAAACTGGTTGATACACGGTATCATGTAGGTATGTTTCCAAATTTCGTCTTAATGAAGCGACATACGATGAGTTGTTGTTCTAGGTATTGGCTATAAAAAGTGCGATAATTTGTTTCCTGTATTCAATTTTCAAACTTTTATGTTTTTTCTCTTTGATTTAAATGATTTTTGTCGGCTATTATAATTGCGATTTTCAGGTTTGATTTGCAGGATCATTTTAAAAGTTGATTAATGAATTCGTAAACTACAAAAGGTATTAAAAATAACATATTAAAGACATAATTCTCAGCATTAAAACATACTGTTGTTTTCCATTTTAGAACTAATAATGACGGAGTAATGAATTTAGCATTACAGCAATTATAGCGTATTTATTAAATACCCGATTAAGATGTCTAAAAGTGACGTAAGCAGGAATTGCAGAATTCGAAGTATATTTTTTTTCTAGGACATGTCTGAATTCAGATTTAAAACAAATGTCTGTTATCTGTCATCAGTTTTTGAACTTTTGCACACACATACATCCTCTCTCCCACACACACATTCTCATGGCAAATTCTCCAAACTTTAAAAAAATATCCTATTTTCAATTGCCTATATAGTATATTCGTCATATACAATTGCCTTTTAATCTTCAATAACCTACCTACCACGACTCAGTGAAGAAAATTAGCATAAAATTTTCAAGTTCGGAGATTTTGTCAAATTTGAAAAGCTGTATCTCAGAAACTATTAAAGCTATGGAGCCCATTATAGTCTTAAATTATAGAAAATTCAAGGTAGTTTAAATATATATAGAATAGTTTTTGTCGAAGACGTGCTGCTTCATGGTCAAAATGGGAAGAAACCGAAAAAAGTACAAATTTTTTGCAGTTTTTGAGAAATTTAGAAGTGTTCCGGAGGACTGCCGAGGTCGAAAATTTGGACTTAGCATCTCAGGCACATCCTATAATGAAAAAGCAACGAAACCTTCTACCCCCATTTGATGCAACTTATGATGTACCTACTAGGTTACTGGACTAATGTGTGGCCTGATTTTAAAATGGAAATAAACCAATGGCGCTGTAGATTTTTTTTTTACTGTATATGTATGTCTATAAAGGTTATTGAATTGATTAATGTCATAGTACGCGTTGAAAACCCGTTCGCGCCGGCGACATGGAGGTAGCGCCGATAGCAATGTTCGGCGGAACTAATAACAATGATTTGGCCACCTATAATAACATTCATAGTGAATGTTTTTTTTATAACTAGACTAATTTATTATGCAAACCCATTATTTAACCAGTGATAACAATAATACCATTAAATTAACCATATTTAAGTGATAACAATAATTAGTTCCATCTATCGCATTTTTATATAGTCCGCTTACATCACAGAAATAACACAGAGAAATTATAATGCCATTCATTATACTATTTGCACTCTAAAGCGCCTACTAATTATGAATTGAAACATTTCTAGCAAATTAAAATTTACATCTTTATATAAATAATATTAAAATTATACGTGCTATGATTTTCAAGTTTGAATTATTGCTTTATTTTCAGATAGGATACTGTATATTCATGTTTAGAAAGCCATATATCAGGCTACTGAACATAGGAGAAGATTAATCAATGTTTGGAACACTAGGAATCTACTACGAAGCGTAACGTGTACGTTGCGTTTCGTAGTAAAATCTTGGATGTCAAAATGTAGTAAGGCATTGAGCAATCTAATATCCTATATAATCAATGATAATACTCTTTATCTACTATAAGACATTCGCAAATTGAAATTTGCATTTAAACTAATTAAATCAAAATAATTTATATATAGTTATGATCGGTCAAACACTAAAATATATAAACAAAGTACATTTTATTTGAATCAATTACATATCACTTAATCGTAGAAAGGTAATAAAGAATCGAGAGAAAGACATATCAAAAAATGTTTCAATAATCGCCGGTCTATAATAACTATCTTACAGGAAATAACAGTAATCTCATAAAGAATGACTTCTGTACTCTGGATATAAGAATGGTATTTTATTACGGTAAAATCCATTTTTGAAGCGACTCTTAATTAGACTGTTATTTTCTATCAAACAATTTTGAAACATATTTTTAGCATATAAGCTGTATAAAAAGTATTAATATGCGGTGAATTATTTGTTTATTTAATTAGAATAATATGTACACAAACATTACCCTAACAAATACAATATTTATTAGTACTATTTAAACACAATTTCTTAATAGAGCCTAATACTCTACGTGTACTCGGCATGCTAAATTAATTATATTCTATGTGTCACTTAACTGACCATTCATTAAAAAGTGTTAATTGTTTGTTTGTCATTAAGAAGTGTTAATATAATCAATATTAATATTAAAATATACCTACACCTTATGTAGGTATACAGTGATCGAAAATAATAAAAAATAATAATAACCATTCAGTAGCCAATTGAATTACAGCAAAACGAGAGAATTTTCTAAAGAAATATAATATATATATATATATATATATATATATATATATATATATATATATATATATATATATATATATATATATATATATATATATATATATATATATATATATATATATATATATATATATATATATATATATATATATATATATATATATATATATATATATATATATATATATATATATATATATATATTAATAATTTAAAATAAATTCAGGAAAAGTAATAAAATCAATTTGGTGATTTAAATATTGTCTTTAAAGTAAATTATCAATCTATTTTTCTCGTAATTTAGACTGTAAAATGAATTTATATATTAGGAGGTCCAAGGTTGAAAACATCAATATTACGCGTATCATCACTATTGGTTATGGTATTGTATAATGGGCATGCACGTGAGATAGGATTGTGAAACGATCGATTTGTCTATTAAAAGGGATGTGAAAGTTAGTAGCTACTGGGCTCGATTGCGTTTCTTCGTGAACTAAAATCGGAAATTAGTCCGTTTGAACGAGACAGGGCAATACGCTAGAGCGAAGTGTGAGATGACGGTTGTCACTTTTTCGCATTAAAACTGCCCGCCAAGGTCAAATCTTACACCGCACGAAATATGCTCGAATCTATTCGGACGAGTATAAGTTCGGCAGGTAGTATTTATCGACGATCGTTCGTTTCATTTACCGCTCTAACTTATTGCTCTGTCTCGTTCGCTTGGACTAATTTTAGTTTTAGTTCACAAAGAAACGCAATCGGGCCCACTGCCCCAGTCGTCTAGATATATTGAGAAAACTATTGGATTGATTATTACATTACCATTTTGTTATTAAACGCTTTATAATAATAATAATAATTAAACGATTTATTTGCTCAAACAAAAAGGCGAGCTTATTGCCTAAAAGCAATATCTTACAGCTAACCTTAAAGAAATACATTTTTTTTAAATAATTAAAAATAAATTCAGGAAAAGTAATAAAATCAATTTTGTGATATAAATATTGTGTTTAAAGTAAATAAAAAATCAAATGAAAGCCATCATTCAGGCTAGGAGAGACAAGACTTCTTATTAATGGAAATGTTTTTTTGCCAAATTTTGTGTTTTATTCAATTTCTATCACCGTTTCTGAAGCTGCCAAATTCACAAAAACGTGCACTTCGGAAGATGATCCCCAAAAATCATTTGGTTGGCACGATTCATAAACAAAAAAGCCCCCCCCCCCCTCCCTCTCCCCTTCTAGACATAAAGTTTTGGAAAGGTCAAATAAAACCTATGTGGTTTATGGATAATATCTATAACCCACTTAAATATTTAGTAGCTAAAGGTCAATATACTAATTTTTCGGTCTATATTTTATCCACGTTTCAACTCTTATTACTCTTTATCCAAGTATTAATAATCGAATTCCTACAAATATGTATTAAAATTATTGCCATTTATAATCGGTCGATTAGACTAAGAGGCATTATATACCTACTGCAGTTTAACAAATTTTACATAGTAAACTTTGGGAATAAATCATAATTTAGGAAAACATAGCTACCCTATAATAAAAATATTTTAGAAACATAACATGAATATGATTTATAAGCTTAAAATCCAAACAACAAGATAGAAAATTAAAGAAAAATATATCACCAAAAATAAATTAGTAATTGAAATAGTAAAACGTGCAATTTAAGGGTAATAATCAAGGAACCAAAGAAACCTATCGTTTGTATTATAAATCAATGAACAAAAAAACACTAAAAATAATCAAGGAAAAATTAATTTTAAATATAATACCTACCTAATAGAATTATTTGTAGAAAAGTCTAATAACATTTTAAAATTATCTATATTGATAGAGCAAAGCGCCTATATTTAAATATAAGCTTAAAACTCTCGCTCTAAACTTGTTATTAGAGGAATAACAATATCATTATAAAGTACCTAACTCTAGATTATGATGGGTTCAGCAAATCTAAAGTACACGTCGAACTTATAGATAGCATGTGCAGATGACAATTGTCTTAATATAAAGATTTCAAATATTTTCCATTTCGTTTAAAAAGCTTATAACTAAAATTAAAAGTTTTAGCGTCTGCATTGGTTGCACTATGGTAAAAGCAACGTTTAACCGTTAGCGAGTCTCATAGGCGTGCTTACTATATAGTTCTTGATTTGATGGTAAACGATATAGCTACACATTATTAGTATACGAGGGCACACTGAAAGTTTCCGGAAAAAATACAATGAATATAAATCAATTATTCTTTCATTGATCAATAGCAAAGAATCAATAGCCATTACCCAATGGCCAAAAATCAATTTATTTTTTCTCAAAATATTCTCCGTGAGCGTTAATACACTTTTTCGTACGTAAAAACCAATTTTCATAATATTTATTCCACTCCTCCTTGGCTTCGGAAACATGTTTTGCATATTCTTCGACAACCTCTTCTGGCGATGATAATCGTTGACCGCGTCGACCGGTCTTTAATTTTGGGAACAAGAAGAAGTCACAAGTAGCTAGTATTTGAGACTCTCTGGAGAATGGCTCGTGAGTTCTGCGTTTTTCGCTTTCAAACATTCGATAGTCTGTCTAGCCTTGTCATTGCGCAAGATGATGGCGCGTTTACTGTTGCTTTTATTGAAATTGTCAATATCTTCCGGCAAGTGAATGGACTTGTACGTCAGCGTTCAGGGTACGATAATTAATTACATCAACAGTAGCCACGTGTCCAATTTCCCTGAAAAAGTAGCAATTATCTGCTTCGCGGCACTTTACACGCAGCGTCAAGTTGCTTGTTTTTTTTAAATCGAACCAAATTGTCGATTTCTGCTTTGTTTCGGAGTCTTGGCGTTAAAGTCATCTATTGCCTACACATTACCGTATTCTGCACCAAATTTCACCTTCGTTAAATCTGGTAAGTATGGCATTGCACTAAGTGGCGAATCCCGTTTTTTGAGACTCAGTCAAATTGTGTGTGGGATCCACCGCCAGCAAAGCTTTCTCACAGCCAAATGTGTATGTAGGAACCCAACTCATTTCTATGCTTAAGGATGCTCGAAACTTACAGTAGGTCTCATACCTGTCTGTTTTGATGTTTTTGTTGTTGACAGCGGTGGACGGACAAACCTTCACGAAATTGGTCAAGTATTATTTAGTCTATAGCCAAAAAAATACCCTTTTAAATATTGTAAAATATTTTTTTTAAATTGTTTAGTCAAGGGGTCAGTTTCGGAAACTTTCAGCGTGACCTATGTATAAGGTTTAATTATACTTTACAAAGCTATTCAGTTTTCAGAGTAGGTCTCGATTATTTCAAGGTTGTCAACAAAATTTTAGCAAACATAATTTACGATTGTTTTGTTTATAAATCATACCTATCAGTATTACTTTTCCGGCCCACCAACCGACCGGGAAGGTAAGTGTTGTGAACGAGCTTTTTTTTATCGAGATGAATAGCAAAATATCCATTTTGGGCCGATTAAGACCATTCCCATATTGAAGTCTGTCTGTGTGTCTATCTGTCTTTCTGTATGTATTCCTCTACGATAGCGCCCAAACACTCAATCCGATTGAGCTAGAATTTGGTATGCAGGCCGAGGTAATTTGGTCATAGCAAGATTTCGAAAGTTAAAATCGGTTCATTAAGGGGGCGCACTAGTTTTATACCAATCTCTAAATATTGCAATTAGAGACTTGAAATTTGGTACACAAATGCCTTCTTGGGCCGAAATCACATTGTAAAAGTTTGGCTTTTACAATGTGATTTTTTAACACTGATCCGTTCGAGGCTAGCCTACAAATGAACCGCACCGCCCGAGGCAGCTGCAACGGGACCAATTTAATTCTATTATTTAGTAATCATCTTCTGTGTCCTTGTAGCTCATAAACCAATGGGTTGAGATTTTTATAGTTAGTCGAAAGACTGTAAATTATGGCGCTGCCTAATAGGTGCAATCAGAGCCAATCAATGAACAGGTGAGACATTCTTTCGCGTCTTTATCAAAATTTGTTTATTGTTTATTGCATAATCGTTTACATAATCGATTATCAAAATTGTGATATTTAAAGTTTATTGCATAATCGTTAATATATTGACTTGATTTTTTGGCACTGGCTCGTGGTCAAAAACGTCTCGAATGTCGTTGTATTTTATTGATGGAAATCGAAGGCGTGGAAACGGCAGCGCAACCACTATAAAAACGCTCGTAACGTTAACACAATTAAGTCGATAACAATGCCCACATAAACGGTAAAGTGATATTGTGCTGATAACATTTAATATTTTGTACCCCCACATATTTTTAATATACATACGAATAAAGTAAAAACTAAAGGTCCGCTTGCGTAATATACAAAATAATAAAATTGGCATTTGCAGGCGGCGCCGTCTGCATACGGGCCTGCGGCCCTCGTGTAGGGGCATATTATATGTCGTACCTCTTTATTTATATTCAACTCATAATTCAACAATACAAATCAATTTTTTAAGCGAAACGTCCCGATTTTCTAAAGTTCAGGTAGTTCAGGTATTAAAAAGTATAATTTAAAAACTCTTGGTAATGAAAAAAAAATTTTCATTTTATTATAGTGATTATATTTTCTTATTACGCTTTATATAAGCGAACAACGCCTAAATAAGCTTTCATAAGAAAATATAATTAGCTCTACCTACAGTAAAATTAATAAATTCTTCCCAGAATTGTAAATGACTCTTTTATACCTGAGCTTTCTTTAACGGTATACACGGTGATCTGCTTAGATAGATCAAGTCCTACATAACAAATCGCAGTCAAGCCGTCGCCATCAAAGGTTACCGCTCTTCTTTCTTAAAAATCCCCTCGGGAATTTCCTAGGGATCCCATCTTGGCCCTTTTCTTTTTACCTTTTACTTAAACGATATTGGACTCTGTTTTAATAAATCACATCACTTGCTTTACGCAGATGATACAAAAATATATAAAATTATTCAATGTCCCGAAGATTGTGTAGACGTAAGAAATATTTATTATTATTTGAACAATACTGTAATGAGAATCAATTAATTTTAAATACAAATAAATGCAATGTTATAACATTCACCAGAAAACATCATCCAATCATGTACAACTACAATATCGCCGGTAAAAAATTGACTCGTGATCTGGGCATTACCTTGGATTCCAAGCTGCACTTTAATCTTCATATTGATAAGGTCGTATCTAAGGCTTCCAAACAACTTGGAATGATTCTGCGCATAGGTAAACCTTTTACCAAAGGCAAAACTTTCAAAGTACTCTACAATGCATATTGCATACGTTCGTAGCGTTCTAGAATTTTCTAGGCTGGACAGGACTCTAATATTAAACAAATAATATGTAAAATTGTTAGTAAAATTCCAATTTAAATAAATTGCCCTAAAATGTCGTCCTAAAAAAAAAATTATTTTTAAAAAAAAAAAAATGTAATAAATAAAATACAATTCCATTTTATATTCGGCATTAAATGGAATATAACATTCGATTAAATAGAGAATGACAAACAGAGTAGTCTTGAAACTAAAATAAAGAGAAAAATAGAGTTGTATGTAAAAAAAGAAATTAAAAGTCATAAATATTTTTTATATGTTTAGTAATATAAAATTTGATATAAAAATACCTGGTGAAAAAATGACATTTCATTGTCAAAACAATATATAGGTAACATCAAAGTCAAATAATGTTGGTACTAGTTCAATGTTAAAATATAGTCATCATGCATATTTAAAAATATATTAATAACGTGTGCACCTAAGTTTTCTTAAACTATAATTTCTAACATTTGATATATGGTTAGTCTGTCCCCTAAATTTCAACTCTGTAATTCCCTAAATGTCAATTTCATTTTAATTTCCATATTGATTCGATTTCAATATCTCGGCGTAATGTAAGAGTAATGTTTTTATCCAAATGATGTTTTCAATCTGCATATAATTAAGCTATTTTCTAAAACTTCTCTTGTT
The DNA here is from genome assembly GCA_944548615.1 of Micropterix aruncella. Lineage (NCBI taxonomy): Eukaryota > Metazoa > Arthropoda > Insecta > Lepidoptera > Micropterigidae > Micropterix > Micropterix aruncella. Next base: position 59,022,018 of record OX155980.1, on the reverse strand, counting down.
GGTCTTTGATTCTGAATTATTCCTAAATTTGAATTATTGTCCAAAAATGGTTTTGAGGGAAGTTTTCAGAAAAAATTGCCTACAATCAAGGACTATAACTTCCTTATAAAGTTCATTGTTGGGATGGCGATATGGTCTACGGAGAATAATTTTTAATTTTAATTTCTGCGCAACTTGCAATGGCTCTAGCAAGGGTTTACCACATCCATCCCATCTAATTATGACGTAAGTAATAAGCGATTAAAATAAAGCATAAAAACAGTTTTTAGCGTTTTGGAATCCAGAATATTCCTCAGTTCTTTGATAACGTATCCAAAGATTCGCACCTTCGTAGCCACGTTATGTATATGAGAGTCCCAACGGAGAAAGCAATCTAGAGTGATGCCTAGCTTATTTCCAAGATATTACTCTTTGCAGAGGCTGACGGTTACAAAACTCTACGCTATCGCACTCGTGTACTACAGTAGCTATATTAGTAGTGGGTTGACTTTTGGTATTTATACTAAAAGACATGTATTTGGTTTTGCCAACATTAAGCGATAACATAAAATTTACTAGCCAATTTCTAATAATTTCCATGCTTCGTTTGCTTTCTCAAATGTGTAGTCCCAATTTGAAGTCTTGAATAGTTTAACAGTGTCATCGGCAAATGTGATGATTTTATCTACTGGTAACTGACGTACGTCGTTTATGTAGACGAGGAATAAAATGGGTGCGAAAACGCTACCTTGTGGGACACCATATGTGAGATGGTGGCTTTCACTCTGGAGGCCCTGGATAGTGACACTTTGTACCCTGTTGGATAGGTAACTATTAAACCATTTAAGACTTGTATATTTAATTCTCAAGCTGCTCAGTTTGCACACTACTATATTATGTGGAACGAAGTCATAAGCCTTTGCAAGGTCAATGAAATCTCCTAGACACTAATCTCCTTTATCCACCATTTCGACTATAAATTCTGTTAAGGCAGTTACAGCGTCTGTTGTGCCTAGACCTTCCCTAAAGCCGAACTGATTATTTTATTTTATTTTCAATTAAAAATTTATAGAGTCTCGCCTTTGCAACTTTCTCGAAGATTTCGGGGATCGCGTTTAAAAGGAGGAATAGAAGAGCTTCAGAAGAAAATTGGAGGGCTTTCTTTATTGTGGCCGAACTATAGGTAGACAGACACCACCTACAACGTAGTTTTAATTTAATTCGGCCCTGGTGAAGATCAAAGACACAGTTACATAGAAGATGTAATCGATCACGAATAGAGATAGTAGGAGAAAGGAAAATGAGTGGGTTGACGGGGTAATGCGGCGTGGCGTGTCCTCCCGCGCACTCATCAATCGCACCGGATCAAAACAGTGCGCACGCGGCCGACGCGCTGGTCGCGTTGCGGCCGTTGCGACAAATGCGTGGGCGGGCTCCGTCACGGATCGAGTCATGCCACATTACCCTTTGTCAAATACAAAACACATTTCCCATTATACTTTTTACGAAATTTAGTTAAAACATATTAAATAAATAAATCAATTCACCTAGACGCTCATCTCCTTTATCCGAATTGTTAACCTTGTCCTTTCTTTGATGTTGGCGTAACGACATACCCACGCCTGTGACCGTGCAGCAAAGGGCGCGAATTATCGTATTTTTTATTGGAAATAAAATATCTCACCGCGGTCGAGAGACAAAAGCGTTAAAAGTTAAAGGTTCAGTTAAGGATACTTTGGTATCGTTATTCAAGAGAGAAATAATTTTATGATTATGTTTAATAAGCTAGATTATTGCCTTAACCAATTTTCGGCCTCCAATAAGATTAGCCTGTAACTTGTTGATGACTAAGCAGCGCACCCAATCCGCAGATGGCTAAAAGGTAAGAATTCAATTAGGCGATCGAATATTTGCAGTTTCTGGTGGAATGTGAACATATCGTCACCTCAATACTTCAACTAGGTAAGTAAAAGTAAGACAATTTATGTTGTTTACTTTAAATGCATTTATATTAGTGGTACTACTCGTATATTGAACTAAAACTCATCGGCATAGAGGCTCATCGGCATAAAACTCATCAAAAAGCGGCTGATGGATGAGATGAGGGTTTGTCCGTGATAGTAAAGTAATTTCGTCGTGATGCCCCTCCCTTCGGACCTGGCCTACTGGCTCAGTCTGATTTCCGTTTACGAAATCAGTCTATTCACTCTTTTTGAGAGCCCTAGGAAGAGACGCTCCCCGGTTGTAACGATGGGGATATGAGCTGATGAAATAAATACTTCATTGAAAAGATCTTATCGTTGACCGAATGTAAGTAGATTAAAACTCAAAATAATTATGAGGGTTTCGTTGTCTATACACAATAAACAGCAAAATAGAAAATAGTTGCTCAAAATAGAAAATGGGCAAATGTCATAAGTCAATGAGATAATTAATCTAAACAATCAAAACCTTTTCCTTTTGGTAAATAATCATTAAGAATTTGTCGACAACGTTTATCCAGTAATTAATAATATAATTTCTGAGACTAGTCCTCGGTACTATGAGATAATTATTTTGTTACCTACTAACAATCAAGTAGGTAAGGTAAATTACTTAATTCTCTCGAAGAGCAATGCACATACGCAAACATACTACTCTGTAGACACTGTTCTTGACCTGCAAGAGGCTGTACATTTCCCGACAGAATGTCTCAACTCCTTAAAACCCTCTGGATTGACCTCACATAAATTGATTTTAAAAGTAGGGAGTCCTATTATTTTATTACGAAACCTTAATCTACCCAAATCGGGTAATGATACACGTTTGCTCTTAAAATCTATAAAAACCTTCACAATAGAGAGCATAATGCTGATTGGATGTGGAACTGGAGAAAGAGTAAAAATTTCGAGGATTCTAATAATACCAACGGATTTACCTTTCCAATTTAAACGGCTGCAATTTCCAATAAAATTTTAATTTTCAATTACAATCAATAAATCACAAGGTCCAACATTCAACGTTGCGGGGTAAAATCTAAGCGTAGTTTTCCCATGCACAGATATATGTAACAAAACAAAATCTCTTCATGTTGTTTAGTGAAAATTCAGCTATAATCATTGTATACAAATGATTGCATCAACTCCCTGCCTATTTTCACGTTTTATTGCTGTTTTCAGCTTGGCGAAAAGTCACTTTGACAAGAAACGTGACGCTTTTTTTTAACGCTAGGCTTTTTATTTATTTATTTACATTTACATATACATCCAATGGAAAATGCTTGAGAAAATGCAGAGTTAAGAAAATTCCGTTGTGTGCTTCTAAAGTTGTATACATACACATCTGTCTGAGCCTAGGTTATAAAACGCATACCTATGTACATTAAATGCAGGTATTTTTATCTTTCTGTTATGCTAAAGTGCAACCTTGCTAGGTACCCCTGTATTAAGGCGAGCTCACTTCGGGAGTCCCACTAGAGTGCCACGGTTGTGTAAAGGAAAATTTTAAGATATTTGAATAAAAAAATATTATTTGTATTATTATTATTTTTTAGTATTCTAATCAATTATCTAAACCACAGACTAAAATATATAAGCGCGAATCCCCTCTTTTTTCCGAATAGAGGTGTGACTATCGCATCGCATTCGTACGAGGTCCGCCCGTTTCACTGTAAAATTGCTATTCATAATGCAGATAGTTTCGTATTGAGGGAACTGAACTGATCGTCTAGTGATTAACGACTTCCAGGGGTTCGCAACGAGCGATTTTCTATCAACGTAATCATACGGCTAACACTTTTTAAATGATAAAAGTTTTACAATTACTAAATTAAACTAAAATTTAATTTACATTTTATAAAAGATACATAGGTTACTTTTTATAATAGCAGCCGTAGAAATTAATTATATTAAATGATATTACTTATAAATAATATAAATTTAGAAAATAAATGGGTATATGACTTAATAGATAGTCAACATTTTTAAATTAATAGATAGTCAGATGGTCAGATAAATTGAAAAACAGATAAAAATAGAAAACGAATTTACCGCGTGAAATTTGTAGCACCCGACGTTTCGGTGACGTTGCAGCCGCCGTTGTCTACCCTGGACATAGGTACATTTTATAATGTAAATTCGTTTTCTATCCTATTTATAATGTCAAACAACCGCGATAGTCTTCGATTTTATATGACATAAAAAGTTGCAATTTCTTATTCTTTAAGATTTAAAATTAACGTTTGACCCTACCCATATTTAGAAGCCAAGTATGGATTAGTTTCTTTAAAATAATATTGCTATTTACAGTTTATTGCTAGTTATTGCTGATTGTATGTTGCTATTATACAGTTTATTGCTAGTTATTGCTGTTTATATGTTGCTATTAAAGCTTTCAACTTTATTGTAGGCTCGAGGAGCTATAAAAAGATAATGCCGCTGAGCAAATGCAGTTCTCGTTTCAGAGACAAGGAATTGTTTAACAGTTGCTGACCTGGTATTGTGATAGGGCATCTGGTCACTTGTTTGCTGACATTTTTATGGAAATGGGTGACGATACTTTTTATATAAAGCTTTCTAATATTGAGGACCGATGTTTCATTGTATAGCGATTCCGAAGGGAATCTCATTGGCCGACGACACGTAATTTTTAAAATGAGGTTTGGGCCCTAAGCAGCTCATCGATATGTGTCAGAGAACTTCCACCCCAGGAGTGAACTACCCATCAAATGTTCGTACCGGGGGCTTTAAATGAAATCGATTCTAAAGGAGTAAACTCTAAAGATTAGTTTCCTCGCATGATCCGGGAAGCCATTAAAATAAGAAGTACCCCGAATCCCGAGACGATGGCTTTAAACGCTCTACCGCGTGGAAAGGAAGCCTTTTCTTAAAATATTTTCAATGCCCATCCCCGAGCGCAAGTATTATACGCAGTAACAGCAGTAGTTCTCCGCCTATATACTGACCCGCAGAACCGGATGGTGATTAACAGCAATTCAATCAACTCTGGACAACAGCAGTTGCAGGCCCGGACTGGCCAGTCGGCTAGTCGGCGATCACCGGCGGCCCTCGACTCATAGGGGGGGGGGGGGGGGGGGGGGCAGAAAAGTGATTTATATAAATATTTTATAACTCAGGTATTTTTTTAACTACAAGAAATTTGATCAGGCGACGGTCCAACTGGGAAAACCTATTTTTATCTATTGTTTTTCTAGATTTATTTCTCTGAAAAGTCAGACGAGAACAACAAAAACGCGGTTGTGTCACCCTTAGACTTTCCCGGCAACTAGCCAAAAACGTCATCTCATTCAATTTAAAAATCAAATTGCAGGCGCGCGTCGCCGTAAAATTCACCGTAAAACATTTGAATTTCGTACGAGCGACACAACGCAATGAATATTTAAATTTCGAACTGACGTCCCGCGATATAAAACACGCGACGTAGAAAATTTAAATATTTGATTCCCTTATACATTGGTATGATGGGATTTAAATATTATTTTTGTCGCTTTCATAGATATTATAACCAACACTTCACAATATAATTTCGGCCCAACAAGTCCAATATTTTGGAGATTGAAGTATAACTAGCACGCCATCTAATGTACCGATTTCAACCACAATCTTTTCTACTCTTGCCATTACCAAATAACGCCTGCAAGCCAAATTTCAGGTCAATCGGATTAAGCGTTGGTCGCTATCATGGAGAAATACATACACACAGGCACACAAACAGACACACACAGACCTACAGAGAGAATTCAGACTGAAAATGGTCTTATTCGTCTCAAGGGGTGGGGGATGGGGGTCAAAATCAAAATTTATATAACCGACATCTCGAAATAACATTTGCGCGTTCAAAATACTTTTTCTCCCCGTCAGTTGATTTTTTCGCCAATCTAAAATATTTTTCGATGTGTAGACGATTAAGATTATTTCCACTCAAGCATATCTGTGTCTATATGTCTGCATGTGTGTGTTTGTGGTATTCTTTTACGATAATGCCCAAACGCTTCATCCGATTGATCTGAAATTTGGCATGCAGGTATCATTTAGTCATGACGAGATTTGAAAATATTGTGGTTGAAATCGGTCCACCAGAGGGCGCGCGTATCATACTTAAATCTTGAAATATTGTACTAAGAGCCTTGTAAATTTGGTATACAGATACCTTGTTGGGCCGAAATCTCATTGTGAAATTTTGGTTAGAATATCTCATATACAAGCGAAAAAAATAATATTTAAATTCCGCATTTATTAATTAAATAGTAAGGTCCTTAAAAGCGCCAACGCTTGCAAAAGCGTGGCTCTTCGAAATTCGAAATAAAAGGCTCACGGCGACCTGCGTTTTCAATTCGGTTTTTAAATTGAATGAGATGACGCGCGTTCGAAGTTCAAATTTTCGCCATCGCTTATCGACTTTATTTGTGAAATGAATATTCAGATGAAATAAGTCCCTGGCTACTTGCCGTAAAGTCTTGGGGTGAGACAACCCATTTTTGTAAAGGCCCGTCCCCCAATCCCACCCCTGTGCCGGAGTGACATCGGCTGCTATTACAATTTATCCTGCGCGCGTAGACTGAGTGAATAAGTCGCAAGGCGTTATGTTGCCGGTTCTCATTAACAAATTCAGATCAGTACAAGGAGGAAGTTCGACTTAAACTTAGTTAGCAGCTGATCCAGGTTTGATCCCTTATCTGTTGATGCTTCGCTGGCCGCGATAGTCCTCTCGAATTGCGCGTATTAATTGTATCGACGCCGGTGAATGGGTACTTGGAAGCGCGTCCAGGCAGCTGAGGGGCTATGCGAAGCGACTGTCTCGTTCGTCCAGAAATAGCGTCTGCGACGTGCCTTATGTACCTACGTTAGTACAGGCGCCAGTGGAAAGAAAGTATGCAAAATCCGAAAGACGCGGTTTAATTTTGGATCTGACATCTAGAGGTATCAAAAAAACGGGCGAACCATTCACCCCAGGAAGTTTTAACGACATCAGGTCGTTCTATCTACTGGGAGTGAACGTTAAGACTTAGCGGAAAAGTTAGACCACTCTCTAGCTCCCGTGAGATACCAACGCCTTGTCGCGAGGCACTGGGAAGTAAAAACAGCGCGCTGACCTCACGCCCTCACTACCAGATTTGGCAGGCTTTCTCCGTACTTCAGTCTGGTCGCTGGTTCGAAATCGCATGTTAGCGGTAATTCAGTTCGAATTTATCGCGGACTGTGACGCCTTGCCCGTCTTTTACCCGGGATCGGGTTGCCAACAGACCGTTTCAAGAGCAGCTGACATTAGGTCTACAACCATCCCCGCTGCTTAGGAAACATATAAAATTATTTGTAGACCTCCCGGTTATTCACTGGAGTGCACAATCGATTAGCTAACGCCGCACGATGCGGAAACCGCCTAGCAACGCCCGAGGTCGTCCCCGAGAGGATCCGATCCCATATCCAATCCCAACACAGATATGGCAGGGAAAAGAAAGCCCTTTCTGGATTCGTGCATCTCTGGGGATGCTTCGGTACGGGAGTTCAACGGTGAGTTAGGCTTAGCCAAAATAGCGAACAGGTCATAATGGCTTGAGTTGCACGGAACCGTTAGCTGCTATTTGGATCTGACAGAACTCAACCCCGTTTCAGAGTTCGCCAATTGATCGGTTGTAAGCATCGATATAATGCTCATATATCGATGGTTGTATAAGTGGGTTACGTGTGCAACTGCCGGTCATCGAACAGGAAATGAAACCTACACTCCTTAATACGTACACGACTGTAAAACTCGACTCTGCACTGTGAAACTCGACACATTTGACTAATTCTACTCAAGTTATGGGTCCCAAGCTGGGTTCACCATCACTTGATTTTACTTTGCCGGCAGATGGAAAGTATTGTGAATGCACTTCATTGTATCTATATATATTCCTTCACGATAGCGCCCAAACGCTTCATCAGGTCAAGCTGAAATAAGGCATCCAAGCAGCATTTCGCATGGCAAGAGTTAAAAAAACTGTAGAGAAATCGGATCACCAGGGCATGCTAGTCATACTTCAATCTCAAAATATTGCAGATAGAGACTAACATTCGTACACAGATTCGGTAGGGCCGAAACTACACTGTAAAGTTTTAGTTGAAATATCTCTTACACGAGCGACGCATTTTTTGGAAAATTACATCATCATAATGGAAAATAGTTTTGGAGAATCATTTGATTACCACCAAAATACAACAAAATACTAAAATATACTACTTTTGCTATCATAGTCACAATCACTATCGGGTGGGGAGGGGGGGGGGTCGAGTGGATAGGGATGTTGGCAGGGGGTGGTTTGGGGGTTGACATTTGGTGGTTGAGTGGTTTAGCGGGGGGCGGGAGGAGGGGAGAGTCTGCTTGTCGGGAAAATCTTGGGGTGCAACAACCGATTTTTTAACCATCTGCAAAAGTACTTCTGAGAAATAACATTATATTTGTTGCGATTCTAAGGCCTTATCCTTGTGATATCCGCTATGAGCACTTTTAAGAATAACCACAGCAGAACGAATGACGAGTTCAATATAAAAATTGAGCTTTTGTAGTGAAATTAGTTTTCAATTATTCTAATTAGTAGCCAAAGGGTCGCCTGGTTGGAATATGAGTAGCATTAGCGAAGGTGCGAATCCTTGGAATTGTTTTCAAAGAGCTGAGGAATATTCTGGATTCCAAAACACTAAAAACTGTTTATTATGCTTTATGTGAATTGCTTATTACTTACGGTAAAACCCTGCTAGAGCCATTGCAAGTTGCGCAGAAATTTATATTTAAAAAAAATCTACGTAGACCATATCGCCATCCCACTAATAAACTTTATAAGGAAGCTAAAGTTCTTGACTGTAGGCAACTTTTTCTAAAAACTTCCCTCTTAAGGCTATTTTTGGTCAGTAACTCAAATTTAGGAATAATTCAGAACCGGCGACCAACGAGACAAGTTTTAGAAAATAGCTTAATAATACCCAGAAGGAAAACATCATTTGGACAAAGACATTACTCTTTTATTGCGCCGAGATTTTACAATCTGATCAATATGGAAATAAAAATGAATTTGATATTAATTGATGAAAAAATAAATTAAAGAAATGGTTATCGAATCATGACAGACTAACCATACATCAAATGTTAGAAATAATAGTATAATAAAACTTAACATATTTTTAAACATATATGTTAAGTATATTTTAACATTGAACTAACTACCAAAAATTATTTGACTTTGACAATGAAGTATACTTTCTAGACTAGGTAATTTTATATTAATAAATATTAATGACTGTTTCTTTCTTTTCTCACATATAACTTTATTTATTTTATTTAATTGAATTTTATATGATATTTATTGCCGATTAAATAATGGAATTGCATTTTATTTATTATATTATCTTTAAATATATATATATATATATTTTTTATTAATATTATTTTTTAATTTTATTCTGAAGACCACATTTTAGGGCAATTTAGTGTCATTAGCTTTTTACTAAAACTTGTATATTTATAAGCAACCAAGCAATCAAGCCAACTTGATTGTAATATTGGAGTCCTATCCACCCCAGAACGGGCTAGTCCCAGTTGGGTGACAGAAACAAATAAGCAAAAGGTTAAGGTTTTGTCATTCGGTTCCTGTTATTTTTTATACGCTAATCAATGTTTCATAGTAATTAATTCTTAAATAAATAAATAAATTAATTGCGTGCTCACTCCGTCTTGTTAAACAAAGCGGGACATGAAAGGGACAGAGATTGACGGACGGTATCAGTGACGGCGCGTGAAATATGATTTGTTTTTGATGTTGATGTTTTTAATTCACATCAGAAAAATCATTTGTCACTTTCTGATTTTGGTATGTTTTATGCGTATGTTTTATTCTATTACCGGGATTCATAAAACGTGCTTTCATCACTTCCTTACACTTCGAACATTTTGCGAACGTGTTCATTTCGCGAACACTTCACTCTCTTACCCCCTATGGGTAAGAAAGTGATGATATTAAATCACTGATGTGGTCTAATCAGTTAATAATAAGCTAATCTAAATTAAACTTCTGTGATAAATATTATCAGTGATGTAACACTGATAATAAGCTAATCTAAATTAAACTGCTAAATAAATAAAACTTTAAAATAAAACTGTCATTGTCATTGTATTTCATTTTGTCGTTGTAATATGTTGTAAATTATTTTTATTTTATTTTGTGCTCTTGCACTTAAATGTCTATGCAATCATTAAATAAATAAATAAACAAATATCTCTAACATCCTGTTTTCCAAATATTTCTATGTGATCCCGCGTATCCCGCTGAAGTTATTCCGCAACGTGTTCAAGGCAATGCTCCCTAATGAATACGTTCAATTATAATGTAGCTACAATATAAACAAGTAATGTAGCTAGGTATGCAGTTATCATATCATATATACTATAACGAATAAAAGTAGATGGAGTAACATTTTGTTTAATTTTGCAATGAGGCCCATTTTTTACAAGGTTTTATTTACCTTGCAATGTATGTTAGTATATTAGTTTGTTTAGGTCGAATCTTGAAAGCTGAATTAGAACAACTTCCTCTTATTTTATGCACTTTAAATTTTACTTGTTGGCTTAGTTCCGATGACAATGCATTTTTATAGTGAGCATGACCTGATTCTACACCCAGGATCGGCTCCCGACGATGCTCTTCTTTCACGGTTAATAGCCCAGACACACAATTTTTAAACGCATTTAATTATGATAGCCCGTTCTAAATTTCTCCATGACATGGCTGCTGCATCCAGGATTGGCTCCCGACGAGGAGACTCCTTAACGGTAAACAGCACAGAAACTATTTTTTGTATACGTATTCTTTATTATGTTCACCGAGACAGGGCTGCTTCACCCAGGGTTGGCTCCAACTAAGGGACTTCTCAAAGGTCAACAGCACAAACACGAAATTCTGTATAGCATTATATGATAGCCCGTTTTGATAACCCATGCATTTTAATAACTTACCCCGAACATTTTAATAACTTGCTGTTTACTATTAACTTATTTTAGTTACGATACGGCAAGTTCCCTAGAGCAAGTTCCAACAATTACCGCTGGCGCCTGGACTAAGACGCTCAGATGAGATCACAGGGCGACACGGGCGTGCGGCGCGCTCTTTCACGCGCAGCAACCGTGAAACGCCCGTCAGGAAATCACCAGCATTGGTTTACAAGAGCCGACCTATCATTTCCTCAGTAGCTACCCACGACACACGCGGTAGCTCAGTGGCTATATACATAGCTACAGCTGCTGAGAGTGGGGTCACCATTTGGTAACCATTTACTAGATTTGGTAGCCACATCACTTCAAGCTCAGTGCCAGGCAAAAGGCACTTTCGAAACGATTCTGCTATAAAATAAACATCTTATTCCAAGTAAGAGAATTATAAATTTCCACAAAATCCGGCCAAAGCCAAGGATTTTCCGCTAGATATTAAATATATCTACCGGATAGGCCGGATATCGATTCTCTTAATCATCATTTCTCGTCTCCTGTCATATTAGATGTTGCCACCAAATGTAATCTCGCAGATATACGTAATTATTTAATTACCTAATTACCCCCCCCCCCCTCTTCCCCCCTTCGATTTCTGTGTAATGTCGGTGGTCGAGGTAAAGAAAGCCATACTTGGCATTAAATCGAAAACGGTGGGTTGTGATGAAATTAGTCTGCAATTAATATTACCTATTTCGAATGAAATTGCAGATGTAATCACATACTTGTTCAATTACTCCAATAATACGGGAACTGCACCTTCAATATGGAAAAGTACCCTAGTGTTCCCTATTTCTAAAGGCTCAACTAGCAATACTACTCAAAATTATCGGCCATCCAATTATCTCCATTTTCCCAGTGCTTGCTAAAGCAATAGAGCGGCTGGTTCGTTATATCACTGACAGCAATCTTATTAACCCTTTTCAATCTGGATTTCGCCCCAGTCACAGCACGACTACTGCTATAGTCCAAGTTACCGATGATGTTCGCGAAGCCACGGATAAACGACAACTAACTCCACTCGTTCTTTTAGATTTTAGAAGCGCCTTTAATTCTGAAGATTATGACATACCCTTACCCGATTAGAATTCCTTAATTTTTCTCTCCCTGTGGTCTACTGATTCACGTCGTTTCTTAAAGGTCAGCATCAGTGTGTGAAGGGTAATAATTACCAAGTCTCCAATATTCTACCACAAGTCGCCGGTGTACCACAAGGTAGCGTCTTATCACCACTGCTCTTCTCTCTTTTTATTAATTCCTTGCCTAATTCTCTTCATGCAAAATATTATATTTATGCTGACGACGTCCAGATCTATTCACACTTTCAGCCAAATGATATTGAAACAGCAATCGTGGCAGTTAACGCTTACTTAAATACCATATCGGGATAATCTAAATGACATGGCTTGCTCCAAAATTCCTCTAAAACAAAAGCGATTATCACCGGTAGCAGGTTCAACATCTCGAGGATCGACATGCACTCCATAACAAAAATATGTATTGAGACGGAGGAGATTCCTTATAGCATGCAGGTGAAGAACCTTGGTGTCCATTTCGACCAGAGTCTGCCCTGGCAGCACCATATTAGAGATATGAGAGGAAAGATCTTTAACAGATGTCATTCGCTGAAGAAGCTCCAAAATTTTCTCTTGGAGAAAAGTAAAGAGACAATCTGTCAATCTTTGCTTCTTCCACTCCTTCATTATAGCGACGCCGCCTTCCTTGATCTGGCAGAAGAGCTGTCCACCAAGGTGGAAAGGCTACATAACGTTTGTATCCGCTTCATTTTTGGCCTCAGAAAATATGAACATATCACGGAATATCGAAGCAGACTGCAGTGGCTTACCACCAGGGAGACGAGACAGGTTAGAACTTTCTGCCTCTTAAATAGAATGCTCGCGGATGGATACAGTGAGTGTTGTGTGCAAGACGGATTTTCAAAATTCCCGCGCTCCAAGCCCGGCCCCCCACCACCGTTATAACCTACGCAGTGGCGGCAGCGGTATGCGGCCTACTCGCAAAACAACGGATTGACAGCTCTTCAGTCTACCCTAGACAACGGCGGCTGCAACGTCACCGAAACGTCGGGTGCTACAAATTTCACGCGGTAAATTCGTTTTCTATCCTATTTATAATGTCAAACGACCGCGATAGTCTTCGATTTTATATGTCTCAATTATTCTTCTTTCTAATTGGACCTGATTGAAAATATAGGGGATCAGACTCATTGATTTTCTTCTTCCGTAGAAATTCCGAAACAAAGCGACGAAATATTTATCCTTATATATATATCTGCAGCATTCTGTGTTGATATTATACGTAAGTTTTATTGTCAAAATCAATAAAAAAATACTATATAAAAAATAACTATAAAAATAAATTTAAAAAAAAGTATCCCATATATCGGCGAGTAAAGATAAGAATGCATTCGTTATTAAGAACTTTTTCCTGTTTGGTTTCTGTACGTTAAATTATTACAAACATTATTTGTATAAAGTGTGAGTGATATTAAGAGCGATCAATTGTGTAATTTCACCTCGGAAATCAAGGCGGATAACGGGAACGCCCAATGTTCTCCAACACTACAGCTAATCTTGGCATCTGCGACAAATATAAATGGCGATGATGAATTGGAGATGGTAACCCTATGCAGGATGCGATGCCACAAAGACATGTGCTACGAATCGAATGTTCCTCAAATTATATCTTCGCTCTCCGTATGAAAAACGACGCAAGTCTTCAAAGTATTATTAAAATTAAAACAAAACCGGTAAATGGTTTACTGCCGCAATTTGTGCATAAATTGTCTTTTTTTTATAAAACCAGTGTAATATTCATTAAGTAATGTTTCTATAGCACAATATAGTAATTATATTCTTGTAAATGGAAAAAGAGTTCTGAAAAAAGGAAAAAGTTCAATATGAAAATTGAGTTGATATAAAAACTAAAGGAATATGTACCTAATATTTGTGATGGGGCTTTGGTTCCATTAATGACGATTTGTTGGCGAATATTTGCAACACATGTACCGACTAAAGGTGGCGACTGACATGATCATTTGCTCGATGTGAATATTCCCATCGAAAATTTGTTCGTTGTGAGCAAATGCTCATGACACCTGAATCTTCGCGACGAATATAAGCTTGACTGTGCTCCGGCAGTTGTATTCAAAATGGTGGACGTAGAGGTAGCGTGTGTTACATTCTTTTTTATCCGTTATTGCTATTTAAAGAATAAAAGAAAGAGTATTTAAACAACAAATTTGTTCCAAAATGAGAAACAAAGTTGGCGGATGGATGTTGATGAATATTCTGAAAAATCACGATATCATCGGTCAATACAAAACTTTGTGAGCAAGTCTTCGACTGCATTTGAGTGCCTAAGCAATTTAATTGGACCTTTAGTGTGCAAAAAAACACTGCTTGGAGAAAAGCTATAACGGTGAGAGAAAGATTATCTGTAACATTGCGTTTTTATGCTTCTGGTGATTCATTTACAAGCTTGCAGTATCTTCCTAAAATATCCAGACAACGAATTAGATTTATTGTCAAAGAAGTCAGTGAAGCGATTGTTGAAGTATTGAAAGATTACATAAAGGTAAGAAAAATTGTTTGATACTTTAATACTTAAAAAATGCTATAATCTGTTATAATGGTTTGAAAAGCATACGATCTTAATTAATTTGCAATGAAATATGCAAAAGAGTCACACTCGTCCATATCGCTCGCCAATGATACTGGTAGGTTTCGTTACTTTAATTTTTTTGAATGTTGTACGCCGAAGTCATTATTTCGTACGTGTCTAAAATTTTGTCCGGGGATTAAAATTGTCTTATTATCCCCAAATGTGGGTCCCACATTTGGGGATAACTGCGGTATTAATCAATAAACAAAAGCGTTCTTCCTGAGTCCACTGCATTTTACCAAATGCAAAAATACCACGACACAGAGCAACGAGTGCGAGACGCCGCGGCGGTGCTCGCGCTAGCGACTGACTTGTAATGTAACATTCAAAGGGATTCGCCAAAAAACCGACATCTGGGTGGAGCACGCTCGAGTGCTCGGCACTCGTCATCGAGCTGCACGGCTTGCTGTACTGACATGCCGAATATTCGACTTGTAACGGGCTCACAGCGAGCGAATATTCATGTCAGTCGCCACGTTTAGAGTTAGTTGCTCTGTTGCTGTTGCTCTTATCTAATGTCACCTTCTTCTTGTCTTGGGTGAATTCTTTCCTTTTTCGGTGCACGCCAGCTCTGTGCGAAGTAGCCCTATTTCAATCAAATATCTTAATTGACTTTCGGCTTACTTTTCTAATGTGGATTCTTTGATAATGTGACAGCTGTCGCAGACGTTGCTGCGCAGAATTTAACGGTGGTGAGACGGCGGGTTCGACGCGCGCGAATATTGAAAATCCGCCATGCACACAACACTCACTCTATCTTGTGTTAAGTTCTTGCGCTCGGCGATGAGTATTGAGACCATTTTAAGAAGAGGGTTCCAAGTAGTAGTTTGAAACCGCCGTCTTTATTAGCGATGTACGTATTGATCGCAGACATGGAACTTTCGCCAATCATATTTATCGAAAACTGAGTCACACAAAAAGATAAAATAGATTCTGATAAGCTAGTTACCATCTATAACCCAAATACTGAAACATACAAGATGAGTCCACAACAATAAAATGGAATAGAACAATTCGACCACGCACATTGCCAAAGTGAATAGCCTGGCTCAACGAATTAAAGCTAATGGTGTCGACATAAGCAGCGCCGCTATAATATTAGCATCTTCGGAAGCCTTTCTTCTACATTTAGAAATGTAAGACAAGCTTGGTTGGCGCTCGACGAAAAGCGACAAATGATTGCTAACCTCACCGATAGGCTACTCGACCTGATCTGGTCGGTTTCCGCTTTTCGGTAATTTGTGTAGTGCTTAGTGCACCTTTTGGAAGACCTGAGGCAGTGCGGACCCTCGCACCCCCCCCCCCCCACCTAAACACCCCACCCCCTCAGATCGAGTGCTTTTTGATAATTCTCAGGAACGCAGGATAATTCCAGGAACGTTCCAGGTTCGATATAATTGCAGGAATGCGCTTAATACTATATAATATGAACTGTTGTCATAAAATAACATGACTTTTACCGTAAACACTTAATCAGTTGTGTCTTATGCCATGGCCTCATTTTTTGGAAGATAGGCAACTAACTAATATTCCTGTTTATTATCCCGTCTCGGCGAAAATCCCCCAAAACGTTTCTTAAGCCATTAATCTTTCATGATGTCGCTGTGGTTTCAAACGCTGACATGTAATTTACATCGTTTGTGTAGCCAAACTATCAAAGGAGGACGCCCGCGTTCGCGCCTGCGCCGCACGCTACTTTTAGCTAAAAATGTAAGGAAACATTATAACCTGAGACTAGAGGCAAAAAAACAAGTCATTTTATGCCATCGAGGAATTTTAATAACTAACCCAAATTTTCAAAACCCAACTCAAACCACTACGGAGATACGCATTCGGTTGGACAAATTTTCAACTCTTCGTTTTACCCCTTTGGGATTAGTATTATACTAGTAAAAAATATTTCTTACCGACTTTCTTAACACAAAGGAAGAAAAATAATTTTGGCAGTCGTAATGGTGAAACGGAAATGCTAACTGATTATATTCTCGCTCTTAAATTTGAATATTAAGCAATATTCACGTAAAGAATTACGTATTGCCTAATTTTAGGTGTTAGAATAATTGGTACATAAACCATTATTATTATTATTATTTATTTCGTAGCTGGCGATTGGGGAGGGGGTCGCCCTCGCAACCAATACGCTGCTGTCGGTGCCGCTGGATCTCGTACTCCATTCACAATTCGCTTCCATTCTTGACAATTTTTTGCCACGTCTCAAGCATCCCTAGCCGATAATCGTTGATTTTTAAGGTCGTCTTTGATGTTATTTAGCCAGGTTTTCTTCGGCGCCGATCGCTGAATTCTCCATTCTGTCGGACGGTCTCGCCAAAGAAATTTACGTGGCAAGTAAATACGTAAACCATACTCTTACAAATACATTAATTACTACTAATATTTTTACAAAATTTCTTATTAAAGCATAATCTTCTATGTGTTCCATCATTCTATGTGCATGATAATTTAATTATTGTCCATATGCATTTTAACTGATGATTCCTAAAAAAACTTATAATAGAAAACTGTAATCATTAAAATTAATGACATCAATTAAAAAATATAATAAGAAAGAAGAAATGGACAAAAAAAACATTTTCTATACATGGTGATAGAAAATTAACATTTTTTTTTTTGGAATGTACTCAATTAGAACTTTAATTTGACACTAAACACTATATATTTTTGTTAATTTGTTGACATTTGGACATTTAGACCACTACTTACCTGATATTTGGTACATTTTGAATAATTTATTTTGCTAAATTAATATTCTAAATACTATTCGTTACTGGGCTTTATACAGGTTTTATTCCTGGCGGCCGCCAAGAAGAAGAACGAAAAAAAACAGTCAAATGATGACTGACATGTAACCAACACGTAACACTGCGAATTATATCGAAGACGCTGCTTTAGTGAAGTACCACACACTTCTAAATCAGTTCAAGCGTTTAGAAGTTATGGTGTAACAAAGAAACGGAAAACAAACATAGATGAACCTTGAACACATTACACTCATTTTTTGTTGGGCAGTCTTGTACAAATGAATCCTCATAAATTATTAAAATTTTAGAAAGAAATTTGCAATAAATTCAGAATAGAATTTAAAGAAAGGAATTTTATGATATTTAATATTGTTATAACAGTAACTATTACTGTTTTAACACTATTACTGTTCGTACACGCTTCTTAAATGTCGAGATGCAAGGGATAGTCCAGACGGTATATACTTACATAATGCCCGATAATGACGCATCATACAATCGCTAAGGACACTGATACATTCTGGCAACAACTGACGGTTTCTGGAGTTTTGGTCAGACTGCTCCAGATATGCAAAGACAGAAACGTAAATTCGGTCACGACGTTTGACATACCTGTAACGGTCTCACACCAGTATGCTTCATACATTATCAAGCATGACGTTGTGTCTTCTTGAAACCGCGTCTTTGTTTATCCGTTATTGCAGTTAGGCAGATCGTTATTTAAGGAGCCCACGTACTTTTTTTTACAAGCTTTATATTAACTAGCAATGTTCGTATGTAAGTTGTCCGTTTCAAAATGTGCAAACCATTTTTCAACCACTTGCTGGTATCCGATTGAGCTGAAATTTGGCATACCTATGTAAGTTCGGTGACAATGCAATATTTTCCATTGAGCTGATTTGATGATGGAGCCGGGATGTAGGGACTGGAACTCCCTGGTAGCAAATGGTAAGACAGTCGAATTTTGGGGGGAGCTAAGGGGCAGTTGCTGAGTTGTCCACGAAGACCCATTCTGTTCAGCGTTGGTCACACTCACGGGTCAACACCCATCCGACGGCCTCCACGCATGAAGTGCGAGCCTGGGTAGGACTCTGGCCTTATGGTTAGTTTCCCCTAGGAATCAACCTTCTGGCGCTCCTGGACGGTCTGCGCTCCGTGCGGTATAAGCCAAGCGATTGCGCACTTTGATTAACAGTCGGGGGAGTCTGGAAGTTTCCTATAGAGCAGGGGTGGTTGCGGACCTTACGGCGACTGCTCTCGCAACGATCATCGGCTACCCGATCCTGGGTGAACAGCCGGGCGAAGGATGCCGTGGTCCGTGATAGATTCTGTATACACCGTTTCACCGCTTCGTAAGGGAGAGGACCGCGCAAGCGACCTCGAACTCGTAACCAATCGAGAGACTGGAGTAATCTGGTCGCAAGGGTGGTGCAAGGGATGAGGGTCTAAAGATGGAGTTGAGAGATTGCTACTGAAACTCCATGGCGAAAAGTAAAGCTTGTTTTTAAAAATCCTTTTTTACTTATAATTTATTTCTTAGTGTAAATCGCCAAACCAAACTTTATGCCAAATTCCGAATTTCACGTTTTTGTTTCCGAATGTTTTGGATCAGCTTTGATTATGCGTCGGTCAGAACGATATTTCATTAATATACATAGGCCACACTGAATGTTTCCGGAACTGGACACTTACATAAACAATTTTTAACAATTTGACATTTAAGAATGATACTTTTTGACTGTATAATAAAATCTAACTGATATTTCTTTTTTCATAAAAAACGCGTGTCTACGCTACGATGGATTTAACCCCCGAAAATTATCACTGTATGATTTTTTAAGTGTGATTTGACAGCTCAGAAGAGCCTCTCTCGGCTTCAAATTGCAAACTCTTTTGGCGATGAAGCATCAAGTAAGACGGCAATTTATAGCTGTTTTGCAGAATTTAAACACGTTCGTGTTTATCTCAGTGACAAATTTCTTGCAGTTAGCTTGTCCACCGCCGTCAACAATACAAAAAACGAGGCATAAGCATGAGTCAGGTACAATCAATCCTATACAAACATATAGCTGTGAGAAAGCTGTGCTCGCGGTGGATCCTCCACAATTTGACTGAGGCACTAAAAATGGGTGGCGTCATTTGGTGCAAGGTTGCATACTTCATACCAGATTCAACGAAGGGGCATCAAAAATTTTATTATATTATCTATATTTTTATCTATATTTTATTTTGAGGTAGGATGCCGTAATGGCGTGTTTTGAATGCCATCTATTAGGTTACTGGACTTAAAAGAGAGACCCATCTATTGGGTTACTGGAGTTAAAAGTTTGCCCAGAGACATTATTTGTTTCTGGCCCCTCGGATGTATGATGCATTCCTTGCGACACTCACCGACGGGTTTCTAGAAGCTGAGAACCAGTACCACTTTCAAAGCTGAGGCCACAAAATGGTTACGTGCAAAAAGTAGAGGCAAATGCGAGAGGCAGCCCATGGAAAATGTGACCTAAAATAACAAATAAAGAAAAGTTTTCGCAATTATTTATTTTTGTTTATTTATATATTATTATGTACGTATATATATATAAAGTATATATTGAATATAGGTAGATACGTTTTGTATATATGTATGTGTGTGTGTGTGTATATCTATATATATATATATATATATTTTCTTCAAATTTTCTTAATTATGTTGCTAAAAATTTTCATTATTTTAACCGAAAATTTATAAAAAAAGGGTACTATGTAACAAATATAACACTGGTATCATTCCAGAACAAACTGTAGTCTAGAGGAGCCGATAAAATCCATCAAATCTGCACTTTTTTTTCTTCGAAAACAATGATTAAGTATTTGCTATTTCTACACTATATTATTTATTTCAACATTGTAATTTTTTTATTTTGGATTTAAATAAATAAAAAAAAGAAGAGTAATCAACTTTTGGATTTATGATTGCCATCTACACGGTGCGTTTCTTAGTAATATCCTAGCTGTCGAATCGTAGTACGGCTTTGAGCAATCTAATACCCAATATTTATTAACTCCAGCACCAAAATATATGTAGTTTAAATCTGTAATGATCAATTAAAACAGTATTTTATGATAATTGTACAGCTTTTAAAATCTCTTTATACTGTGAGGTAAATAGATAAAACTTCTTACAATTCAATTTAAAGTTACATTTAACTTGTAGCTCTGCCTTCACGATAATAATAAAATATGGTTAACTTATGGTTCAAGCATTTCCGTACATAGAAAATATTCGTGATCAACAATTAGATTCTTTTTGGTAAAGACACTAACACCTAAACCAGTTGGTACATGTGTAAGTGTCATTTGTTAGTGTATGTTGAGACAAGTTGTGTTACCCCAAGACTGTCCCGGCAAGTAGCCAGGGACTTATTTCATCTGAATATTCATTTTATAAATAAAGTCGATGAGCATTTGGCGAAAGTTGCTGTTAATATGCGACGCAACGCAATGAAAATTTGAATTTCCAACGCACGTCATCCTATTGAATTTAAAATCAAATATCAAGCGCGGGTCGCCCTGAGCCATCGAATAAGAATAGCGAAAGATCCACGCATCGCAAGCTCCGCCGCTTTTAAGGTCCATACAATTTAATGACTTGATTTAGACCCAACAGGGCACCTGTGTATCGAATTTTAAGTCCGATATTTCTAGATTAAAGTATGACTAGCGCGCCCCCTTGAACAGATTTTAACCACAATCTATTCAACTCTTACAACGCCATGACCAAATGATGCCTGAATCCCAAATGTCAGCTCAATCGGATTAAGCATCTAGTCGCTATTGTGGAGAAATACACACACAAACACACTGACAGACTTCAGTCTGGATATGGTCTTGATTGTCTCGGGGGGGATCAAAATGTATATTTCCGTCTTCACTCTAAAATAGTTTTATGCGGGTTCACAATACCTGGTCGGTTGAACGGCACTGCGGTTTCGATTACTGACGCCGCACGGTGCGCAAACCGTCCAGGAGCGCCCGAAGAACATAGATATATTATATCGATGCCGAAAAACGATTCCCAGGGGAAACCGTCCTGCAGACAAATAAACTTACCTGGGCTCGAACTTCTATTTGGAGGCTACCGGATGGGTGCTGACTCGTGAGTTGGGCTGACCCTACACATGCATCTTAATGGCCTAACTGCACTGGGCCCATTAGCTCCCATAAGTATGTATATCACAGAACAGTAAAGCTCACATACATAATCTAATTAACTCACAGAACAGCAAAGCAGCAGGAAGCAAAATTTACTCTTTTCCCGGTCGTGAAAGGTACACGAGTGTGTCTGTTTGGGATCCCCCGCACTCAGCGGATGTCAGACAAATAAAATTATAAAGAGAAAGATTCGACATTGATTTATGGTTCGCAAAAGTTCTCCTAAGAAAAAGCGGTGAGTAGGAAAAGTTATTTTTATTTATTTCATTATTGTTAAGGAAACATACAGCTTTTACAGTGCATACGATCAAAAAATATTAAATTTTAAAGATATTGCTAATAGCATGTTTCCATTTAAACATTCATAATTTTAACACTTAACATTTTTTTATGAAGAATAAACTTACTTAAAGGGAGGTAGGAATGGGGAAGGGAGGGGTCATAATAAGTAAATAAAATTTATGTATGTTTATACATATATATATATATATATATATATATATATATATATATATATATATATATATATATATATATATATATATATATATATATATATATATATATATATATATATATATATATATATATATATATATATACATATATATATATATATATATATATATATATATATATATATATTTTCTTTTTAGAATTGATCAATAAGATGATTATAAAGTAAATAATTATAAAAGCCACTTACATCGTGACGAAGGATTCCCTTGATCGGATTCGGGAATGCTTTAGGTTTTAACGAGAATGATGAATGCCTCTCACTTGCGGAAAGAGGAGTAGGTTTAAGTTGGGCCCATTTTTCAACTAGTAAACGCTCACCCTTCATCCAATTATCTCAAAAATTAAGCTACAATCCTTCTTTATACGTAAACTCACTCAATTTCCTATTATTTCAGGGGAAATAACAAGACAAGACGAGCTACTTGACAGATGGAAGAATTTAAAATTTCGAATTTCGTTTTTTTATTTTTTTATTTTCTAAAGGTGCGATATAAAGAAGCTGCGATCAATATTCAGCTGAAAACTTAAAACTAAAAGCGTGACATGCCCTCATATCAATGAAAGGAAGCAGTCAGCTCTTTCCTATTAGTTGGAAAGATTACCTTTAACCTAAATGGATTATTTACAATGAACGAAACATAAAATATGTAAAAATTCAATATTTTGAAATATTTGATAGTTTTTTGTATATATTCTTTTTAGAATTGATCAATAAGATGATTATAAAGTAAATAATTATAAAAGCCACTTACATCGTGACGAAGGATTCCCTTGATCGGATTCGGGAATGCTTTAGGTTTTAACGAGAATGATGAATGCCTCTCACTTGCGGAAAGAGGAGTAGGTTTAAGTTGGGCCCATTTTTCAACTAGTAAACGCTCACCCTTCATCCAATTATCTCAAAAATTAAGCTACAATCCTTCTTTATACGTAAACTCACTCAATTTCCTATTATTTCAGGGGAAATAACAAGACAAGACGAGCTACTTGACAGATGGAAGAATTTAAAATTTCGAATTTCGTTTTTTTATTTTTTTATTTTCTAAAGGTGCGATATAAAGAAGCTGCGATCAATATTCAGCTGAAAACTTAAAACTAAAAGCGTGACATGCCCTCATATCAATGAAAGGAAGCAGTCAGCTCTTTCCTATTAGTTGGAAAGATTACCTTTAACCTAAATGGATTATTTACAATGAACGAAACATAAAATATGTAAAAATTCAATATTTTGAAATATTTGATAGTTTTTTGTATATATTCTTTTTAGAATTGATCAATAAGATGATTATAAAGTAAATAATTATAAAAGCCACTTACATCGTGACGAAGGATTCCCTTGATCGGATTCGGGAATGCTTTAGGTTTTAACGAGAATGATGAATGCTTCTTTATATCGCACCTTTAGAAAATAAAAAAATAAAAAAACGAAATTCGAAATTTTAAATTCTTCCATCTGTCAAGTAGCTCGTCTTGTCTTGTTATTTCCCCTGAAATAATAGGAAATTGAGTGAGTTTACGTATAAAGAAGGATTGTAACTTAATTTTTGAGATAATTGGATGAAGGGTGAGCGTTTACTAGTTGAAAAATGGGCCCAACTTAAACCTACTCCTCTTTCCGCAAGTGAGAGGCATTCATCATTCTCGTTAAAACCTAAAGCATTCCCGAATCCGATCAAGGGAATCCTTCGTCACGATGTAAGTGGCTTTTATAATTATTTACTTTATAATCATCTTATTGATCAATTCTAAAAAGAATATATACAAAAAACTATCAAATATTTCTATATATATATATATATATATATATATATATATATATATATATATATATATATATATATATATATATATATATATATATATATATATATATATATATATTTATTGTAACCTATATTTTTATGTGGCTATATATAGCCTTGGGAAATATTTGAGAGATATAGGGTTACAGGTTTTTGTGTTATTAACAGAGTGAAAGAGATATAATTATTAATTTACCAACAAGGGCCTTTATTATTCCGATATTAATATTATTATTATTGGTTTATTGCTTAAAGTTATAAATTATTAAATCGACAATATTCAAAAATACCAAAATTACGGAGAATAAAAAATAATATAATCAATTAATCAAAAGTGTGGGAAAAATTATCCAATAGTCAGAATGATGTTATTATACAAATAGTCATGCAGACTTTATCTCAGGGTCGGCTCCTAGCTTGAATTATCATACTATATATTGTGTCCCGTCGATATTCGCGGTCGGCCTGGTACGGTTGGTATTACTCAGGAACTGGTAAGGGTGGACAGCCTGGATCTTCGCGAACGGCTTCGGGATCTCTCGTTCGTCTTCGGCGGATGGCTGGCCGCGGCGGCGAGCCGGTGTCGAGCAGGTAGGCTGGTGGTACGATGCGCCGGCTATCGTACGGTAGTATCGTCGGCCGCGCGATCGTACAATTCTCCCCGCGGTCTGCCGGGAGCTACTGCTGCGGCTGATGCGGAGTCGGGGCCGAAGGATTACCCGAGTGTCGTTCTTGCTTAGGGCGGTTCGCCGGAGAATATGGGCGGCGCTTCAGGCTTCAACGAAAATAGGGCGAATGATAATCGCCCCTGCAAAAGTCCCTGCCGGAAGAACGTATCCGTCAGTATGCGGGATCCAGGCAGTGGAAGGCATCACGGAAGGGAGACGGCACTCCACATTCCGGACAAGCCGCCCAAAGGCCGGAAACTCCCGTCGAGCTATGCCCGCCCCAGGAAATCTAGTTCTCACAATATCAATTATCAAACGAACACTTACCGGAGAAAATATTGAGGTCCTATCTATAAGTTCTGGACTTCTCCGGGACTTTGTCTGGCTCGTACGATTTCTCGAATTCGAATGGAAGGAGTTCTAGCAAGGGCGGTCGATTTCGAGAATATTCCGCCTAGATGAGGGTTTGCCTATCGGATTTTCCCGCGTACATCTCAACGCTAATTTCCGGAATTATTAATAGCGCTTAATATTGCGTGTATGTATTTTATTAAAATAAAGGAATTTTACCACTACTGAAAACATATCTTATTTATCCCGGTTATTCCCTGAATTCCTTAATATTTGATAACCAACGCTAGAAGGCAGCGGCTCCCTCCTGTATCATGCTGAAATTGAGTGTATAAAGGCAAGAATTAATTTACTCGGCGACTACTCAAATAACTACGATTTATTGACTCATCTTCAATCTCTAATTATGACTTTTTCATTTTCATGATTTTGATTCGCAATCGTATCCAATAGTCGTACTGGCAACGCGTTGTCTTTAGCTACGTCACTCGCCGCAATGTTGCTCGCTTCTGAACTCGGCGCTTCAGCTGTCAAAACTATGCGTGCGCGCCGGCTTCGATACGAATGTGAGAAAATGCGTGAAAATAGTGAAAACCCGCAGGAAAACACAGAGCTCGTGTTACAATATATATATATATATATATATATATATATATATATATATATATATATATATATATATATATATATATATATATATATATATATATATATATATATATATATATATATATATATATATATATATATATATATATCTTCTTATATATAAAAATGAATCGCCGTGCGTTAGTCTCGCAGGATCTCGGAAATGACACGACCGATTTGAATTATATTTCTTTTATTTTGTTTGGCTCGATTCAGGGGTGGTTTACAAAAAAAAAATATTTAGAAAAAACCCAAAGGAACAGCTAAAAAATCGAAAAAATCGAAATTAGTACTTCTAGGGATGGCCACTTCGTATTTCTGTCAATAGATGGCGCTCTCTATATTTTCTAACAATAGATTCTATTGTTTGACAGCTACGCAATTCATAATTCATTCCGCGCTACTGTGTGAAATTGTTATTACATTTAACGTCGTTTTTTCTTTTAAAAAAGGTAGTGGGATTGGAGAATAGATTTGTTTCAAGCGAATTTAATTGCATTTTGCAAAAAATCGCTTTGATCAGCCATTATATAAAGGTAAATAGACTTTGCAGGCTTATACATAACTACAAATTTGGCCTTAGTCTGAGGATTTCAATATTGTTAAGTTCTCAAGGAATGTTCGACAGATTTGAGTGACTGAAAACAATTCCGTGTCTTTTTACAGTGTTCATTATAATGCCAAGGAGAATAGGTAACATAGGTCGTCGAAGTCAGTCAAATGCGCGGCGATCTTACTTCACGTGCAAGGCGCACTGATGACCAGCGAGCGACGGATAATGAAAATAGTCGTATTGGCATTGTCCGAATTATGTTTGAGAGCGACTGAAAATGAACGACAAGCGAATACATTTAGAATGCAACAATTTCGTGCACAACATACACAACGCCAGCAATCACGACAAAATAAACATGACCGATTGCGCCGTCGCAGTGTTCCTGTCAACCTGGAACAAACGGCATTCCATTACTTTCACCTTCCCTTCTCCGACAGACTTACTACTTCGTACATCATCCCTCAAACAGTATTGATGAAAAAACCAGTAGGGCAGTCCCCACCCTAAACAATGTAGTATTTTCTGACCTTATATTGTACCGGTCCCCTGGCTTGGACATCATATTTTCAGACGGCTCTAAGGCAGAGGTTAGAAATTGTGTGGGCGTGGGAATTTTCTACCACAACTGTAGAGTTGTCATGTTGTGGATTTATATTACCTACTAAGTTTACCTTATGCACACATTTTATATTATTTGATTTTGTTTGTATTTCTTTTGATAAATTATTGACCTATTTATCCTTTGCAATATGCTATGATAACCGTGTTAGTCCGTTCTACAATATTTCTCATTTTTGCTTTCATGAGTGTGATTCTTGATTTCTTCCTCATCTTTGCTATGGTGTGGATTTGAAATTTTAACATCTGTGTCTGCTGTGAACATGCCCTTCAAATGATAAAGTTCTTTTCGTTTTCCTGTCAGGTCCTATAGATCGTAGACCACAGCGGATTTATTTTTAACCGACTTAAAAAAAAGGAGGAGGTTATAAATTCGATCGTATTTTTCTTTAAATGTTTGGGACCTCAGAAATCCGTCATTTATGAATTGCTTTGGAAAATTCTTTTTATTTAAAAGGATGTACTTCCAGATTCGTCACATCTTTATCAAAATTTTGTTCTGATGATGTGATCCATGAGGAATTGAAGGAACTCCTCAAATATTAACATATGAAGTTGAAAATTTACATGTTGATTCAGCTCCGATGATAATGCATTTTATATAGGAAGCATGCCCTGATTCTATACCCAGGATTAGCTCCCGACGAGGGAACTCCTCAGCGGTCAACAGCACAGTCACGAAATTTTGTATATGCATTCAATTATGACAGCCTGATCAAGACAGGCCTGCGGCACTCAGGGTTGGCTTCCAACGAGGGAACTCCTCAACGGTCAACAGTACAGACACGAAATTTTGTATACGCATTAAATTATGATAGCCTGTTCTACGTTTCACCATGACATGGCTGCTGCACTTATAAAAAAAAATACCTCGGTTATTTTTGTTAACATTTTGTTTATTACCTGCAACTTTGCATTACAAAGATCTCTAGGGGCTAATTTTCGTGAGAAAAAATACGCTTTCTTTGATATGAAATATGGTCGTAGCTATACCGTACCACCCACGCTATACTTAATCTGTTTTCACCGTAAGCATGGAATCGTCCATCGATTAAGACTTCTCCTCCGAAGAACAAATATGAGGGGCTAAACGTCGCCGTCATACCGGTTGTTATACAAGTGGTACCTACTTTTAATTCCTTCCATGACCTGATTTTTTCGCTTACTGTCCTTTACACTTTTTTTCGCGTGTCCTTTCAGCAGTTTCATGTATACCACCTACGGTCTTTTTTCAATAATGTTTTATTCTATCTATCTTCTTATATCTTATATATAAAAATGAATCGCCGTGCGTTAGTCTCGCAAGATCTCGAAAATGACTCGACCGATTAGAATGATTATTTTTTTGTTTTGTTTGCCTTGATTCAGGGGTGGTTTACAAAAAAAATATTTAGGAAAAATTAAAAGAAACAACTGAAAATCGAAAAAATCGAAATTGGTCTTTTTGGGAAATAAGCCCCTTTCAATAGATGGCGTTCGCGGTCATCCTATTGGTTGACAGATGCGCCATCCATAACTGTTATTCAATCCGTGCGATTGTGTAAAATTTCAAAAAGTCGAAAAGTCGAAAAAGTCAGAAAAAGAAGTAAATGTCGGAGAAGTCGTAAAAGTTAAAAAAGTCGAAAAAGTCGAAAAAGTCGAAAAGGTCGAAAATGTCGGAAAAGTAGAAAAAGTCGAAAAAGTCAAAAAAGCTGAAAAAGTCGAAAAAGTCGAAAAAATAAAAAGTGGAATGGTAGAAAAAGTCGGAAAAGTCGAAAAGTCGAAGTCGAAGTCAAAGTCCATTTTCGAGTTTTAAAAGGTGTCGCTAGGTTGGGGGTGATGGGGGGGGTTGTTGTTGTAGGATTTATGATATTAATATTCAGATGAATTACGTTCCTGTCTACTTGACAGGAAAGTCTTGGGGTGGCACAGCCGTTTTTTTTAATGACATAACCACGAGTTTGGACTTAGATTAGGGATTTCAATACTGTAAAGACCTCATGGAAATTTCGATCGATTTCAGTGAGCGTGAAAAAAAATCCGTGTCGTTTTACAGTGTCCATTACAATGTCGAGAAGAAGAGATAACATAGGTCGACGAAGTCAGTCAAATGTGCGGCAAGTTACTTCAAGAGCAAACCGCACTGATGTGAGATGATTCCATCATTTCGGCCGAAATACAAGATGAAGCTGTTAATCCGAAATTGCTTGCAGTGGTGCCTAAGAATATGATCTTTGGACTTCGCGATGTTTATAACAACATCTCGCCCTGTATGATCGATAGTAACTGTTCCAGGCGTTACCCGAGAGACCTGATTGCTAACACCATCACAAGCAATGATGGATACCCATTGTATCATCGCCGATCAGTTGCGGACAATGGGCGATCTGCAGTTGTGAAGGTAAAAGGGCAAGATGTGGTCAATCGTTGGATTGTGCCTTATTGTCCAATGCTTTTAAAGCGCAAATCTATGTGGAATACTTCAACTTCATCAACTCGATAAATTACATATGCAAATACGTAAAATAAAGCGATATGGCTGTTTTCACTGTGAGGAATTCAAACGAGGTGTATCTCAGCATCAGACGTGTCGCTATGTCAGCAGCAACGAGGCGATTTGGTGCATCTTTTCCTTTGTGACATACGAAAGACAATCTACAGTTGTACACTTGGTAATTCTGCAAAGCGAATTTAGATTCCCCATGCGTCTGGCCTTTACGATGACAAATCACGCGTGTTGGAAGTTTGCGGAATTAACTTGGAATTTCCGTATTTCGCGCATGGACAACTGTATGTTCCGTGTTCGCCAAGCCATCGGTCGGAAAGCCATCATTTCTGTTCCTTTACGCGCCGAAAAACAAAACGAAAAACATATTTTACCAGAATGTTTTGTGTTGAATATGAACTGCATATATATATTATCATGTAAATTAAATACATTGAATTTATTTCAATCACAAACGACTTTCATTTAATCACCAAACGAAACTCAAGCCGTACAAGATTCGGCCATATTATAGATTTCAATGAATTAGATTTGGAAGGTTCATTAGGATTAATAAACGCTTATGAAGAGTTACAATCAAATAAATTTTAGGTGGTACGAAGTTCACCGGGTCATCTAGTATATATATATATATATATATATATATATATATATATATATATATATATATATATACTAGCTGTTGCCCGCGGCTTCGCACGCGTTAAATTTGGGTTAAGATAGATCCCTTTTTCCCAGTCAAGTGGTAAGTTTTTGCGTGTAATATATAAAGGTATCTAACGTCCTTCTCTGTAGGTACTCCTGTCAATATGTACTTCATGATGATCAACTAAGTAATTAAGGCGTGAAGATGTGACGATCGCGGTGCTTGCGCTACGCATGTTATCGAGACAAATGATGAATTTATAATGAGGTTCTAGCGCCTTCTCACGTCCGGGAACCGTCGCGCGCGACTTCTTTTTTGATTTTTAGGGTTATTTACCTCTTCTCACCCCCTAAGTGGTAGATTTAAAAAAAATATGAAACATGCATTTGCTTATTTGTTTATTATCATCTAAACCCCTTTTCACCACATTAGGGGTTGAATTAAAAAAATACTAAATACGTATTTGCCTAAATGTTTATTAGAGTATACAATTTCCATCTAATATCGTTTCTCCATACAAATTTTAAACCCCTTTTCACGCCTTTAGGGGATGAATTGTGAAAAAACGCGAAAGACGTATTTAATTATTTGTTTATAATAGTTATCCTACAAAGTTTCAAAATAAAAAGTCCATCTAATATCGTTTCTCCATACAAACTTAAACACCCCTTTTTACGCCATTAGGGGTGAAATTTCAAAAAAATACGAAACACATATTTGCTTAGATGGTTTTTAAAGTAATCCTACAAAGTTCATCTAATATCGTTTTTTCATACAAATTTTGAAACCCCGTTTCACCCCTTTAGGGGTTGAATTTTGAAAAAACACAAAAGACATATTTGCTTATTTGTTTATTCGAGTAATCTTACAAAGTTCCGAATTAAAAAGTATATCTATATCGTTTTCCATACAAATTTTGAAACCCCTTTCACCCCTTTAGTTGTGGAATTTTGAAAAAATATGAAACACGTGTTTCCTTATTTATTTATTAGAGTGACCTTACAAAGTTTCGAAATAAAAAGTCCATCTAAAATCGTTTATCCATACAAACTTTAAAACCCCGTTTTACCCCTCTAAGTGCGAAATTTTGAAAAACCATGAAAGACCCATTTGTTTATTTGATTATGAGAGTAATATTACAAAGTTTTGATTTAAAAAGTCTATCTGTATCGTTTCTCCATACAAATTGTATAACCGTTTAGGGGTTGAATTTTGAAAAACCACGAAAGACGTATTTACTTACTTTTTTATTAGAGTAATCCTTCGAATTTTCGAAATAAAAAGCACATCTAATGTTGTTTATTCCTACAAAGTGTGGAACCCTGTTTCACCCCTTTAGGGGTAGAATAAAAAAAAATTAAACACTTATTTTCTTATTTGTTTAATAGAGTAACCTAACAAAGTTTCGAATTAAAAAGACCATCAATAACGTTTCTTCATATTAATTTTATAACCCCTTTCCACCCCTTTAGGGGTTGAATTTAGGAAAAACAACGAAAATCGCATTTTGGTTTTTTTTTATTAGAGTACTCCTACAGCACATTCCTCCTCCTACATTCGAAATTAAAAGCACGTCTAATATTGTTCATTCATACAAATTTTGAAACCCCGTTTCACCCCCTTAGGGGTTGAACTTTGAAAAAACATGAAACAACTATTGTCTTATTTGTTTATTAGAGTAATCTTACAAAGTTTCGAATTAAAAAGTACATCTATATCGTTTCTCCATAAAAAAATCGAAACCCCTTTTCATCCCTTTAGGGGCTGAATTTTGAAAAAATATGATACACGTGTTTCCTTATTTATTTATTAGAGTAATTTTACAAAGTTTCGAAATAAAAAGCACATCTAATATTGTTCATTCATACAAATTTTGAAACCCCGTTTCACCCCTTTAGGGGTTAAATTTTGAAAAAACGTGAAACACCTATTTTCTTTTTTATTTATTAGAGTAATCTTACAAAGTTTCGAATTAAAAAGTACATCTACATCGTTTCTTCATAAAAAAAATCGAAACCCTTTTTCACCCCTTTAGGGCTTGAATTTAAAAAAAATATGAAACACTTGTTTCCTTATTTATTTATTAGAGTAATCTTACAAACTTTCGAAATAAAAAGTCCATCTAAAATAGTTTATCTATACAAACTTTAAACCCCCGTATTACCCCTTTAGGGTCGGAATTTTGAAAAACCATAAAACACCTATTTGATTATTTGTTTATAAGAGTAATCTTAAAACGTTTCGAATTAAAAAGTACATCTATATCGATTTTCTATACAAACTTTGGAACCCCTTTTCACCACTTTAGGGGTTGAATTAAAAAAAAATATAATACATGTGTTTCCTTATTTATTTATTAGAGTAATCTTACAAAGTTTCGAAATAAAAAGCACATCTAATATTGTTCATTCATACAAATTTTGAAACCCCGTTTCACCCCTTTAGGGGTTGGATTTTGAAAAAACATGAAACACCTGTTTTCTTATTTGTTTATTAGAGTAATCTTACAAAGTTTCGAATTAAAAAGTACATCTATATCGTTTCTTCATAAAAATGGAAACCCTTTTTCACCCCTTTAGGGGTTGAATTTTCAAAAATTATGAAACACGTGTTTCCTTATTTATTTATTAGAGTAATCTTACAAACTTTAGAAATAAAAAGTCCATCTAAAATCGTTTATCCATACAAACTTTAAACCCCCGTATTACCCATTTAGGGGCGGAATTTTGAAAAACCATAAAACACCTATTTGATTATTTGTTTTTAAGAGTAATCTTAAAAAGTTTCGAATTAAAAAGTACATCTATATCGATTTTCCATTCAAACTTTGGAACCCCTTTTCACCCCTTTAGGGGTCGAATGTTGAAAAAACATGAAACACCTGTTTTCTTATTTGCTTATTAGAGTAATCTTACAAACTTTCGAATTAAAAAGTACATCTATATCGTTTCTTCATAAAAAAATGGAAACCCTTTTTCACCCCTTTAGGGGTTGAATTTTCAAAAAATATGAAACACGTGTTTCCTTGTTTATTTATTAGAGTAATCTTACAAACTTTCGAAATAAAAAGTCCATCTAAAATCGTTTATCCATACAAACTTTAAACCCCCGTATTACCCCTTTAGGGGCGGAATTTTGAAAAACCATAAAACACCTATTTGATTATTTGTTCATAAGAGTAATCTGAAAAAGTTTCGAATTAAAAAGTACATCTATATCGATTTTCCATATAAACTTTGGAACCCCTCTTCACACCTTTAGGGGTTGAATTTTGAAAAAATATGATACACGTGTTACCTTATTTATTTATTAGAGTAATCTTACAAAGTTTCGAAATAAAAAGCACATCTAATATTGTTCATTCATACAAATTTTGAAACCCCGTTTCACCCCTTTAGGGGTTGAATTTTGAAAAAACATGAAACACCTGTTTTCTTATTTGTTTATTAGAGTAATCTTACAAAGTTTCGAATTAAAAAGTACATCTATATCGTCTCTCTATAAACATTTCGAAACCCCTTTTCACCCCTTTAGGGGTTGAATTTTGAAAAAATATGAAACACGTGTTTCCCTATTTATTTATTAGAGTAATCTTACAAACTTTCGAAATAAAAAGTCCATCTAAAATCGTTTGTCCATACAAATTTTAAACCCCCGTTTTTCCCCTTTAAGGGTAGAATTTTGAAAAAACATGAAACACCTATTTCCTTATTTGTTTATTAGAGTAGTCTTTCAAAGTATCGAATTAAAAAGTACATCTATATAGGTTTTTCATACAAACTGTGAAACCCCTTTTCACCCCTTTAGGGGTTGAATTTCGAAAAATCCGCCCTTAGTGAGCGTTTGCGTCCTAAAAGGAACCTATGTTAAAAATTTCAGCTTCCTAGGTCTAAGGGTTAGGGCTGGGCGTTGATGAGTCAGTCAGTGAATGAATGAATGAGTGAATCGGAACTTCTCTTTTTATATATGAGATATATATATATATATATATATATATATATATATATATATATATATATATATATATATATATATATATATATATATATATATATATATATATATATATATATATATATATATATATATATATATATATATATATATATATATATATATTGTATTATAACTCGTATTTTACTCTGTAACTTGTAAACCACTCCGCCGTCGTCTGGTCCCAAGTCCAGGGTGCGAAAGGAGGAGGGTGGTTGGCCTGCCGCGTCGACCAGAATCGGGTAACCGAAGAAACCAGGCAAGAAACCAATGGATAGTACAATTAATCATTCACGAAATAATGCTACCGCATCTGAGGCAGCCGATGCGCCAGCTCCGGGGACCAGGGAT
The DNA here is from genome assembly GCA_944548615.1 of Micropterix aruncella. Taxonomy (NCBI): domain Eukaryota; kingdom Metazoa; phylum Arthropoda; class Insecta; order Lepidoptera; family Micropterigidae; genus Micropterix; species Micropterix aruncella. Next base: position 58,987,752 of record OX155980.1, on the reverse strand, counting down.
GCTGGTGAGAAGTTGGCAACTGGCCGAAAACCCAAATATTTTACACCGAAATCGGACATTCGAATCGCCGCATGGAATGTGCGAACGGGGCATCACGTCGGCCAAAAGGAAATCATAGCAATGGAATTAGCGAAATGCAAAATATCGATCGCCGCATTATCGGAATTACGACTCACGGGATCGGGAACAATAACAATTGATCCGCCAACAATCGACGAGACGATGACGCTATTTTATTCCGGAGGCGACAAACGAGAGGCCGGGGTCGGCTTCATGGTCGATCGCCGAGCTGCCGGCAGCGTTATTGCGTTTCAACCGATATCCGAGCGCTTAGCAGTTATCACCATCGATGGAACAATTAAGACCCATATCGTTTCCGTTTACGCGCCAACCGAGATGAGCCCGGATACGAACAAAGATGAATTCTACTACCAGCTTCAACACACGCTGGATACGATACCCCGAACCGAATTAATTATACTAGCGGGCGACTTTAATGCACATACGGGTGTAGATCGGACGGGTTGGGAAGAAACGATGGGAAGATTTGGACACTGCGAAATTAACGACAATGGACTACGCCTGTTATCATTCGCATTGTCGAACAACATGATCGTCGGAAACAGCATATTTCGTCATCCCCGCAAACATCAACTAACGTGGCGAAATCCGTCCGGTAAAGATTCAGCAATGTTGGACTACATTTTAATCAATTCGAGATTTCGATCAACAGTCAAAGACGTACGGGCGATGCGTGGACCCGATTGCGGATCGGATCACTATCTCGTTCGAGCGAAATTACAAATGCGACTACAACGAGCGAAGAAAAAAGCGCCACCACCAACCAAGAGAAACTGGGCATGTCTACAGGACCCAGCCATTGGACAGAAATTTCAAATCGCGCTATCCAACAAATTCGCAACGCTCGTAATATCAGACGATATCGACTTTGAAGAAATGCAATTATCGGAGTCCCTTGTGAAGTGTGCAACGGAGCTGTGCCCACCCATCCGTCGACGCACGCAGCAATGGATTTCGGACGACTGTTTAGACCTCGTCGACCAACGAAAACGGATGAAACACGTCAATTTCGAAAAATACCGATTATTGAACAAAGAAGTCCGACAAAGAATGAAATCGGAACGAGAAGCGCATTGGATCTCCCCCCACGAGCGCCTGCAGCGGTGGAGGGAATTCTTTAATCAGCTGCACAATCACGATCCGCCTCAAGGTCCAGCACCGCAACCGCCGATTATCAATCAGCCGGCGAATCCGTTTTCCGATAACGAACCAACAATAAACGAAGTGAAAACGGCAATAAAATCGCTGAAAAATGGTAAAGCGCCGGGTCCAGATCAAGTTACCGCCGAGATGATCAAAGCCGGAGGTGACATTCTATTACAACAACTACATGTTCTCCTAACACATATTTGGAAGAAAGCCATCGTTGTGCCAATTTTAAAGAAAGGCGATAGCAGAGAATGCAAGAATTATCGCGGTATTAGCCTTCTTTCAATAGTCGGCAAAGTATTTACAAAAATCATACAGTCGAGGCTACAAAAACATCGAGAACAAACGAGCCGAGAGGAGCAAGCAGGATTTAGACCATATCGAGGATGCATTGATCAGATATTCGCTCTTCGTCAGCTAATGGAAGAAAGAATACGGTGCGGCAAACGAACAATCGTCGTCTTCATAGACTTTAAATCCGCCTTCGATTGCATCGATTGGAACAGCTTATGGAGTGCCTTGGAGACAGAACACGTGCCACCAAAAATCATTAAACTTCTCCAATCATCGTACGATGGCTTAACCAGCAGCGTTCGAATCCGTAACGATTTGTCTGAGGAATTCCCGATTCAAACTGGTGTTCGACAAGGAGACGTCGCATCGCCGCTACTTTTTAACGTGGTGATCGACGCGATTATGCGGAGAGCATTCGACGGTCGACGCGGAGTTAGATACGACGAATCAAACTTCATAACCGATTTGATGTTCGCTGATGATAGCGCCGTTTTCGCCGACACTGATGCCGAAGCAACGGACATTTTATACGACATATCCGGAATTGCTCAATCATATGGATTGAAAATCAATGCGGATAAGACCAAAGTGCTCACTACGGACGGTTCGAAGGCCAGCGTTTACCTCGATGGAACCCAAATCGAACAGGTCCCACAATTCAAGTATTTAGGATCGTTGGTTACGGAAAAGAAAGTGGCTTCGACGGCCGATGTCCATAGCCGGATCGGTCAGGCAACAGCAACATTCGCCTCGCTCAAGTGGTGCATATGGAAGCGAATGAATATTACCATCAAAACCAAAGTACGACTATACCGAACGTTGGTTCTTCCCATTCTTCTTTATGGATCGGAAACGTGGACGTTACTACAATCGGACCTCAAAAAGTTCGAAGTCTTCCAAATGCGATGCTTGAGGCAGATTCTCGGTGTCTCACTCCGCGACCGAATTCGAAACGAGACCATTAGAGAAAGATGCGATCTAGTAACAACGATCGAAGAAGAAGTACAAAAACGTCGACTACGATGGTTCGGCCATGTTTGCCGAATGAACGACAATCGCTTGCCACGTAAACTTCTGGCGAGACCGTCCGACAGAATGGAGAATTCAGCGATCGGCACCGAAGAAAACCTGGCTAAATACCATCAAAGGCGACCTTAAAAATCAACGATTGTCGGCTAGGGATGCTCGAGACGTGGCAAAAAATCGTCAAGAATGGAAGCGAATCGTGAATGGAGTACGAGATCCAGCGGCACCGACAGCAGCGTATTGGCTGCGAGGGCGACCCCCTCCCCAACCGCCGGCTACGGAATAAATAATAATAATAATAACAATTATATATATATATATATATATATATATATATATATATATATATATATATATATATATATATATATATATATATATATATATATATATATATATATATATATATATATATATATATATATATATATATATATATATATATATATATATATATATATATATATATATATATATATATATATAAGATGATTATAAAGTAAATAATTATAAAAGCCACTTACATCGTGACGAAGGATTCCCTTGATCGGATTCGGGAATGCTTTAGGTGTTAACGAGAATGATGAATGCCTCTCACTTGCGGAAAGAGGAGTAGGTTTAAGTTGGGCCCATTTTTCAACTAGTAAACGCTCACCCTTCATCCAATTATCTCAAAAATTAAGCTACAATCCTTCTTTATACGTAAACTTAGTATAAAGAATATACTTATATAAAACTTAGTTTAGTTTAGAGGAATATAAAGCAATCCCTAATTCAAACAAGGGACCCCTTTCTCCACTATGTACTATGTATGTAAGTGGCTTTTATTACTATTTTTCTTCATAATCATCCCTCTAATCAATTCTATAAAGAATATACACCAAAAAACTATCAAATATTTTTAACATATATATATATATATATATATATATATATATATATATATATATATATATATATATATATATATATATATATATATATATATATATATATATATATATATATATATATATATATATATATATATATATATATATATATATATATATATATATATATATATATATATATATATATACATATATATATATATATATATATATATATATATATATATATATATATATATATATATATATATATATATATATATATATATATATATATATATATTAATATATATATAAATTTAAAATTAAAAACTATCAAATATTTTTAACATATATATATATATATATATATATATATATATATATATATATATATATATATTTATATATATATAAATTTAAAATTAAAATTAGTAAAAGCTACTTAAAAAGTAGCGAAGGAAATCCCAGCTTGTATTGGGAAATGCTTATGTTTGAATGAGATATACTTTCGGATGTGCACGACTTTCGACGGTGCAATGTAAGTTTAAAGGTCCTTTTGTAGTCGACTAACGATCACTATTCATCCATATATCTCATAAATAGGGCTTATCCTTATGCAACACAAAATGCCTTCAATTGAGACGAATTAAGCGAAAAAATAAAAAATTAAACTATTGATCACTTCGGCAAAGCCGTTTTCTAAATGAAAGTGACATTACGAAATAATTCAAATTTCGAATGCCACTAACATTTAAAATATGATACAATTGGCTGAGTTTGTTATCAACGAGCCATTAAATCGAAATAAAAATTAAAAAAAATACGTGTGGCACTCGGGGACTGCCGCGGTAAAGCTATTGCATATCATACTTAACAACTTATGCAATTATAATTATTTATTTATTTTATTTATTTTATTTTTTCTGATATCAGATAACTGCGTGCTATCGGAAAACGTTAAAATTATTCCGAATCATTTGCGGCTGCGGTAGCAAATGATTCGGAATAATTTAAACGTCTCCAATAGAGCGCCGCGCACGAATTTTTTATTCGATAAAGCAAAAAAACGGATTATTCGAAAAAAAATCGTAGATAAAAAGATAGATAATTAAATTATCTTTAAAATGATGCAGGTTTTATAATAATACGCCAGATAGTATTTGCGTAGTAGTCGTTTTTGTGTTCGGTTAGACCTAATTTCACAAATTAATTACACTATGTAATATTAACAAAATCAAAAACATTCAAAGCTAAGAATATTAGGAAAATGTTCTTGTTTACCATATATTTTTTTTCGAATCGTAAGCAGTATTCGTTTAGACGTAATTATCAGTTTAAAATCATTAATATTCGTTAAGAAATTTCTTCATTCGGTCGCCGCGCTGACCTAGCTAGCTAGGCCCGCGATAAAAGCTATGCAATAGCTTAAAAACCTCCATATGCTCAATGAAATGAAAGAAGAAACTTCAATCTTAATTTCTGGCAGAGGAGTTTATAATAAAGATTGTATAATGTTATCAAAATAGGGTAAACCTATATAAAATTGTATAATATTAAAAAATTGTAAAGAAATATTGTAGAAAACAGTATAATATTGTTATATTTGATAAGGTTTGTAAAGAAATCCGTTTATAGGATGATGTTTTTATTTTTAAAAATAAAATTAGTAAAGGCTACTTAAAAAGTAGCGAAGGAAATCCCAGCTTGTATTGGGAAATGCTTATGTTTGAATGAGATATACTTACGGATGTGCACGACTTTCGACGGTGCAATGTATCAAATATAACTATATATATATATTATATATATATATATATATATATATATATATATATATATATATATATATATATATATATATATATATATATATATATATATATATATATATATATATATATATATATATATATATATATATATATATATATATATATATATATATATATATATATATATATATATATATATATATATATATATATATATATATATATATTCAAATTAAAATTATGTTTATTACTAAATAAATGAAATGATAAAATAATGAAAGGGCACTTATCTGGTCTGTGGCGACCAGGAGTGACTCCACGCCTTTTTCTTTTCTTCTTTCAGTGTTTGCTAAGTGTTTCCTGAATGCTGGACAACATTCTCGTCTCGCATTGTTGTGTTGCCGCTGTAGGAGACAGTAGGAAGCCAGTTTGATCAGGTTCCAATACCACAGCAGGAAACACTTAGCAAACACTGAAAGAAGAGAAGAAAAAGGCGTGGAGTCACTCCTGGTCGCCACAGACCAGATAAGTGCCCTTTAATTATTTTATCATTTCATTTATTTAGTAATAAACATAATTTCAATTTGAAAAAATAATAATTTACACATTTACAATCAAATATTAATATATATATATATATATATATATATATATATATATATATATATATATATATATATATATATATATATATATATATATATATATATATATATATATATATATATATATATATATATATATATATATATATATATATATATATATATATATATATATATATATATATATATATATATATATATATATATATATATATATATATATATATATATATATATATATATATATATATATATATATATATATATATAGGTATATATATATATATATATATATATATATATATATATATATATATATATATATATATATATATATATATATATATATATATATATATATATATATATATATATATATATATATATATATATATATATATATAAATATATATATATATATATATATGTGTGTGTGTGTGTGTTTGATGCGGTGTGGTGGCGTTTTGTGACGGTGGCGCATGATCGGTTGACAGTCGCTGTGGGCTTCCTATGTCTTTCAGATCTGCCGACGTCTGTCTTCAGACAGACGACTTTGACAATTATGCCTTTTGATTTCGCCGTTCCCGCACAGACGTACGGTCCGACCACTATTTATAGACACTCTGCGAATAATTATAAATAAAGAAGAAAAGACATTTGGCCGATAATCGTTTTCTGCGATATGTAGAGTATGACAAAATATTACCATATTTAAAAAAATAATTTAAAAAAAAAATCAAATCAAAGAATGACTTTATAAATCGATAATCGCTGGGAAAGATAAATATTTGGAAGTGACCAGGATAAAGTAGTTAGAAGATGGTAAATGGATATATAGATATATAATACATATATTTGTATAGTGAATATGTAGAAATAGATATTAATAGTAGGTATTGTTATGTTGCATAATAAGTAGGTATATAATTAAATGAGTTAGATTTAATAATACCTATGTTTATTGTAGATTTATAAGAATTGTTTATAAGAATATGTTTACTATAGAGGATTGTGTGTTTGTTGCATAGTATTTGTGTATAATAAAACACTGTAATCTTAGGTCCTGGTTGACGAGCTTATACTTAAGAGTATGATATTTTCAAGAGTGATTGTATATACATGTACATTGAATCAGTTCTGTTTTGTTTTTTTTTTTAATATTTGTCTGCCCTGTAAAGCCGACTTTAGTCAAAGATACTGTCAAATGAATATTTCTGCTTGATTAGTTTTATATCAATATCAATATATTACTAGCAACTGACGAATTCTAAACTAGCTTTTATTGATTATTCATGCTTTTATTGCATATTCTGATTGTATTGTAGTATACCAGTAGTCGCTCTAGATCGCGTTGCATCTTTATGAAATCATTCGTATCTTCAATAGTGGAATAAATTTTTAGGTTATCGGCATAAACGATAAAGTTGGATATGTGAAAGCAAGAGGTGATGTCATTAATATAAATATTAATCAATAATGTCTCGAGATGGGAACCTTGCGGTACTCTGGAAGGTACTCTAACATATGGAGATTGAATATTAGGAGATTGCATGAGATTATTCTACATGAAAACTAATGTCAAAATCATAAAAAACTTTTTTATTCGGGCCTTCATTACAGAGAAAACCAAAGAATATTTGATTTTCACTTTAGTTTGCCATGTAAAATGATTTTCTGTAAACAAAATGTCCTAAAAAATAAAAATAAAATATTTTTTTAGTTTAAAGTCAAACCTAAAAAATGTTTTCTTTATTACTAATGGGTACACAATAGGTAATAATTTTAGCTTTTGCTTTTAAGTTGGAAACTACGTGTATATATCTGAGTACAATTGTATATAACTTATAGTTCTTATCTGTCAGCAAACGTAATTTTAACTTCTGTTTAAACTACAAAAAAAATATTTAAAATCTATTTTAACATACAGTAGAACTCTAATTATCCGCACTCCGACTATCCGAATCAGTGATTATCCGAAATTAAAACGGAAAACAATTAGGACGGAAACGTACTGCGATTCGCAAAATAATGATTCTGTCTACGCGCGCTATTGTCCTTGGGGATGATGTTTTACAACACCTTCTAAGTATGCCTAATACTAATTTACAACACTTTCTAACTATGCTTAATATGTAAAAGTGCAGCCTTTACATTTACTTAATATTGATATAACTATAATAAATGTTGTTATTAAATAGTTATTTCTCCCAATTTAAACATAATACAATAACTAATTTAAATAGTCATTTTTTTCGGAATAAATTCAATTATCCTAATTTTCGATTATTTGAATGGGGTCCCGTCCCAATTGATTCGGATAATCGGAGTTCTACTTTACCACTTATATCATACTATCACAGCTCACATCAAATAACACTGTATCAGTACTATCTCAGGACGGGCTAATTCCTAGTAAACCTTTAATATCTCAAATAGCTAACTCTTCTTTGAAATCTAGAAAATGAAATCTGGAAGATTCAAATAGCTGAATCTTCCAGGGTATATATGTTTTTTTTATATTGTAATAATTTGTATAAGGATTTTTTTGCAGTTTACATATATGTTACAATCATGGATTATTAAACTAAAAAAAGCCCCACCTGAAGCGAAGACATGGATAGCAGATGGCAGTTAACCCTTAAATAGGCGCCTAATAATATTATATTCTTTTTATAAATAACGTTTTTAATAAAAACACGTTATTAAATATAATGTGAAGCGGTAAAGTTATTGTGGTGGCGCTGGTCATGTGCATAGGCGGTCGGCGTCGCGGTCGCGTCGTCGGGTAATTTAAGACTGGAAAACATATGTAGACATGACACCGGCTAATGTTTCCCGCAAGGGAATTAAGAGGGTGCCGATGCCGCCAATGCCCTCCAAAAAATACATGACACCGTTCAGCCTGTCTATATCTATCGTCTGTGTAAGTGCGTGTATCACATTAATATTTTGACAGGAATCCCCTCCTTGGGCGAGCATTGCAACCATGAAGGACTTTGGCGCTCGGAGCGCGGTACCTATATACTTAGAAACCGCCTAATTATGCAAACGCTACCTGAGTAAACTTCATTAAAGTTACATAATATGTCCTGAGGGTGAGGGCATTTTAAATAATACAGAGGCATCCGATAAACTAACTATTTATACCAATACAATAGAATACAATTTTATTCTACTCCAATATGTAGGCATTCCTACACTTGGATGCGCCATTGCATTTAACATTCTCAATAATATAATTAGTTATGAAAACTAAATATCGTGATAGTTATGACTATATAAATTAATCGTAGTAATTTATAATCGGTATGAGAATTTAGAATAATTACTAAATAATGTAATAATGAAAATTGTTGATTCAATTAGGAAACAATATCCATTACCTACCATTATTCTCATAGTAGGTAATAATGTAATAGTCGTGAAAACAGATGATCGTATACTAAAAATGTCAAAATTTAAATTGATGGTCAAACCCAGCAATACCGCCTTCGTTTATAAAAATAAAAATTACTCTTTGGAAAATGTCAACTATCGGTATTTTCCTTTATTTTAAGCTCTATTCGTCTTGGAATAGGGATTCAGCATTATTCAAATCTCTTATGTTATATATTAGACTTTTGACTAATCTATGGACTGTAAGTTTTTTGAATTGGTTCTCTCCAAGACTTCTGATAGGCACAGGAACATCATTTTAAAAACAGACGCTTTGGTAAAGGGAACTTTTGTGCACCTGGTCATAGTATAACGAGAGAATAGTGATTGAATACTGGGAAAATTGTGGTATACTGTGACCTGGCTACGCCGATGGCAAATAAGGTATAGCACGAATTTATCGCCATCAATCCCGATTCGATAAAAAACACCAAGCAATTCCTTGGACTAAATATCAAAAGATCCCTGAGGCCCAACTTGAAGTTTTTCGTAACGGAAACCGTAGGTAGGTATAAAACGGCTGCAGGAGAAATAGCAAAAAGAAGAAATAGGACATCCGGGTGATTCTAGCACTCATAGCTACAGGCGAATATCTAAATTAATTGAAGAACTCCATGGGGCACTAGCAAAGATATCAGCTGGAAACAGAATAAATCCCATGGGTAAAGGGACAAAATATGGAATGAGAGACAATGAAGAAGCAGCAGGTATACTTGCAAGGCAGGTATCGTCACGTCCACCAATTAGCATATTTTTTAGGAGTTTGTCAAACAATTAATGTCGTAATATCGACCGTCACTTTTCTTATTTCGTTTTGATAGCTCTGTAACTTTCAATTAAATAAAAATAACAACTAATAGTTATAAAATTAGGGTCCAAAAAATAATACATATTATTGGGAATAATATGCCTATGTAATTTACTTGCCTTCATTATATTTATTATTTGTTTATTTAATTCATCTCTTTTTATGTCATATCACTGCCTCCTGTTGGTGAACCGGACAACTGATTTAAAACAAGGTAAACATCGAATTGCACAAACAAAACGACAATAGTTCATAATCGCCTTTCAATGATAGCAGTAGGAGTCAAGCATTTGATACAATTTCTAAACCTATGAATCTTAAATTGGATCACAACACTCGATACGTCAAAACTCATAATTAGTATACGTTGGTTGGTAGTACTATAGAACTCCAATTATCCGAACTCTGACTATCCAATCGATGATTATCCGAAATTAACACGAAAAAAATACACTGGAAACGAGCACACATTTGATTTTAAACTTCGTGTCAGTGCTTGAAAATGAAAATGGAAGTTTTTCAAGAAAATCAATAATGGCAGCAACAAACAAAGATTTAGAAGATGCCGGTTTCAAAGTCTTTTTCAGCAATGTTTTATGGGAAACCCAATTTCGGGTCCGATTCTTTGTGAAAAAGCTAAGATCTTACCTGAGAAGCTTATTGGCCATCTTCAAAGCAAGTAACGGCTGGCTCTTTTTTTTAAAAAATAGTTTTTACCTCCCTTGTTCAACATACATACAGTAATTAATTAAAATAGACCCTTTTTTAAGGAAAAAAAACAATTATCCGAATTTTTGATTATCCGAATGGGGTCCGGTCCCAATTGGTTTGGTTAATTGGAGTTCTACCGTATATAGCATACGTTAATTATTAATATGGACAGCAACTTCGAGTCTTGCTAACTATAGATACCTGTCAATGTCGCTAAAGACGCGCGAAGTTTTAGTAAATTGAAACTTGTAAAAACGTATTTTATTTACATTCAACTATGTGTCAGAAATACCATTGGATTTTAGGATTTTGTCAATTGAAAATGCCATTGTGCCATAATTGGAATCCTTCTGACTTAATAAAAAAAACTCGGTTGTGTTATCCCAAGACTTTTCCGGCAAGTTGCCAAGGACGTATGGATGGATTTCGAGCGTGATATTAGGAACCTCATTCAGAAAGGAGGTTGACCAGATTAGGTAAAAGGTATAATGGGCGACGAGCGCGGATAGTGAGAATTTAACGCATTAAATACCTACGTTCGATTCAATCGTGTACGCAAATATAAGTACAGACAAGAGAAAATTCAATGTATTTCGGCCTAATAAGGCATCTATGTACAAGTCTATTAGTCCAATATTTCGAGGCTGAAATATAAATAGTGCGCCGATTTCAACCACAACTTTGTCAATACTTACCATATCAAAATGATGCCTGCATGCCGAATGTCAGCTTAATCGGATTAAGCGTTTGGGCGCTATCGTTGAGGAATACACACAGACACACTTTCATATAAAAATCGTCTCATAGAGGTATTTCCATCCATCAAAAAAAAAACGCGTGTTTACAATACTTTCCCTTCTCGTAGGTTGGTGTGCCGGGAAAGTAAAATTTAGTGCTGAAGCGAGAAATGTTTCTTTTATGTTAATAACGCATATAGTTTTAAATCATTTTTGCCAGTGCGGTTCGCCTTTTACTCGTAATTTATTATAAACACTTGCTATCGTTGTTGTAGAAAGAATATAATTGTTTTTTTAAGCATTTTTTTTAAAAATTCCCAATCAAATGACAATGTGTCTGTATGTTGCTCAGTCACGGCAAAACGGTTGTCTGGAAAGCGCAGTTAGCTCTTTTGGCACAGATTATTTTATACTTGATTTCATCATAGGATACATTTACCTATCGCGGAGTGACTCTGCGAGTAAAAGCTAGTAAAACATAAATATCAAATATTTCTGCTCTGGGAAGAGATCTCGCCCAGCTAGATTCAGCAGATCTCGCACCACCTAGAAAATACTCTAGGGCCTCCCATGAGTACATCTATTTCGACAGCGATTGGCAAAACAGTTTTGGATGACGGTGCGATTTACGATGAATTTCCACGCTGAAGCGTTAACAATTCTGCGAAAACTTCGGTTGCAAAATAGCGAGCAACCACATAATTAGAACGATGACCGAGACAAACTATTGTTTCTTTCTATGTACTCTTTATTGTGTTATTTCACAATGGGCGGATATATTATCAACAATCCTTAGAATCTCTTACAAGCAACCCTACTATGAAGTGTCCCTAATATGTATGTGTTCATGTATCACTCTAATATTTCGCGTAGGTATTTAATATTAATATGCTTTCTTATTTGTATAACATCTTCTCTCCGCTTTTATCCCATGGCCTTCCATTGCGCTCTCGGGAAAAACTATTACTGGCTAAACATAAGCATTCATCTTTCATGTCCAATTTATTTGCAGTGCAGGCGGCCCGAATTTGGAACTCTGTCCTTTGCCCCTGAGACAACTTGAAAACCTGATTGTGTTTTTAAAAATCTCCTAATAGACATACTTAACGTATGAATACCCCCCCCCCCCTCCCTCCCCTTATTCAGCCTTCTTCTAGCTTATCCTTATATACCGTTCCTCTCTTCAGAATTCAGTTGATATTAGTTCCTGTTTTTTTAATATGTTTATTATGATTACATATGTTTACACTTTTTAATATATTTTTTAAATATGTTTATTATGTACTTATTTATTATTTATTTGTTTATTTATTTATTGAAGAATTAATTACTATAAAACATTGATTAGCTTACAAAAATAACAGGAACCGAATGGCAAAACCTTAACCTTTTGCTTATTTGCTTCTGTCACCCAACTGGGACTAGCCCGTTCGGGTGGACAGGACTCCAATATTACAATCAAGTTTGCTTGATTGCTTGGTTGCCTACAAATGTACAAGTTTTAGTAAAAAGCTAATGACACTAAATTACCCTAAAATGTGGTCTTCAGAATAAAATAAAAAATAATAATAATAAAAAATATTAAAAATATATAATAAATAAAATGCAATTCCATTATTAAATCGGCAATAAATATAATATAAAATTCGATTAAATAATATAAATAAAGTTATATGCAATACTACTTTAGCAATACTACTTTAAAAAATACACTTATAATATATTAATTTGCCAACATAAACATTGTCACCATAATCCTGGCGGGTTGGTCGTAAGATATTGCCATTTGGTAATAGGCCCACCATGTTGTCCCTATTTTGTGTGTAATAAAGTAATTCAAACATTCAGACAAATAATTTTATTTCAAACATAATATAACTAAACTTTATACAACATTACTAATGAAATTTAGAAAAAAATATCCCGTTTGTACGATGGAGGTGTAATTATCCCACTCGTATGCAGTTGATATGTCATTATTCAAGATCTGAAATAAAAATAAAAACAACTTTTATTTGTATGCAGAATACCTGTTTGTTATCTTCGTGAAACATTATCAGAACACAACATTCTGAATTACTGGAAAGGTGATATCGCTACTGGTGACTAGAAGATGCATTTCATTATATTTTATTCAGTGGATCGTTGCGACTACTTACTGGCAGGGAGTCAGCTTCGCCAAGTGATGGAGTTGTAACCAACTTTAGCGTTAAATTCGACTGCCAACTCACCAGGGTCGTATTAAGAATCTGTAGATCCCTAGGTTGAATTTGCGGCGCAGGCCCAAACAGGTATTTTTTTGTTTGAAAAAGAAATAATCTAAAAAAACATTTTGATTCGAAGAAATTAACTAAAAAGAAACAGGATTTTGGTATGTTTTTTTAAACTCAAACCTAAAAAGAAACGTTTAAATATTACTTTTTTATTAGTAAAAAAAATTACTTCACAATATTTAGAGGTTAATGAATTTATGACACAATAAAAATGAAAATATTTGAAAATAACGGAGGTATTCAGCTAGATCTATTACCATTTTTTTAATGAAAAACTATATTACATTACATTTACTACATTACATTTAATAAACACAAAGCTGAGATTTATGTATATATTCTTAAATATGCAAAAACGACTGGTTCAGCCTTAGAAACAACATGTTACAAAAAGATAAAAAATACTAGGTAAAATACACGGTATCATATACATTCCCAAAATTCGCCACAACGAAACGACATAAAATGCGTCGAAGTTTAACGGCTGTAATTATGAATTAATATTTATTTTATAATAATTGAACTACAACAAAGTTAGAGGCATTATTTTCAGGATTTTAGGACACATTTGTTTTCCATTCTAGAATTAATAATATCGGAGTTATAAAGTATTCAATTTTCAGAGTATATTTTTTTAATTGAAAGCCGTTGAAAAGTGACGTTCGTAAAAGTTGTAAGCAATTATCCTCAGAATTTTAAGTTACTTTTTTTCGTAGGACCAGTATTAATTTGAAAGGGACGCCATTTTGAAACAAAAAATCCCTCCTTCCCCGCGTCATCCTCCTGCTTGCCAACCCCCCTCCCTTCCCCTCGTCAACCCTAACCACCCTGTTAACCCCCAACTAACTCCCCTCACGCGCCAACCCCCCCCCCCCAATAGTGAATGTGATCGATTAAAATTGCGAATGTATTTCTAACATTTTGAAGTCTTGTAGCAGTATTTTAGTAGTGTTTTTGTACTATATTTGAAGTATTTTCCGTGGTAATAAAATGGTATTTTTTCCAATATGATTTAGGCTTTTCTTAAATATGACGGAATTTAAAACATATTTGTGTCGCTTGTATATGAGATATCCAACCAAAATTTTACAATGTGGTTTCGCCTCGACGAAACGACATTTCACAATGTGGACTCAACAAGGCATCTGTGTTCCCCGTGTGTGCACCGAATTTCACGTTTGTATGTCCCTTTATTTCTAGATTGAAGTATGGCTAGCGTGTTCCTGGTGGCCCGATTTAAACTACTATATTTCAACTCTTGCCATGACCAATTGATGCCTGCATGCCAAATTTCAGCTCAGTGGGATGAAGCGTTTGGGCGCTATCGTGGAGGAATACACACAGACACACAGAAGTGTGATCACAATACTTTCAATCTGCCGGGAAAAAATGAAACTATTTACAATACTTTCATAACATAGTTGTCTTAAAATATCCTTTTCAATACTAAACAAAGCCAAACGTTGAGCCGTTTTTCTAGCATGGAGGTACTAAGTCTGATTTTGATCAAATTAAATTTTTAAAAAGACTGTCTCTTTATTATTTACCTGGAGAGACCAAGATCTTTAAAAAGGTGAAACAGAGATTTAGCTGGCAGGCCACGAGCGCCAACTTCCACCGCGTGAAGGTGAACAGTGAAGCCGTTCCGGGTGATGGCATTTGTGAGGTCATGGTATTTATTTAATTTGTACTCCTGGTCTTCTGGGATATTTCATTCCCATGGAACAATTAATTCTACAATAAGGGACATCTTCCGAGATAGAGAGTAAAGAGTTATACCTGGACGCAGGGCTGTGCATCCGAGACTTTCAGGGAATTTATACTGCTTAGAGGCCGAATCGACCTCCATAATCCAATTTGAAGCTTTCTCGATTATTGAGAAAGGTTTTGCAGTGAGATGTTTTTTGCCTTTAGAGCCAACCAGCACAAACTGTGTTGGGGGTTTGGAGGATACTGTCAAACCCTTGTTGGCACGAGCCACTGAGGGGCTAAGTACCTCGCGAATAACAGCAAGGATTTGTTGTGGCGGTAAGTGTACCGTCCTTGATCCAAGGCCACCTTGCAGTCAGCTAGAATATGTCTAGCTGTGCAAGGGGTGTTGCTACAAAGGGGACATGAACTATCCTCGGCATAGCTCCAACGAGCGAGGTTACTGGGGTCTGGAAGTGTATGCTGAAAGACATTTAAATAAAATTTCAGCATCTCTGGCGTCCAGTCATACAACATTACTTTCCAGTGCATTGGAGGAGGTATGCGAAAGTCTCCAATTGTTGTCCAATCATTCTGGCATTGAAGGCCAATAGCGTGAGCCATACTATTGCTGTCGTAATCTCCCCGCAAGAGAGACTTCTTCAAGTCCACATCGCTCATGGCTGTACTGCCATACCCCAGACCAGTGCTATTCTGGCTGATTCCAGTAAGGAACTTTTTGTGGAAGTCAACGCGGGCTTGTAGATCATTTGACTCAGTACGGCCACTTACTACGTGCTTCGATATTGCCGGATCCTTGGAATTGCTTAGAATCGAATTTTTGGTTATTCTGGAGTTGGCGTAGAGCAGAGAGGGCAGTTTTAGAGCTAGCCCAAAATTGTGTTTGGACCTGAAGAGAGTCGAGGGGTCAGCTGGTTTGGCCAACCAGGATTTTAGACTAGCTGTCACTAGTGTATCCAGACGAGACAGTTGGGTTTTGGTGAAATCGTAAATAAGAAAGGGCCATGACAAATGTGAAGTTAGATAGTTGTCATAGATCTAAGCCTTACGAGGGCCAGAAATTAGCAATGCATCTATCTTTTCCAGGCAACTACTGAAATGTTCTATATCATGATCGCCAGAGAGGTCTTTTCCCTGGCAGGTGATTTTCCTGCCAAGAAATTTGAAGTGATTATTTGGGTCTATAAGGGAGATAATAGAGCCTTTATAGACCAATTTTGGGTCATAGGACGTAAATTTTGTGTCTATGCGGGCGAGTCCAAGGCAAAAACATTTGGAGGGCTTCACTTTTATACAGCCTGACCAGTCGCAGAACAGCTCCACTTTCTGTAATAGCAGGGAAAGCTGATTGGGGCTCCTGGTGATAAAAGTTAGGTCGTCGGCAAAAGCGAGGCACGACGATGTGTATTGGCCGTCTGTTTTAAAACGGTAACCCCACTTCTTGTCGAACTGGGTCAGGCTTTCCAGCAGTATATAGAAAACGATATTGAATATCGTCGGAGAGAGGCAACAGCCCTGAAACAGTCCAATTGAATATGATATAGAGCGGGTAGTCCATTCTTGCGTTTTGACATGGAACGTCAGACAGTTGTAGTAGGAGGCTACAAAGTTTCGTTATTCGTAATCTAAAGCATTTTCACAATGGCCGGGTTATGCATACCTTGCATAATTTAATTGTGAGAAGTAGATTGGAAACGAACGGCAGTTATATAAAATCCGCATGAGAATGTTTATCACAATATTGAAAAAAATGTTTTTTACGATTTGCATATTTTAACCCTTGGAGTAAATGGGTATTTTCATGGATGCATCTGTCTCTTTTGCAGGATTTTCGGCAACATCGACTTAAAGTACTATAACTACGAAACTACTACACCAATCATAAAAAGAACAACTGCACAATGATTGCATTGAAATTTCGAATATAGATTATTGAAATATCATTTTGTAAAACAATTAGATAATTATGAATAAATATGAGAACGTCAAAGAAGTGAAAAAAACGCACGACCAGATTTGGTCGACTCGTACTCAACGGATAATTGTTTCGCGACCAGATTTGGTTGACTCATACTCAACGGGTTAAGCAATACGGATACCTACTACGTATCCTTATCTATACCATACTAGTATTTTCATAGGCATGGTTGCCTATAACTCCCTGAAGTTGCGTAGAGAAATGCTCACCGTGGCCTACATTTTTAAGCTGATCCGGGAAAGAGTTGATAATCCTGGCCCGCTAGCAAAGGTTTGTCTCTTTGTCCCGGATAATTGTAATCGATCTCGATCATATAATCTACTTGCAGAGTTGTCCTCGCGAATCTACCTAAGTCGGTAGAGTCTACTTACAGGTGCCTTATGGCACATAAATGAGCCATGTTCGATAGCGTCAGATCTGGATACTTTTACAGCGAGCCCACATCTTTTCAAGGTGTGGGAATTGCGCTACTTGTTCATTTCAAAATGAGATCAGATTGTTTATTCTTCAGGTACCTACATACCTGTACTTGTATATTGAGGGCTAATTTAATACTAATCTATACTAATATTATAAAGACGTAATGTTTCTAAGTTTGTATGTAGGGGGTAATCTCCAAAGCTACTTATCCGATTCATAAACTATCCCCAAAGGGATATTAGCTTACAAAAGCTGTACTTACCGGATATTGTATACTTTTATATTAACTAAATAAAGTTGTTTTATTTTAAATAGGCCAATTTTTTCTACTGATATTATACGTTTCTACATAAATAAATTTGTTTTGCTAATGTTTAGTTTCAATTTGTATGAATAAATATGTAAAACATAAAAATAACAAAAAAAACGCCTAGTTAGGATAGATGTTAGATATTGTTATAAATAATTTAATTTCCGTTTGTGAATAAATAAATTTGTATGTCGTAATAAGTTTCAAAATTCGATGCTATAGCCCTAAAATTTTATTTAGATTAGTCTTATAGCCCTTGCCATACAGCATTACTGATGGTAAGTTAAGGGAAACACAAAGTAGAGAAGAAAATAAATAAAACAATTCATACCTATTACCGTTATCGCAGTCTCCTCGGGTTGTTGGTAGCTGTTAGGAATGAACAGATGCCATAGATATTGTCTGTGAGGGCTGTACTCCATGATGACGTCCCGCAGCTGCTTGTGGCGCACCAAGTCGTCCAAGAAAGAGTTTCCCGGAGACTTCGATCGCATCGAATCGCACAGCATGCTCAGACGCAGCGAAAGGACAATGACGCTCTCGGTGCCGCTCGAGATCATGTCGTTGCGAACGCGCTCTAACGCAACCCCGTAGAGTTTAACGCGCGCAACGCGCACAGCCATATCCTCAGGCCACGATTCAGCTTGCGCCTCCATGATTACGATAATCATAAAAGCAGCTGCATCGTAGGTCCCATCATATCCAGGAATTCTATCGTAGACCTCCTTCCTGAGTAATGCCACGTCCCGAGGCAAAATACTAAAAATGCTCGCATCACTCATGGCTGCGCTTGTCTCGTCAGCGTCTGAATTATAACTGACAACACATTTATATTGCATTGAAAAACTGCAATGTATACGTTTCATATCCAGAGGTGACTTCATGACATGATTCTTGGAATGTCTATTATTTTAGCTAGCATGGTATCAGATTTCTCACAGATAAGAAAATATCAACAAAATAAAAGCAACCTTATTACAATCTGATATAAACATTCTTTATGAAGAATACTCTTCATCTTCCAGTTTGATTCTGTTCATCTATTTTCTTCTTCTTCAGGTGCTGCACCCGATGCGGATGTTAGCGACCATGACTGTCATTTTTACCTGGGCTGTTTGATTTTGCAGCCACATTGAGGCTAGGACAAATAGTGTGATGGATTTCTTTCGCCTTTCACATCTCATTAAGGGGCCCATAAAGAAGTAGCTCTTCGTACAAAACGCCAACAGAAATTACTCTTGAAAAAAAAATTGTGTCATGAAATCACAAGATCATAGTATCGTAAAGGGTGGTGCTGGTTAGATAGATTTTAGGAAAAATGTTATAGTACTTATTTAATTAACTTTATAACAATATTACAAAGTTTATATGTTAGGGCCTTACTAAGTAATTAGTAAGGGTGGCCTTATTTAGGCCACCCTTACTAAGTAATCAATTGTTCTAAGAGTGACCTAATATATGTACTATAAAAGTGTGATTGTTTTTGAAAAAAATCTCGGTGATTTTGACTAGTTTCAAGGCAAAAATGGAAAATTGACATCGTTTATCGTTTCTGGAGGAATACAGAAAAAAATATTGCCTGGGTTGTTACACTACCGTAATCTTTTTAGCATGAAAGGTATTTTTTTCTGCTTTGCTCTCATTTTAAAATAACCAAAAGTCTACACGACGACAAAAGAATCACTTGTGAAACCCTTTCCGCTGCGGAGTTATGACTGATTTTTTGGTCGCGGGAAGTAAATTAGTGACACCTATCTGACCCTTGCCCTGCCTAATTATGTAATCACAAAACAAAATTTCCATATTCCTCCAGTGCAAACAACATTTGCACAAATACAAGCTTTTTTCCTTGGGCCCAGATTATAAAATGACATAGAGGAGAAATGGAAACACCTAAAGAACATTCAACAGTTAAAATATAATATTAATAAATGGTTATTTGAATTAGGGAGGTGTCTACCTTGTCGGGGTCCTGCACGGCAAAACGCGCCAGTATATTCACCCTAGCTCCCACCCTCAATCCTACAGAAGACTTCACAGGGAATTAGGATTGCAGAA
Source organism: Micropterix aruncella (assembly GCA_944548615.1). Lineage (NCBI taxonomy): Eukaryota > Metazoa > Arthropoda > Insecta > Lepidoptera > Micropterigidae > Micropterix > Micropterix aruncella. Next base: position 58,967,510 of record OX155980.1, on the reverse strand, counting down.
AGGCGATATTATAATCCGAACGCTTTGTGAATCCGAACAGGATACAAATTTTCAGTTTCCTGAACAGCTTCCAGGCCTTTTTCAACTAAACCGACATGCGAACCCTCCTCGAAAACTTCTGCATATCTCCAGTGCCGAACAGGAATGCTCAGCAATTCCGGCTCAGTTTTATTTAATAATAAGAGAATGTACCTGAGATATGCGATGTTATTGTGGGCAAACGCCACTGACATTAAAGAGGTATTTATTTTACAGAAAAGCCGTGACAGCAATACGAGGAATAAATATGACAGAATTTTGCAAACCACCATTTTGCACACTAAAGATTTTCACTGTTTATACCATACTTATTCAGGAAAGCCTGTGCGAGTTCCATCAAAATACGGAAATGCACCAAACTCAGTCCCACATACTCTCCCACAACACAAGGTTCAAGTTGTATATTCATTAATCTGCACCGACAACTTCTTCTTCTTCTAAGGACAAAATAATATACAGGATGGGCCAGAAAGCCACGCTTGCGTTTGGACCTTATGAGAGGGGCCTGCGCGGGTGGTGGGGTTGAGAAGCTCGGTTCTCGGAAATTTAGTCGCGATGGATCTCTTCACCGGAGCGCAACATGCATTCTGCGTTAAACATTATTATAAAAATGGCGATTCGTGCGCTATTGTTCGGCGATTATTTCAGCGTTAGTTTGGATTACATGACCTAAATCAATGTCCGAAGGAAAGTGTGATTCGTTCGTGGGTCAGAAAGTTCGAAGCTACTGGTTCGACTGTCAAACAGAAGCCTGCGGGACGCCCAAGGTCAACAAGAACGGAAGACATAATCGAACAAGTTAGAGCTTCAGTTCAACGTAATCCTGGTCTATCGACTCGCAAGCGATCAGCCGAACTTGTGGTATCCAGAACATCTTTGCGTCGCACTTTGTTGAAAGATCTGAAATTGCACCCGTATAAAATTCAACTTGTGCAGGAATTACAGCCAAATGATCCAATTTTAAGACGAGCTTTTTTTGAAACAATGTTGGAACGCTTTCAGTTTCAACAATATTCTGTTCTCCGACGAAGCCCATTTTCACTTAAATGGGCATGTCAATAAACAGAATTGCCGTAACTGGGCTGCAGAGAACCCACGTGCAAAACATCAAAAGCCTCTGCATTCGCCGAAAGTAACCGTTGGGCGGCCATATCAGCGCACGGAATTATAGGACCTTATTTCTTTGAAAACAAACAAGGGCAATCTGTCACTGTAAATTCTGACCGATAGGTACATAGCCATGTTAAGGGATTTTTTCTTTCCGCAATTGCAATAATTTGAAGCCTATAATCGTGCGACATGGTTTCAACAACCTGGGACCATTAGTAGTTAAGTCCATTATAAATAACGTATTATGAAACAAATTGATAATTTACCGTATGTTTTTATTATTTTATTCCAGACATTATTCGATCTATTTTTTTTTTTTTTAACCATTTAATTGTTTAACTTTTTTTCAGAATTCACTAAACTTATTTCTAAAATTTTTAATTTTTGTTTTGATAATTTTTATGTTTTTATTATTTTATTCCAGACAATATTTGATCTATTTTTTACCATTTCATTGTTTAATTGTTTTTCAGAATTCACTGTAAACTTATTTCTAAAATTTTTAATTTTTGTTTTGATAATTTTTAAGAATATTAATTTTTGTACTGATAATTTTTGATAATTTTGATAATTTTGATAATTTTGTAAATCATGAGATACGGCACATACGCAATTATAAATTAAGCATGCGGAGTAGGCATATAATATTATACCCTAATTAGAAACAAAGTAAAAATGTTAGCGATAGCCATGTAATATTAGAGTATTGTTTGTGTACCTTTTATAATAAATAAATAAATAAATAAACAAGATGGCGCGACATGCCATACATCTAATGCCTCTTTGGCGGTTGTAAACGAGATGTTTGCTGGAAAACTGATATCGCGCCGAGGTGACATTGCATGGCCGCCTAGAAGTCCGGATCTAACGCCACCGGACTTTTTTATGTGGGGATACCTGAAAAGTAGAGTCTACTCCAATAACCCAGCCACGATTAACCAGTTGAAGACCAATATCCGAGAAGAAATTGCAGCTATTCCCCGCGCAATGTGCCAGCGAGTTTTTACTAATTTGAGGTTCAGATTCGAGAAATGTTCGCAGCGCGATGGTGCACACCTGGATGATGTTGTTTTTAAGAAATGAATTTCCCAGATGTCTATTTTAATTGAAATGAAAAATTGTATGTGAATTGTATTTAGTTTTTTTATTAAAAATTTTTCAAATTCGCAAATCTTTCTGGCCCACCCTGTATCTCTTTGAATTGAAATCGTCTTTGAATTGAAAACTTCGATTTTTTTGTGATATTGACCATTTATTTCGAAGCAAATTGGAAAGTGCATTTCATTCAATGTATTGTCCATCGCTAGCTATGATGTTCTACCATCTTTCTGGCAAGAGACAGATTCCCCGGCGGAAGAAGCCTTTGTCCTTGGAGGCTATCCACGAATCCAGCTATTTTTCAATATCCTCAAAAGACTGGAAGCGCTGCTCTGAAAGGCCATGGGCCATTGACCGGAACAAATAGTAGTCAGATGGCGCAATATATGGGAAGTACAGCGGGTGAGGTAAGATGTCCCAGCGAAGCGTTTATCTTCACAGCATCGCTCAAATTCTTGAGCTGAGCTCGATAGCGATCGCCTGTGATGGTTTCTTCCGCTTTCAGCAGCTCGTAATATATGATGCCCTTTTGGTCCCACCAAATGCAATTACCTTGGATCCGTGGATGTCTCTCTTCGGTGTGGCTGTTAGGGTCGATGGAAGTGATTCACCGGGGTACGAGCGATATTTTTTGCATTTGGGATTCTCGTAAAAGATCCACTTTTCGTTGCCGGTGATTATTCGCTGAAGAAAACCTTTTCTTTTTTGACGGCGAAGGAGCTTTCACAAGTCATGAAACGTCTTTCGATGTCTCTTGGCTTCAACTCGTGAGGAACCAAATGCCCTTCCTTTTGAATGACTCCCATAGATTTTAAACGTCCCGAAACGGTTGAGGGATGAACATTAAGCACTTATCTTTTCCAGCGTCAGACTCGAATCTTCATGGAGTATGGACCCCAATTCGGCTCGGCTTCTTCAAATTTTTGCTTCTGGCCTGGGCTCTCTTTGTCTTGCACGTCGAAATCACCACTTTTCAATCGGAGAAACCAAGTCTCAACAGTCCTTTCTGTCGGAGTAAGCCTCCAACAGCAATCTATGACATTCTGCGGCAGTTTTCTTAAGATGAAAGCAGAAAAGCATTGCTTCCCGCAAATGACGTTTTGTCGCCTCAAATTTCGACAACGTTGAAGCTAACAAAATTACCGTTGTTGACACTTCAACGAAATGACACAGACTAATAATTGAAGCCTAATGATGACGCTTTAACATGAAGTATTTTGCAAATTGGTAAATGACTAGAAATGTAACTACGGTATTTCTTAGGAAATCGATGTTTTCGATGCAAGGTCATAATAGAAGTATAATATTGTATAACAGGTTGCCAGAAGAATTAAAAAAGATACAATCATTGCACAAATTAAAAAAACACACTAAAGAATATTTACTAAAAATCTTTATACGGCACAGGCTTTTAAAATTTCATATTTCTGTATACACAATCAACTACTTGAATTTATTTTATTTCTGATATTTTATGTTAAACCTTATTTTCAACATTTAGAAACAATTTATTTGATGATTTTGTAATGTGACTTATCGATATGAGGAATATCAATCAATTTTTTACTCTCAGTATTTTTTCAAAATTAATTTTATAGATATTTTTTCTATTGTATATATACGAGTATATATCTCTTTTTGATAGCTTAGCATGGAATTGATATTTCTTTTTTTGGGTGTTTTTTAATTCTCATTTTTATTCTCTTTTTAATATTTAGGCATTGTAATCGTTGATTTTGTACAGTTTATTGACATTTACAATTTTAATGTGATTATTTGTTTTTGTTGCATGATAGATTAGCAATATGTGGATTTGGTGTTGTGGATTGTGGTGGATTTCTCATTTTAATTTGTAATTTATTTTTTAATGTAATAGTATCGCAATGAAATGATATTTTATTTCAGTTACTTTGCATCTGTTTTTTAATGTAGGTTTATTATTTCCGATTTTGTTCTATTTTCTTAAACATAAAAATTTTTATAAACATCCTATTTATTTTTTTCTGTATTTTTTTTAAATATGCTATAGATTATGAATAATATCAGATTGCTGAATTTTACACTTATTTAGGTGTGCTACATAGGTAGCCAGATATATCATTAAGATATTAGAATTATAAATAATGTGCTAATTGTCCGTTACATACCCTTGAGGGGTTTTTCGAATTAAAATAAAATCTGAACTTTGAACTTTTGCAATTGCATTTGCGCCCATCCGATTTTTTTTTTCTATTTTTCAAAATTTTAGAAAAAAGTGACTTCAATATTTTATTCAGTAAAATAATGATAACATTATAAATAGAGTATTTTACAATAAAATAATAATATAAATAAATTACTTACAAACTACTATTAGAAATTTGTTTTCAAATAAAAACTTGTTCCACGGCCAAAGCATCGGCGAATGGTTTGACTATCTCCTTGGTGGCAAAGTAAAATATCAGACCGAATGTAATAGAGATGGGTAGAGCAGGTAGCGCCTTCCTTATGACGGTAAGCAGGAACAGCGTCAAACAAAGACCCTGAAAATAAATACAAAGTTGAAGATGTGAATGACAATATAGAACGTTCTACAGCCTGTACAAAACTCAATGCTCGAACAAAATTAGGTGACGGAAAAGGTTGTGCGTAATCAAAACAACGATAAATATAGTTATCCAATAATAATTGTTGATGGTTTGAAAGTTAAATAATTTTTATATTTATCCGTGAAATGTATTTTTTTTAAATATCCTTTTTAAGTGTTCCTTTCTAATAACGGCAAACTATCCAAGAGACTTAGATTCCATCGGAAATCTTTGATATAAGATTTTCTACTAGCATGACATCAACCTAGCGACAAAACATTCTATGGACATGATGACTATAATGCTGAATGCTCAGTAGACGGTGCTTGCTCAACACGCCATTTCAGTTCCTCCTGGAGATAATGAAAATCCACCAGATCCCACCAGAAACACAGAAGTCTGATGCAGCGGCAGCTGTACTAGTGCGGACATATCTCGGAGGCCCGAGGAGAAAGTAGCGAAGCGCATCTTTCAGAGGGGAAAGGCAAGGGGGATTGTTCCAAATTTTTGGAATGAATAAGAAAAAATACAATGAATCGCCAAAAATCAGATTATTGTTTCTCAAAATATTCTCAGTGAGCGTTAAATACACTTTTTCATATGTCTAAACCGATTTTCATAACATTTATTCCACTTCTCCGTGGTGACCTCGGAAACATGTTTTTCATATTCTATAACAGCTTGTTTTGGCGATGAAATTCGGTGACTGCGTAAACTGATTCTTAATTTTTAGAAACAAGAAGTCACAAAGTACAAATTCGAGAAAGTATGGAGCATATGTTCTGAGTTCTACGTTTTTTGCCTTCAAAAATTCATTTGTCTGTCTGCCCGTTTAAGAGGTGGTATTGTCGTCAATAACTTCCAGCAAGCAAATGGTCGTGTACCAATCTAGGGTACGATGATTCTCCAAATCAAAAATAGTCACGTTTTTATAAAAATTTAAGCATTCATCCGCTTTGTGGCACTTCGCACGCCACTTTGGGTTCGGCTCATCTTGAAAAACCTAAATGGTCGATTGCTGCTTTGTTTCAGTGTTGTAACTATAAATCCATTTTCACCTGTTACCATAGTAACAGGTATCATATTCGTCACCTGTAACCTTAGTAGCAGGTACCATATTCGTCACCTGTCACCATGTAACATATTCCACACCAACGTTGACGCCCCTTTGTTGTATATGGCAAGCATGGCATTGCACCGAGTGAGGTATCAGGAAATGTGCACAATATTGATAATAAAGGCTGCCATGCAAAACTAATGGGATTGTCTTTCAATTTATATTCATGTAGATTACTGCACCTCTGGCCTTCATGGCACTACATTTTGGAAAAGGGGTATTTCATAAACTTTAAAAGCCGTAGGTCTTCATATTTCAATTTATGATGTCGTTTAGTTACCCCTCTTCAACGAATAATGAATACATTCCAGTTTTTATCACTAATTCGATATCAATTCCAGCGATCCAATTACACACCACAGTTAATGCCTATCTCCCCCCTCACCTTAGATGGGTGCCCCCCCCCCCCCCCACTCATCTAAAGCAACAGACTTTGTAAGAACTTACAATCAATATAGCGAGAAAGCAGGCAAGAGTCGTATTCCAATCACCAAAAGCGCTCGCTTTGCCCACCAAAACGCTGTAGAAAATGAAGTCGCCCAATCCTAGTTTGACACCTCCTGTAAAATTATTTTTATTAAATCGATTATTCTTCCAGTTGATAAATTGCATAGTAGATCCGTTTGTATTTATTGCTTTTTAGAATTATTCATATATTTTGAGTAAAAGCCGACTATCTCGAACAGCAACAACAACTATCAAAAAATAAGACAAAGAGAGCTCAGAATGTTAATTTTACTAGTCATATTAAAAAAAAACGTGTGGCACTCGGGGACTGCCGCGGTAAATCTATTGCATAGCAATTTTAACAACGTATGCAATTATATTTATTTATTTTATTTTTTCTGATATCGGATAACTGCGCTCTATCGGAAAACGTTGAAATTGTTCCGTATCATTTGCGGCTGCGGTAGCAAATGATTCGGAATAATTTAAACGTCTTCCGATAGAACGCCGCGCACGAGTTTTTTATTCGATAAAGCAAAAAAAACGGATTATTCGAACAAAATCGTAGATAAAAAAGATAATTAAATTATCTTTAAAATGGTGCAGGTGTCATAATAATACGCCAGATAGTATTTGCGTAGTAGTCGTTTTTGTGTTCGGTTAGACCTAATTTCACAAATTAATTACACTATGTAATATAAACAAAATCTAAAATATTCAAACCTAAGAATTATAGAAAAATGTTCTTGTTTAACATATATTTTTTTCGAATCGTAAGCAGTACTCGTTTAGACGTAATTATCAGTTTAAAATCATTAATTTTCGTTAAGAAATTTCTTCATTCGGTCGCCGCGCTGGCCTAGGCCCGCGATAAAAGCTATGCAATAGCTTAACTCTTTATTCCGCACGCACAACGGCCCAATCAAGAGGTCAAGTGCGGGAAAAAGCCCAGACAAACTAACTAACTAACTATTCCGCAGCTCTACCTGACATGTCCCCCCCCCCCCCCCCTCTCCCTATAAATTTCCTCCACCTTAACATCCCTATCACCCTTTTCTCTCGCTACTCTAGTGAACAGACATGGAAAAATGGGTAAAAACATAACAAAGACACTTAAAACTACTTAAAATGAACTCACAGATAATAATCAACAAACTGGAATAACCGCCATTTGCTGTCTATTTATTTTTAAGGTTAACATTGTTGCTAATGTTAAAATACTTACTAAAAGCACAGTATACCCCAGACAGTAGCTTCTCTTAGAACAAAATTGAAATCAAAGCAAATACGTCACAAGTCGTAAGGGCTAGGATATGGTCAAAAGATGTTGCGCTACTCGACCTATGCAGATATCCGAACGCTCAAAACAGTCGCCAGCCTTTACCTGCTCGTAATGTTAACCATTTTATAACAGGTTACCAGATGAATTAAAAAATATACAAACATATACACTATTCAAAAAACTTACCAAGGAATTTTTACTGCAAAAATGTTTATATGGCACGGACTTTTCAAATTTTATATTCACAATTGACTACTTGTTTATTTAATTTATTTAATATTTTTTTTTTTTTCAACTTCCATTTTAATCCTATTCTGAACACTTCATTTTATAGACAATTAATTTACTTACTGATTATGTAACATGATTTAGGAATTATTGCTTTTATTTTTATATTTTTACTCTGATTATTATTTGATGCTTTCCAAATTGGACTCCTTGATTATTATTATTATTATTGTTTTTTTTTTATTTAAAGATTTATACTTTTTAATTTTTTTATTTTTGGATTTGGTATTTCTATTTTTGATATTTCTAAATGATCTTTTTAATATTTAGACAATGTAATGGTTGATTTTGTATAGTTTATTGACTTTCAGATTTCTAACTTGATTTAATTTTATTTTTGCCAGATATATGATATGTTTAAAATATGAATATTATAAAAAATGTATTTATTAATTGTAAGTTCTATACCCTTACCGGGTTTTTTGGAATAAATAAACTTTGAAACTTTGAAACTTTGATTCGCGTTCGTCGCGACGTATCCCCTGCCCACATACATTCCTAGCACCCTCTTACCGCATTGCCCTGTAGCTCGAGAGTAAAGCTACTGGTTGGTATACTGTGCTAAAAGGTTACATTTAGCATACCCATAAAAGAAATGTTCAGTATCACTGTCATTAGTCATTTCTTTGTTTTTGTTTATCTCCATTTTCATAGGCTAGACTTTAGTTTGTACTGAATTTGTTAAGAGGATTATAGATATACACCTACTTTGTGGGGCAATGTACCGAAACAGAAGAAGCAATTATGTACGTACGTTCTTCCTCCATGTACGTGTCGAGTCCAGATTCACCAGACCGGTTAGTAGTGGAAGTACGAGCATATCTCTCGCCTTCTGATTGGTCGACGCGAAGATCCCTCGCCTCACGACCAGTCCAGCCTTCTTCAAAGCCTGCATCGGCGTCCGTCGATGTTCTATCTGCAATTATAAAGTAATACGCCATCCTTAAAGGGGGTGAATCGGTACGAGCTAGAACGCAACTTTTGATAAAAAATTGTGGGAAAATATGTTTTTTTTTTTCTTATATATTTTTTATATATATGTATATATATATATATATATATATATATATATATATATATATATATATATATATATATATATATATATATATATATATATATATATATATATATATATATATATATATATATATATATATATTTTAATAGTATAAAAAAGGCTGAGCACGGAGCATTATCTATCAGTAGGTACAATATCAATAATATTGTTTATTAGCGATATTTTACCTACCGCTAGATCACTAGAGATAGACCTTTGCAGTGTTATTATTATTAATAAACTCAGACTAAATTTTATTCCACGCTTAATCCTCGGAATAAACAAAAGTGCTATTAATAAACCTGGAATAGCGGTATTCCGTCACTACTAACCAGACTAACAGCTGTCAGTTTAGTCCGTGGTTTGGGGTAGAATAGCGCCGGAATAGCGATAAACCGTTGTGTGCTTTGCTACACACCAGTGGTTTATTCAGATTTTGCGTCCGTTATTCGGACAAAATGGATGAAGTTAATTGCTTCCGTACTTTCGAAGAGCGATGTGAACGTTTGTGCGTTATTCGCCCCCGAAAGCCGAAATTTTATGAAGGCGCTTCGACCCCATATGCGAACTGCCGGAGTCGGAATTTCGAAAAAAATATCACTTCTCAAAAGCGAATATGCTTAAAATTGTTAATATGCTATGTCCTGATCTTCTAGGCGACAGAAGAGGTGGATACTTGAATCCCGAGCTGCAAGTCGCCGCGGCAATAAGGAGTTGGGGTCGTAGTGAGGTTAGTTTTTTCTGCAGTGTGTTTTTTTTTCATATATTTAGTTATATGTTATAATAACATATTATTACGTTTTACTTTCAGATTCAAGATGATTGCGCAGACATTTATGGATTCAGCCAGCCTCTTATGAGCCTAATTCAGAAGTGGCCAAGGTTTTGGCTTCGAAGCATCAACGCTTCATACACATGCCACTGACTCTCGGCTCCCAAGAAGCTATGATGGGCTTCAGTCGATTGAGAGGGTTCCCTTCGGTAATTGGGGCTATCGATTGTACCCATATTCGTATCCCAAGAGTAGCCGGAGATGCTGGACAATATTATGTCAATCGAAAAAACTTTTTTTCGATCAACGTTCAGGTTATGGTTGTGCTGAAAAATGAAACAAAATGAATAAGTACATACATATTCCTTTATTTCACTCATAAAATTTCATTGTTTGCAGATTATATGTGGTCCAAAACTGAAGATTAACGATATAGTCGCACATTGGCGAGGAAGTACATACGACTCGCGAATATTCAACGAGAGTTGCATCAAGCGGAGGTTTGAGAATGGGGAATTTCGAGGGCGACTGTTGGGTGACTCCGGTTACGTTTGCACGCCATATCTCTTCCCGCCAATTTTAAACCCTGCTAACGAGAGAGAAGGAAGCTATAATCATGCTCAGATAGCGACTTGTAACCCTATCGAGCGTTGCTTTGGGGTTTGGAAGTAAAGGTTCAGGTGTCTACTGACTGGTATGAGAGGGTCTCTGTCGACAATTAAAACCGCGATAGTGGCTCTGGCCGTGCTGCATAATCTGGCTCTGGAGCTTCACGACAATTTAGGTAACATCTGCTCCTAAATGTAATTTATTTTTTCAAGTCGGTAACGACTACATATAATGTATTTTTTGTAGATGACGAAGACAATGAAGAACCATCATATAGTGGAGCAGTACCAGCAGCCATTGCACTAGCAGCAGACGTTGCAGCAACGTCAATGTAGCTGGAAGTGTTGTAAGGAGAAGTTTCATTACGTAACATTTTTATTTCTCGTTTGCTTAAATCGTGTGTGATTATTGATATCATCACATTGATGATTTAGGTGACATTTTGCATTGTTTCAATTATTTATTAATCTTGAATTAATGAACTATGATGAATCACATGCTTATTTTATCAAAAAATATATTCCAAGAGTCTATTTTTACTTCAGTATATGTGGTGATATGTAAAATGAAACCATATTTATTTACTATTTCAACTGTTTTAATTTTTCTTCGTTCTCTACTTTCATGTAGTATAATGTTTTTGCATGTATTTCTTTCAATTGCGTCATACGCTTGTCGTGCAACTCCTTCGCTCGTTAAGCGGCATCCTGAAACGGCAGTGCTTTTTCGGCTTTATCGGCATTCATATGTTGGAGCGTCTTCTTCAATATTTTGTCCGATGGCGTCTGAAATAACGAAGGATTTTAAGATAAACAGGTCAAATGAATTAAATAAAAATAAAATCTGTACAGCGGTGGATTTAGTCGGTCTTAGACTCCTAGTATCATTCACATACATGTTATAAGAACCATCGTAAACAGCACCGCAATGAATGTCAGATATTTTTGCACCCTGCTGCGGCTATACAATAGGGATAGCGAGTGCAGAGAGGGAATAAATTGAGCAAATACATAGTTTTTTGGGATGCGCGGTACGCTTGTTGACCGTCGACGGTGTGTGTGTGAGTCGGTGGGTCGCGAGGCTCGGTTGCGCGAGAGGCGCGTTGGGGGTGGGTGGGGCGGCTGAATGCAGCGGTCGCGCGAGTGGGAGGCGGAGGGAGGGGCTGCGAGGGGCGGCGGTTGGCTCGCATCCCAGTGGCTGAGTCCCGGTGGTCCGAGCGCACGCAGCCGGCGCCTCCCGGCGATGGCAGCGGCGCGCCCACCGATGTCTCGCGATGCCGACCGCTGACTTCTCCCCGATTCTATCGCCGCAGTCTGTTCTGTGACCGCGACGGTCGTTTCGTTCTGCAAACGAATTTATCATTTTAATATGTACATCGACATAAACTTAATGTTCATTTGTGGATTTTAATTATCGATTGAGTCCGGTCATCGTATTCGATTACGAAAGATACGGCCTTCGAGTCCTAGTCGACGGCGACGGATATGTTATCCGAGGCAACGTCCAAAGCTCCATCTGAATTATTGCCGACCTATAAAATTATTAAATGTAAATATTGAACTGGAACAGTTCATTCTGTCTAACATTATCCTATACGTAGGTTAGGTATATCTGTTATTAGACGTAGCGACGACCTCGAATAAGCCGTCGCTATCAAATTTCTTGAGCTTAACGACAAACTCATCGGGTATCATCTCCTGCAGCTTCATATCGTCGTCCGTCAGAGGCGTTGGGAGGGGGGGGAGGGGCCTCCGCCGGTGGAGCGCGCTTCTCGCCGCGCCCAACCCAGCCTTTTGCACACTGACACCTTCATTGTTTTAAATAGCACTTGTATTTGATGCAGTGCGCTTTTTTTCGCTCATCATGTTGAAACTGAAAATATATCGAAACACTTTACCAGATTCCGTTCAGGTATAATATGGAGGCGATAAACGCCTATATCGTCGATTGTTACAATACCTCGACGACAAACTGGCCCACGCTTGTTTCTTCAACGTGTTACTGTTGACGTTGCACGACTTGTCGTTTATGATGGACACGTGGCGCTCCAGCAGTTCTATGAAGAGACTCTGAATAAAAGCGTACAATTATAACAAAGGTCCTCGACCCAATATGGTTTGATCCGACAAAGAGCGAAATACTCACCCTTTCTGTAACATCTTAATTTGCAGCTTATGCTCTCTTACTCTTCAACTTCTGCATTCTTTAACGGGATATCAACAAAAATACGCTCAGAAAATACCTAAATAGCCCACTTTCCGAATTGAGGCTATGTCGCAATCGGAATGACAGCTCAGGCCTGAGTCTAGCCAAGTTGACAACATAACGAACCAAATTTGTCAGTATTACTATATGTAAAAAATATATTCGCCTTAATCTGACGACTAACTAGTCAAGGTTTAAGATTGGTTTATTTATACCATTGCTTTAATCCGCAGAATAAGAGTTAGTACGCGGACTAACTAGTCCGACAATAGTCTGTGGATTACTGAAATCTATTTAATAACACTGTTGGGGTTGCTTCTCCTTTCATGGCACTGGATCACTCATGCCAGTCACTAGGATGATGAATTCGAACCAATATATTGACATCTTATCAAACCATGTAATACAGGAGCTCCACAAAGTCTATCCTTCCAATAAGGGATTTTTCAATTTTTTCTTTTTTCAAGTCCTTAAATATTGTACAGTCAATCTAGCATTAATGGCCAACAATATGACCCTTATCGAAAACGTCATTATCTCCTCGCAAGAGTGACATCTTAAGGTCCACATTGTTCATGGTATTACTCCCCAGACCAGTATCATTCTGCCTGGCTCCAGCAAGACACCTTTTGTGGAAGTCTATGCAGGCTTGTAGATCATTTGATTCTTTACTACCACTTCTTACGTTCTTCGATATTTCCGGAATCTTAGAATTGGTCAGAATTGAAGTTTTGGTTATTCTGGAGTTGACATAGAGCAAAGAGGGCAGTTTTAGATCTAGCTTAAAATGGTGTTTGGACTTGAAGAGAGTCAAGGGGTCATCCGGTTTGACTAAAGCTAATAATAAATTATTTTTAAGTAATTGTCTATTCTCACCTTCAGATTGCGAAGATACGGGCGCTGCCATATAGCTATATATCACGGTAGCTGCAATAAAAAAGGAAAAATACTATAAAAATTGAGTGTGGTGTACAGAAAGACCTTTTAAGCTATTGCATAGCTTTTATCGCGGGCCTAGCCAGCGCGGCGACCGAATGAAGAAATTTCTTAACGAATATTAATGATTTTAAACTGATAATTACGTCTAAACGAGTACTGCTTATGATTCGAAAAAAATATATGTTAAAAAAGAACATTTTTCTAATATTCTTGGCTTTGAATATTTTAGATTTTGTTTATATTACATAGTGTAATTAATTTGTGAAATTAGGTCTAACCGAACACAAATACGACTACTACGCAAATACTATCTGGCGTATTATAATGAAACCTGCACCATTTTAAAGATAATTTAATTATCTATCTTTTTATCTATGATTTTTTTCAAATAGTAGTTTTTTCGAAAAATATCCGTTTTTTTTGCTTTATCGAATAAAAAATTCGTGCGCGGCGCTCTATCGGAAGACGTATAAATTATTCCGAATCATTTGCTTCCGCAGCCGCAAATGATTAGGAATAATTTCAACGTTTTCCGATAGAGCGCAGTTATCTGATATCAGAAAAAAATAAAATAAATAAAATAAATAAATAAATATAATTGCATAAGTTGTTAAAAAATGCTATGCAACTTTACCGCGGCAGTCCCCGAGTGCCACACGTACTTTTTTTTACCTAATCTATAAATGACACAATTCTTGATTACGCGGTAACTATTACACACATATAATACAGATACTTCATAAAAATTTTACCCATCATATCTGTGTTTTTGCTAGCGGACTCGCTTGGCGTAATCCCGAATAGGAAATATTACCAAAATGTTCAATATCGATATTTTAGTTCATATGACATGCCCGTGGCCTCAACTATTTCGCGCAACTTTACTCTACGATCAGCTAACATAAGATCATGGACTTTGAAGACCATTTCCATATTTGTGGCCGTTTTTGGACATCCACTGAGTGGTTTATTTTTGGTGCTCGTACGGCCATGTTTGGACTCGCTCACTCAGAAACTGATAGTCGAAAATGAAAGTGTGGAGGTGCAATGAACTTTCTGCAAAATATCTCGTATCTCTGCCGCCGTTTTCCCATCCATCCAGAAATGTTTAATAACTGCACGAAATTCGATTTTATTCATTTTTGCAAAAGTGCCTGACTTACTTCACAAAACTGCCTGGTAAACAAGAACTGTGCGATGTATTTGTCTAAAAATTTGAGAGCTTTCCGATAGAAAATTTGAGAGCTTCCCTATTTTGAATAGATTGGTGTTGCGAACCATCACAATCATTTTGTGATACGCGCGCACCTTCTCTTGCCCATTCCGGAAACTTTTCAATCTCTCTTATTACACAATCTCTCTTATACACTTTTCAACCCACTCGTGTATATAATATCCATCTGAACAATTATGAAAACATAAAGAAATTGAATTGAAACTTTTGATAAACCATATTCCTAAACTTTAAGTGATACTCACAAGAATATATCAAAGCAGGGAAGATAGGTTCGTTTCGTTGCTGAGCTGTTTCAACCAAGATGCGGAGAGGGCCTTTGGGAGTCAATACTGCTACCAAATCTGTTGACAAATAATTATGCTAAATATTACACAGTGTATCAAAAATCACTTTTCTGTGCATCTGACATGTTTTTTTAGTTTTTCATGATTATTTCTATGGTTTTCTGTCATAACGTTCTTGTTTTCTTTTAAAGCTTGTTCTGTTTCCTCTAAAAAATAAAATTAGTGAGAGGTTTAACTAAAAAACTAAAAACTAACGATTCCGATCAATTTCCAAAGCTAATTAATTGTACATTTTTTAAAGTAAACAAATGGTATCTAATGGAATACATCTATTCTCTTATAATGGAACATAGACCTGTTTTCACCAAACCTTTCCTTTCATTGGAATAATGATGTCAGCATAATTTCATATCGCCCTGGATACTTGCATTTAATTTATTAAGATGCTGAAACAAATCCGTTACGAAACTCAACTTTGTGCAGTTTCGATGAAGAGTAAGTCCACAAAGTGGATGTTAAAATATTACGTAATGAAATTTAGGGGAAGGGGGGTCTTGTAAAACGTTATGATGCATTACAGGGTGGGAGGGGGGTTCGAACAACGCGTTACGTAACATTGTCTTTTTTGATTTTAAGAGTTTATTAGTAAAAAAAAAGCTAAAATAGAAGAATGCAGGAGAAGAACAATGGTGAATGAAGTCAAAAATGAATCTAAGGACAGGGCCAACTCAGGAAAATAGCATAATTTAATGTAGGATTAGTAGTAATAGTTTATTTGGACAAATTTGAGCCCATTTTAAGATATTTTAAAGCTAGGCAAATGTTTATTACATTATGTGTGATTGTTTATTAAATAACAATTAAAATAAGTAAAATAAACAATATACGCTCGTATTGCGAGTTAGAAATCTCTTGTTTTATTTATTATTACCGCAAACGCGATTAAAACAATAACAAATGTATTTTAGCGACTCTCCGGTACTTTGCGCAACATAATTGTGACTTTTAGGTAAAAATGGTCACTTAAAAGTGTTACGTAACATTTAGGGAGGGGGAGCTATAATGTTTTTCTGTACCCCCCCCCCCCCTACAGAAAAACATTATGGCGCCTTACATGGGGGGAGGGAGGGTCAAAAATCTTCAATAATTGCGTTACGTAGTATTAAGTAATGCAATTTTTGAACTTGAACGCCCTTAAATGTAAAAGGTGCGTTTCCTTACCTGAAAAATAATAACTCAAAAACCTGGCGGCATACCAGGAGGATTCTCGCGGCACACTATTGTGCCACAGCACATTGGTTGAAAACCACCGGATCAGGCGCCCAGTTAAGCGTCTAATAATCTCTGGTGACAGACTCTTCTATAATATAGCATACCAACATATAATTTAGCATACCATTGTAAATTATCGATATATTTTATAAATAAATAAAATAAAATAATAACTGTGAAACCATAACCGCCACACTAATCCTCTCGCTAGGAGCGTCCTTGAGAACTGTTCAGACGTTTGGAGGTAACATGTTCTCCATCGTTGGAGAAAATACAGCAAAAGTTTCTGATGTACTGTATATGTACAAGTACAGTTACTATTCTCAGACATACCCAAATTCTTATCTTTTTTTACTCGGCCCTTTCTCACTCGAGCAGAGGAGGAGGAACCATATACTTCTCCATATGCACAGATTGGTCAGCGGGAGGGTCTAAAATCCATTGTTTCTGCAGGCTTTGGAGCTATATGTGCCTTCTTCTTCTCCGTCGTTCCCTCATTACTGAGGATCGTGGTCACTAGACAACAGTTTGCCTACAAAGCTCCTCCACTTCGACCTGTCTTCTGCATGGCGGGTCGCAGATTGTATTAAACCTTTTGTAACTTCTTTGATGAGATCGTTCCATCTGGCCGGTGATCTGCCTCTGCTTTTTCTTCCCTCCACTTGACCCCCGGAAAGCATTTTCTCTAGATTCTCTGGGTTTCTCCTGGCAACATGACCGAAGAACTGCAGGACCCTTCTCATGCATACGGTGGAGAGCCTCACTTGGATGCCGAGTTCTTCCAGGACAGATTTGTTGGTGCGGCGTGCTGTCCATGGGATTCCTAGCATTTTACGCCAACACCACATCTCCAGTGCATCGATTTTGGTGCGTATACGAGCCTTCAGGGTCCATGTCTCCGATGCATAGAGAAAGATCGAGAAAACCAGAGCTCGAACCAGCCTGACCTTAGTCCGCTTACTTATACCCCGATTCTTCCACAGCCTTTCTAGCTTGCTCATGGCCGATCTTGCTATCTGGCTTCTGCGTGAGACCTCCTTTTCGCAGTTTCCGTCGTTGCATATAATGGAGCCCAGATAAACATAGTCTTCCACAGCTTGAAGGTCACTCAGCGCGTTGGTGCGTTGCATGGTTCCAGCCCGGTCCACAAACATGAGTTTGGTCTTGCTGCGGTTCATGTGCAGTCCATACTCCTTGCTTTCCTTCTCCACCCTGCGTAATAGGGTCGCCAACTCATTTTCATCGGCACCTATGATGGTCGTGTCGTCGGCGAATCTTAAATTATTGATTCTGAGACCTCCAATGCGAATTCCACCCTCCCATTCGTCTAGGACTTTTCTCATTATGTGTTCGCCGATCAAATTATGTGCCTACTCGCAGCCATTTCCTAATCCATAGCACCATTACCAAACTGACCTAGGCAGATACAGCCCCATTGGGAGGGTCGTGCAACAAGTCATCGCACTAGATATTTTTGGATGGTCAACAGGCCAACTAAAGCACAGGTTGCAATGCTTGGACTGAAATTCATTATGAATCTCACATTCCTGCACAATCATTGATCGATGTTGCAAATATATACCTAATTAATTAGGGAGTTATGTATTGATACTTTTGATATTTATGTATATTTTAATTTCGAGGTGCTTTTAAATAGGGGTTGATAGACAAAAATTAAAAAAAATAAATATAAAGAGTGAAGATTACGAACCCCAAATAGAAATAACCGCAAGCACCACCCAAGCAGTCCATTCAGGTAGATATTTGATAAAGACGAGTGCAATCAATGCTGCTATAAATATAAGATAGGCCTGTTGCAGTTTTAGCGGTCCTTTCCAATGGATACACATCATGCCAACTACGCCAAAGTTCCACATGCCGATAGCCACTGTTATCCAGTCTGCAGGAATGTTGTAAGCACGCAGAAACTCCCTGAAAAACACATAGTAAAATCATTATATACAGGTGGCTCAAAATAACGTTGAGAAGCATTTTGTAATTACTTCATTGAAAAGCACATTCTTAATGCTTTTCAATAAATACGCCGGTGATCTTGCCATATTCCAAGTATAAAATAAATACAAACGGAGCTGCCATGGAATTCACCGACCGGAGTAGGGCCCATCATAATACTATTTTTTTTTACACTTCTGGGGGGTGAGCAGTGGATTCCGGACTTACGACCGGCTGTGGTAGGTTTAGGACAGCTATCTTGCCACATGTGAGCGTTCACCTTACCACCCATTCACTCCCCCTTCGAAGCCATAGAATTTGAGATGCGCAAATCGCAGTTTTAGATAATTTTTCTAAGAAAGAGTTGATTATTTTTCTGGAAAGGCCAAGATCTTTAAAGAGGTGAAATAGAGATTTAGCTGGCAGGCCACGAGCGTCAACTTCCACAGCGTGAAGGTGAACAGTGAAGCCGTTCCGGGTTACGGCATTTGCAAGATCATGGTATTTATTTAATTTGTACTCGTGGTCTTTTGGGATATTTGATTCCCATGGAACAGTTAATAGATAGAGAGTAAAGAGTTATATCTGGACGGAGGGCTGTGCATCCGAGACTTTCAGGGAATTTATACTGCTTAGAGACCGAATCAACCTCCAGAATCCAATCTGTAGCTTTTTCAATTATTGAGAAAGGTTTTGTAGTTAAATGTTTTTTGCCTTTAGAGCCATCCCGCACAAACTGTATTGGGGGTTTGTAGGATACTGTCAAACCCTTGTACCAGCGGAAAGCAAAGTGGAGGAGACTGTGTCGGACTGACCCAAAGGCATTCTCTAGGTCGAGCCAGCATACATTGATTTGGCGTTCGTGCTGTCTCGCATCCTTGATGGCAGCAGCCAGGAGAGAATTGTGCTCGAGGCAGCCCGAGATGTCACGCATGAAGCCTTTTTGATTTGATACTCCAAGGTACTCATTCCGGTGCATGAATTTACTCATCCTTGTGTGGAATATGCTAAAAAAGATTTTGGCCACAGTGTCTGTCAGAGCAATGGGCCGAGCGTCCTTTGGTCCGGTGCAAACTGGGACCTTCGGAATTAAGATGACTGTCGCTCGGCCAAAATTCTGTGGGACTACACCGCTATTCCATATATTTCGGAAGATGGATCCTAAATATTGCAGAAGGCAGGGGCATCTTTTGTATACTAAATAGGGAATACCATCGGGACCCGGAGTAGAGCCCAACGGCTTCCTCTTTACTTGATTAAGAATCTCATCTAGAGATGGATGTTGAGAAGCAAAAGCTACCGTAGGCAGGTGCGGAGGTGTAATGCCCGGCGGAGGGCTGTAATTATGGAGCCGCATTGGGTCCTCATACGTGGTCGAAAAGTATTCCGTGGCCATTTCTTCCGGGATTTGGATTTTTCCCTTGGCGGCAGACAAAACCTTTTGCTGTAGTTAAAACGGTTTTTGTCGAACCGGGCTTCTTCTTTGGAACTGGGCTTCCTCTTTGGGAGTAATATATATATATATATATATATATATATATATATATATATATATATATATATATATATATATATATATATATATATATATATATATATATATATATATATATATATATATATATATATATATATATATATATATATATATATATATATATATATATATATATATATATATATATATATATATATATATATATATATAGGGAATATATAGGGAGTAATATATTCAGGTAAGTAAATTGCTCAGAGGCACATGTCGTTTTTTATGCGACTAGGCCAGCATTAAATAGATAATCTCAAATATTATCATATAATTAAGCCTTGGTTAAATTTATAACATGAGTATGCCTTACAATAACTTTGTGTGATCAAAAGTGATACTCACTCTAGATAGAGATATGCAAACATGAAAAGTAGCATCAGCGAGGAAATGATAAGCCAGATGTGAATGATCTTATAGCAGCGGCATTTGTACAGAACGATGAGAAGAAATGTCATCACGACAATTACAGCCATGAGGATCATAGAGTTGGCCACTGCGTTCCATACTTTAGTCGATGTTTCGGGACTCTCTTCATGGAACGGTGTGTAAACCCTACAAAAATAAACAGTGATGATTTTAACAGTTAGTAAATATATCAATTAATTAAACGCTGATTGAGTTTGAATTCCAAATTCAAACAAATTTTAGTTCAAAGCAATGATATTCAGTGAAAGGTCGCCTTCAGAGTATTTATTTCCATTACAACTTCACACTTGTGTAGGAATGATTAAGTATATTAATCTTAAATTAGTTGCTCAATTTAACGAAGAATGGTATACAGTAAATTACTGCAAAATTATTCCAACTAACAAAAATGACTATAATATAAGAATAACAAAATGACTATAATATAACAATAAAAAATTTGTACATTAACCTGTCGGACGCCGACAGTGCCAATAGGCATTTTGCATCGTTTGACAGATCCGCGCGTAACCGTTATGGCCGGGCCTATATATATTATACATGACTAACAAGATTAATTACTAGGTAACAATAGGGAATTCATGAAAAACGATGTTGTTAGTTCACAAGATCAGATCACAAAATCACAAAATTCACAAAATCAATCAAAAAGTTATGGTGCAGTTTGTTAGGCTGGCTTGCAAGTTGTTAAATTAGATTGATAAGTACCGTATTGTTTTCAAAGTATTTTACCATGACGTTATGCACATACACAAGGACGTATCCGTGGGAGGGGGAGGGGGGGCACAGGGAATGCGTCCTCGTCCGAAATTTTTTGAGACAAAAATAAAGTCAATTTAAATTAAGACTCAGGGAGAAACTATGACTTATGTATGTAGTGTCAGACATGTATCCAGGGGAGGTGGGGGAGGGGGGGAGTTAGGATTTAACTCCACGAATTCCGGCATATTTTTAACACGTTGAACGCCATGACGGGCACCATGTGTCCGACAGCATACTTTCCCCCGGGGCCGCACCAATAAATCTAGAATCGTCCAAAAATCGCAAAAAAAACAGTAAATAACTCAACAATAATGGGTGACTTACGGAAACAGCGATTTAATCATTATTTTCTGAGATGTCAAATGGCAGACACCAGTGTCCGTCTCGGCCTATGAGAATGTCCAACTGTCTTTCCTTTTTTGTGCAAAGTGGTCAGGTTGTACCGTGGGGCCGCGCGGGTCACTTGCCTTATCAAAAACTGTTGAAATGCTGTCCGTTGGCCGCCTACAGGCTTTTGAAGTGATCAAGGTCATGCGGACACATGGTGTCCGACGCGGCCCCCTGGACCCGGTATACTGGCAGTCACAAGGTGTCCGCCGCGGCCCGCTGGGCTAAACATAATTTTTAGTTTGGCATTCAACGTGTTAATGCATTAAAATACTGCTTGCAATATTTTAATGAATGTCCCCCCCCCCCCCCCAAAACTGAAGTCTGGATATGTGCCTGTAGGAATTTCGTCTGATACATGCCTATAGGAATATGTTGTGTAGGAATGACCAAGTATATTAAATAAATCTTAAATTTAAGTTACTCAATTTAACAAAGACCGATAATCCAATAATATTAACAATTAAAAATTAGTACATTAAACTACATTACCAAGTACGATGATGTTGTCTTCAAAGTACATGTTGATTTCAAGCAGATTTAGTTTTATTCTCATACGATAATCTCTTCCAACCAATCCTATATGAAGTATCCTACATGTGTGTAAGTGTGTGTCTTGTATTGCATTCGATCGACAGAATGGAAATGCAATTCTTATCCCAATGAAAAATGAAGGCCGAGCCGAGAATCAAACTCGGAACTCTAAAATGTAAGATCAAGTGACCTAACCACTATGTCACCGGGCTGTATACTATGCCACCAGGCCGTGTACTATACCTCCGGACCACGTACTGTGCCACCGGGCTGTGAAAAATAGTGATATTTTCAAGAGATCCATTCGGGTGTACCTACTTAAAATCAACATGTATGTGCATAATGACATTTTAAAGTACCTTAAAAAAAATCATACTTAACAATGAAATTTAATGTACTATTTTTTATTATCAATTGTTATGTTGTAGTATTTTTAGCTAATTGGTATAATTTGAGTAATTTACTGTATATCATTCTTTGTGAGTAACTAATTTAAAATTTATTTTATATACTTGGTCGATCCTCCACAATTGTAATGGTTGTAATGGCTATAAATACTCTATACTGCGGACAAGTTTCTCGATGAATCCACAGGAATATTTCGAGGGTTATGGATGATTGGAAAAAACTTCCAAACGGTGTTGTGTGTGCTAAAAACACTATTATTTTTAAAAACAGACTGGACAGTTTCGTCAAGTGCAAAAAAGACTGATTGAAAATGAAACAATCGGATACACTCACATCAGATTAATAATAACAGACGAGCAATGTAAGATACTCGCCTCTTTGTTATTATTAATAATAATAATTTACATCATATAATTAATAAGAATGACTTACAAGTAGACTCCTTTGGTGGTAAAAAAGTTGATAGAGTTAATTGTGGCGACGACAACTATTATACACAGGGTCACCGGTATGAAAAGTTTGATGACATGCTTCGCCCCATATTTGAGCTCATCTTCCTCCTCTTCACCTGCTCTTGCATTCTGCTGGCTTTCTAGCAGCTGCCTTCTGCCCGATTCCGTCGAGCTGTCATCGGTCTGGAAAAAGTTCAAGTAATTTCATTTTCATAATATCTATTTCCGGAACGTGAGTGATGACATTTTATACCCAAACCCCTAACACAGTTTGAGCGGGATAGCTCTAAAGGCAAATCATTCCCTACAAAACCTTTCTCAATAATTAAGAAAGCTTCAGATTGGATTATGGAGGTTGATTCCGTCTCTAATCAGTATAAAGTCTTTGATACACAGCCTGAAAATGAAACAATTTCCTGAAAATCTCAGATGCATAGCCCTCCATCGAGATATAACTCTTTACTCCCTATCTGGGAAGATTGCTGTTATCATAGAATTAACTGTTATATGGGAGTCAAACATCCCAAAAGATCATGAGTACAAATTAAATAAATAACATGATCCTGCAAACGCCGTCACTTAGAATTGCATCTTTGTTCACCTTTGAACAGAGAAGGCAAGATGATTTAATCGAGATCTGCAAGATACTTGATGCCTGCCAGAAAAATCTCTGTTTCACTTCTTTAAAAATGTTGGTCTCTTAAGGAAAATTATCAACTCTCTTCTAGGAAAACCGTAATTTCCGTATCACGAAGGAATAACGATCATTCTTTCAAGCGAGTAAACGTACGGAATGCTGGCGGAGTGAGAAGTTTGCCGATATACGGTCGGCGGCGTGCAATTCGGTAAGCTCGGTTGCAGCATATACGCCTCCGATTCGTGATATGTAACAGAAATCCTCAGCGATTAAAATTTATAAGAATTCGTAAAGTTATACTACAATTATAATTTTAGTTTCATAAGATTTCTAGTAGTTTTGTGCATCCGCACGAGTGTTCGCAACTCGCTAACCCTTCGGGGTCAGAAGCAGTGGGCTGTTAATGTGCCCCCTTTTTGTGCTAACTGTGTTCAGTGAATTTATCATCTTATGCTACATCTGTGAAGTGCATCTTTTGGTGAATTTAACACACAAGATAAAAGACTTCCAGACTTAAAGACGATAGAACTTTGTCGAAAACTCGTGATTTTGATCACTGGCTCTGGAGTCATACATCCGTGCGCGGTCGTCCCGGAAACCACTGATGTTACCCGATCTGTTGCTGCTGCAACTGCTGCTGCTGTTGTTGTTGCCAGCGCCGCCGGACCAGTGTCCTCGATGGTGGCGGGAGTTAAGGCATCGCTGGCGCAGATAGAGGTAGTTATTACCGCGGCAGCCTCTCGGCTTAACCAGGATCAAAAGCAGAGGATAAATAAAGAATCAATGGTCATCCTCGGCCTGGTGTCGAAGATGGCCTGTGATCTAGCCGCTGCCTATGGGCGAATTGGACTGGCTGAGGAGGTGACAGGCGAAATGAGGCCAGTGGAGGCCTCGATGGGAGACTTGGTTGCTAGGCTGGCTATGGTGGTATTTTACCCGGCGAAAGATAACGCCTCGGCGACCTCCGAAGACGAAAGCGACTTTGTTAAAAATCTTAAATCCTACAGAGGAGTGGGTTAGGCATGCCAAGATGAAGTCGTGGAGGCAGTGGGTTACCGACCATAGGTAACGCCAATCCCGGGACATGAAAAAGGCTCTCCATAAAAACGCCAAAAGCGCCGATGACTTTCTTTAGAGCATCGTGGACAGCAACTCTGCTGCAACCCTTGATATGAAAGGGACGCTTTTGACGCTCCTGCATTCACTTTGTCCCTCGGATCAGCCCGCCTGGGATGATCCACATCATGCGCAGATTCGGCGATTAACAGTCATCGACTCTCTTGTTGCTGATGTTTCGGATGTCACTGCGGAGGAGCTTGATAAAATCATCGGCTCTCTGTCAACTCATAAGGCGCCCCGGAATCAACCTTATTATGGCGAGCATCGTCAAGCGCATCTGGGGGTTCGCCAGGTGAGAGGTGACTGTGCTTATGCAGAAATGCATAAGTGACGGCTATTTTCCCACCTGCTGGAAGGCTGGTCTTCTTCGTGTCATTCCCAAGGGTAATGACAAACCACAGTCGGAAGCAAAAGCGTACAGGCCCATCACATTATTGCCCATACTGGGAAAAGTGTTGGATTCTCAAGGCGGTCGTCTCAAGGCGGTCACCTTGAGACGTCTCTGTCTCCCCAGAGCGACCGACAGTTTGGATTTACTCGAGGGAGGTCCACTGAGGATGCTATCCTTTTCGCGATGACATGGACTCGCGATTTTGTCGGTAAATACGTCGGCGGGGTTTTCCTCAATATCTGGGTGCCTTCGATAACGCGTGGTGGTCGATGATCCTGAGCAAGATCCGTCTCAGGCAGTGCCCGAATAACATCCTTAAGATGATTCGCATCTATTTTTCTGACAGGCCCGTTACTTTTAAGTATGGACCCTCGTTAGTAAGTACGGTTTCCTCTATGAGGTGTCCACAGGGGTCGGTGTTGGGTTCCAGTCTGTGGAATATCCTGTTCGGCGACCTGCTCGGGCTGCCTTACCAGGAGGGGTGCACCGTCAGCGCCTATGCCGATGATGCCCTCCTGCTGGTGGGCGGCAAGAGCAGCGCAGAGGTCGAGAGAAGGGCGGCCAGTTCGATGGACCTCATCCTTTGTTGAGGAAGACGCAATAGGCTATCTTTCTCTCCAGCCAAAACTTGGTCACTTTTGTTGAAGGGGCGTCTTCAGCGGAATCCACTGATCCGGGTCGGAGGGCGTTCTGTGGTTTTTCCGCATTGCAACCGCTACCTGGGGGTTTCGTTGGCGGTGTCCCTGTAGTATCTGGGTCATGCAAGATCCGTAGCAGCGAAATCACTTAATCCGTTCGCTCCCCGGCCATAAAACTGCTGTACAAGTGTGTATTCGTTCTGCAAGTGTCTTATGCAGCGCGTGCATGGGCGTGGCCCTCCATTTCAGATGCGGTCTCCCTCTTGTGGCGTTGACTGGCGCGTGCCGGACGACCTCCACTCTCGCTCTTCCCGTCGTCGCTGGGATACTGCCGATCAATCTGGAGATTTTGGAGCGTGCAGCTAAGTCATGGCTACGCCGGGAGCCTGTGGACCATTTCAGTCTGACGGTGAACCCGGCGGAAACCAGATTGTTGGAGTGTAACCGCCTGATTCGGGCGAAGAGCCTGCGCGTCTGGCAGGAATCGTGGGATGCCGGCGGTATGGGCCGCTTCACCCATAGTTTCTTCCCGTCGGTGTCAGAGCGGATGAAAAATGATTTCCTGTGGTTTGACCACCGGATCATGCAACTTGTCGGGGGTCAGGGTAAGTTCAAAGCTAAATTGCATTGACTTTGAACTCAGCAGACTTGAAAAAGCATTTGACTTTGAACTCAGCGACGATCCCTGGTGCTCATGTGGCTTCGGTCAACAAACCGCAGAACACAACATCTGGACATGCCCTAAGCTGGATACTGCACTATGGACCCCGTAACGTAGGCCGAAATCCTGACTTTACTTTCCCTGCCTGCTACTAAACTCACGTAGACATAAGAGAAACAGGAGTTTTGGCTTACCGTGGTTGAAGGCGCGACTCTGGACTTTATCGACGCGGCGCTTTCGCCGGCGCCACCGACGTCCCTTTCAACAAAATCCATGAGTCCCGTAGTCTCATTCGCTAAGTCCTCTTCGCTCTCTGTCTCGGACATTCAATACCGATAATCACATAAGAAAACATCTACACAAAACAATCACTTATCTTAGGCAACTGAAGCTGGCAACAACATGTCTCCTGATGCCGGGCAGAAAATGTTACATTTTATAGCAAGCAGAAATCAATCAAGGGCTTGAACTCCTGATCCATTTTAAAAAGAATTTTATTTTTATCGCGGCAAATTTTCCCGATATATGAATACCTTATGCTCGATATTACGTAAAAACGGTATTTCGAGTCGCTATGATTGTGATTATGATTTGTGGTTTATGTATTTATCCATATAGATACATACGTATATATTTCCGGAATGTACTCAATCAGACCTTTTATTTGACACTAAACAGGATATATTTACGTTAATTTGTTAAAACTTGGACATTTAGACAACTATTTACTTGATATTGGGACAGTTAAGGAACCATATGACACCCAGGATGACATAGCGATTTTACCAATATCACAACTTCTAAATCGGTTCGAGTGTTTAGAAGTTATGATGACGGAATAAAGAAACAGAAAACATGCATAGATGAACCCTGAAAACATTACACTTCTTTGTTTTGGGCAGTCGTGGAAAAGGGGAATCTCACAAAAAACAGCTTATAAAAGAAGCATGTCATTTTATTTTCAAATCTCTGCATAATGCATCAATCTAATTTTGAAATTCTTATCACATCAGGGTGTGATTTTGTATCGAACATCTTGCAAAAATTATAAACAAAATATAATATTGTTGAAATAATAAATACCTAAATGATGTCTAAAATACGGCTAAATATATCTAAAAATATCTTTATGATAGGGCCTGATTTTTTCCTGTACAAATAGATGATTTGATAGTATACGCGTCGGGCGTGTGTCGTGAGAATAGTGACTAAATAATGTAGGGGGCATGCCTCAGTACCGTCTCCCAAAAGGCGTATTGTTTATGGCGACCAACCGGTTTTGACATGCTAAGTGATTCCTGAAATTTGACAACGCTGATATGATCTATAGAAAAAATACTGTCCTAAAATGTCAATCAACAACTTCAATTTTAAGATTTATCCAGACAATATTACTTAATATTTCGGCCTCGAATATTTTTATTTAAAATCTTAAGATAATTATTATTCGAAAGAGCGTCTTTGTATTTCATATTTCCATATTGGCCAGAATATACGATTTATCATTTATTTACAAGTATAACATTTTTTATGTATCTGCGCAGTACAGTACACTGGCATAAGTAGCCTATTTATTAAAAAGGTATCGCTAACAAGCCTAATTATTAAAAATATATGTCAATAACAAAAACTGAATATGATATGAAAATACAGAGAAATAAATATCTTTGCCCCCTCCTGGGGGCAAAGATATTTATTTCTTATATTACTTAGTTATATTACTTAATTATATTAGGCTCACCGCGCACTGTGGCAAAATTCCGTTCGATTTATTTTCTGAAAATCTGTGAACATCGTCATGAAAGCGCGCACTACAGAAAAAAGGTTCGGATTTAAATTTTGTGTATTGCTACAGATTGGCTGCGGTGCGTCACCGGACGTATTTTCCATACTATAGTATATATTAGTAATATAAAACCCCACGCACTGCATAAATTATTCCGTAGATAGACGGCAGAGACTTGCATTCACAACGAATGACTAATCAGTCCGAAATTTTACCACAGTGAGCTGACTACAAAAAATCATTTTTTCCGTCCGGCATAAAAATTGTACCGCAACGCACCGCTCGCCTGACCTTAGCCGACCTAGCCTCTGTCGTTTTATCTGTAATTTATCTGATTGGCTGAACCTCGGCTTTCAATGGCTTAAACCAATAGCCAATCAGATGCCTGGATTTTTGTTGCTGAACCCAGACGCCAGCATCAGTCTAGTGTGCCCTAATAAATGAGCAAAGCAAGCGTCACTTTGACATATGCAATAATGTTACCATTATTTTTCATTCTACTTGTATCTATGGCTATATTTTGAAATATTTTTAAAATGTACGATATATGATGGTGAATTTTGCACAACTGCTAAATAAGGCACTTCTGAGGATTATCAATCATATAACAATTAAATATTATTATGACTCAATCTAATTTTGAAATTCTTATCACATCAGGGTGTGATTTTGTATGTACCGAAAATCATGCAAAAATTGTAAACAAAATATAATGTTTTATAAAAAAGAAATAATAAATACCCAAAAGATGTCTAAAATACGGCTTAATATATCTAAAGATATCTAATATTAACATGTTTACAGACGTTTTCTCACGATTGACGTTTTCTTTACTACCATTTGAATTTAAGGTTTTTTCGGCCGCTTGACATTTTGCTTGGTGGTTCGTACCCAGGATATGTCGTATCCCGAGGTCCACAAATTGTCTACATGTGTAAAAGACATGACGAACATAATCGCTTTAACGGAAAAATATGATAAATTTAAAAAAATAGGACCCAACGGAGTCCTTATTTTTTTATCCATTCGAGTTGAGTATCGTTTGAAAGGGCTAAGTCGCAGATTTCAAAACACTGTCGTTTTCGTTTTTAGTAAAGGTAACTCCATTTGAGAAAAAAAGCATAAAAAGTACATGAAAATATACAGGAATAAAATTACATTGGAATTAAGTAAGCTATGAAAGGTAAATTTTAAGATTTTAGTATACATTATTGTTATTAATTCTTATTTGTATGTTACAGGACGACAAATTGTACTTACCTACAAATTAATAATGTATGTATGTGTCAAAATATAAACTGTACTAGAATATTAAAGTTTAGGTGAGTGACTTCATGTTCGACACCGGTCTGATTTTAAAGAAACAAAAAAAACAAATAAAATAAGTGATAAATCCTCAATCCGTCGGGCAGCCAAGAAACGTCACCGTACTAATATTGAAGGTTAAAAGTACGATAGTGCACCAGCACTGGTCGCCAGCGCCACCCTCCTCTTTTCTCTTTTGTTTTTCGTGTTTCATTCAACGTGACATACGGTACGGCGGGGAGAGCGTATGAGCGCAATAGTGCGGTTTTAGTTTCGTTTTCGTGCGGCGAGTACTCTCGCGACACCGCGCTGAGGAAATAGTGTCGTGTTGCCGTCGCCCCGACGCGGATTATGT
The DNA here is from genome assembly GCA_944548615.1 of Micropterix aruncella. Taxonomy (NCBI): domain Eukaryota; kingdom Metazoa; phylum Arthropoda; class Insecta; order Lepidoptera; family Micropterigidae; genus Micropterix; species Micropterix aruncella. Next base: position 58,937,821 of record OX155980.1, on the reverse strand, counting down.
CACGAGGCAGCGGACGCTCGGTCATGCAACTGCGATCGCACTAGACCGTAAGTCGCTCACGGATTAAACAATAATACAGACGGTCGCGTCCTTCAGCGGCGGCTCACCGATATTCCGTCGCCCCGCGCCGCCTCTGCTCTCCGCAAATTAAATTTTCCACTGCGCGAAAATCCTTGATCATAATGCACTATGCGTTTTTGCGCTGTATTACCGCCGTTTCACTTGAGCGTCAAATCAACAATTTCTTCATTTAAAAACGTACTACGCCATCACCGACTACATAATTTATCTAGTTTCACGATTTCCCTATTATTGGCCATAATATTGTGGTTTTTTCGTACTTAACCACAGTCTCCACTCTGATTATAATTATCTAATTTTCAAAATAAAACTGCCTGCATTGTAATCTTCCCATTTATTTAACGGAGAAATCGTCATATAAATAAATATGAACACATCGTCGATATATATGTGAGACCTCGTAACGCGCCAACAAGTCAAATTTGCATTTTTTCTTATTATTGGTGTAAAATCACACTCCGAATTCATGCTATTCATGTCGTGATGGCTCAAATCGCTTAGTTTTCTTGTAATTCTCATGAGTCCTAGTCCCACGAGTCTCAATCGCCTAAGCATGAGTTGATGAGTGCGACTTTATGATGAAACCTCTGACTTGCAAAGGATGCCAAAAGCGTCATTAATTAATGTTGTGGTCTTAAACAAGATGTCAAACATTTGTACACAAGTTATGATTTATTATTTATATGTGCTTATTAGTAATTCCTCGCAAACAACTTAACTTTTTACAAGTTTTAATCGTCATTACAGAAAAATTAGTATTTTTTTATAAATTTTGCCCCATTTACACAACTAAAAAAAATCTTGCAAAGGAAGTTATTCAGTTTTTTCCATACCCTGAAATGCTTGCTTGTTGGCATGTTAGAGGTCTCACATATAGAGCGATAATATATGCAGCTTAGGTCAATAGTATGATATGGCGTTTAAAGTTTGCAAATATAATGTCAATAGATAATAAATACAAACGGAGCTGCCATGGAATTCACCGACCGGAGTCGGGCCCATCATAATACAATTTTTTACACTTCTGGGGGGTGAGCAGTGGATTCCGGACTTACGAACCGGCTGTGGTAGGTTTAGGACAGCTGTCTTGCCACATGTGAGCGTACACCTTGCCACCCATTCACTCCCCCTTCGAAGCCATAGAATTTGAGATGCGCAAATCGCAGTTTTAGATAATTTTTCTAAGAAAGAGTTGATTATTTTTCTGGAAAGGCCAAGATCTTTAAAGAGGTGAAATAGAGATTTAGCTGGCAGGCCACGAGCGCCAACTTCCACCGCGTGAAGGTGAACAGTGAAGCCGTTCCGGGTTACGGCATTTGTGAGATCATGGTATTTATTTAATTTGTACTCGTGGTCTTTTGGGATATTTGATTCCCATGGAACAGTTAATTCTACAATAAGAGCCACCTTCCGAGATAGAGAGTAAAGAGTTATATCTGGACGGAGGGCTGTGCATCCGAGACTTTCAGGGAATTTATACTGCTTAGAGACCGAATCAACCTCCAGAATCCAATCTGTAGCTTTCTCGATTATTGAGAAAGGTTTTGTAGTTAAATGTTTTTTGCCTTTAGAGCCATCCCGCACAAACTGTATTGGGGGTTTGGAGGATACTGTCAAACCCTTGTTGGCACGAGCCACTGAGAGACTAATTACCTCGCGAATAACAGCGAGAACTTTGTCATGGCGGTAAGTGTACCGTCCTTGATCTAAGGCCACCTTGCAGCCAGCTAGAATGTGTCTAGCTGTGCAAGGGGTATTGCTACAGAGGGGACAAGAACTATCCTCGGCAAAGCTCCAACGAGCGAGGTTACTGGGGTCTGGAAGTGTATGCTGAAAGGCATTCAAATAAAATTTCAGCATCTCTGGCGTCCAGTCATAGAGCATTACCTTCCAGTGCATTGGAGGCGGAATGCAAAAGTCCCCAATTGTTGTCCAATCATTCTGGCATTGAAGGCCAATAGCATGAGCCATACTCTTGCTGTCGTAATCTCCCCGCAAAAGAGACTTCTTCAAGCCCACGTCGCTCGTGGTTGTACTGCCATACCCCAGACCAGTGCCATTCTGGCTGATTCCAGTAAGGAACTTTTTGTGGAAGTCTACGCGGGCTTGTAGATCATTTGAATCACTACGGCCACTTATTACGTGCTTCGATATTGCCGGATCTTTGGAATTGCACAGAATCGAATTTTTGGTTATTCTGGAGTTGGCGTAGTCATTTGACAACCGCCGCCGAATAGTTGCCGGGTTGACAGATGAGACTGCTTTAGTCCAGTTTAAGGCCAGCGCCTCACTTGCCCCATGTACGCAACGAATTATGATATCTGGACCCTTGAATTTGTATGAAAACAGATTAGTTTGAGGCACACTTCTCTGGACTAACGATTGGCTATGGTAGGTTTAGGACCTGTCTGGCCACAGATCCTAGCTATAGGGTTTGAGATGGAAATTACGGTTTTAGATAGTTTTTCTAGGAAAGAGTTGATTATTATCCTGGAGAGACCAAGATCTTTAAAGAGGTGAAACTGAAACTTGGCTGGCAGACCACAAGCGCTAACTTCCACTGCGCGGTGAATGATTCCGGTGATGGCATTTGCGAGATCATGGTATTTAATTTGTACTCGTGTTTTGGTATATTTGATTCCTCTGGAACAATTCTACAATAGGAAAGATAGATAGTGATTGTGATCTCCGAAATATTTTACCAAAAAAAATTATTAGAATGGTATATATGGCCCTATGCCAAAGTTTGTGGATTTACGGCATAACTGCCTGGGGAACATGCACCAAAAAACTACTTGACACAGTACAGAAGGTTCAAAAGCTTCTGCTTCGCATTATTCACAAGAAGCCCAGGCGATACAAATCGGAGCTACTGTTTACTGAAGCTAAAGTCCTAAATATCCAACAACTTTTTGTGAAGAATATACTGCTTAATTTCCATAGAAACAAACACCTAAAACCTAGAAGCCAGCAAACGCGTAATACAAGAAATGCAGAAAAACAAAACTATCTAATTCCACATGTTAAAACGACGTTTGCTCAACGACAAATTTATTTTCTGGGACCTAAAATTTATAATTGTATTGATGAAAAGATTAAAAACATAAAGATAATAAGTACGTTTAAACAGAAAATCAATTCCTGGATATTAGAGTTGGGCCCATCAAAATTAAACGACGAATTACTGAACATTGCTGTTTGAAAGGTTATGTATGTATTTTTATGTATGTTTGTATATATGTATGTATATATGTATGTATGTGTATGTGTATGTATATGTATATATATATATATATATATATATATATATATATATATATATATATATATATATATATATATATATATATATATATATATATATATATATATATATATATATATGTATGTATGTATTTATATATATATGTATATATGTATGTATATGTGTATGTATGTGTATGTGTATGTATATGTATGTATATGTGTGTGTATATATATATCATATGTATGTTTATATTATTATATTATATTATATGTATGTTTATATATTTATGTATGTTTGTATATATTTATCTAATATATATATTTATAGATATTATAGCTAGTAAATATTTTGTTTAGTTATATGTAGTTACCTGATATGACGTGCTTATCATTGTCATTATACGTATTGTAATTAGCTCATCTAGATACAGGCCTTAGTTGACCTAGTTAGATGAGTTTTAGGCAGGCGCCAAACACGATGTGACGGTTTCTCTGAACTGTTTATGTTTGATTCTTGAACTTGTTTGGTATAATTAGTCGTAACCATTGCAATAAGTACTTATAAATAAAAAAAAAAATAAAAAAATAGTAGATGACAATCTTCGGAGATAGGGAGTAATTACTTTTGCATTCTGTATTTCATACTTCCAGACATCATTCTTTCACATTTCTTACTGTTGCATAGGGAGTAATTCCTCTATTTCTTTTGCATTCCACATATGAAAACGATAGAAAATGACGTCATCTCGTATTCGACAGTATCTCTCTTGTTTCTAAAATAACCCTCCCTGTATCAGTACTCCATTATAAATTCAAGTTTAAGTGTCTGGCTTTCCCTCTTATAAAATAATATTGTTTTGTTGTTTTCTATATCTGTAATGTTTTTTAATCTTAGGTAAAAGATTAGAGCACGAGATAGCAAGAGATGGGGGCTTTCCTGGAGAAGCCGGACACGGCGAAGTTCAACGAGCATGGATCTGGAAATGGTCTCCGATTCGGAGTGGCGTCAATGCAGGGATGGCGCGTGGAAATGGAAGATGCACACTGCGCCCAGCTCGGCCTCGACGGTGAACTCTGCGACTGGTCTTACTTTGCCGTATTCGATGGACACGCCGGCGCATTTGTATCGGCACACTGCGCGGAAAATCTTCTCGAGTGCATCCTTCAAACGGACGAGTTTCAAAACGGGGAAGACGTCGAGAGCGCAATTCGCTCGGGGTTCCTGCGGTTAGACGAGCGCATGCGCGAACTGCCTGAGCTTTCATCGCATGAAGATAAATCCGGATCGACAGCGGTATGCGCGTTTGTCTCGCCTCGCCACATATACATAGCGAATTGCGGGGATTCGCGAGCTGTACTCGCTCGCGACGGTACACCCACTCTCGCCACTTGCGACCACAAGCCTGAGCTGCCCGGAGAAAAGCAGCGAATCTACAGGTGAATCATTATTTTTTTATTATTTATTTACAACTTGATGCAAGTGACCTTACGGATTACACACACACACACACATCAAATAATAGTTAAGGGGGTATTCTAATCTAGAGGCCTAAATCTTAGGCAATTTTCCGAGTAGGAAAAAAAAAAAAATTATATAATCCATTTTTTGCCAACATTGACATTTCAAGAATACAAAAAAAACACCAAAAGAAAAACAAAAATCCAAAGAGTTGCAGGCATGTTTCCAACCCTTGTAAAATTATGAAACAAACAAAAACAAAAAAATATTGATTAGTAAGGACATCGCTATGACCGGACTTGGAAAGAAAATATTTTTTTTCCCGCAAGATGAATTTAAATAAAAAATAATAAAAAATATAAAAAATCTCCTTATCCGCTCATGGTGGTCATGTTGCCGCATCTAGCGGACACGCGGTTGCAGGCGCGGCGGGCGCTAGCGGCAAAGTCAAACCAGTTTGTTCTTGTCGCTCGATCGTGCATGTGCTTTGGCGAAAAATACTAAATATTAGTAAATACGAGGCTTCATTAGTGTGGTGCAGGCAAGAACTGTGATATGGAAAAGTAAACATCCACATCATAATATAACATCCTCATCATAAATATAGTCAAAAGAATCCAAGGACTTTCAAGTATACTAAAAAAAACTTTGGTGGGTTAATTCTCAGTTCTTCGTATAAGGTGTAAAATCATTATGATAAAATTATTAAATCCACTTCGAAATGCACTCGAGTGCACAACCACTGACAACACAACGTCACACAGCCATCGCGCCGATTGCTCGCGACCCACTGTGGACTAGCGCCCGTCACCGCTCTCGCGCTCGCCACAGCGCCACAGCCTCAGCGTGAACGAGTGCTGAAAGATGCAGTTGTTTTCGAGCTTGCTCCGAACAAGCGCATTAAAGAGTATTCTGTCTCGTCGGGAGCTCATAAAGTTCACAGAATTGTTCAAAACAATAGCAGAACTTGGCTGTAATTGACTGACATTGTCCCTGATAATGTCATTGTCCCACTCGTCTTCTAGAGTTTCTTCTATACAGATTGGCTCAAGTAAAGCTTGTATATAAGTATTGCACATAGTTTTTTTGCAGCATATAGTTCCACTCTAAAGTAATTTACTTGTACAGGGCGGGCGGTTCGGTGATGATTCAGCGCGTCAACGGAAGTTTGGCAGTGTCACGGGCGCTCGGCGACTACGAGTACAAGAACCGGCAGAACCTCGGTCCGTGCGAGCAGCTCGTTTCTCCCGAGCCTGAGTTGTACTGCCGGGAACGCGACGACAGAGACGAATTCCTTGTTCTGGCCTGCGACGGTGTCTGGGACGTCATGACCAATGAGGCCCTCTGTTCATATATCCACAGCCGTCTGCGTCTCACTGATGACCTCGAAGCCATTGCCAATCAAGTCATTGACACCTGTCTCTACAAGGTAAATTACATTATTATATTTTTTTATGCATTAACCTGAATGTCTATACTCAAATTGTGTTTCATTCTTTCGAACAGCATGCTATGAAACATAGTTGCTAATGTTGGCTTTGATATGTGCATTTTGCTTCATGTTTTACACTGAAACTTCTTCCTGAGTCAACAATCAATGACATTTCGTCCCATTTGCGTTTTTTACACATAACTGGCAATCAGAAATTTTTGGGTCAGTGTGAGCGGAACAATGGAGTAGGCATCTTTTTCAAATTGTATATCAAGCCATTTTTTCTTGCATTTACTAAGAGAAAAATCAAAAATGACAAAAATGATAAGTGTTAAGTGAGAACGGATCGGGTGAGTCAAACATGAAAAAAATACCATAGAAGCAGTTTGTTGGCTAGACCACCATTAATATTAGTGCTCTTCCTGTCAATTTCCAGTGATTTTTTTTTTGGCAAAATTGCACAAACCGCATAACCTATTTTTTTTTTTAACTGATCTTTGCTACAAACTTGTCTGCAAGTTCCCCTCCATTTTTCGCTGATGTCCTTCTGTAATCTGTACAGGTTCTCTAAACTTCTCCAAATAATCTCTTCACTAAATCTTAACCCGTTTCCTCTTCAGGCCACCCATCATGACAAATCATCTCACTCCCTACTCAACCTAATATCAACTTCCTCTTTGGATAGGATTAAAGCTCATGGACAGTATACCGCATCTGGTTCTCGCTAAACGCTCACCCACTGGCAAGTGCTGCGTTCAGACTACTGATTAAAACTAAATCGGTGATCTCTAGAGTGTTTCTTTTGTATGACAATCTTAGCTGCCCTCAATATATATTTAATGGTCTCTCTTTTAAATGCCATTTTAGAAAAAGGGCTATGAATTCTCTCCAAAGAGTTGACTGCGGTTAGCGCACATATTTTTCATGAACTCCCCAGAGAGAGTCGGCTGCGCTTGAGAGGTTAAAAGAAATTATTTATGTTTTGTATGAAATTGCTAGATTTTAGAACTGGGTAGGTAGTGCTTTTATGCCATTATACTGTGGGAATGAGCGAAGAATGTACAGAAATTAATTGAGTGTTTGTAATTGTTTGCAGGGAAGTCGCGACAACATGAGCATCGTCCTGGTGGTTTTCCCGGGTGCGCCATCACCTTCGGCGGACGCGCAGAGGGCTGAGCAGCAATTGGATGATACGCTGCGACGCAAACTCACAGGTTGCTACCATCAAATTGTGGACGCGTGCAAGCACCGAGCTGCAAATGATAATAATTGACAATATCATTATTATTTCGCTTGCGGTTAGATTTTTGGCCAATGGAGACATGTGCGCAAAGCTTTTTGTCCATGGTCCACTGCCTCATTGAGCAATTATCTAGTTATCACAATGCCATTAGGCAGGATTTCATTTCATCCAAACAACCTTTAAAAATAATTAAAACCCTTATGAAAATCCTTATAAAACTTCCTTATGACGCCTGTATGAACGTGCCTTAAACGAATTTTACTATTAAACAAAGTATATGAAATTTAACATTTAAATTAAATTGAAATGAAACACACGTGGAAAAGTCAGTAGATATCACCATTGCAGTGTTAAACTTCAATCAAAATCCTTTGCGCTTCTCTGAAAAGAAATTGCGATGACTAATACATGAAAAATGCTCCATCTTCAAAAGATGGGAAGTAAAACGAAAGAATATGGCAGGCCAAACCTAGTCGAGTATAAAAATGAAAAAGTGTCCCAAAAATAACGCATTTTTACTTTCCGATATGAAGTAATAAAGGAAAGAGTATTGTGATAAATATCTATGACAATAAAAAAAAAGTAAATGTTGGAAACACTCGGAGGGAATATCAGTACTTTTGACATATTCTCAGATATGATTGTTGGAAGGACTAGATACTGAAATCGGCCGAGTTGCAGAAATCGGATGAGATCAGTCATAATATCAGAAGGCTAGCTAACGATATGGTTAGTTAACCTGATGAATGAGGGTACTTTTTTAAATAGAATGTTAGATGTATCTGTCTGGTTTTTTTAGCAACCGACCCAAGACGCTCATTCTGGTTATTAAATTGTAATTAGTCGCCGATGTATAGTTATAGCCTCTTCAGACTCGGTCAATTACTAAGTGCAAAATTTTTTTTTTTTTTTCAATTACTAGGTGCAAAAATGTTTTTATTTGTGACAGTAAAATTTCACCTAAAATAGTGTTGTAATTAAAAAACGTGTGGCACTCGGGGACTGCCGCGGTAAAGCTATTGCATAGCATTTTTAACAACTTATGCAATTATAATTATTTATTTATTTTATTTTTTCTGATATCAGATAACTGCGCTCTATCGGAAAACGTTGAAATTATTCCGAATCATTTGCAGCTGCGGTAGCAAATGATTCGGAATAATTTAAACGTCTTCCGATAGAGCGCCGCGCACGAATTTTTTATTCGATAAAGCAAAAAAAAACGGATTATTCGAAAAAAATCGTAGATAAAAAGATAGATAATAAAATAATCTTTAAAATGGTGCATGTTTCATAATAATACGCCAGATAGTATTTGTGTAGTAGTCGTTTTTGTGTTCGGTTAGACCTAATTTCACAAATTAATTACACTATGTAATATAAACAAAATCTAAAATATTCAAACCTAAGAATATTAGGAAAATGTTCTTGTTTAACATATATTTTTTTCGAATCGTAAGCAGTACTCGTTTGGACGTAATTATCAGTTTAAAATCATTAATTTTCTTTAAGAAATTTCTTCATTCGGTCGCCGCGCTGGCCTAGGCCCGCGATAAAAGCTATGCAATAGCTTAAAAATATATTTTATTTCTCTTTTGTCCTTGAATAGAGAAAATGATGATTTTATTTTTGTTTTGCACATAATTAAATAATTTTATTTATTTAGGTCCATAAAATTATACAATTACAATATGTCTGTTTGTTTAAAAAACATTATTGTACACACAACAGAGTAGGTACAACATGGTGGGCCTATTGCCAAGTGGCAATGTCTTTTGACCATACCGCCAGGGTTATTGTGACAAATGGTTTTATGTGGGTAAATTGATTTATAAAAAAGAGCAATTTTATATAGTTGCGAATATAATAAATGAATACATTTACATAATAATCATAATAAAGTAAATAAAACAGTTAGTAATAACATATAGCAGCTCTATATCAAAAGGAGGAATGGTTTTTAAGGACGAGGAAGGGAGGATGGGGGAAGGGAAGGGGTATTTGTACGTTAAGTCTCTTTTTTTAAACCTGGCTAGGTATTGAAGTTGTGTCAGGGGGACGAATTTCCAGAGTCGCCTGCAATGCAAACGACCTGGATATGATATGCTGAATTATAGCCAGTAATAGATTAAGTAAAGGAAGGCCATGGGGCGAAAGCAAAGAGAAATGATTATACAAAAAAGAAGCGATGTTTAATCCCTTTGAGATCCCTTTAATAAGATGAAGATCCCGACATTTTCTAATGGGGAGCCACTCTATTTGACGATGAGAGGTTGATATGTGATGAAACTTTTTCAGGGATTAAACAAAGGGAATACACCTGCTTTGAATCCTTTCAAGCTTATTGACTTGCTCACTCAAAAAATATAATAAGGTATACATACATAATGCATACAAGGTCTAAAGAGGATAACGGAACTCGCTATCTATATGATAATGATGATGGAAATTTAAGTGATTGATATTAACATTGTCATAATAAAATTGTAGAAACCATGGGGCCAAATTAAAAAAAAAAAGCATTCTTATTGGGACACTAACTTTATTTATTTTATTGTTAAATCACTGTGTTGCCATGAAGGAAGTCCACTTAACCGCATTGCAAGTACATACAGTAATTGTGATATTCGATTTATAAAGTTATCTTGCATATATTCTAGTGTAAAAGACTTTCTTATGAAACCACATTTAGTTAAAACTATAGTTTTTTAACATATTTTTATAGGTTGATATCTGGCTCATCTTGGATTTCTCTCACTTTTATTAATTACTTTGTATACACAAAAAAAAATAATTTCAAAATTTTGAGACAGTTTGTTATTAGTAATCTGATATTTAACATGAAATCGTTCTCTAAATGTGCCATTTACACCATATTACTTACATTTGCACGTAATAGTCATCATAAAAACTGCATGCTCTGTGCTTGTTTACTAACTAATACATAGTTCCTGCATGCATTTGAATTATTCCTGTTCCCAGTATACACCGCCAGAGTCTATAAATGTAAAAGTAGCTTAATTTCATACGAAGAATGAAAAATGCCTTACTAACACAGACATGCTGCCAGCCAAGTTGTCTAAGCGCATTTGGCATGCGGCAGTAACACAAACTGTGATTTTTTGAGTGATTTAAGAATCTTAAATAAGATAAAAACGAATTTACCGCATGAAGCTTGTAGCATCCGACGTTTCGGTGATGTTGCAACCGCCGTTGTCCAGGGTAGACTGAAGTGTTGTCAGTCGTCATCCGTTGTTCTGCGGGTATCCGAACCCGAACTTCAATAGAGACAACGGTTTTAACTACAATGTGGAATCCTCTTTTTATAATGGTAAAAAGCCCATCGACTAGCGCTATGTCATGGTGGATTGTCAAAATGCATGCGCACCGAAACCGCCGCCTCACCACCTGTAAGTAATAAGTATAATCTGTAAGTAACAGCAGCAGTTTGCCGCCTAGCCGCAGCACAACAGTGACGATTGACAGCCTTTTAATCTACCCTGGACATCGGCGGTTGCAAAATTGCCGAATCGTCACATACTACAAACTGAAAGCAGTTAATTCGTTTTTATCTTATTTATAATGTCAAACTACCAGGATAGTTTTGGTATAGTCGAATGCTGGGCTGTCGATTTTAATTTACCCACTGACACGGAAAGGTAATGCAATTTCTTAGTGCGATTCGTTAGTTTATTATAAAACGTATAGTATATACCTTCGTTACGTAATGTTCCCTATTTGACCTTATTGAAAAGATTAAAAAAAGATCAATAGAATGTAGTGTTTTAGACATATTTGTATACCTACTCGTGGAGGTTAGTGTATTACTTATGCCATTCTGCTAATGATTCAGCATTGAAAATGCTGATTAATGGATTAGGCCAATTCTTCTACTGATGCAATGATTCCGCACTTAAAAATGCTGATTTTCCAAACATTCTCTGGAATTGATTAAAGGAACTTGGTTCATGCTGATTAACTATTATATAGTATACCTAACTATTATATATCTTTTATCTGAAATAAAAATAACATTTTACAAAATCAATCTCTTTAACAAAATAACCAGCTCTCTCCTCCATGACATCAACTAAAAAATATGGAACAATAACTTTACACAAGCATTGAAAAGCATAGGTAGGCCAGCGCCACCATATTGAATTTGCCCAAAAAAACTTGTTTGTTTGTCTGTCTGTCTCTCTGAGGTTACAATATCTTAAGAATGCATTGTCCAATTTTAGAAATTCTTTCGCGAGAAATATTTATTAACGAGAAGAAATGATTGTATTTAGTGCTCTGGCATACAAACGGTTGGCATTGTAACTATACAAATGCAAAATACACTAAAATGATAAAATAAAATTTCACTAAAGAGATAAAATTGTCTCAAATTAAGTTATAGATGTTTGGAACCGGCTACTGCAGGTTATAAGAGATTGTCGTAATCTGTCCACTGAAAATTCACAATAAAGAGCAATAACATAACAGGTAGGATCGAACAGTTTTGGCAGTAATATCTCCCAAATGAAATGATGAAATTGAATGAATATTTAATTGCCTATAAAATATGGGTGCAAACTGTTACTTTCTGATCAGAACACGCCAAGTGCACCGACCTAATATATTTTTTCTATGCAAAGCTAATGCCACACCATGAAAAAAACATAAATAATTCAATCTTGCATCTTCCGCAGCATGTTTTCGTTCATTTACCTTTGAGAACATAATTTAGAAAATAAAATCAAGCAAAATATATTCATTATTAATAAAATTAATGATTGATGGCGCTGAGGTTACTTGTTACCATCGGAAGATAAAAAATTGAGACTAGGTATATACATTTTCAAAGTAATAAAATATGAGCTCTGTGAGCATCAGACTTTAAATTTTGTAAGATTTAGCTTTTCACTTGAAAATCGCTTAAATTATTGTTATGAAATATGGATTAAACTTTAAATTATGTTCTATAATTTGTGGAGCTACAATTTAAATTAGGTTTTGTTTGTAAAAGACGTGATAAATCAAGTTTCTCTATTGTTAACTTTATTTCCAATTAATTTGCTTCTGAAAATATAAAATCGTATGAAATAATTCACAATTTGTTGAGTTATATTATAGAAATGATAATATTTTTTGTTAAAACCATAATCCCAATCCATAGATAGCAGTTTTTGCATGCCACTATTTATCTAGTCCATATTTTTAGCACCATATTAGCTAGTACAATCAAAATCATTTAAAGTCATCTATAATAAAATTAATATCTATATTGAAATGTTCAGGGTAAGTTTATCGAGAAAAGTATTGCCAAAATGTATAAAAATAACTGTAAATTATACCATCCAGATTGTAATTTAAAAGAAACAAAAAAAAACTCTGAAAGACTCATTATGTCTAAAATAATTATTATTTGTCTTTATTTAATTATGCATGCTTTGATCTCATGTCAAAAGTTATAATTTTGTGTAATTATTTAGTAATTTGTTTAATTTTTGCTCCTGGTGCTTTGTTTTAATATTTGCAATTTATATTCTCCGCAGTAGAATCTCAATTTAGGAAAATTTTATTCTCTGAATGCTTAATTAAGAAAAAATTGATATTCTGCTGCATTATTCTATGAAATAGTTTATTGTTACAATTATTTCTATTTTATTTAGCAAATGTTAATGTAGATTATTTTTAATGCATGCGTTTTTCTTTTTGTTTTTCTTTTAAAGAAGAACGTGGCGGTGATTTTTATATATTATATTGATATTTTATTATAACTGTTGATTTGGTACGCTAGTTATTTTGTTGATTTTGATTGCTGACTAAATGATTTTTTAAAATAATTTAGGTGTTTTATTTCGAAAACCAATAACTCAACCCTACTTTTTTGTTGGTTGTTGGTTAATCCAGTCAAAATAGCTGAAAAAAGGCCGACTTGCTAATGGTTGGGTAGTTGTGATTTTTGTCAGGGTTATAAAGTTTGGGCTCCTGAATAATATATTGAGTTCCGCAACCGCTAACACTGTCATACTGTGAAAATGGTGGCCTAAACCAGCTTTTGCACAATATCTCGCTCCTAGTACGCTCTAGAGTAAAATAGTCTTAGTAAATATAGCAGGAAACATCTCCACATTTACTTCTTGAACAGTTTTTTGCCAGATGAATAGTTTCTAAGTTACACAACATATTGGCCAGTGAACGCACCAATATGTTGTGCAGGCATATTGTTAATAAGTTAATAAGTTCTTTACTTTATTACCAACTGGATTCGTAAGCATTGATGCACACTAAGTTCATATCTTTTCTACATTTTGTAGCAAATAGGATAAACATAAATGGATAAAAAAACACAGCGCTGTTGCGTGCCCTCGTCCACAACAAGCCAAGACGGCAAACTTACGCAAAATAAACAACGATTTACGGATTTGTGTAGGCCATGTGTACTTTACAGCCCAATAACATCTTGCCTGTAATCTAAATTATCTTTATAAGATACTGAGAAACTGTTCAAAAAATAATATGGTTCAGAGGGATAATTGTCAAAATTTCATTTAAAATACAAGGGTGTCTAATATTGGGTCCTTACCTATGAAGTTGCTGTTCAAAACAGGAAATTTCAGACAAAAATTTTGTATGGAAAATATATATTTAATTAATAAAAATATTGACCCCTATTATCTATGTATGTAGATTTGTCATTTTAATGAGAGTTGCTTAATTACTCTGCTGTAAAACTCTTGTGGACAGGAACTAATGAAAGCTTTGGAGGCGTTTTTCACCGACTCTTCAAAGTTGTATTTTCCTTTTGTAAAAAGTTTTCTAAATTCTGAAAAAATAATGAAACTATTGGAACAAGGTCTGGCAAGTACGGTGGGTGACCGAAAGTCTCCAGCCAGAACTCCTGCAACTTTGCGACTGTTTGCCGTGAAATCTGTGGTTATACGGTGTCATGCAGAAGCAGTGGCGATGAGCGATTGTTCAATCTCGGTTATTTAATCACGAGATTCTCTATCATTGTTTGCTGTTACTAACATTACACATTTACGGTAACTGTATAAGCCAGACTGCAAGAAGCTGTAATAGAAAACACCAGCACAGAATCTCATATTTGAAAATAATGAAAACTTTCAACTTTATCATGGTTGCACAAACGAAAATATTTGAGCAAAAGCAAACGACGGAAAGACAAATAAACAGCTGATTCTTAAAAAAGAATAATAGGGCCTTTAATTAGAATTTATTTGAATTTGAAATTCCACCTCAAACCCAAGTTATCCAAGTTCAAAGTGGCCACTGTGAAAAAACAGCAATTACATAGGTAAGGACCCAATACATTTTTTGGCCATGGCTGTAAATTCACAGGAGAGACAAAAAACTTTATATCAATATTATTCATTGTTTTTTAATTTTTTAAATCCCTAATATAATATAATAATTTCAGTGGTGAATGCTTAAGTTAAACTTATAGATTAACTTACACAGCTAAACTTTTAAATTATTGTGAACTTACAGATAAATTTTAAAACCAGTTTAAATCCATGGAATAGGCTCCATCTTATTTCAACAAGTTGCCGTGACTTTTTTTCAAAGCAGCAACATAAAACGGGTGCGAAATCTGAAAAAAACATAAATTTTGGATAATTTGCAGAGCCTAATATGTTGAATTAATTAGATTGCTCAACGTAATAGTAAGTTTTGGCCACCATTCTGTGCCGGCGACATGCTGGTGATGCTGTTAGAATTTTTGGCGCAATTAAAACAATGAATGTTTTTTTTTTATAAAGTACTGATTGATTATAAAAACCCAATAATTTAACCAGTGATTACAATAATGACATTCAGTTACTAGTGCCATCTGTCGCATTTATATATAGGCTGATTACATTACGGAAATAATATGTAGAGATTATTATGTATTGAAACCTGTATACCAAATAAAAAATTTACATCTTTATGTAAATAATATTAACATAATAAGAGGTATGATTTCAAATTTGTTTCTTATTATATTATTATTTTATTTCGAGATAGGATATCATATAGGGGTGTTTAGAGCGCCATCTATAGTTGCCGCCGTACTGCTGTACTACAAACGCCGCCATATTGAAGCATACGAGAAGATTACTTAATGTTTGGAACTATGAGCTACTTTAGTTGCATTTCGTAGTAAAATCCTATCTGCTAAATGTTGGCACAGCATTGAGCAATCTAATATACTATATAATCAATGAAACGGTGTAGCAATACATAATTTTTATAGGGTTCGTCAGTTTTGGATCAACTAATAAAATGGCATCGAAAAAGAAAATTTGGCAAAAATGACATTCTTTCTGAAACGACTGATTCAATTGCTTTTGCACCAGCCTAATAGTTTTGAATTCCTAGCCTCGTTGAAATAACTTATATTTTTTAAATGCTAAAGTGGTTCGGATGATGTACAACCGCTTAAATTACTTTTCTCAAGGTACTGCACGATGCTTATAATAGGGAACCTGAATGAGCACTGTTTTGTAATTTTCCGTTAAAATGTCTGTTACAGCATTGGTGTCCCGGGGTGATGAGGCTCCAACGTTTCCACAAGCCCTGCAGCTGCTGACCGAAGAAGATTTGCCCGGATTACCACCCGGCGGTGGAATCGCCTCTAAGTTAGTATTCTTCTTTTTGTAGTTGCATTCTTAACATTACTATTTTCATCTTGGGAAGTGGCAGTTGGTTTCTCAATACTAGCTAGAAGCGTGATGTAAATAGGATGATGATAAATAAATAGGATCATAATGGCCAGCCGCCTGAAGAACGCGGAATGGAGTTGTATACTGAAAGGTATGTCCCCACTCCTGCGCTTTTTATTTCATAGTGCAAGCAATAGCGCATGCGTCCAAAACTAGTTAAACGACCGCGCATGCCTCGGCACACTCGGATCCAGCAACATGTGGGTATCCGTTCGTCACCGTGCATTACACGAGACAAAATGGCAATTTTTGGTTCCACTATTTTTAAAACCTTTTAGAAAAGACTGAGTAATTTCGTACCGACTTGCGAAGCTTGTTGTTATTTTTTGCCTTATATACCAAACGAAAGCATATTAAAAGTGTAACATTTCTTTCTATAGCGGCTAAGTTGAAACACGTCGCTAAAAAAAAATTTATAGTGTTGAATTTGCAAAATATTGTATTCAATAATTACACTTTTAATAAAATACCTTATTTACTTCGTTTTATTTAAACAATACAGTTCTATACCAAGTATATAAAATAACGAATATTTGTTGCCATTTGTATTACGTATACAATATTATTTGTTAAACATACTCTTCAAAAGTTGGCTTTTGAGATTGACTTTTTTTATATCTATGTAATGCAAAACAAATTTGTGTCATTCAGGTAAAATTTCTGAAATTCACTTAACAAGGTTTCTATATAACACGGTACAAATAATGTAATTTGTACTAATTCCGAGGTTCTTATAGCCCAGTTTCCATATAATGCGGTATGAATTGATCACGTAGTTGACTGTAATAATATCCTATCATTTCAGCATTCTAAGTAATGTGAAAATATGCATACCTATAGTGACAAAAATGTTTTAACAATTATATATACAGCTATGACACTATTCTACTATCTTTCATAGCCAATAATTTCAAGTGCTAATTTATTTAACTAATAGTGTTAATCCAAATATTCAGCAGAATGTGTAAAATTTTACTTTTAGTGTGTTATACCAGATACTTATACTAAATTAAATATCCGCTTTAAAACAGGCTATAGCCTAGTTAGGTGATATTAAAATAGGCCATGATTTTTGCATAGGCCATTGATACAAAAATCACCATAATATTGTAAACAAATTTTGCTTTTAATGCCTTGTAATATACTTGCTACTTTATAATACAATGTTAGCGCATTGTTGGCAGGGGAAAGAAGTCAGAAAGCTCACTACAGATACCCCTGCAAATTTTTACATGGGTCGTCCGTATATTAATTATCAATTATGTTTTATTTTCCAGGCGTGGTGTGCTAGAAAAGATTTATCTCGAGCTGTGTCCGGACAATGCTTACACAATAAACTCCGCTGATATGAGCCTGTAAAAACGCTGACCTCTCGGGGACTCTTTGGTAAAGTTAATATTTTATTGTATTTAAATTCGTAAGACTTCCCTGTGAAATTTGTAACTTTCATCAATCTTGCAATGCGATAATCCCTAAATTTATAAACAAACTGCATATGTTCAACAGTCCTTAGATTACTGCATTTGCGGATAGGCGAGTATCTGCGGTCAAACTTTAAATTGGTAAAGAGACGATGCGAGCTTAGCGTTTACATTTAGGTCGTCTTGTTTATTTTTAATAGCGAATCGATCTGCATCTACACACTCATGCTCACAGGCTCACATGCGACAAGAATTGCTAAGCTTTTTTGATTTGAGTCATCTGCTGCAGGTGTCTTTGAGTTGTATTTGTGTTTGCATCGCATTAATTTGCATAGTAAACTGTAATTCCTCAATTTGAGAATAAAATCCAAACCAAGCAAAATACGTTAAAAAAAACTTTATCTATTGTCATTAGACTGATTGAACCTCTCCCAATAGTTTGCCATGGTTCCTGTGTCATTTTGGGCGGAATGGCAATAACTTTGAGGATTATCTCTTCTTTGATGCTTCCAAAGCTTGCGGAAAATGGTGGTATACTTAGGCTTTAAAGTAGCCTTAGAGAAAAAAAAACGCAGGTCATATCTCCTAATCTTCAATGAACTCAAAACAAATGAACATAGCTCTCCCGACCAAGTCATGATATGAACTGATCAGCGATTGTGAGGAATCAGCTCGGAGAATCTTTACGTACAATATCTTCACCTGCTTTTAAAAGAATCCATTTGGAAATCTCTCTGGAAATCTCCATTTGGAATCCATTCTGGTTCTCTTAAATCATTACAATATTTTTTTATTTTAATAATGTTCAATGCTCTTTACCTGACTGATCTGTATTAGTATTTATTTTAAACAGTCAACAGCATATATCTTATACATATTGCTGTATCCTAATAACATTAATTATTTTATATTTTGCACTCAATGTCTCCCTTCATTTTACTAAAGTTTTTCTAGTTTGATATTAAGAACCTTTATGTGTTGGGAAGTTTATTCCAAGTCCTCGCCCACTCTCTTGGATAGAAATTGTTTCCAAGGGTTCATAGCAAAACTTGATAATGACAGATTTCTGTCATTGCCTCGGAGATGGTGGCTGTTGTCCTAAGAAGGCGGAATGTGAGTACGGTAGTATCCTGAGAGTATCTTATAGGTCTCAATCAGATCTCCTCCAGTGTGGCTCATTTCGTCCCAGTGGCTGCAAACTATCGTAGCTATACTGCTTCCATATTCGCGGCTGCTTTGTAAAGTGTCTTATTTATATTATAGATCTACATATATACAATGCCTATAGTTTATAAGCCGCATAGGCAATAAGTGACTTATATCTTGCTGTAAATGCGCGCATAATTGAAAAGTATTGTCTGCTTAATTCAAATTTGACTTTACATAAAAATATCCTGATTACCGCAGACCACTTTACAGCAGTCGAATGGGAACAGTTTATATCTTTGACCTATATTCCTTTTAGATATCTCTGTTGTGATATAATGTGTTTATAAATTATTTTTTATAGCTTGCTAATGATTTGCATTTAAAGAAAACCCTAAATTATGTGATTATGCAGGTTTTATCCCTCTCGATTCTTATGCCCTTGAAGCGAGAAGTCTGTTTGTTTATTTGTTTGTTTCTACTCTTTATTGTGCAATTTCACAATGGGCTTATTACAATACAACTATCTCTTACAACCAACCATACTATGAAGTGTTTATATGTTGTATGTGTGCAAGTAACATGAGTGTGAGTGCATATATTGTTATTGCATTCGATCAATAGAATTGAAATGCGGTTCTGTTAATTTTATCCCAACAGAAAAAGGAGAATTGAACAGTGAAAGGTGAATTGAAGCTGGGAGTTAAACCCGCAATTTTACAATGTATGATCGGGCGACCTAACCTCCCCCAATCCCCATAAGCAAGGAGAAGGAAAAGTTTGAATAAATAGCCTTTTAATTATATACTAAACTGCTTGTATAATTTTCATGTTTTTGTGAAATGTCTAATGTAAAAATAAGAGTATTAATTATTTTTATTACTTAAAGATGCCTCACTCGCTACGAGAGGTGTAAAAGCATTGCCCTTTTCCGCGCCGGCCACTGCGAATCTCTATGAATTGTCGTGTATTTAGTGTCTAGCTCCTTCCCCGCCGCTAATTCCCTCCGTTTGGTCCATTTGTATGCTGTGAGAGAAGCTCCCATAAATGGATTTTTTCTGTTTTAGGTGCAGTTTTCACCCAAGGTTGACGCCCACTATTTCGGAGTGACTTCATTTCGTTTCACTCCATCGACTGTTGTGATCTATGGCGATAGATACCTAGATTAAAATTTATAGTACCAAATTTCTCTATTTTGTGTATTGATATATAAAATAATTGCATCTGGCGTCTGAAATTGGCACTCTCCATATTAATTTTTTGTATTTTTACATATGTACTCAAGTAATCTCCTATTATTCGTGTAATAATTTTAGTAAGACACAATTTTATTTAGATCTTTGTCCCCCAACAGGTTGCAAGTCGCAACTTGAACCCATTTTTGTGGATTTGGATGTGTCTGGATGGAGCATTAGATCAAAACGAATTAAATCCATTTGATTGCTTTGCGAGATAATCGAAAATAACTCCTAAACTACATTTTTTTTTAAAAAAATTAACTCGGATTTGAAGTGCATCCGAAGATGAACACGATCAAACGAAGTTTATCTGCATCGCGTTTCAGGTTTGAATATCAGATTTGAAGTGTTGAATATCAGATTTGAAGTATTGAATATCAGATTTGAATGATTGAATATCAGATTTTTGAGTTGGTGAAGGTTGGTTATCGCACCGTGAAATAGCATTTAACGTGGGATTCTTCTTTTAACAATATAAAAACTAAGCAGAAAAGTGCGGTTTTTTCGAGCGCCACCATTTTAAACTGCTCTTGCCTTAATGCATTGGTGGAATGCATTTGTTTCTGCACAGTATTATCACTACAAATAGGATAATAACAAATTTACAGCGTTAATTTTGTAGCACCTGATGTTTCGGCAATGCTGCAACCGCCATTGTCGCGTAGTGTGGACAACTGAACTCAGTCTACCCTAGAAAACGGCGGTTGTAACATCGCCGAAGCGTAACGTGCTACAAACTCTCTGGTAAATTCGTTTTTATCCCATTTGTAATGTCAAACAACCGCTATAGTCTTCGAGTATTATCAGTTGAAGATTTCGCCAAAACCAAGTCAATGGCAGTGCCATGTAACTCTTGTAATTCCCAATTCTGACAGTAGAGGGATGTAAGCTACTAGCTCAAATCTGGCCAAGAATTGCAAATGAAACGCCAAGATTGTCACTCTTAAAATTAAAATTTTCTTTTATTTGTGCTACATTTTTCATTAAATCGGTGACCATCGACATATTCAGGTGCTGAATCATTGAATCATTATTAAAACGGCGAGAGTATTATTCTAATGTCAGCATGACTATGTCTTCAAGGCAATTTTATATGAATCCTGTTTTGCTCTATTCATCAACGTCAAATACAGAAACTCGTATTGGAAATATACATATTTTATAATAAAGTAACGAATCAAAAGAGGTTGTCTTACCTTTCCGAGTCATAGTCAAAGTTATCATAACTTAAAAAATGACAGTCGAGGATTAGACACTGCAGAATTCAGACATTTGTAAATATGGCTGTATTATCGCGTCAATGACGACATTGTTATCACCAATACATGCCGAGATCACAGTTTGTGAAACTGCCGAGTGCCAAACGCCAAATAAGGTCGGCCGGCAAGCAGACGTGATTCTATGCCGACCCGGCTGAGAGTGTTTCACGAACTACCACAAGCTGTGTATCTGCATTGGTGAGACATTTATCATTATTTATATAAAGTTGAGCTACGGTTTACATTTATATACTATGGTAAAGGCCGTATTCAGACATTAGTTCCTATGGTGTTGCAAGGACAAAATTAAATTGTCTAGTAGTTGTACAGGTTGGGTGATCGCTATCTCAAGCGCTCTTGTCCTAAGCAGCCACGAATATTAATAAAAGGACACAGTTTTCATTTACTTTTTTATGTTGGCAAAATTTCTATATCGAACCGCGCAATTTACAAGGGCTTATAACTCTGATGTATGTGACAAATATGCTATTTCTGCTTACTCATGCATTCAACCGGTTCAATATATAATAATCGACCTGTACTCACAGTCCAACTCCAGGCGTTGATGTCCCTCTATCAGCTGCTAGTCTTGGTTGTCGTGCTGTGGTGCCTAATTCATATAACTAATCACTCGAATTTCGTACGTGACTCTGCATGACGCCAATTAATATACAAAGTTACACTACTGCTTTGTAAAATTCACCATTTCTTTTAATTATTACCGGCGGGAATTTCTGAATGCGACGTCCAGTAACTATGGCAAGGCTGAAATTTCAGTAACTATTGATCACTCACGCCGAGCGGTCAATGTAGTAACTGAAATGAGGCACAAGGAAAATCTTTGCCGTCACAAAGAATGTGACTCTCCAATCGCGACATATTTCGCAAACTACACATAATAAGGGATTACCATACCGCACTGACTATCTACGCACTCATTTTAAATTACAAGAAAAAAAAATATTTATTATCCATAATGACTTTGACATTTATTAGATGAGTCATTGATGTGTATTAATTTTAAATTTGTTACAATTCGTGTGCAAATCGATTGTCCCATTCATGAGATCCATTTTGATGTAATAACTCTGGAAAATTAGAAAAAAACATTATCTCTATTTGATGGAACTCTTTAACAGCTGACTGCTAACAGCGAGCTAAAACAGGCGGTAGAATACTGCTACAGATAATTAAAAATAATTGTTAGGATAATATTTAGGTGTATTTATTATGATAGTCGTTACACGTATTACTATGTGTAAATATAATACTGAGCGTTTGGAATGTTTCGGAGCATTTAAGAGACCGGCAGAACGGCTCGAGTTTAAGTCTCCCCTTTAGGTCAGTCACCAAGGTGACAAAAAAGTACCTAAAGTGTAACAAAATATTGGCAAAGGTTTTGCGATTTCATATCATTAAGTAGGGTCTTTCAGTTTTCAAAAATATCATTTTCTATCGTTATGAATGAAAGAGTCGATACAAGTTCGATTTTTTAATTAGCTTGATTTTGGAATCAAACACATGAGTCAATCCGAAACAAAACCAGCTAAGTCCATAAAATATATTTTTCAATAAAATGATTTTTTTCCTTTGTGACTATACACAAAAACTATTGCGAGTGATAAATATTTGAATAAAACTAAATAAAATATTTAAAATAACTCCAATATGTTATTGATTTCATAAGGAAACATAAATAATATAGAACACTCAGCCGTATTCAATCTAAACCAATTGGTAAAAAACTGGTACTGGTACTGGTAGACGATCCTTCAAACTGGATGCCCTTGTTAAATCAAATGTTTTTAGCCATCATTGTTTCTACATGACTCAAATGCAAGCTGGAATGGAGTCAATTTTTGTATTGTTCTTTTGTGATCTATCCGATTTGTTCGGTTTTTCGTAAAATACATTTTGAAGTGTTAAATTAATTATGAAAATTTACACAGATCAGCTTTGTTTTGTGTCACATCTCATAAACCAAATATTCCTTTAAATCCATGGAAATTTTAATTGCATCTTACATTATCTTTGTGATTTGCCCGGGTAATTTCGTTTGCATTTGCCCGGGTAAACCAGGACGCTGTTGCTTTCCGTACCCCTTTAAATATTTACCTGTATATGATCGGGATACGGAAAAAACATTTTTTTTTTCAGAATTGCATGTATAATATAGATATTTACAGGGAAGTAGTTAATGCCCCAGAAGTTGTTAATGCCAAAATTTGTCACTACTAATGAAATGTATAGGGCTTTGTAAAAAATCAAATCATTGTACGGCGTACTGTAACTTTCCTTCATAAACGTCATGAAAAGCGCCAGGCAGCATTGTGTCACAAGAGAAATGATCGCATAACGCCGTACGACGACCGTGTTATCATAAAATCATAAAATCTTTGCTAATTTTTTAAAAAATCTAAACTCTGGTGACTGGCCTACTAATTGTTTCGGTTATTTCAAAAACGTACCGTCTTTGAAATAGCCGATCCAACTTTATTACTGGAAATTACATTTAATTTCTTAGGTAGATATTGATGTATGGAGACAACTAAAATTCCCATTGTTTGTATAATTTATCTTGGGAAATAGTGTGCGTTCTTCGACGTAAATAGTGTAACTGAATTGTCTATCACTGATAGAGATGTCTCATAGTACGTAACCATTTTTAAGAGTCGACATGTGAATCTTGCATTCTCTCCTGTCAATTTTCTATTCGTTAGCAATACAAATGATTAATAAACCGAAACCACGAAACATATCATCGCTGTGTTTAGTACGTCTTAATCGTTTGCCACATTGTGTGTAAAGATTTCTTCGCATTGCAACGTTGTATTTGTATATTTTTGAGAAAGGCGCCAAAAGAATCCACTAGTTCATGTACATAATGCTTCCCTTGTAATTTAATTTGTTTAAATCAATTTGCTTCGTGTGCAGCTTTCTTTACGTTTGTTCTTCCTGTATATAATTTTAATCCTTTGTCGCTGATTTAAAAATGAGAACTAAAGACTCCGAAGTCTTTCTTAGATAGCGCAGTGGAATATTAACACGTCAGTGACTCTGTATTTAATCAAGTATTCGTAGAATGTAGTTTTATTTATTGCCTAATTTTTAAGTTTTCGCTCGAGTATTATTTATTGTAAACCTTAATTACCTCATTTTACAAAAGTTTCAGAAATAAAGTTCGCCATTTCACTTAATTTTTGCAGACAGTAAAGAGTCGGATGTCCGAATGCAGATTTTGTGTATCCTGACGTCAATAGTATTACAGGCTGTAACTTAAAACGGGGATTGTTTAAAGAACAATACTTTTTTCAATATAGGTTTTTTTTCTTGATTATGGTTAGATCTTTTAATTCAGCATACAAATAGTATTAGTGTACACTCTAGCAGGGAGATACTAAAACTCAAAATAGACATTTGTGTGGATGCATTTTTATTGGTTTAAAATTCAACTTGCTGTCGATAGTGTAAAAACAGCGATGCAGTAGTAACTTAACTTGTCGAGTGTTGGAACTCCATACATATTTTTTTTTAATTTCTTGAATAACACGAAAATATGGTATTGTTTGATAGACTCGCTGGATCCTTATTGAGAGAATGTGAAGTAATCAATTTACGAGGGTGGATTGGAAAGTTTGTAACCTAACCAAGAAAAGAAATACTTTTATTTTAACAAATATTTTTAGTTTTCAACATATTCACCTCTGACTTCAAAATTCTTCCACTTTGATTCCAACATCATAATGCCACTTTAAAAAAAAATGTGTCAAGGCCCTCAAAATAGGTGTCGACATGAGATTCAAATTTGACAGGGGGGGAGCAACTTTAGGCTATTGCAGATAAGTTTCTCGATGAATCCACAGCAATATTTCCAGTCCAATAGAGCTGTGGATGATTGTAACACACTTCCAAACAGTGTGGTGTTTGCTAAAATCATGAATATTTTTTAAAACATTGAGATTGTCATTGTTGCGGGCAAATCGGCCATCTCAGGATGTTATAACTATCGTCATTTGTTCACCCTGAGATGAGTCGCAAAGACCTTTGGACGTAACAATTTACATATCTAGTTATGTCACTGCCCGGCAATCCTTTCTCGAACAGCGAGAGCACTGGCTAGCCAGTAAAATTCCCTCGCTCCCTGATTACCAGTTTTGAAAGGACTTCTCCTTCCTGTTAGACTGGTCGCTGCTCGAGAAACCTTTGACGCCCTTTTCCTGCGGCTTTTACGTTTTCAGACTCCCCCGATTATCCGCTAGATACAATACTGCCTTTGCAGAATGCACTTCCCACTACTTACCTGACTAAATTCCTTCATTCAATTCACTTCTTGGAGGATGTTCCCAGAGGAGAGCTGAGCCGTGAGCCGTGGACCAGTCGCAAAACAATCTGGCCTTGCAGCTCAAACTGCCATTAAACCCCATTTTCTAAAACGGGCTTGAAAGTTTCTACTGTCAAGTCTGTTTTAAAATGATAGCAGGTGAAAATACTGACTTAAAACCAATCAGCTCATGCTTCTTGTCAGTTTATTATTATTATTATTAATAATAATAATAATAATAACAACAATAGCAATAAAAACTTAGCATTACAAAGTGTTACAATAGGGAAATGGCGTATTTCAGCCTGAGTTACATCACCCCTTCCAAATTGCAAAAGTTGTCATACAATTTTTATCCCTTCTTTGATGCCTCCTTGCAAAGGAGATTTAGCATATGATTTATATTGTTTATCTGCATAATGTAAGTTACCTCTCACCCCGTCCACCTATAGTGCGTTATGTAATATATCAACGGTCCCTATGTATACTCTGCAATCTTGTATTTTTAGGTATTTAGACTTTCTTTTACCAATCGTCTAGATTAGGGTCTATCATCTTGCCAAAAATTAAAATAAAGTTCTGAAATAGATTTTTGAGACGTGTGGACTGCAAATTAACGACATTATTAAATTGCACTTAGTACACAACGCATGTAAAAATCGCTCATTGAACAGTCATTAATTGAACTCAAAAATGAGAGGTGATTAAAAATTTGTGTAAATTTGGGATAAGCGCTCTTAAGCTTTTTCAGATCCAGCTTGTTCTTGACGATGCAGGTAGCTTTTGAGTCACAGTTTCCTCAATGTTTACTATGTTTATTTTATACAATTTGTTTTACCTCTACATTCCAGTATTGCTCAAAACTAAATTATTTTAATTGATAATATACGGTTGTGTTTTTTTAAAGTCCGGGAGCCTGTGGTTGTTTCTATGAAATCGAAGACTAACACGGTTGTTTGCCATTATAAGACCGAAAACAGATTTTACCATGTGAATTTTGTAGCACCTGATGTTTTGGCGATGACAACCGCCGCTGTCCAAGGTGTAGTGAAGTGCTGTCAGTTGTCGTCTACTGTTGTTCTGCGGGCAGACGACATTGCTGTTGCTATGCAAATTATAGCGGTGGGGACGGAGCGATAAAATGGAGTGCATCTGTGGATTGGCTTATGTTTGACGACAAAGCAGCCCATAGCGACTCGAGCCCAAGGCTGTTAAAAATGTTAGCCGGGAAGAATCTGCAATATGCAGGCAGACACATTTTGGATGCTATTTAAAAATCCCATTGTTGCTATGAAATCGAAGACTATCGCGGTTGTTTGACATTATAAATAGGATAGAAAACGAATTTACCGCGTGAAATTTGTAGGACCCGACGTTTCGGTGACGTTGCAGCCGCCGTTGTCTAGGGTAAACTGTTTACCCTAGACAACGGCGGCTGCAACGTCACCGAAACGTCGGGTCCTACAAATTTCACGCGGTAAATTCGTTTTCTATCCTATTTATAAACCCATTGTTGCTGTCCAAAATACAATTTTATTTTCCAAGAATGATCTGGAAAGCAATTGAAATAAAAACCTCACCGCAGCAGCAGTCTACCCTTGACAACGGCGGTTGTAACATCGTTAAGACAGCAGTTGTAAAATCAGTTTTTGTTTTATTTATAACATGGTTTTGACCTCATATGAGTGGACTAGCGAATCAAACCAATCTGAAGTAAAACAATACTCCTAAATTCCAGTCATGCCCTTGACCGTATTATACTATCTTGAATGCCTCCTAATCAATATTTCACGCATAGAAATTGAAATTTACATCAAGGCAAGGCTAGGCAATTTTTGCAGGCTTGATACTGTGGAGTGGAAAAGGTATACCCATAAAGTGTATTGAAGATAAATGTCTCAGATTATGGCCAACCTTCAAATAGAGCAGTACCATTCAAACACCTGTCGCAGCCATAATTTTTACCTAGGCTACGGAATCATGACTAACAAACTAAATGGCAGATATCGAGAGGTGGATTTTCCATACCTGGGCAGCTTTTGGTGGCAATAAAGACATAATGCACGCAGAACTCCCAATAAAACAGAAGATTAAAGTGTTTGGGCAATGTTTCTTGTCTGTCTTTACTTATGGATTGCAGATCATGACTTACTCATCAGTCAGCAGATTAGAGCTGCGCAAAGAGCAATGGAAATAACAATGCTCGAAATCAGCTTGTGGCCAAAAATGCATCGAATGAATGTGAAGTTACAAGAGTTAATGACTTGGTGGAAGCCATTGAATGTTTCAAGTGGATATGGGCTGAACGCTTGACAGATTGATAATAGTCCACGGTCCAGGAGGGCTCTACACATTGGAGAAGGCCTATGTCCAGGAAAAGTCGCAATGATTCTATCTTTATTCATAAAAATGAAGTGAGGGCATCCGGACCCAGTTCTCAGACTACGAACTTAGACAAAGTTTTGCCTCAGATTGTTTAGTCTTATAAGTCCGACGTAGAACAGACTACACAGCTCCCGTTCTATTTGCCAGTACCTGTTTTATTCTTGCTCTCTGTCCATTTGTATACTCATCGAGTCATTATGCTCTGTTAATATTCCACTGCAGAAGTTAGTGCACACAATTGATTTGCGTTATAACTAAAATGTCGCCGCTTGAACAAAAAATGTAAGCGTAATAATAATTTTCTCATATGACAATAAGGATTATAAATTTGGGTTCGGTTTTCATTCAATCTTACTGTATTTTTGTAAACTAACTTTTAAATTTTACAAAAAAATGTCCATTCTACATATTTGATTTCAAGCTTCCATTGGAGCATTTTCGTTTCCTTTTATTTTATACGGCTATGAAAAGCAAAGTTTGAGTGGGAATGTTTCTTTTGTTCGTTTCTACTGCGAAATATTTTTTTCTTGTAATAAACATACAATTTTGTTTTCATTATTTTAAAATGGCGTTTTATTTACCATGCGATCGACATATACATAATAAAAAATAAAATACCAATGGAGCTGCCATGGAATTCACCGACGAGTCGCATCCATCATACCTAATACTATTGGATTCCGGACTAACTGCTGGCTGTGGTAGGTTTAGGACAGCTGTCTTGCCACATTCGAACGTTCACCTTACCACCCATTCACTCTCCCTTCGAATAAGAGTGAGGAAGTTGGCATATACGTAATCTTAAAAATAACCCTTTTGTGGTACTCATTTGACCAGTTAATGGTTCCGGTGCCGGTATAAGGTCAGCTCAACTCACGGCTTTACTCCTATCCAGTAGTATCCTTGTAGACTATTTCCCCTGCCACGGCATGGTGGATCAGTTCCTCTTGAGGCGCTGGGACCTTCGGGCACTGCCGGGTGGTTTGTGCATCATGCAGCGTCAGCTAATCGACTGCATTCCGGCGAATAACTGGAAGGGTCTGGAAAGTCTCTTATACGTTTCCTAAGCAGCGGTGTTCGTTGTTGACTTAATGTCAGCTACTCTTGAAATAGCCTGTTGGCCACCCGATCCCGAGCGGTAGACAGGCAAAGGACACGCCACAGCTCACGATAAATTCGTACTGAATTACCGCTTACGTTAGGTAAAGCCGCACAAAATACGACTCATAACCAGATAAGAGGACTGAGAAATCTGGCCAAATCTAGTAGTGCCAGGCTGCCACTGGGTCAAATTCCCAGTGCCAGGTGGTAAGGCGTTGGACTTTCATGGGCAAGTTGGCATATCTAAACGGTGGACTATTTCATCCCTAAGTCACTACGTTCACTCAAGGTTGAAAGAATGATCAATATCGTTGTACCTTCCTGTGGTGACGGGTTCGCCTAGTGTAGGTGACAACTCTCCAGTGTGGTTCTCAGTCATGCGCCGGAATTAGTACCTCGAGTGCAAAAAGGTTCCTTAGGCATTTAACACATTGAGTGCGTCCGCCGTCAGGTCGTTGGCGCTAGTGGTCCACCCAGTGGCGTGGCCGCCGTCACGTAGACGGCGGACCCTTTCACTTTTCAAATACGCCCCACCACTTCCGCTTCTCCTCCGCGAGTGCCGTCAACGTGACGGACTCGGACTCGAAAAAAAGAAATATTGTGAAACAGAATCATAACAAGTGTAATATAGACCAAAAAGAACCTATAATGCAAATAAAAAGTTTCAGCAAAGGGGATTGACCTGGAATACACGCACTCAACTTGTTAAGCTAGTTAGACAGATAACTAGATATTCACTGTATTTCAGAGGTAAAACTTAGACAAAAAATATAGTGTAAAAACGAAACAATATTCTATATTTCCATTTTTCTTCTACCTTTAAATTCAGTTTTCCAAAGCAAAATAACTTAATTTCGAATAAATTAGATTATAGAGAGAATCTACCTACCCGATAGAGATCTTATGCACACGATATAGTTGGGGGATGCTTTGGTCAAAGCTACCCTTGAATGGAGAGCTTGAACGTTTTACAAAAGAAGAAACATCAGGTGCGTCAAGTTTACTCCCCTATTCTCAGCACAAATTCTGAAACACGATCATACGGTATATGCTAGGTACAGATTATACCTCATTCATACGTTACTCAGTCTGCGTAATGACCTATGGCCAGATACAAGATTATCAATCAGTACGGTTGCAACGAGATTAAAGCGCTTGGATACAATACTGCCGTCTAAAAAAAAAAGGGCACATACATAATCTGACAAAAAGTCATAATAGAGGGGGGAAAATGGTGACTGAGTCTAGTGCAAGTACTAATGATCATGTTTCGGCAAGGGGCGTGCGAGCGAAAAAGCAGAAATATTGCAAATAGTTAAACAGCTACTTGGATTGTGGCTGCACTTTAATAGGTCATTGTAACCAGTTAATTTGACTAAATATATTTTTTCGTAATTCGTACACACTCCCCCAAATGGCTTCCAAGCCATTTTGATTTCTACCCGAATTAACTTAACATTACTTATCATGATAATTTTTCCTGTATTAGATCATTGTTCACTACGTGGATAGCCCTTTTCAGCTCCATGCTCGCACCCCTAAGATTACTTCCATTGTCTGAAATATTCACCCTTGGTCTACCGCATCTGGCTACAAACCGCCGAATCGCTTGAATCGTGGAGCTTGTTGACAAGTCGTCGGTCATCTCGATGTGTGTGGCTCTCGTACTTAGGCATGAAAACACCACGCCGTATCTTTTTTCTACCTTTCTACGAATCGTAACCTGCAGGGGGCCAAAATAGTCTACAGAATCAAAACATCGCACATTAGGACGTAACCTTTCTTCAGGCAACTGTCCCATAAGGGCAGTGATCGGTTTGGCACGCCTAATTGTGCAGTATAACACACTCGCATATTTGTTTCTTGATTGTTCTGCGGGGGTTTATCACCCAAAATCTCTGTCGCAAGTTTGAAAGTACAGTTTCTATTCCGGTCAGGGCTATTTCTTCATGTACCTATCCGCGTGACAGAAGCTGCGTCTAACGGTCTCGCCCGTCGAGAATCATCGGAAATTTCGTGTCGCGCGGAATATCGGTCGCTTTTTCTATTCGCCCACATATTCTCAGTATTTCAGACTCATCTACATATATATTTAAACCCTATAATCTGCTACCTTTGGGTAAATCTTTTTTATTCCGAATTAACTCGATTTATTTATAGAAACACCGTCGCTGAGACTCCTTTATTAGCATCTTTTTTCGCCCGCGCAACGTCGCTTCCGTCTAACGGGCGGTCCGTTGTTAATTTCCTACACAGCTGACCGAATTTTATAACGTACGCCATTGAAAGCACGAGTCGGCGATGTTGTAAATATCGTCCGACGTCGACGCTGCTTTTTGGCTGCACGTTAAGGGTGAATACGGCCAAAGGCTTGTATTCCAATTCTTTCTTTCTGCTTCACCGGGTCCGCGCGGTAGCTGTCGGGGCCACCGTTCCGGTTCTTCTCTCTGAAAGCCGGGTTCTCTCAACCACCTGCCTTTCTGCGAGAGGTCGATCGCCGAGGTCACACGTGTTGCCTCATCCGCGGGATTTTCACGTCCCGCGAGCCACCGCCACTGCCCCGACGAGTTTAGGAATTATGATTATCCGTTCTAAATGTCACCATGACATGGCTGCTGCACCCAGGGCCAGCTCCCGGCGAGGGGACTCCTCAACGGCGAACAACACAGAAACGAAATTTTGTATACGAATTCAATTTTTGTAGGTATATGTTTACGTAATTGTTTAATGCGTTTGTGTAATCGTTGTGTATATGTAAATGTATGTCAGCTGCCTAATTTTTCTTTTATGTAATATTACAACCACTTCGGGCGGCCCTTAGGTGGTTGTGCATCCATTCGACTGACAAATTACCATAGGAGTCTGGAACGTATCTTTCCTAAGACAACGGCGGTAATGCTGATCTAATGTCAAATATCATTAGAAATGAATCGTTTGCCACCCGATCCCGAGTGACTTCAGGGAAAGAATTCGTAACCATACTATAGGATGGAGAAATCTGTCCAAATCTGGTTGTAAATGCGCGAGGATGTCCAACTGGCTGGCAATACCCACTTGCCTCGCGGTTTGGTGTTACACTCTTACGGGATGTTAGAGAACTTTGAGTGTGGAATGTATTTATCCACCAAAGTCGTCGCGTTCACTCCACGGAAGAAAGAACGACAACAGTCGCTATAACTTCCTGGAGTGGCGGGTTCGCTCGCAGCAACTGACACCTCGAATCTGCGTGCGCTAGTGGCCTCGAGGGCGACTTCGAACTGAAACCAGACTAGTGGATGAAGAAATCCAAAATCGAGAAATCTAGTAGGTTATAGGTTAGCATATCTTTCTTAGTTCCTCGCGGTTTGAGGTAAGCCGCTGCCAAGCTTGTGGCGGAGCAGCATCAGTTGATCGGCTTCGCCAAAGGCTTTTGCAACATTTAAGCGTGTAACGGACCTTAAGTTATACATGAGTCGGTCTGGCAACGCTGCTGCTATTTAAACGTCAAATTGTCGCTCCTTCCTTTTAAATACAAAAAAAGTAGTGAAGTTACAATATCTTTACATCTAACGAAATCGTCAACTTATTCAAGAAACAGGCTTCATTTTGCATCATTCACCATTGAAATTAGTGGACATTTGGGTGAGAAACATTGTTTTAAACTTCTGAAACAGTGCACAAATTTAAATATCGTCCTGCGAGCGGTACCTACCCACCAAACAACGCCGCCTGCGCCGCCTGTACGCCCGTAAAAACGGCGTTGCCAGACAACTAATAATAAGACAACTAATAATAAGTACTAAAATATAATTTTATATTTAATATAATTTGTAAAATTTATAAGTCGGCGAATAATCAGGGACTATACAAGAATTAATCATTTCTGTTTGTTCTGATTTTAAGCTATTGCATAGCTTTTATCGCGGCTAGGCCAGCGCGGCGACCGAATGAAGAAATTTCTTAACGATTATTAATGATTTTAAACTGATAATTACGTCTAAACGAGTACTGCTTACGATTCGAAACAAATATATGTCAAACAAGAACATTTTCGTAATATTCTTAGCTTTGAATATTTTAGATTTTGTTTTTATTACATAGTGTAATTAATTTGTGAAATTTTGGTCTAACCGAACACAAAAACGACTACTACGCAAATACTATCTGGCGTATTATTATGAAACCTGCACCATTTTAAAGATAATTTAATTATCTATCTTTTTATCTACGATTTTTTTCGAATAGTCAACGAATAATATCCGTTTTTTTTGCTTTACTGAATAAAATTCGTGCGCGGCGCTCTATCGGAAGACGTTTACATTATTCCGAATTAATTGCTTCCGCAGCCGCAAATGATTCGGAATAATTTCAACGTTTTCCGATAGAGCGCAGTTATCTGATATCAGAAAAAAATAATAAATAAAATAAATAAATATTTATAATTGCAAGGGTTGTTAAAAAATGCTATGCAATAGCTTTACCGCGGCAGTCCCCGAGTGCCACACGTATTAAGCTATTGCATAGCTTTTATCGCGGGCCTAGGCCAGCGCGGCGACCGAATGAAGAAATTTCTTAACGAAAATTAATGATTTTAAACTGATAATTACGTCTAAACGAGTACTGCTTACGATTCGAAAAAAATATATGTTAAACAAGAACATCTTCCTAATATTCTTAGCTTTCAATATTTCAGATTTTGTTTATATTACATAGTGTAATTAATTTTTGAAATTAGGTCTAACCGAACACAAAAACGACTACTACGCAAATACTATCTGGCGTATTATTATGAAACCTGCAGCATTTTAAAGATAATTTAATTATCTATCTTTTTATCTACGATTTTTTTCGACTAATCCGGTTTTTTTGCTTTATCGAATAAAAAATTCGTGCGCGCCGCTCTATCGGAAGACTTTCAAATTATTCCGAGTCATTTGCTACCGCAGCCGCAAATGATTCAGAATAATTTCAACGTTTTCCGATAGAGCGCAGTTATCTGATATCAGAAAAAATAAAATAAATTATATAAATAAATATTTATAATTGCATAAGTTGTTAAAAATGCTATGCAATAGCTTTACCGCGGCAGTCCCCGAGTGCCACACGTATTTTTTTTTTTTTTTATATTTTTTT
Source organism: Micropterix aruncella (assembly GCA_944548615.1). Lineage (NCBI taxonomy): Eukaryota > Metazoa > Arthropoda > Insecta > Lepidoptera > Micropterigidae > Micropterix > Micropterix aruncella. The sequence continues at coordinate 58,903,660 of OX155980.1, read as the reverse complement.
ATTGACTTATCGTGTTACTGAATATTGTCAGCATTTTCCTACTCTGTACTAATTTGAAGTAATTAAACATGATGACTAGAAGAGCAGTCGCAGAGGCATGCTATGAGGAGTTGAACGATAAATACGTAACAGTTTTAAAAGACCTAGAAGCTGCAGAAGTTCGCTATAAAGACTTAAACAGTAATTTTTTATTAACTTTAAAACAATTGAAAATATATAAAACTGAGAGTGAGAAATTGCAAAAGGAACGAGCTGACAATAAGCTTGAAGTATTAGCAATGATTAAAAAGAACTCCAACCTCAAAAAAGAGATAGCAGAAATGAGTTTACAACTTGAAAATATCATTCAGGAGATGGGTAACCTTTAATCAATAGTATCTAACTTTGACCAGTGCCGCGTTGAGTTCGAGACGACTGTCCAAAACAACGCTGAGCTGAATAATAAGCTGAGAGAGGCACATAATACTATAGAACAGATGGAGCGCATGCAGCAGAATTCCACGGCTGCACATTCACAGTCGCTGTTTGAGGAACCGATCGTTAGCGCTCCAGACATATAGCGTCAGTTTCTGCCTGCTCAAATATGAGCAGCCTGCCTGTCATGACAATTGACTTGTCCTATGAAGATTCTGGAAAATCGACCAAACAGGTTGTAAATAAAGTAAATAACCAGAGTGTTGAAGATGTAACTACAATATCTCTATTGCACATCCAGGGTGTGGAGTTGAATGATAGTCTTAGTAATTTTACTTCCCAAAAAACATTACATAATGATAGCAAAGAAAATCACACCAAAGTAATTATGTACAGTGATGAAATAGGTAAAAATATGGGCCAATTAATGTTACAAACATCCGGAGAACTGGTAGCTATTCATTGCTTTCCCGGCGCCAGTTTTACTCAAATATTAGAAAAAATAGTTAATAGTTGTTATTGTCCTGACACTACTTTAATTATTTTTATTGGGAGAAGGGGAAACGCAAATATACATGTATTAATAAAATATTTTGAATTATTGGCACAGTTAAATGTGAAAAAAAATGTCTTATTTGCTTTTCCTTATAGTAAATTGTTGCCCGAAATGGAAAATATGTCTAGATATAAACTAAATAATAAATTACAACGTTGACATTGTATGATGACAAATTCCAATTGTTTGACATAAATACTTTTAATAAGTATTTTTACTCTTTCACAATAGATAATGTTTATCTTTCAAATTTTTGCAAAAAACAGTTAGCAAATGGGCTATCATATTGTTTGAATTACTCAGGCAAAACATCGGCAAACACCACTGCTACTAATGAGCAGTTAAACGATTTGACATTAAGTAATGACAATTCAGAATATGTTGCATATACTTTAAATTAGACTTTAAGACAATAGAGTGAAACTCTGGCTATGTAATTAATAAAAAGGAAAACTTAAGTAGCAATAATGGTAATTTAATACTATTGTCTTCAGAGAAAATTAATAATATAAATAATCTGATATCCCCATCAGTGGTTATTACTCAAGAAAATATGCCAAAAAATTGTATAAATCTGGTGCATCAGAATATTCAGGGGATAATAGGCAAAGAGCTAGAATTAGAATTGTTCTTGAACTGTAATCATATCGACATTCTATGTATATCAGAATCATGGCTCAAAAGCCATCAGATCATTTTCAGTTCCAATAACCATCAGATTGCCAGCTCATTTAACAGAGTTCGGTTGATACGTGGTGGCTCTTTAATAATTACAAAGAAATGCTTGAAATTTAAAGAAAGACGTGATATTGTGAGCCTCTCTGTCGAACGAGTTTTAGAGATTGCATGTATAGAATTGGAGGAAACCATTGTTATGAGTGTATACAAACCACCATGTGCGCCTTATGAAGCTTTTTATAAAATTATGGAAGATGCCTTATTCAAAATAACCAATAGTCCTAAAACAATTGTTATTTGTGGAGACTTTAACATCAATATATTAGAAAAAAATAAAAATACGTGTGGCAATCGGGGACTGCCGCGGTAAAGCTATTGCATAGCATTTTTAACAACTTATGCAATTATAATTATTTATTTATTTTATTTATTTTATTTTTTCTGATATCAGCTAACTGCGCTCTATCGGAAAACGTTGAAATTATTCCGAATCATGTGCGGCTGCGGTAGCAAATGATTCGGAATAATTTAAACGTCTTCCGATAGAGCGCCGCGCACGAATTTTTTATTCGATAAAGCAAAAAAACTGGATTATTCGAAAAAAATCGTAGATGAAAAGATAGATAATTAAATTATCTTTAAAATGGTGCAGGTTTTATAATAATAAGCCAGATAGTATTTGCGTAGTAGTCGTTTTTGTGTTCGGTTGGACCAAATTTCACAAATTAATTACACTATGTAATATAAACAAAATCGAAAATATTCGAAGCTAAGAATATTAGGAAAATGTTCTTGTTTAACATATATTTTTTTCGAATCGTAAGCAGTACTCGTTTAGACGTAATTATCAGTTTAAACTCATTAAATTTTGTTAAGAAATTTCTTCATTCGGTCGCCGCGCTGGCCTAGGCCCGCGATTAAAGCTATGCAATAGCTTAAAAATCCTTGACATGTAACTTTTTAAATTTATTTAGATCATTTAACTTATATAATGTTTTTCTTGAACCTACGAGGATAACTGCCTCAAGTGCTACTTGTATAGATAATATATTCACAAACATAAAACCCAATTATAAATCACTAATTAATATTTTGCACTCTGATCACTGCGGTCAGTTATTATCATTTCCTAAGAAAAGCACTAGGGTTCTAAGAAAAATATTAGTTTTATTCCAATTACTGAGTGCCGTCTAGGGGAATTTAAATCTAGCTTAATTAGCAAATTACAAAGGTTGCCAATTCATGACAATCCTGACCAACTTTATGACTCATTCTTTGAATTAATTAGAGTTGAATTTAATAGAATCTTCATACCTAAAACGAAATCGATCAGTTATCGCTTATGCTTTAGTGATTGGGCAACTGTTGGTATTTACAAAAGTCGTAATAAATTGTATGAACTGTATAACGAAAAAACTTATAATCATAGTGCGACTTTTAAGAACTATGTAAGTAACTATTCCAAAATATTCAAACGAGCCTGTTCCACTGCGAAGTCAATTTATTTGAAGAATAAGATCAAAAACTTTACAAACAAAATTAAAGCTACATGGAATATTATTAATAATGAAACAAATAGGGTTATAGCTCGCACAAGGGACTTTCATTTAAAGATAAAAAAAATACGTGTGGCACTCGGGGACTGCCGCGGTAAAGCTATTGCATAGCATTTTTAAAAACTTATGCAATTATAATTATTTATTTATTTTATTTATTTTATTTTTTCTGATATCAGATAACTGCGCTCTATCGGAGAACGTTGAAATTATTCCGAATCATTTGCGGCTGCGGTAGCAAATGATTCGGAATAATTTAAACGTCTTCCGATAGAGCGCCGCGCACGAATTTTTTATTCGATAAAGCAAAAAAAACGGATTATTCGAAAAAAATCGTAGATAAACAGATAGATAATTAAATTAACTTTAACATAGTGCAGGTTTCATAATAATACGCCAGAGAATATTTGCGTAGTAGTCGTTTTTGTGTTCGGTTAGACCTAATTTCACAAATTAATTACACTATGTAATATAAACAAAACCTAAAATATTCAAAACTAAGAATATTAGGAAAATGTTCTTGTTTAACATATATTTTTTTCGAATCGTAAGCAGTACTCATTTAGAGGTAATTATGAGTTTAAAATCATTAATTTTCGTTAAGAAATTTCTTCATTCGGTCGCCGCGCTGGCCTAGGCCCGCGATAAAAGCTATGCAATAGCTTAATAATTTAGACATTAAAGCGGATATGGAAGTTGCGACTGAGTTTGAGAGATTTTTTACGAATATACCGTTAATAACGACTAACGCCCTCAAGTCGTCTTCCATTTCAGCTGAGATGCTACTTAAAGAAAGCGTTTCCGCATGTGTTACCGACTTCGCTTTCACTATTGTTAACTGCCACTGCAACATAAATGCCTTTAAAACAATCGAGATAAAGAAAACTATGGACCTTTGGGGATATTCTGTAAAAACTATTTCATACATCATAGAAATAATCGCACCTTATCTAGCATATATATTCAATTGTTGTGTTACTTCTGGAGTGTTTCCTGATCTGATGAAACATAGTAAAGTTATACCATTATTTAAATCTGGCGATACTTCTGATCCCTCGAATTTTCGACCAGTTTCCGTACTTCCCACTTTGAGTAAAATTTTCGAAAAATTAATTCTTAGACAATTGCACACTCATTTTAACAAATATAATTTACTTCATAAAAAACAGTTTGGATTTACAAAGGGTTGCTCAACCATAGATGCGGGAACCGAACTATTGACAGGTATATTGAATGCCTGGGAAGAGTCACAAGACGCATTAGGCATCTTCTGTGACTTGTCTAAGGCATTTGATTGTGTACACCATGATACACTAGTTAGGAAATTACATCACTATGGCATTAGGAACAAGGCTCTTGATCTTCTTACTTCTTACTTGGGAAATAGAATTCAGAAGGTTGATGTTAACGGTAAAAGATCACCAGGATCAATGGCCACCATGGGTGTCCCACAAGGCTCCATTCTTGGCCCATTTCTCTTCTTAATATACATCAATGATTTACCCTTTCACATAAGGAATAATCACGAAAGTGTATTGTTTGCTGATGATACTTTGACGTTTAAAATTAGTCGAAAATTGTACAATTATGACGAAGTTAACAGTGCACTCTCAAAAGTTGTCCATTGGTTTAATGTAAATAACCTACTATTAAATGAAAGAAAAACCAAAGTGATTAAATTTTCTACACCTAATGTTAAGCAGGTACAAACCAATGTAGAAATAAATGGAACTATACTGGAGGCTGTTGCTTCAACTGTGTTTCTAGGGATAACAATTGACTCCAAATTACAATGGGGCCCACAAATTGAGAAAATGTCAGGAAAACTTAACTCTGCGGCATACGCAGTTAAAACAATAAGGCGGCTGACTGATGTAGATACAGCAAGAATAGTATACTTTAGTTACTTTCATAGCATTATGTCCTATGGGATTCTTCTCTGGGGAAGTTGTGCGGACATCAATAACATCTTTATACTACAGAAACGTGCTGTAAGAGCTATATGTAAACTTGGTCCTCGAGTTTCACTTAGAGAAAAATTCAAAGAGATAAATATTCTTACTGTTGCATCACAATATATATATATATATACGAAAATCTGTTGTATGTCCACAAGAATATTGACAAGTTTAAAATAAAAAGCGACACTCATAATTTTAATACTAGACATAAGCATAACCTTGTTGTACGTGCTACTCGTCTCCACAAAATAAGCAATTCTTTTTTGGGACAATGTATACGCTTCTATAACAAACTTCCTCATACTATTAGAGAACTATCTGTAAATAAGTTTAAAGCTAACATCAAAGCAAAATTGTTTAAAAAAGCATACTATACAATATCTGATTATGTAAATGACAAAACGGCTTGGGAGTAAGGCTTGGACGCATCATAAGAACATAAATTAAAAATAATATTTAATTGTGTGTGTGTATATGAATAAAGAACATTTCGATTTGGATTTTGATTTTGACATGCGATCAACAAATGCATCGATTTCCAGTGAAATACACTGACTCAATTCAGCTATTATTTTAACCCGTGCAGCCATGAATCAGCACGATGAAACAATACTTTTACTCGGAATATTTTGGAATGCATCATTTATCGGCCTATATAAACCGGCAAAAAAGCAACCAAATTATCATTCCCTAAGTGATAACCTTCCCCCAAGTTTGCGACGGTGGTGTGTCAACGAATCCGGCTCCTTGGTTTCCTTTCCTTATACTCCCAAGTCTCGAAGCATCAGTCTGTAATCCCACAGACTCGAGCCGTGCCCAGTACAAGATACTAGGAGCACACATACAATCCTCATCCGTATATCCTCGTAACCGCAGTCGCGCATCTATACACTCGCGTTAACATATTTTGTTCGGGAAGCGTTTTAACTAACGTCCAGAGTAGCACACAGCGCATAAGGGCACTACCGGCTCAACGTTTCACGGTACAAGAGCAACAAATAAAATCTCTAACGAATATACGAATCGGAAACAACTCACGCAACGGAACAAACTTAACACCGTTAAAGGAAAGCATTCAGGAATTCACGCACTCACTGCACACATGCAGACGGCAATCTTAGCCGATTATCTTACGAATAAAAAGTTGCACGACTACCAGAGTAGACTGAAACATAATCCACTCACTCTCGGTAAACAAACAACAGAATAATAAGAATAATATTTCATTGCGACAGCAGCAATTTCGCAACAACAAGGATACGACGCAACACTCAATGCCGCCCGCGGAACACTAATCGAAATGGTTCAGCAACATATATCGACTGATCCACCGAACCGAGTGAACCATGGACAAGCAGCGACGAAGACGTCACACCCTATCGCGATCATTCCAACCAATCTCCAAACGAACTTCAATCTACCTGATGTCAAACCCCGAACGACGACGGTCAACCCCCGATGTCACGGCAACCCGACTTCAGGACATAAGACTTCACATGGATGACAGACTTCAATCAAGCTACCATATTTTTTCTGTCATTTCATTTTTACATTCTTTCTAGTCGCGCACAATTAATTATTTCATTAGTCATACGTTCCATTTTTCGCTTCCTACGAGCAATATTTTTGTTTACATTTCGACATTGTACGGCAAGCATTTTTTACACGCAGCATTTTATACAGCCACTGGGCTCGATTGCGTTTCGTCGTGAACTAATATCGGAAATTAGTCCGTGTGAACGTGACAGGGCAATACGTTAGAGCGGAGTGTCAGATCACCGGTTGTCACTTTTTCGCATTAAAACTGCCCGCCAAGGTCAAATCTTACACCGCACGAAATATGCTCGAATTTATTCCGACGAGTATAAGTTCGGCAGGTAGTATTTATCGACGATCGTTCGTTTCATATTCCGCTCTAACGTATTGCGCTGTCTCGTTCGTTTGGACTAATTTTATTTTTAGTTCAGAAAGAAACGCAATCGGGCCTAATGTCATATCGTTTCACATTTCACAATGTCAGCGTTTTTGCCGCAACAATTTTATCGTCAAACGCCACATGTGATTAAAACGCTTTTCGAATATCTGCCAAACGCACAACTCCTCAAACATTTCAAAACCCACAACTCCTCAAACTTTAATCTTTTAACTTGCAGCATTTGTTGACAACATTTATCGTGAACAACTTCCATATTTCCTTCCTAAAATATGCAAGTTCTCCACTAGCGAGGGAGTTATGTAACGGACCTTAAGTCCATTACATGCGATCAACAAATGCATTGATTTCCAGTGAAATACACTGACACAATTCAGCTATTATTTTAACCCGTGCAGCCATGAATCAGCACGATGAAACAATACTTTTACTCGGAATATTTTGGATTGCATCATTTATCGGTCTATATAAACCGGCGAAAAAGCAACCAAATTATCATTCCCCGAGTGATCACCTTCCCCCAAGGTTGCGACGGCATATTCGATACCCTTCTCACGAGGTGTGTTAACGAATCCAGCTCCTTGGTTTCCTTTCCTTATCCTCCCTAGCCTCGAAGCATCAGTCTGTATTCCCACAGACTCGAGCCGTGCCCAGTACAAGATATCAGGAGCACACATACAATCCTCATCCGTATATCCTCGTAACCGCAGTCGCGCATCTATACACTCGCGTCAACATAACTTGTTCGGGAAGCGTTATAACTGGCAATAGCAAACTTTCAATCAATAAATACCTTCTACTTTATTCAAAACCGCCTTTCAATACGGAGATAACTCGTAAGTTGATACCACCACCTCACACCGAACAATTTGGAGTCTTGTGAGGGGTGGTCCCTCATAAGCGTGACAAGAGGCAACGGTCATTATGATATCGTCAGTTTATGTCGTCAAAGGCTTTTGCAACTCATTTAAGCGTGACAAGAGGCAACAGTCTTTATGACATCCTGACATGCTGGGCACACGGGCTGTAATGGACTCACTACTACACTGCTAAGAAAAGTGAATAAAGAAATATTATAACTTTAATAAAATAAAACAATATATTCATTTAAATTAATAATTTATTAGTAATTTAGCAATTTAGACAATTTTAATGTAACATTCGTCCGTCGATAATAGTTACATTATTGGAAAATTATATCTTAAAATCCAGTCAAACCAAATCAAATTAAATACAGGTTGTGTATTTAAAAATATATTTTGAGATAAATAGTAATTGTTTAAGAGACGACTACCAAAAAAACCACGTCGTTTTATGTTAAATCCCTAACATATTTGTATTGTTGGATGTATCAGTACCTACTATAGGTACTCTAGTCTGAGAGTCTGCCACTGGGAACGGTTGTATTTTACCGGAATCGAGAGTTAATATATCATTTAAATGTAAAAAACAAAAATTGAAAGGGTTTAATTAGTAAAAAAAAGTCTAAAATTAAAACTAAAATTTGACAAAATTACATTTAAAAAATTATATCGATAACTTCTAAATTGTTTTTTCAAATGAGTAGTTTTGGAGTTGCCCAAAAATTAGCTCGTCCGCGGAAAGCAGCGGTGCAATACTTGTGTTTAATTGTTTTGTGCAACTTGTGCAATAATTATTTTGTTTTTTTTAATTTTAATGCCAATTTTCTTTTTTTTTGGACATAACGCATTTTCATAAATAACAAATTTTAACGTTCATAAATTACTCAATTCTCAAGGTATTGGGATAATTTTTTCATCAATATTTCTGTAAATTTTAGTTTGATTTTTAGAACTAGATTGAGAATGTCGATGTAGGAGGCGAACCACCTCAAGGTGTTATAACTATTGATATCGTCTTTTCACTCTTAGATGAGTCGTGGGACGTTGGGACGTGACAGTCTACTAATGTGGTTACGCTACTGCCCAGATGAGACTATCTCAAACAGCGAAGACACTGGCAAGTCAGTGGACACTCTTGCTCCCTAATTAGCAATTTTTAGATTTAATGACTCAATACTAACCTAGAGACATCATTTGGTTATCTGTTTTTTTCGTGCGATTGTAATTCAATTCGATGCCAGAATTAAATGACATGATAGTTTCGGTGCTTGTATTTTCAATATAAGCAAATACTTTTCTCGACAAAAGTGAATGTAATCCCTTATCTCGCAAATGTATAAAATAAAAATAAAACACTAAATATTTATTTTTGAATATTTAAGTAATATTTAAACTAAATACTAGTAACACATATATTTTTCAGTACTTTTTTTTTATTAATAAATTAAAAATATCATAATTTTATCTGCAAGAAAAAGACATATCGCATACAGTTAGAAAAGAAAAAAATAAATTTATCAAAAAAGCTTATTCTTAGAGTTACAACCATGGCATCACAAGTATAATATAATTGAACATTTGATTTTTTAACTTAACTACTCTTTAATACATTTATATTCTATATTAATATGGGAGTACTCACTCATCGACGTAGAGCCGAAGCGGTCAAAAATAGAAATCTGAAAATTTGCATGAACGTTTATTTGGTTACCTAGGGATGTCCAAAGGATCTTGTAAATTGTAGAAAAATGTAATTTTGTATTCAATATTTACCGCAATTGTACATTTTTATTCCTACAAAATATTATAATAAATATAAAAATGAGTTTAAAAAAGAGTGAGATGCTTTAAATTTCTATTTTAAAATTAATTGTAGTTTGTTTTATTTTATTTTCGCTTTCTATTCCTAGGATTAAATCGTATAAGAATGATTCCACTCTTTTTAGTGGAAAAAATATGAAGAATAGATATTTCTTTTATTGGTAAATATTAGAAAAGTTAGGGAATTTTATAATTATAATAATCCCTAAAAAGGCATAATTTCAAATGTTTTAACTATAATTGTACAAACGGTTAGATGAAGGTCTAAAGTTTAACATGACTAGAGTTTTACTCGATGGGTATGGTTATTTTATTTGAAATATGTACGCGGAAAAATAACGAATAAAATTAGCAGAATGTACAGGTTGCGATTTTTGTCTGAATTAATTTATTATTAAATAAATTAATGAGTTGTCGCTGAAATTTTAGGAAAACAATCCAAAATTTATTGTTTAAAAATACAATAAACTCTAAAACATTTTCCAGTTATTTAGATGATTTTATATCATATATTACAATGACTATGTGGAGAAACCTTTTTGAGCTTATTTACCGTATTTCCTTTATGTTTTTTTCATTGCGTACAGCATATTTATGGTATAGAACCATATTTACATCATACCTTTAGTATTTGGCTACTTCTTAATATATAATTTATAAGAATGGTATTACCAAACCGATGGGTAGTGCTCGTTGTCTGATAACTTGCCCTTAAGGGTTAATAAACTAACAGTGCAAATAGAACTACCAGGGAGAAAACTCGTTGATTTATTGCTGCCAACCGTTGTCACGGTTGTTCCTTTCCAATGGGCAGTTCGAATAGGTATGGCTACTAATTAATTGTAAATAGGTTCGATAGAATGAAAAACTTGCCTGATTTGACATCAAAGTTTGAAACACACAGTCATATTACAAAGTACACAAATTGACTGAGCGTTTATCGGGTGCAGTTTCTGCCTACCGTTCGTCCGACACCCACCTCACCTCACCACCTGAGCGGGGAAGTTCGTTAGCACACTGGTAATTTTGTTTACGTTGTGTAAATGTACTATCATATCAGATTATAAAAAAAACATATAATAAGTCAGACATCGAGGAGAAATAAAGTTAAATTGACAGAGGACGCGGAGAGGCGAATAAGTCTTGCATGCAGAAGGGGCACTTGTGGGAGTTGTCGAGGCAGCGGCGAAGGCAGTCGGCGTGGAAGTAGTGGCGGCAGGGCGTGACGCGCGCCGAAGGCATCGCGCACAGGCACACGGAGCAGACGTCGCGCAGGCGCGCGAGCGCCGAGGGGCACGCCTGCGGGAAGGCGGCGAGGCGCGCGAGCTCGTCGCGCAGCCGCGCCAAGGCGGTCAGAGCGGAGCGACGCGCGCGCAGCCACACGGCCGCGTAGAGCGTGGCGAGCGCGAGGCCGCGTGCACGGCCGCGCGCGAGCGCGCATAGCGCCACCGCCGCGGCGAGCGCGACGGCCACGCAGCGCGCCGCCGCCGTCGCCCACAGCACCTCCAGCCCCTCCAGACGCCGCCATCGCAACGCTATCAGCGCCGCCGGCCACAGCTCCACGAACGCTCGCTCCGTCACCGTGTAGTATAACCAAGTTGTCACCTGGAAGAGACAAATTATGTTTTTGTGGGTAGTCGTCAGTTAATACGTTCAAAATGTGTATCCTTTTAAGCCTTAAACTTTTGTAACTCAATAACAAGTAGGTACTCCGATTTAAAAAACGATTTATTTAGTCAGTTTTCTTATTATAACATCGGAAAGATAATAAAAATAGATCAACATACGTCTGGAAATGTGATTTTACACTATTCCGTTTGTATGGCAACTGCCAGATCAATTTTTTTATATCTTTATTTTATTTCTAAAAATAATTTATTTTATTTACCTACTGAAAAAGATTTAATATCTTTTTATTTTATTTAGAAATTCACAGCGTTACATAAATTAAAAATACTAAAATTATAATCATCATGAAGCTAAATTAGTAATCCTTAATGAATAAGCTATCTGGATTTAATCGGTTAGTTACTATCGTGTTACTCACTTAGTTATCGCGTCATGAAATTCTGGAGATTTCAGTTGCATCGAAAATTTTGGCCTGGCTATCAAACCAATGTTTCATCAAAGCGAACGTACTTACAGCCGTTTTAACATCAATAGAAGTGGTCATAACATAACAGGAAGCGGAGATCTTCTCAGCAGAGGAGTAGAGTTGGAACAGGGGTGTACTAGAAATAACTCAACGCTAGTGGTAAGCTGATAGTATTGTCATTATGTACTACGACATTCTATAATGGTGACGGTGAAACCATCTTGTGAAAAATAGCTATTCATTCGATATATGGGCTTTTTAGAGAGACAATGTGGCAACTTTTTAAGGAAATTTATATCCTATATGCAGCTTGTCAGTTTGTTTTGAAAATTGCTTAAAAGAGTTAAGCTGATTAATAAAGACAGTGACCGTCATAATATAAATAAATAGCAAAGGTAGAAATAAGGTTTCAGTTCTCAAGTTCCAATTAGAAAAGGTGGCAACTTCTTTTATAGGAGAATGTCTACATTTCTACAACTCGTGAAGTTTTAGAGTTTCTAGACAAAAATTTAAGAAGCGTTTTAAAGTCGTAGTTTAAAAAAAGGACACTATAAAATTACCGACTACTTGAATGCTAAAGATGCGGGTATTAATAGGCATCTTACTTATTTGTCAGATTCGCTCGTTACATTTTCCACGAAAAATAAAGGTTTTTTTCTGTTACTTTATTTATTTTCTGTTTCATTTGTCATCTTGGACTGCACAACAATTTGTTTACTGTGATGTATTCAAGGCAATTGAAAAAAATGTACTATTGATGTTCAGCTTATATACGCAATGAATTTACGTTGAAATTTTTTTTTAAACCCTAAGTTTTGAATTTATTATGTTTTTTTATTAGAGGTCAAAAGTTTTCATTTTTTACTACTTCTAATAGTTTAATTGTTATTTTTTTATTGTTTCATTATACGTTGAGTAAATGTAAAATTATTGAAAATAAATTGTTTCCTTCTTCATGAAACCTAGTATCAATGTATCCTATGGATTTTATCAACCTACCCCGGCATGGGACTGATTAATACTATTTCTCGAGTCCGATTATTTAGCTTAGTTTCTTTCTTTAAAAGAAAGTTAATTGTAGGGGTTGTCTCCTTCAACCGGAGCTAGGGCGGCCATGACTGCTAGTCCACCCCCTTTATGTCAATATAGGATACGACCCCAAAAGAAGAAGACGAGCGTAATGCGGCAACCAACCTGGTAGTTTAAGGTCGGTCTAAAGTGGGTAAGGCCCGATCCAGCGCCCAGTGCGAGCAGGGTGAAGAGGACCGTGATGACGAAGGTCACTGCCTTGGTCCACTCGAGCACCAGCTTAGTCGAGGTCATGGCGAGGTGGCCCACTTCCGAGTGCTGGGCAATGTTGACGCGCCAGCCGCGAAGCGCGTGTCCGTCGGCCTGCTCGCGCACATAGTTGACGCAGTATGCGATGGCGTTATAGAACATGAGCGAGTACAGCGCCGTCAGCCGACTCGAGTTGTCCAATTCGTCGGAATGCGTCGATTCTGCCGCCGATCCTGTCGCGCACTCGCACGTAACGAAAAACAGTAGCTGCCGAGAGAAAACTACATTTTACTTATTTAGGTATAAGTATGTAACGGTTGACAATCGTACTTAGAATTTATACCACAGAACCGACGCTGAAAGCATGACAAATATCTCCAGGAACCGCCCTGGCCTGACAAACAATTCCAAGGACTGACCCACGCACCGAATAAGGACTGTACCGAAAATTCTACTCAGAATGACCAAATATGGCCACACGCTTTACGACACAACGTGCGTCATTCAACCCCTCCACCTATGCAACATGGCGCCCTATATATAAGCCGATTGCGACGCCCCGGCAGACACTGAAATCTGCCGCAGAGCGCGCAGCCCTGCGATGTCACCTACAAGAAATCCGGGCTAATGGGCCCGGTTCCCGTGAAGGTCCAGAGATAGCAATAATGCCTAGCGGAAGACGTCACAGCCATTTGTACGGCCCGTCGACTGTTATACGATTTATCCGGCAGACAACTAGAGCTGTCAACTACAATGGGCAAACCCGTCCACTGAAGTTTTAACTAAATTAGAACCGATTTCTTCCGAGATGCCGATTGATCGTTTTAAGAGCAGTTGCCGTAAGCTTAAAAATTACCCCCGCTCTATAGTAGACAAATAGAGTTGTCAACTACAACGGGCGAACCCGTCACCTCAGGAAGTTTTACGATTGTTCGTCCTATCTCCCGTGAAGTGAGCGCACCAGACTTGGACAAAACAGTCCCCCGTCAAGCACCGCCACATGCCCGTAAGAGGCCAACGCCTTATCCGCGAGATAGCCAAGTATGTTACCCAGCGGGCATACACTCACGCCCTTACTTCCCTTACTCTCTATATGAGACAGTACTGTTTCCAGACTCCCTCGGATGTCGGTCGGAATGCACAATAGATTGGCTGACGCCGCACAGTGCGCAACCGCCCAGGAGCGCCTGAAGGTTGACTAATAGGAGAAACTGTCCCGCAGGCCAGAGTCCTACCCGGGCTCGCACTTCTGCGTGGAGGCCACCGGATGGGTATTGACCCGTGAGTTTGGCGACCCTACACATGGGTCTTAGTGGGCCTAACTGCAACAGGGCCCATCAGCTATCCGGCAGACAGTCAAGGTATAGAATCAGTGGACACACATTCAAAAGACTCGACCGCAGGGCTTTTCACACACGCGCCTCTATACCGCTAGCCATTATTATAATATGTTACAATCAATAAATACGTTATTATAGTGAGCTAAGAAACAATGTTAGTATTATGTACTATACATATATATAGACCTGGCATCGGCCGACGGCAGCTATGCATTTATACTACATAATACACATATGTCAATTAAAATATCAAGATTATACAAAAAACAAAGTTCAATAAATTATGAAGCATCGTAGCATTGATTTTATAGTGTAAAATCAATGATCGTAGTAAGGAATACAACGCAAGATAATTGATCAATTCGATGGGAAATTAAACAGGAATTTAAACCAAATTCCTTTTTTTTCTCACTGTAAAATTATGTTTTATAATATGCGTCCTTTTGCAAATCACCGAGCCTTCTAAACAGCGTTTCTCAAACTGGGGTACGCGAACCGCTAGGGGTTAACCAGTTGATCGTAAGGGGTTCGCGATAAGATTTACGCGATCGCTATAAGATTGGCGACTGACTGGCTGGCGACGTACACGATGGCGCGACAGGAATTATTATTGGAAATGTCCACAGTTCCAACCCTTCAAGCTCATTTTAAAAAGATGTCATTAATAATGGTTTTTCGGCAGCAGAACAGGAAGAATATCCGAAGCTATCACGCAAAACGGTGAATTACCTTTTGCCCTACGTGACAATTACTTTTGTGAGAATGCGTTTTCACAACTGGATATGATAAAATCGAAATTCAGAAATCTCTTTGATCCTGAATCAGAAATAATATTGAAATTGACCGAAATTGCTCAATTTGCGACCAGAAGCAAACCCATCAATCACATCAATTAACATCGTATTATTGCTTTTTTTGACTGTATGTTATGTTACTTAAATGAAAACCCTTACTATCTACTATAGGTAGATTTTTTAAAAGAGGTTTGCACTCGTCTGTGAAATTTAATAGGGGTACGAGGGGATATAAGATTGAGAAACCCTGCCCTAAAATATGTGAATATGTAAAATAAAACCCTAATGTTACTTATTAAAATCAAATTAAAAATAATATCAAGCTTACCTGACATAAAATTGTGAACAGGTTATTCATACTGGCGATCTGATTTTCTATAAGAAGGATCGGTTCGTACAGCCACTTGAGTACAGCTAGGACTGGCTTCGTGGCGCTCAGTAACGGACGACGAAGTTTCGTGAGAAGAGCTGCAACAATTTAATGATTTAGTACGAGCCAAAAACACATGAGTCGTAAAGATGGTTCAGGAAAAAAAATATTTATTTAGAGTTATGTTAAAGTTACTTTCAAGCCATTTATCGCATATAAGATACGCTTCGAGAAGACCATTTTTCAAGCCGATTGGGGAATACGGTAGTTGGGTTTTAAATGAAATTTTTAAATGTCTGTTTTTAGGAATTATCATTGGATACACAGGAATCGCTAGCCGCAGAAAGTCAACGTTTTGCCACTTTTGTCTAAATGTGTTTTGTAACGTTTTTATAAAATCGTGAAGCATTTCAGCAATCATGAAAACGCTGACACAGCAGGCGGCGGCCATATCACAAAACGTTAAAATGGATATTACTGAATAATAAAAATGTAATATATGAATTTAAAAAAATATTTTCTACAGAGCTCTAACTGAAAGATTTTGGTTCGCAATGGTTTCGTGTAGCTTGGGCCTGATGGGCCTGTCTGTGTTTATTTAGGTCGTCTCGACTCACGGTTCTGCTCGAATTCAGTAGCATCCTCGAAGACGGGCTAACCTGGAATGGCCGCTATAAACTATGCCTGCGGCTGTAGCATACAGTCGTAAATAGTTGGGATCGGGAGTTTCGATTCGGGGGGAGCACGCGGTTTGCGCACCATGCGGCGTTAGACAATCGACGGTGCAATCCGGCGAATAACCGAGGGAGTCTAGAAACGTACGTTTCATAAGCAGCGGAGAAGCTGCGAAATCGACCTTAAATATGTGAACAGACTGGAGGACGAAGAAATCCTTCCGAATCTGGTAATAAGGGCGCGAGAAAGCCTGCTGGATAGCACTTCCCAGCGCCTCGCGGTAAGACGATGCACCCTCAGACGTAGTTTGAGTGAGAATTGTGTTTGTCCATAAGTCTTTTCGTTTCATTTCATGGCTGATAAGATGACAAGAGTTATTATAACTCCCTGGGGCTGCAGGTTCGCCAGTATCAATTGACACTTTCATACTTTAAGACTTACTGAAAATTTTTATTTCAGGTTTACTGCCAAAAGCAAAATTTTTGTATATAGGTACTAAAAAAAAATAACGGTTACAAAATTTAAAACTGGCTTCTGCTTAGGTATTAATATGATTCAACTTGGAGGTAGGGCATATAAAACAACGATATTATATCTACCAATAAGACTTTTTAATAATTGGGTTACCTAAAAATATTTTTCAGTACACAGTTTTTTATCTCCTGTAAAATATAAAAATAGAAATCGGTACACTTTTCAAATCGCGATTCAATGCATTTTCAATCAAATACAACGAAAACGAAAAACTATTATTTTATGTTAAATATAAAAATTATAAGTTAACTGCGCAGTTCCGAGCTTTTATACTTTTTATTTGAAAAAAAGCACCTGGATCTGAGAAACTATTAGTCCTAGAGAATAATGCTTAACAGCAAACGACTCGGTATGCTCTGAAACGGGAAATTCTTTCTTGACCCCATTAAGTTTTGTTTTAATGAAGTTAAGGGCACACTTTTTGTGCTACTTTGTTTTTCGAAGTGTTTCCTCTGTTCCATTTCCGACATTTAAGTTTTGGAAATACAAACCAGGGGGCACTGCACCTAGATTCTGTAAGTCCATTACATCTTGTATAAGCCTCCTTTACCCAGCAACAATAAGAGATTTAGAAGTGTGTATGGCTGGCAAATCAAGTTTACACAACTAGATTTTTGATATAATCTACTTATGGTCCAATCTATGGCGCCAGGCGGTGATTCAGGGTTAATATCAGCCAGCTGCAGATGCCTTAAAGCCATTTTAAAAACTAAAGCAAAGAAGGTATTTTTTCTGTGTTTGAAATGAATAAACTTTTATAGTAGAATGCAAACAAATCTAAAAGAACGCGAAAAATCACCAAATGTAAATAAAAACACCTGAAAATTCAAAAAATATTTGTTTTTTGAAAATTTTGCAGAACCCTGAAGGTGTAAGGATAAATGTCTAACGTCCAAATATTGTTATTTTCATAAGAGCTTTCAAACAAAAAAAATAAAATCGTAATCGGGCCATTAGGAGATGAGCTACAAAAGAAATAGTGCGGCTAGTGGCGGTAATTTTTGACGGCCGCTATTTTGTTTCTTGCACAGATTTTCAAGTGCCTCCTTATATAGAAAGTTACCTTTTGGTATCTGCTATTACCACAGAAAGTGGCATAGTTCCAATCAAAAAGTCAAGTATTTTGTCTATTTTAGTCATATACCCAAAGTACTATAACTATAGGCTCTATGGTATACTTTTTTAATGTGCTTGCTCAATACGTATTTATAAAAATGGCGTATATCCTTTCGTCAATGAATTTACTATAATTATATTGAAAATAAATCTTTTTTTGTACAAAAGAATAAAAAATAATTTTAAATAGCTAAATACTTAAAATTAGGGGAAGAAAATTAAAAGGTTAGCGAATACAATTTAATTAGAATAAAATATTTATTTATAACAAAACAGTGAATTAAAAAAGACAAGATATAAATAAAATTATCTTGCATTTTACTTATAACTCAGATGAAGAATGATAAAAATAAAATAAATTACTTCTCAGTATAATATAAAATAAAAAAACATGTTTGTAAATCCATATGCATTATTTCGCGTTCGCATCGCACGCCGCCGCAAAATCGAAGTCCTCAATAATTTAATATAAAACATGCACTAAAATTAAATGAATATTCGAGAAAAAAGAAACGAATATTCGAGATGTAATAGAAAAATAGAGATAATTCGCCAAAGCCACGTTGCACATAAAAGCAAGATAAAATCGCCGCAGCTTTCGCTTATCATATTATCATAAATCATGGTTTTCTCAATTGGATAAAAAATATATAATAACAAAACAAAATATACACAAGAAACAGAAAAAAGAATTTAAAAAAAAAACATTAAAATAAATCAAAGATAAATATACGTGTAGAAGATACTAATAAGTACAAACCAAAGAAGAAACTTCAAAACCTTTCCTGGGACCAGAACTGGACATGTGCATATCAGACTGTCTTCTAAAATTGGCTACCAAAAAATGGCTATATAGAGAATAGGAAATCTATTGTCGCGAAGATAAAAAGGCGATATTTCAGCATGGTTTTAAAATTATGGATAATATCGGAAATCGATTTTCGATATCGAATGAACATCAATTTTTAATGATGGAATTTCCCACAAGCTACTGTTTATCCGAGCGATTCCTACCCAATTTTCGTGAGCCGCGACGTTCTCGCGGCTTAAGCATTGAGAAAACTAATAAGTGACATCATCTTTGGGTTGTTGGCATTTTGATTTCTTTTATGTCTGAATCCGAATATAATTCGCCCGTTCGACCTTTCTTTCGCAGAAGGCACTAAGTGCGCGCTAAAAACACAAATATTTACAGAAGCGTCGCGGCGTCGGCGTCGTTGTTGAAATAAAATGCGTGGCTTGGTATAGCAGTAGAGACAGAAGGAATGGATTTTTGCTATCGAATAATAATAATAATGTGATTAGCAGATTAAAAAATAAATTAAACCAAATCATGTAATAACTATTTCGAAGGAGTAGACATTAAAGTTAATCTGAAAAACAAAGACATCTAACGATTTGCACGATCTCATTCCAAAAACTAAAAATAGGGCGAGTCTCCAAACAAACAGCTTTATATTAAAGAAATGCCGTCGATGCAGGGAGAAAATGTTAACAATAAGATTCGTACAATCAAACATACAATCAAACATTTTAACATAACGTCACATCGTACAATCAAAACAAACGGTATCATGAATGAATACTAAATGTTA
Organism: Micropterix aruncella; assembly: GCA_944548615.1. Lineage (NCBI taxonomy): Eukaryota > Metazoa > Arthropoda > Insecta > Lepidoptera > Micropterigidae > Micropterix > Micropterix aruncella. The sequence goes on along the minus strand of OX155980.1, from coordinate 58,884,081 downwards.
ATAAAGTTATTTTCATATGTACGAGTATATAGTTTTAATAAATAATTTTCTATATCGTTATACTTAATTACGTACAGAAATATCGATAAAAACGAGCCAAAATGACTACATTGATTGTAATATTCCGTTTTTCAAAATAACATATCCCAGTGTCAAATTTCATTAACAATAACCAAATTCTGTACTTTACTAGCCGCGTTGAAACACTGGTCTTCGTTAGATCACAGAAGTTATGTTCGGTCGCGGCCAGTACTTGGATTGGTTACAGCCTGAGTATTGCGACTAGATGTTGTAAAAGCCGGTCGCCTGTAATATAATTGTCGTTAGACAATAAAATCGGTCGTTACTGTAACGGATATAAAAAATGTTTTTGAGTAGAAAATAAAAACGCCTCAAAAGAATCAACGAAGCGATTTTTTGTAAAATATTAATGTAAAATACTACTAAACATCAAAAGATTGTAAATCTGTTTAAAGTCTTCTTTCACTCTTTGACTCTGAAATTAATTGAAGATTTTTCATTTTATATCTCTATAAATATTTTTTTTTACGGGTCCAGGCCATTTTAGGACATGTCCGGGATATTTTGGGGCCTGGATCGTTTGCCTCTTGTAGATCCTGGTGTGTGATAGAGGTTGACAGTTGTGGGCAGGATCGGAGGTGGTCTTTATCCTGCAGCGTTCCACATATGCAAATAGGGTTCTCTGTGTAGCCCCAGCGAACGAGATTAGCCCGTCATCTTGTCACAACCACCCTCAGTCTGTTGAGAGTGCGCCAGGTGGTGTAGGGGAGATGGGACCCCGGTGCTATCTGCTCTTTAACATCCATGCCAAGTGAAGCCCTCCATTGAGTTATGCGATTCGATGATTGACTCCCATGGAGCGGATGTGTTCGGCTCTTGAACGACTTTCGCCAGATGCGTTCTGAATCAGCAAGGACATCACGACGTATTGCAGGGGAAGCGATTCCGATAAAGCTTTTCGACGGGAGTAGGTTTGAGGCAGCCGGAGACGATTCTTGCAGCATCGTTCACAGCAGTATCGAACATTTTTGCGTGTGTTGATACACTCTACACGGAGCGACATATTCCGTTGCGAAGATCCATAGACCCAGAGCTGAGGTTCTGAGTGTAGCTGGGTTGGCTCCCCATATACTACCAGTTAGTTTCCTGATGATGCTATTTCTTGAAACCACCTTATGTTTCGTACTGTGGCAATGAGCTCTGTAAGTTAAAGAGCGGTCGAGGGTCACTCCCAGGTATTTGGATGTTTTACTTGCTGTTAAGTTTTCTGCTCGCTTGATGGTTTTTTTAGGTGGAAAGCACAAACCTGGGTTTTGACTTGGGTTAGGTCTGAGGAGATTGTCAGCGTAGTAGCGACTTATTGCTAACAGACCAGTCTCGAGTGTTATCTCAACTTCTTCAAAGGCGTGACATTGAGCAGCCAAGGCAGTAGCGTCTGCGTAGATGAAATGGCGCAGATCTGTGAAAGTGGGCGGGTCGTTCGCGTAGATGTTAAAGAGTAAAGGAGCTAGTACTCTGCCTTGGGATAGCGATTATTGTGATCTTCACAAGTAAAGCCTTTTTGATAATTTTACCGCATATTGTTAATAAATTTCTCGCGACCTAGAACATATTGATATTATATTTCATTGTTTATTTACATCACATGGCACTTGCAATATAGGTCAATTTAACTATGTATATAAACTGACGATACTTAAATAAGCTGGCGCGTTATCCTCACCGGTTCAAATCAGTCAAACCTGGAAAGAGGTCGTTCTAGTGCTACCATCACTTTGTTCTCAGCCAATGGATTTCTTGTCAAGATGGACAAATGCATATTATACAGTATCATCTTCGAAACGTTATCAGGCCCGATTTGAATGTAATGTATGATAGTCAAGCGATTTCATCGGTGTCTAGCATTACCTTCCTCAAGATCACAATTGCTACCGGGCTACGCTGGGATCTCTACATTGACAAAAAGTCTGATAAGTCTGGTCCCTCTAGGAATGTTGTTGTGCATACGTCTAAGCTCCTCTTAATGTACAGCGTAGAGATGTGGCTCCTGGCTAGTGCAGTAGATCGTCAAAGAACTTTCATTCTTCAAAAACTATCTGTCCACTGTATGGCCACTTTTCCTCGTGAGACGTCCGCAAGAGAACTGTTCGGCTCATTGGAATTTTGCACTTCTTTAATGGATGTGCCACTTCCATAATGGATCCATCTGTATAATGGATGTGGCAGGGTTCTTATTTAAGAACCCAAAAAAATCCCTAACGGACAAAAGTATGCATGGCTACCCAACAAGACGTGGGTCCCTTCATGCCGTGAGTCGTATATTGACAAAACCAGAGCAGCCAGCATATGTCATTGGGGCATCTATTTACAACAGACTGAGTGCGGATATTAAAAAGACTTAATCCTTTAAAAATCTTTAAGGGTCGTTGGTTTTTTTGTTAAGTATGTGCTACTAGAGATTCATGAATTCTTCGGGGAAAGTTTCGATTGATGTGTCGCGAGGGTTTCCGTCGTTCAGAATGAAACTCGCGATCGATGTTCGAATTGCAGTTGCCGTTTATTTTGCTCAAAAGGCCGAGTACAGATTGATAAAATTCTCTTACATACTATCGCCTATATATATTATTCGTCGCAAGGAGTCACGGACAGAGTCGAACCTCACACGTCCCTAGACTCCACATCTGCCCGCAGTTTGTCACCCGACCGGTCTCCACGACCTGCGCCAATCATATCTTTCCCTCCTCTAAAATTCCCTTCACTTGCAAAAGAGGATTGGGAATTTCACAATAGTAATTATACTTCAATCCTTGACCACTCTGTGAACCGTAATGCCCCTGCCAGTTTTCAACTGTCGTCCTTCCAGGTGGCGGTCCATGAATACTTCTCGGGTGTTTACCCAAAATCTACCCATGTTGACCCGGTTCACAGAGAAAACGCATTCAAAGCAAAGCTCCGTAGGCAGAAGCGGCTACTTCGTCGCCAGCTACGTGAAGCCAAGAAAGCCGGAGATAAGGCCCTCTGCCACAACTTCTCGCGCGCGTACCGCTCTATACTCAAACTGATACAGAGCGTAGCAACGCAAAACAACAAGCGCAAAGAAGCATTTCTCAAGTCCAAAGAGGAATCCCGGTTTGACTAAAACCGTTTTAACTACAGTAAAAAGGTTTTGTCTGCCGCTAAGGGCACAATCCAAATCCCGGAAGAAATGGCCACGGAATACTTTTCGACCACTTATGAGGATCCAATGCGGCTCCATACGTACAGCCCTCCTACGGACATTAAACCTCCGCACCTGCCTACAGTAGCTTTCGCCTCGCAACCCCCATCTCTAGATGAGATTTTAAATCAAATAAAAAGGAAGCCGTCGGGCTCTACTCCAGGTCCCGATGGTATTCCCTAATTAGTGTATAAAAAGTGCCCCTGCCTTCTGCAATATTTAGTGTAGTGCCACAGAATTTCGGCCGAGCGACAGTCATCTTAATTCAGAAGGTCCCAGTTTGCACCGGACCAAAGGACGCTCGGCCCATTGCTCTGACAGATACTGTGGCCAAAATCTTTTTTAGCATAGTCCACATGAGGATGAGCGAATTCATGCACCGGAACGAGTACCTTGGAGTGTCAGTACAAAAAGGCTTCATGCGTGGCGTCTCAGGCTGCCTCGAGCACAATTCTCTCTTGGCTGCTGCCATTAAGGATGCGATACAGCACGAACGCCAAATCAATGTATGCTGGCTCGACCTAGAGAATGCCTTTGGGTCAGTTCGGCACAGTCTCCTCCACTTTGCGTTCCGCTGGTACAACTTCCCACCTGTGGTGTGTGACATTGTAGCCTCCTACTACAACTGTCTGACGTTCCATGTCAAAACGCAAGAATGGACTACCCGCTCTATATCATATTCCATTGGACTGTTTCAGGGCTGTTGCCTTTCTCCGACGATATTCAATATCGTTTTCAATATACTGCTGGAAAGCCTGACCCAGTTCGACAAGAAGTGGGGTTACCGTTTTTAAAACAGACGGCCAATACACATCGTCGTGCCTCGCTTTTGCCGACGACCTAACTTTTATCACCAGGAGCCCCAAGCAGCTTTCCCTGCTATTACAGAAAGTGGAGCTGTTCTGCGACTGGTCAGGCTGTATAAAAGTGAAGCCTTCCAAATGTTTTTGCCTTGGACTCGCCTGCATAGGCACAAAATTTACGTCCTATGACCCAAAATTGGTCTATAAGGGCTCTATTATCTTCCTTATAGACCCAAATAACCACTTCAAATTTCTTGGCAGGAAAATCACCTGCCAGGGAAAAGACCTCTCTGGCGATCATGTTATAGAACATTTCAGTAGTTGCCTGGAAAAGATAGATGCACTGCTAATTTCTGGCCCTCGTAAGGCTTGGATCTATGACAACTATCTAACTTCACATTTGTCATGGCCCTTTCTTATTTACGATTTCACCAAAACCCAACTGTCTCGTCTGGATGCACTGGTGACAGCTAGTTTAAAATCCTGGTTGTCCTTAGCCAAACCAGCTGACCCCTCGACTCTCTTCAGGTCCAAACACAATTTTGGGCTAGCTCTAAAACTGCCCTCTCTGCTCTACGCCAACTCAAGAATAACCAAAAATTCGATTCTAAGCAATTCCAAGGATCCGGCAATATCGAAGCACGTAGTAAGTGGCCGTAGTGAGTCAAATGATCTACAAGCCCGCGTTGACTTCCACAAAAAGTTCCTTACTGGAATCAGCCATAATGGCACTGGTCTGGGGTATGGCAGTACAAGCATGAGCGATGTGGACTTGAAGAAGTCTCTCTTGCGGGGAGATTACGACAGCAATAGTATGACTCACGCTATTGGCCTTCAATGCCAGAATGATTGGACAACAATTGGAGACTTTTGCATTCCTCCTCCAATGCACTGGAAAGTAATGTTGTATGACTGGACGCCAGAGATGCTGAAATTTTATTTAAATGCCTTTCAGCATACACTTCCAGACCCCAGTAACCTCGCTCGTTGGAGCTATACCGAGGATAGTTCACGTCCCCTTTGTAGCAACACCCCTTGCACAGCTAGACATATTCTAGCTGGCTGCAAGGTGGCCTTGGATCAAGGACGGTACACTTACCGCCACGACAAAGTCCTTGCTGTTATTCGCGAGGTACTTAACCTCTCAGTGGCTCGTGCCAACATGGGTTTGACAGTATCCTCCAAACCCCCAATACAGTTTGTGCGGGTTGGCTCTAAAGGCAAAAAACATCTCACTGCAAAACCTTTCTCAATAATCGAGAAAGCTTCAGATTGGATTATGGAGGTCGATTCGGTCTCTAAGCAGTATAAATTCCCTGAAAGTCTCGGATGCACAGCCCTGCGTCCAGATATAACTCTTTACTCTCTATCTCGGAAGATGGTCCTTATCGTAGAGTTAACTGTTCCATGGGAATCAAATATCCCAAAAGACCATGAGTACAAATTAAATAAATACCATGACCTCGCAAATGCCGTCACCCGGAACGGCTTCACTGTTCACCTTCACGCGGTGGAAGTAGGCGCTCGTGGCCTGCCGGCTAAATCTTTGTTTCACCTTTTTAAAGATCTTGGTCTATCCAGGAAAATAATCAACTCCTTTCTAGAAAAATTATCTAAAACCGCGATTTCTGCATCTCAAATTCTATGGCTTCGAAGTGGAGTGAATGGGTGGTAAGGTGAACGCTCACATATGGCAAGACAGCTGTCCTAAACCTACCACCGCCGGTCGTAAGTCCGGAATCCACCCTTCACCTCCCAGAAGTGTAATAATTATATATGATGGGCCCGATTTTCGGTCGGTCAATTCCATGGCAGCTCCGTTTGTATTTTATTTATCGCGGCGCCCTCAGTTGTTACCTTCCCCTTCGCCACCAGTCTTCGGACTGCCGTAGTATAAGATCAAAAGCTCTCTGCTGAGAAGTCGCTGCGATGTGGTTTTCGTTGTTTGTTTTCTTATTTTATTTATTTTATTTATTTATTTATTTATTTATTTGCAGCTGTTATAGAAAACATATACAAAAAAAAAACAAGAACACACAGATTAAAAATTAAAACTGTAAATAGACAAAGACTATGAAATAAAGCTACAAACGCTGCAAATTAGGGGTATCCTCAGGATATCTCTTATCCTGGTTTTCAGGACACACCTATTAATTATTGATACATAGGTATATGATTTTTTAAATAAAATAACCAAATCAAATAAATCTTAAAACAAAAAATCCAAATAATCATAATCATAATCAAATAAATACACAAATCGAAATATTCAAAATCAAGATATTTAACATCAAATGATATTAAAAGAAAATAACGTAATTACATAAATTTAATAATCTACATATAATAAATCAAAAATAATCAAAATCAAAATATTTAACATTAAATAATCAGGTTACAAATTAATAAATAAACGAAGACAATAGTAATAATCCAATTAGCAATAGTTATTTAAAAATAAAATCAAATTATGACATCTAAATATCTTCCTTTAATAATAAACTTTTAAAGTGGTCCTTAAATACTGCAATTGATTTCGATCGCAAAGCCATTCCCAACCGATTCCATACAACCGCAGAATAATACGAAAAGCTGCACTGGAAATGTGTAGTTTTGTGCTTGGGTATTATAGCAAGTTGTTCACGTGCCCATGTTGAATGGACATGCCGGTTACGGGACCACGTCATAAGAGTAAAGATATCGCGGCTGTTTATTGCGTACTACCTTGAGTACAAGGGTCGCAAGATGGAGCTGCCTTCTTTTACTCATATTCAACATGGAAGCTTTAGCAAAGAATGGTGACACATGATGACGTGGAGGAATCCTGAAGCAAAATCTTGCGCAGGCATTTTGCAGTCTCTGAAGTCTCCGCTCAGTCTTCCCATATAGACAGGGGCCGTACACACAGTCGCCATAGTCCATTATAGACAATATAAGGGTATTTACAAGTAGTATTCTGATTCTGACGCTGAGGTACTCCCGAATTCTGTATAAGGCCTTTAGACGTGAGAAACCCCACCCAACGCTTTTGCTGACATGTTCCTCAAACCGTAATTTTCCATCAAATCGAATACCCAGATTTTTAGCCGTAGTGACCAGTGGTATTGGCAAACTGTCCACCATTATAGGAAGAGAGCCATAGTTAGCAATTTTAGTCCTGCCCTGTTTCGACCCAATAATCATAAAACATGACTTCGAAGGGTTGATTTGTAAGCCATGTTTATTGGACCAAGCGGACAACCTTTCAAGCATTGGCATTGATTGGAGATCGGCATTGATTAGGCTGACTGCTGAAAATGGACAATTCGTGTCTATGGAATGCATTAATTGAGTGTCGTCGGCATATAGATGATAGCGACAGTTTTCAAAATTTGCAGCTATGTCAGAAGTATATAGTGCAAATAAGACCGGGCCCAGTATCGATCCCTGTGGTACGCCTGTTTTAACTTCACGAAGAGAGGAAATCGATTGACGGCCAGATACATCTTTCAAAATTACTTTTTGAAAACGCTCTGACAGATAACTACGTATCAATTCGCATGCTGACCCAGAAAAGCCTAGATGTAAAAGTTTTGCCACCAGAAGAGAGTGATCCAGAGAATCAAAAGCCTTGCTGTAATCTAAAAGTATGAGGGCAGTTGCTTTGCCTTTATCCATGTTGGATAGACATAAATTTGTGAAGTGCGCCAGCGCAGTAGAGGTGCTATGATTGCCGCGAAAGCCAGACTGGTAATCAGGAAGCAGATTATTTTTCGCGATAAAAGGAATCATTTGTGAATAAATAGCCTTCTCCAGGATTTTTGAAAAGCAAGGAAGAATACTGATAGGGCGGAGATCTTTAAAACTAGAAACAGGTGTTTTCTTTGGAATCGGGCGAATCAGTGAAATTTTCCATTGACGTGACACTTGACAGGTTTCGATGCACTTGTTTATTATAGCGGTAATGTACTCAATTATATATGGCAAACAGATTTTTAACATTTTGATAGAAATGCCATCATTCCCAATCGCATTTGAGCTAATTTCATTTATATATTTCGTGACTTCCCTGTAATACACCTTACTAAACTGCAAGGTATTGATGTTGCGTAAATTAGGATACATATTGTAATACTGAATAGAATCTACGTCCGCTTTTAAAATTTTTGAGTTGTCAGAGAAATATACATTTAACGACTCTGCATCGAAGTTTGGTGGCAAGGCGCTATCAAAAGAGTTTGCATTTGTCAGGTGATTGATTTCTTTCCATAAAATTTTGCTATTTTTTAAATTAATATTAACATGATTAGAAAAATATTCACTCTTCGCCCGCTTACACAAACTATTAATATAATTTCTTAAATGATTATAAGGTTTCCTGTAGTGTTCTTTAATATGAGCTTTCTTAGCAAGTTTATCGCGACGGAACATGAGCTCCTTGATTTCGTCACTTATCCACGGTGTATTTCTTTCACGTATCGTATGATTTCGTATCGGGGCAAACAAATCAAAAGCAGACATAATTAGGTTGCTAAGAGTGTTGAGATTGTCTTCAGGGGAATGTGTTTTTAAACAAGATGACCAATCGATTTTAGACAGATGGTTTATGAAAATGTCTTGTTTAATCCGATCAATCGGCCTATACTCGATTGTGCGTATGGCCTTAGTTGGTTTATGGAAATTAAGAGAAGCCAAAACTAGTGAGTGATCGGTTAGATGTAGCATGGGTAGGACCGAAGCTAGAATGCAATCGGCTTTCCCGTTAGTTATAACCACATCAAGCGATGACTTATGAGCGTCGGTTACAAGTGTAGGATGCGATATTATTTGATGTAAGCCGAAAGCATCGATACATCCATATAGTATAGTAGCTTCCCGAGAGAGAGGGGCCAGCTTTTCGTGACGTTTTGCGTGCGAAACACGGCGGATAGATTCGCGACGGTTTGTACTGTTCTCTTCCATTTATTTCGATGTTTGCTTTAGCTTCTCGTTGACGGCTTGTTTGTGATGATAAAATAAACGCCTTGTTGGAGGCATTTAAGACGTGTTTGATTATTGGGTGTTCGGGGTAGATATTCCTAGTGATGGCATTGCACATCGCCATCTCCTTATTTCCGGTGTCGCCATTGCACCTCGGCGATACCATTTCCTGACGCCTTCGGGTGGAGTCTTCTTCCGGTCCTTTCCTTTTATAGTATTTTGAGTAGGTGGGTTTTGTGCATGTTTGTTGCTCCGCGACAGATTGTTAAGTTCAACAAAAAATATGATATAACCTTATTGATTTTAACGTATACTGAAAGATTTGATTAAATATGTATATTGATAATTATACGTATAATTATATAATTGCGACAAAGGGCCACCTTAATACACTCTAAATACACTCTTACACTTTGCTCTTACACCTACACCTTATTCTTACTCCTACACCTAAAGACACCTTAATGTCTAAAGACAATCACCTTACAGGCGGCAAGCTTTTAATTACATCACGTGACAGTACTCAAGCGGTAACCTATCTAAGTACTGGCCCCGCTCGACGATGCTAAATTTCGGTGATCTTACGGGGACCAGAGTTTCAATGCGGCTACTGACGTTACAATTGGTGTTTCTAGCTAAACAATATGTGTAATATCAATACTACTGGAATAAATAAACTGATCTAAAATTTAAAAAAAAACTTACATTAGGTCTTACCTATTTATTTGAGGGCCTCAATGAAATTTTCCGAGAGTAAACCCAAAGAGTTCAATTTTCAAATGTTGACATTACTATTAGAAAAATGATTATGTAAGTGACCAGTACTTGAAACTGTCAGTGTAAGCAATGTAGCAGAATGATTTGTAGAAATGCTAACAACTTTATCAAGGGAAAGGCCCATTTCGATCAATTATTTGACCAAAGTGTAATTCAAACACGGGAAATATTACTATATTTTATAGTATACCAATGGAGGATTTCTGTCAGTGATCAAGTTGTAAAGTAAAACCGGTGAAGTGTCAGTGTTGTAACATTTCGACACAAATTGACTAGAAAAAGAGGTTTAGGCCGTTGATATTGATCATTTTAAGAAACTTAGGATTGTATGAATATAGAAAAGAGTTTATAACATAATATAATTATTACAATAAATTTCAATATTTTTTTTCTTCATCTTCTACTCTATAGCAAAATATAACATATTAAGATTTGTGTAATTGGTTAAACAAAAGAGATTTTCCTCGGGAGTCCTTCCGAAGTCTTACCTCTGTATTAACGGTAAGATGTTTCAAGTTAATAGGGCTTCTGGCTACTGGGTACATCGATCGGTCTCTATTCCCAAGTGTCTGAAAAAAATGGCGGCATTCAACGACCTCTGTTCAGTATCGTCTCATTTTTTAAGAGTTCTAATTTTGGCGAAAGCGGCCAACGACCGATTCGTCCGGCAAGTCGACACGTCTGCGCCCTCTCCTTTCTATGTAGATTTACTGACCCCACATAGTTATTATTATTACATTATATATAAGTATATACATAAATACATAAATATATATATATATATATATATATATATATATATATATATATATATATATATATATATATATATATATATATATATATATATATATATATATATATATATATATATATATATATATATATATATATATATATATATATATATAATGAAAAGTTACTTATCTGGGGTCCTGGTGGACCAGAAACATTTAAACGATAGTTAATGTCCTCTTTAAATACTTAGGGCAGCGGCACCTGTTTCCGCAATTGATAACCTATGATGTTCTTAGTTATTGCAGCCGAATTACTGTATGCCCTTGGATGTAATACGTATAGGAGGATGGTTTCTGTAACAGAAATGGATGTTAGTAACTTATTTTAGAAGAAATTATATGATTGAGAATATTTCGACACTAGTCGTATTCATCTCTATGACATTTCTCTACCTGTCATAGAGAAATGTCATAGAGATGAATACGACTAGTGTCGAAATATTCTCAATCATATAATTTCTTCTAAAATAAGTTACTAACATCCATTTCTGTTACAGAAACCATCCTCCTATACGTATTACATCCAAGGGCATACAGTAATTCGGCTGCAATAACTAAGAACATCATAGGTTATCAATTGCGGAAACAGGTGCCGCTGCCCTAAGTATTTAAAGAGGACATTAACTATCGCTTAAATGTTTCTGGTCCACCAGGACCCCAGATAAGTAACTTTTCATGAATCTAATTTTATATATTATTGAAAATAATTTAAAAAAATTTACACACTTAAAATATCAATATATATATATATATATATATATATATATATATATATATATATATATATATATATATATATATATATATATATATATATATATATATATATATATATATATATATATATATATATATATATATATATATATATATATATATACATAAAATTGAAATATAAGTTACTTTTATTTATGATTTGTTTTTATTAAAGAACAATGCCAAGTCTTCGTGAATGAGGAGAAAATATTGATCCAAGTACCGAAATTCACAAATAGTCCACACCCTTCGGTTAAATAGAACGGCAAAAGATCAATTGACGGAAAATGCTAATTTAAGAGACTAGGTTGCAAACACACGTGGAAACGAAAGCCATGAGCAATGTAATGAACGCTTTCAAGCTAATTTTATAATACAAAGACATGCACGTCAACGAGCCATCGACGAACGCAGATCAGTTAATAGGTTGAATAAATGTATAATTTACTCTTAAATATGCGGGAAGCATTTTGCTAGAATTTACGATGTTGTTAAGTATCATAACTGCGTGCAGGCAAACAATGATTGAATATTTGTACCAAACAATATAAAATATAATATCTAAATAACAAACAAAATAAAATATTTAACGTCCATATACCTGTTGCATGTTTTATAGCGCTTGGATACCACCAGGCTGGATATCGGTAATTGGCAGTGGCTAGTAGCGGCAATACTAGACAGGAGTAGCCGGCAGCAGCTCTAGCACCGCAGGCGAAAACCAATGGAGCATGCGGAGCACAGGCTCTCGACCAGTAGGGTAGCAGCAGCAGCACACTCACCAGGCAGACTGGGAAAAGCAATAATAATCTATTACATTTAATAGTATTATAATATGTTCAATTAATATGTTCTATAATATTTGTATGGATATTGAACCATAATGAGGACGATTAAGAACCATAAAATGCGCTCAAGTCTTATCTTTTGTATTCTTACTCATTCACAGTATATATGGTAACAACTTACTTAAATGATAGTAATTAAACTTAATTAAAGATTTTTTAAAAATAAAAGAAAAATAAAGTAACCAAAAAATAGTCATTCTATAAAAATAATTTGAATATTAGAATTGATAAAGCACAACTAAAAATCAAATGAAAATCACAATAAACCCCCCGTTCAAAGTAGAAATAAATAAATATAATTAATAATAATTAATAATAATAATAATAATTAATTAAATAAATAAACTGGTTGTGCTAAATTACCACATTTTTAACATATTATTAAAAATGACATATTTTGAAAGAGGCTGAGAGAGCTGCTGCGGAAGTGCTTGTTACACAATCGCCTAAAAAATGAGTAATGTTTTCAGGGTGCATGTACATATATGTATGTTGCACGTTTCTTTATTACACCATAACTTTTAAATTCTTGAAGGTATTTAGAGGCATTGTTAGAATCATTACGTATCCCGGATGTTGTTTGTTACCTAAACTGTCCAAATATCAATTAAATAATTGCCCAAATATCTAAATGTCAATAAACATAGATAACTACATCGTGTTTAGTATCAAAACAAAAGGCCTGCTTAAGTAGATTACGAAATATACAGATATCTATATGGATACATATATAAGCCACAAACAATTAACAAAAAAATATTTTGTTGTTTGAGCACCGAAGGCAACCGACTGAGTGCGGCGGTGGCGGTCGACGCGAGGCTATATAAAGCATCACGAGTGACGCGCGATCGTCACGAGATATCTGCCGCAGATAGCGCAACCCTGCAACGTCACGTTAGAAATCCGGGTCAATGGGCCCGGATCACATAAAGCCCCGCTAAAGGGCAATTGATTAGTGGATGACGTCACGAGCCTTAAAAAAGTCCCGTCGACTGACACAGAATGCGCAATCGCCCTTAAGCACTAGATGTTTATAGGGAAAACACGCGTCAACGGGGCCGAAACGGAGCTTCCATAATTTGAATATTGTTTTAACGAATATTCTTTCAACAAAGAACTTTTGCGAACAACGTAAACAAATTGATTGTAATAATTCACAATTTTTAATGATTGATAGTTCACTTTTTGTAACGGCATCGGGTTTTAATTTTTTTTAAATTATGCCTTTTTTCTTACTAAGAACACAATAGGTAAAATAAACTCTTTTATACATTAGTTTTTAGGTTTTACGGTTGAAAAGCGATTTTCCACCAATAACGATAGTGCCGTCAGCAGACGCGGATACAAGTCTTTTAATCCATATTGCAAGAAATCTCCCGAATATTTGAAAAATGTAATTAATGCCTTCGATTTAATTCGCCACGCTCCAGGTTTAATTGGTCATACAAAATTTAATTTAATGCAAATTAGTTTGTTATTCACGATAACCTGCAGTAAAATGGAAAACACGTACCTACAATTAAAATGTCAAAGACAAAAATCCACTACTAAACAACTGTCATGATATGCCAAAAACTGTTGCCATTGATCCGAATTTAACGTTAACTAACTAGGCTAGTGTTCTAAGGTGGATACGTACATTGTCATAAATAGGTGTATGTATAAAGACTATTCAAAAACTGAGTAAAGAAAAGAATATAATAAATTTCAAATAATGTTTACACTAATAGTAATTATTAATCATTATTGGATAGACAAAGTAAAATTAAAATGATAAAAATTTTACCTGTCATCATATATTTTTTTTTAATTTGTTCAAATAGATAGTATTTAAGTAATCATAATTGGTAAAAAAAATAGTCATACATAACTATAGAAAATATAAAAATATTAAAAAAATACATTTAAATGAGTAGGTACATACAGAAATAATACATAATAATTCTTAAATAAAAAGAAAAATGGAATTTCTAAAAATTATAATAAAAACCTACAATACCAAAAGAGTACAATTATTAAAAAATCGTTTTTTTGATGCATTTTAATTTAATTACGATTTCATACCTACCATTGAGACATTTATAATTAGTGCTCTATCTATATTAATTCTCCATTCCTTCATCAACCAAGACTCATTGTGTTCATAGGCTTGATTGATTCAGGAAGGTGATATAAATCCGTGATATAAATACGCGGTATTCTTACGTGTTATATCCTGAGTGCGCTGCTCTCGCATTATCTATCACTCCCTCATTAGAAGTTAGTTGACGTGTGTAAAACTGCTTTAGATACATCAGGACAGATTTTGTAGGCCTTGCACCAGTTATCTATTTCATCTGTGTTATTACCTATTTCATCTGTGTTATTATCTATTGCATCTGTGTTATTTCTACTTTTTCTTATAGATTTTTTTTTTCAATAACTGTAATACAGTTGATATCATTAACAAATCTGGTTATTTTAGACCTCATTTCACGACCTTGATCTAACCACTTATCGTTTAGGAGGGGACACGGAATAGAACCTTGTGGTATTCCTATCGAAGCATCTATAGTTTGGAATAAGACTGTCTTCTAATACCTACATTGTATAGAAGTTTATGAGATCAATATATCGACAGCCCATCAGGCCTAATCCGGTGCTAATCGTAGTTATTTCGTAGTAAGTAAACAAGTGGCCAAGTAGTAAACAGTCTTAAATGAATGAATGACACATGTTTATTTTGAATTTGAACCCACATATTCGGGGATATTTTTTGAACGGGAAAAGAGCGTCATATCCTGTGGGTCAAACACCTGCCTACGCATGAACGTCACCGATGCAGTTCAAGAGCCCTCTCTCTACTTCATGTTATATCAGTAGCCTTAGCTTTTCCTATAGTTAAAAATAGCAAACATATTATAATAAAAAATAATCCAAAAATATTTAAATACAACAATAATAGCCAATAATAGTCAAATAAAACTTAAATAAAAATGAGCTTAAAGAGAATGTTGTAATTATTATAGCCTAAATGAATTTTTAGAACCACAATATTAATATAATCAAATCAACATAGTATAAGTAAACTTATAAGGAGATAAAATAGATTTTTATAAATACACTTGTATTCTATAGTATTTAGGGTGTGAGCATATACATATGTATATTTTAATTCGTTGGCAGCGGGCAAGTGAGTATACATACTTATCATTACTATATTTAACAGATGAAGAAATACTCATCAAGTCGAAGACTATTCATCGTGTTTTTAATCTATTCGAAGCGAGTATTTGATGATAAGTTAAGTATATCCAAACCTTGAATATTTAGGCGGTACGATCTGAGCGCTCTATAAAAGTACACATTTTGGCCATTATTGGCATTGACCCTCGGTATGTGAAATGGACTATCTATTTGATAGTCCATTTCACATACCGAGATATCTATTTGATATAGATAGTCCTTATTTCCATATCTATCTATGGAAATAAGGACTATCTATTTTATTAATTATAATATTGTACAGAAAACATATATCCATTCGTACCACTCGTTTCTGTAGAAATAATTGGTGATATTTTTAAATAAAAGATCTCTAATAAAACTGCTGGACAAAGTGAAAAAACGTTTTTTTCAGAATAAAATGAAAGGGCACGATACCTGTATTAGAAATCCTTTCTTCTTGAATCCTTGGGTCCATTTTGGAAAAGGAGTCGCTGCGGAGACGCCTCCGCACTCTCGAGATCATTCCCATCTTATAGTTAAAGACAGTCTGGCACTTTCAACCAGCCACAGGCTACGTAATTTTTAGAGGAGATATCTTAAATTGTGCGTTGTACTTGGTAGCTGAATCGACGGTATGACACTGTGAGCATTCACCGAGTGGTTGTTGACGTTGGTACTGCGCCGCTCGTCGATCGCGTGATTACAAAAATAGCCCGTGTGTCCGCCGGTGACGGAGCATTTTGGCGCAAACAAAAACAGAATGCGTGCCCGCTTTGAAGAAGAGCGTCGCGGCGACTATGAATGAGCGCACGGCGGGCGTCGAGACGCTTCGTAGTAGATAGGGAGGGGACATGTCGATATCCGGCTCACACCGTCGTAATTTTGGAGGGTATTGTAAATACACACTTAAGAAATAATACGTAACTGGCCTTCTTAAATAACGATCTCCCTAACTGCAATTCTGGCCAAACAGACCACGTTTTCATAGACGCCACACCATGCTTTTTAATGTATGAAAGCCATGTTTATAATATATGGGAGATACGCTCTGCATGTTCCATACAGCTTGGGCCGTTATGAGCTGCTCGTTATCTTGAGTAGGCCTAACTCCCATCCAGTAGCCTCCCCGAAATGAACGAAACCGGAAAAGACTCATTTTGTCACGGCTGTGTAGGGACATGAGATGGGATCCTCTGGAGGACAACCTTGAGCGCTGCTGGGCTGTTTGCGCATTGTGGGACGCCAGCCAATCGACTGTGTACAATGATCTAATACATTTCCTGAGCTGCGTGGGTTGTTGTTGACCTGATGTCCCTTGAAACGCCACGTCGGCCACCCGATACCCCGCGAAAGGCGGACAAGGAGCGCCACGGTCCGCAATAAATTCGAACTAAAAAATCAGGGCTTTGTACCTGCGACCAGACTGGAGGACGGAGAAATTCAGCCAAATCTAGTTGTGAGGGCGTCAGGTCACCCCGCTTGTTCACTTCCCAGTGCCTCGCTGTAAGGCGTTGGATTCTCACGGGCTCGTCGGTGGAGCTAGTGAGTGGAGTGTCTTTTTCCTAAAGTATTCACGGTCACTCCACGGGAGATAAAACGACCTTATGTCGTTAAAGCTTCCTGGGGGAGACGGGTTCGGTCTTTGTGTTGACCGATCTAGATGAATATCAATTCCAACCGTGAAAACGCCTCAAACCGCCAGCTGTCTACTAAAATGTAGCCATGTCCCTTATCGATTTTATGAGGTGTTTCTATCAACTTTATATGGAAGTATGTACCATCTGGACTATCCGTCGGATTTGGACGTATAAAAGCACGAATGATAGAACAGTCTTATCTGGATTACTCATGACGACCCAGACATTTCGCCCTGAAGTGGCATCATTAATACTGGCGTTTCCATATTACAATGCGTTAAGAGCACGTTGTACCTCTCGATTTTTCGAAGTTGCTTAGAGATGAATAAAGTTATCTGCAATCCACATAAATATTCATATATCCTCATGTTGTAGAAAATATACAAATATTTTTCTCCCTTCCAATGCAAATAGCGGGTTCACAATACTTTTCCTACTCGTTGGTTGGGGAACCGGTAAAGAAAATACTAACACCAATTTGGTTAAGCATAGAATTTTATAAAAGAGGTCATTGTTTTTTGTTTTTTTTTTTAAATGGTTTTCTTATATAACGTGTAAGGAAGTATCCATAAAATCGTACATAGTTAATGTGGGAAATATACTGCACACATTTGTATTGGGCCGTGTTTAACCTTTTCTACCATTATAATCAGAATAATTCCGATCGAAACCCCTTTTTTTTATCTCTAATTGCACTGGTCTAATTTTTCAACCTTAACTTATATCTGTTTACTTCTTTTGTTGCCATAACCGCTACCAAACATTGGCTATCGTATTGGCTATTGCAATTTTATTGACCACCGCTAGAAACAAAGATGTGTATGAAACCAAATCAAGATAATTTTCTTCGTCGCGGTACTCTCCTTCCGCCTATTTGGTTTTGCCTTGTATTATTAGGTTCCTCACGGTTCCGTGCAGCTTGGGTCTGATAGTCAGCTTGGCCCCGTTAGCTCCCACCTGCCTGTGCTTTAAGGTGCTAACGGGCCCTGTTGCAATTTGGCCACTAAGACCCATGTGTTCAGGGGCGGTCATACTCACGGGTCAACACCCATCTGGCGGCCTCCACGCAGAAGTAGGAGCCAGGGTAGCACTCTGACCTGCGGGCCAGTTTCCCTTAGGAGTCAACCTTCGGGCTCCTCGACGGTTTGCGCGCCGTGCGGCGTCAGTCGGGGGAGTCTGGAAACAGGACTGTCTCGTATAGAGCGGGGTAGTTGTTCAACTTACGGCAACTGCTCTTAAAACCACCAATCGGCTACCGATACCGGGTGAACAGCCGAGCAAAGGATGCCGTGGTCCGCGATAGATTCGGTAGACCCCGTATCACTGCTACGTAAGGGAGAGGACTGCGCAATCGACCTCGAACCTGTGACCAGTAGGGAGACCGGAGTAATCTGGTTGCAACTGGGAGTAATAGCTCGAGTGTCGGCCCGCTGTTTGATTAACTTGGTTATCTCGCGGTAAGGCGTTGGCATTTTACGGGCGAGTGGGGTAACTAGACAGTGGACTATTTTCGTCCCAATTCTTCTACGCTTACCTCACGGGAGTCAGCATGATCTAATATCGTAAAAACTTCCTGACGTGACAGGCTCGCCTGCTGTAGTTGACATCTCTAGTTGTACTTTAAGGCTGGCTTAACTCACAGGTTTGCTTCCATCCAGTAGCCTCCTCGAAGAGGGACTAACCCGGAAGGGCCGCTGTGGACTCTGCCCACAGTCAGAGACAGTTAGGATCGGAGGTTTTGATTCGAGGGACTACCTCGGGTGGAACTGGGCGGTTTGCGCTAAGCGCAGCGTTAGCCAATCGATCCGTCGAATAACCGTGGGAGTCTGCAAACTTACTATTCCTAAGCAGCCCGTTGACCTGGCGTCTGGATTGTTGATCTGGCGTCTTTTATTCTTAGAAATGATGCGTTGGCCACCAAATCCCGAGCGAGCATGACTGGCTAAGGGCGCCACGGATCCGCGACAATATTCTCGAAAAAAGGGATTCACGTCTTACAATATGTCGTATCATATTATTAAACAAAAATAGTAATAAACATTTTATCGGAAAAAATATATTTTTTAGTGAATTCATTAAACTGGCTCGGCGTCAGGTTTTCCTGGCGTTTCTGCGTCGTTGCCGCTTAAAACTGGGTATCGGAACTCCAAAATAATATCGACATTTTTAAATTATCGACACTTACAGCGTTGCTGCCAATGTCCCCTCTTCAATATCCTTTTCATGAGTCGGCGACAAGATCAGGACATTGACACATCACTTAAGCGTCTCGCTGAAAGGAAAATCTCGAAATAGCCAGCGAATTAATAACCGTCATGAGCTTTTTACTTTCACGTATCTACACATGACTTCAGAATACATATTTTCACCAGTGATTTTTCATTAGGAAAATTGGGAGCCTGTATTTAGTTATTTATTTATTTATTTGTTTGTTTATTCACTTATACATACTAGTCAATATTAGAGAGAGAACCATGCAATAAAAAGTAAAACTAATATCAACAGATACCAACTAGTAACTATACAAGTATATTGTCACGTAAAATATTAGCTATCATAAAAGGAAAACATAATTCATTGCCTGTAATTTAAACAGATAAAGGGTGCCAGGTAAACATATCAAAATCCGGCGCCATCGAGCTAATGTCAATTATGCGCTGCGAAGCACTCACCAACAAGTTCCACTGCATAAAGTTAGTGGGCAACATCGGTCCCGCGAGAAGATGGTGCGATCGAGCACGAAGATAAATATTAGGCACGAATAGATTCACTTTAGCTAGTAAGCAAGGGTTATCAGTTTTACCCCGAATCAGGTTAAAAATATAGGACATGGTCAGCATTTCTATTCTGAGACAGGGAATTATAGCCAACCATGCCTGTGATACTATAGTTGCATGATGATACAATGATACATGATAGCATCATGTCGATACATGATAGTTGATTAGCTGCATGCCTGTGATAGGCAGTCGGTTACAAAAATAGATAATATTCGTACTGCTTGAAGAACAAAAATGACAAAAAACACTTCCGTACCTTTTCCTGCTGCGTGTAGGTATGTATATCTAGATTGATATACAGGATGTCTGGCGGCAGATTTATGTTTTTAAATCCTATTATTTCAAAAAGTAATAAACGGTAAGGGGGGGGGGAGAGGTGTCATTCGAACCACCAATCGTGCGGATTCGTCAGTCACTATGCCGCAGTTGCCGAGTGAGCATCGCGCGTTCGCTTGTCAAGGCGTTCTTATGTTATCGATTATTATGTTATTCTTATTAGGCGGCGATTCTTATGTTATCGCTCGTCGACAGTTTTGTGCCAAGTTTAATATCCGACGGTTAAGTGATGGACCAAGCGTGAATTTAATTCGTTCTTGGGTGGAGAGATTCCGTCCGGACCTAGCCGGACTGTAGTCCGGCTAGGTTCTTGTAGGACCGCCACAAACATTGAACTCGTTGAAAGAAGTTTAGGTGAAAATCCCCAACTTTCGATACGAAAAAGGGCAGCCTAATTGGGTCTGTCCAGAGCAGCTGTCACGAATTTTTTTAAAAAGACTTGAAGTTCCATACATTTAAAATCCAAATCATCCAAGAATTAAAGGAGAATGACTTTGTGTTACGCAAACAGTTCAGTGAAACAACGTTGCAGAGGTTTCGCACTGTGAATTCATTTTTTTGGAGTGACGAGGCTCATTTCCATTTAAACGGCCATGTTAATAAACAGAACTGTCATTACTGGGCTCCACGAACCCTAAATCCAAGAATTAAATACCAGAAACCGCTGCATTGCCCGAGAGTCACCGTTTGGTGTGCTTTGTCCACGAATGGGATTATCGGCCCAGTTTTCTTTGAGAATGGTCGAGGACAAGCGACGAATGTCAACAGTGACAATTATGGAAGAATGATAACGGATTTCTTCTTGCCGAATCTGCGAGCTCATCCATTATTCTCGTCGCACACGTGGTTTCAGCAGGATGGGGCGGCCCCGCATACGGCTAGAGCTTCAATGGATTTGCTGCGAAAAGCTATGCCTCAAAAATTGATTAGTCGCTTTGGGGACATCCCATGGCCACCAAGGTCACCTGATTTGACCCCGATGGATTTTTTTATGGGGATATCTCAAAGAAAGGGTTTACAACAACAATCCGCGTACTGTGGAGGCCCTAAAAGATAACATTCGTCACGAAATTCGAAGCATTCAACCGGGATTGCTGCAGAACGTTGCACGAAGAGCGAGGCTTCGTTTCGAACAATGTGTACATCTCAATGGAAGACATTTAGATGAAATTATTTAAAAAAATTAAATCCGCATGATTTGTGTAACTAATTATATAATTATTAAAAACATATATCGTATAATTAATTTGCTATTTAATTTTGAAATCATAAATCTGCCGCCAGACACTCTGTATAACGTGTGAGCCCTCTGGTCGACCGATTTCAACCACAATCTTTTCAACTCTTGCAATGACCAAATGATACCAATATACCAAATTTCATATCAATCGGATTAAGCTTTTGGGCGCAATCTTGAAGGAATACTTAAGACAGACAAAAAGACACTGAGACAGACTT
This sequence comes from Micropterix aruncella, assembly GCA_944548615.1. Classification (NCBI taxonomy): domain Eukaryota; kingdom Metazoa; phylum Arthropoda; class Insecta; order Lepidoptera; family Micropterigidae; genus Micropterix; species Micropterix aruncella. The sequence continues at coordinate 58,862,485 of OX155980.1, read as the reverse complement.
CTATCTGGAAATGATTTTAATCGTCTCAGGGGGGTCAAAATGTATATTTACGTCTTCAACTCAAAAAAAATCTAGCGCTTTCAAAATACTTACATTCCTGGTCACTTTCCGTCGGGGTTCACCCAGCCAGCCTGCGCTGCTGCTTCGGCTTCGGCTTTGGCCTCCCAGGCTGAGAATATGCTCGATCCGTTATTATAATAACCCCTTATTATTACATTTCAATGCACCGTTAACCGTTAATCGAAAAATCACCTACTAGTCCCCTGAACAAAATACCAGATAATAGGAAGTTTCTTAAACATATACAAATGTTTATTTTATATAATTATTATTTTACATAATCGTATTTTGTTAATTATGCTTATTTATGTGTTTTTTTATAACTCCTATACCTATATAAATCAATGTTACTCTTTGTTTTCAGAATGTCCGCCCAAGCACATGCATTTCTTAATTGGACGACATCGGATAGCAAACATCATTTAATAACTTAGCTTAATTTCTTGCTGTGAAGTTAACAGACTCTCTGTCACTTTTAATGAACGGCGTAGTAAAACACATATCAGGAGGCCATTTGTAAAGAACGTCAAAAAGAGCTTCAAAGAGATACTATCATTTACAAGCTTATTTACCTTGCAATGTTTGTCAGTTTGCTTAGTTCAAATCTTGCAAGCTGAATTGGAACTACTTACTCCTATCATATGAAGTTGACATTTTACATGTTGGTCCAGTTTCGATGACAATGCATTTTTATGGTAAGCATGATCTGATTTGACCCAGGATTGGCTCCCAACGAGAGGACTGTCAACGGTCAACAGCACAGACGCTAAATTTCGTATACACGCATTCAATTATGATAGCCGTTTCTAAGTTTCACCATGGCAGGACTGCTGCACCCAAGGTTAGCTTCCAACGATGGACTCCCCAACGGTCAACAGCATAGACGCGAAATTTTGTATATGCATTCAATTAAGATAGCCTCAGGAATGAACAGACTTAGAAACAAGTCTAGTGAAAACTAAAAAAATAATTATTTAATTACAGTAAAACTCCAATTATCCGAACTCGAACTATCCGAATCGCTGATTATACGAAATTCAAACGGAAAAAATAGGCAGGAAACGGACTGATTGCTAATTCAGAATTGTAAAAAAAAGGAATAACCAGTTTAAATCAATCTTTTTACCGTTAAACGTCACAATCTTGTTGCAGTCTGTTTAGTAAAAAAAAACATTAACGATTCTATTCGTCTCAGGGGGGTCCAAATACTTTTCTTATTCGTCGGTTGGTGGGCCGGGTAAGTAATTTCAACACTGGCAATGAACAAAACGACCCAAAGACAACTTTGAGAAAGTGACAGCTGTCAAGAAATCATATTTCTTCGCGACTTCACCTCAGTGTTGTTGCGATTATTTGACTTTAAATCAGTCAATTACTTCAGACTAAGATGAGTGATCCAATTGTGGACGATTATAGTAACGTTACAGTCAAGATTGAGGAAAATGTCGTCATCAAAGAAGAGGTCGACGATTCTAACGATTCAGATATGAATACACCTCGGAGCGACTTCATATCAGATAACCGAGGTAACGTAGTCGAATTCTACGAAGGTGAATATCGTTACATTAAGCCAGAACCAATCGATAGTAGACCCTATGGGAGCAGTAATTATGGTGAAAGACAATTTAATATTGGACGTGTCAAATCGTATGATTGTCTGCAGTGCGATGGGAAGTTCTCTTTAAAGGATAATTTAAATCGACATATGAATAGCGTTCATCATACACTGAAGAAATACTCATGTGGGGAATGTAACAGTACTTTTACGCAGAAAGTGAATTTGAAAGGACATATAGAGGACGTTCACATGAAATTGAAGAAATACTTATGTGAGGAATGCGGACGCGCTTTTACAAGGAAATTGAACTTAAAAGGACATGTAGACGTAGTTCACAGAGAATTGAACAAATACTCATGAGAGGAATGCGATCGCGATTTTGCAAGGCAAATTGATTTGAAAGTACATTTAGACGCAGTTCACAGGAAATTGAAGAAATACTCATGTGGAGAATGCTATCGTAATTTTGCACAGAAATGGACTTTGAAGAGACACATATTTGTAGTTCACATGAAATTGAAAAAATAATTATTTGAGGAGTGCGATTACGATTTTACAAGGCAAGCGGCTTTGAAAGTACATGTAGTCGCAGTTGACAGGAAATTGAAGAAATACCCGTCTGGAAAATGTGATTAAAATTTTATACAGAAAGTACATTTACACAGAGAATTTTATTAGAAAGTACCTACATTTATACAGAAAATACACATAGAATCAGTTCACAGGAAATTGGAGTAAAACTCATGTATCGGAGAAAAACGCATGCGATTGTGCTTTTAGAAGTCAAAGGGATTTGAAACTACATATAGACCCAGTTTACAGGACATTCAGGGATGCAGTGAGAAATGTGCTCCTTCATTTTCCTTGAAACAGCGGTTGAATATGCCTTTAACTGATGTTTATAACAAATTAAAGAATTATTTATGTGCAGATTGCAATCGAACTTCGGACAATGAACACAAATGATTGTACCTACTCGTACATTTAAATAAAATACACGCAGTATTGGTTATAGTAATCAAATTCTAAAGCGTTTTAATAGAATTTTGCAATTATTAGAACCATTTGCTAGAATTATTATGTCCTAAAAATGGTGGTCTCTATTACAGTCTGGCCATTAGAAGTAGAATTTAATTTGAATGGGGAGAAAATATTTTGATGTGGCAACGCTTACCCTTATGTCACACGAATTTTGTCCACTTGGTTCAGTTTATAAAATTGCGTTCATTTAGTCATCTATTTTTGTTATTCATATTCTTTTGCGTTAAAAACGAACAAAACTATTCGAAGCGGAGCTAGAGAAGTCGTTTTCAGAGATTATGTTTTATTTGACATTTCGTATAGTTTAACCACAAATTGTTGGTACCTACCCGTTTCAGTCGTAGCTAAAATTAATGATTGGCTTAATGATGAAAGGAGCATTCGCACACAAACAATAGTCTAACAAATACAATAAATATTACTAATATTTTGGTAAGTGAGTGTTGTATGAACGACGGTTTTTTGAAATTCGCGCGCGCCAATCCCGCCCCTCCCACATAGGCGGATTATAAAGGTGGGGGGGGGGGGCACCACCTTTATAATCTACGTAGTGGCGGTAGGGGTATGCGGCCTACCCGCGGGACAACGGATTGACATCTCTTTCAGTCTACCCTAGACAACGGCGGCTGCAACGTCACCGAAACGTCGGGTGTTACAAAGTTCACACGGTAAATTCGTTTTTCATCTTATTTGTAATATTCTTCATATTCATATTTCATTTACCTATTAATAAATTGCACCCGTGCGAAGCCGGGGCGGGTCGCTTGTATATCTATATAAATAAAAATGTAACTGTACATTTGTAAGTCGCTAATCTCGGAAAGTTGTTCAACGATTGCGTTGAAATTTAAAAAAAAACGATGCATTCCAGTAGTCGTGTTTTAGAATAATTGATTTATTGATAAAATAATGATAAAATAATGATAAAAGTGTGAAATTGCGTATTCCATTTAATTATTCCAAATAACATTTAGTCATGAGGAAGGTTGTCGTAATAAGATGTGGTAGTCTGTTGTAATAGTAGATTTCAAATTTTGGAGCTTTTAAAACTCCCTTCGAGTAATTTTCAACCCACCAACCGACGAGGAGGAAAGTATTGTGAACGCGCAAACATATTTTTTTCGAGATGACGGAAATATTTATTTTGAGGCTATTAAGACCATTTCCAACATGATTTCACTCTGTAAGTCTGTCGGTATGTGTGTAAATCCCTCCACGATAGCGCCTAATCGCGTAATCCGGTTGAGCTGACATTTAGCAAGCGAGCATCATTTGGTCGTGTCAAGTGTTGAAAAGGTTGAGGTTGGATCGCAAATCGATTCACTAGGTGAAATATGACTAGTGACTAGGAGCGCACTAGTCATATTTCTTAGAGACTTGAAATTTGGTACCCAAATGTCTGATGTTGAAATATCTCATACACAAACTACACTAATAATATTTAAAATCCGCCATACATTTAAATCAAATATTACGGCTCGGGCGGCATGGCTTATTTCTTAACTAAGGGCAAACAGATGGAACGGAATTCAACCTGGTTCGTCCGCCCACCAAGATGGCGCTCATCGATGTAATTTATGAAATTAATATTCGGGTAAAGTCAGTCATTGGCTGCTTTTATACGGTCAATATCAATAGTTTTTGGAAGTGCTGACGACATGACTGCCGTGGACCAATACCCACTATCGCACCAATGTCCCTTTTCTTGAGAGTGAATACGCTGTTGATGTGCGCTGCAGAACCCTATAATAGGATACCATGACGCAGGTGTGACCCAACTAGTGCGTAATAGGCCAATATTACCTCAGTTCTCTCCATACAACTCCCGATGATGATAATAATGATTTAATAGATTTAATTTTTATATTACAACCTAATTATTTGTGATTATTCTTCAATATTGTAATCTTCTTTTTGTTATTAATATCTTATTAATAATTACAACACAATATTTTTCTGTTTTGTTACCTAATTGTTATTTATTTTTTAAGCTATTGCATAGCTTTTATCGCGGGCCTAGGCCAGCGCGGCGACCGAATGAAGAAATTTCTTAACGAAAATTAATGATTTTAAACTGATAATTACGTCTAAACGAGTACTGCTTACGATTCGAAAAAAATATATGTTAAACAAGAACATTTTCATAATATTCTTAGCTTTGAATACTTTAGATTTTGTTTATATTACATAGTGTAATTAATTTGTCAAATTAGGTCTAACCAAACACAAAAACGACTACTACGCAAATACTATCTGGCGTATTATTATGAAACCTGCACCATTTAAAAGATAATTTAATTATCTAACTTTTTATCTACGATTTTTTTCGAATAATCCGTTTTTTTTTGCTTTATCGAATAAAAAATTCGAAGACGTTTAAATTATTCCGAATCATTTGCTTCCGCAGCCGCAAATGATTCGGAATAATTTCAACGTTTTCCGATAGAGCGCAGTTACCTGATATCAGAAAAAAAAATAAATAAATAATTATAATTGCATAAGTTGTTAAAACTGCTATGCAATAGCTTTACCGCGGCAGTCCCCGAGTGCCACACGTATTTTTTTTTTATGGATGACTTTATTATCATTTTTTTACATTGCAATTATTTTATAACTGTAACTATTTTAATTCCTTTATTTTTTATAATTATTGAAAGTTTTTTTTTCTGATTTAAATTTTTTCGTTTTTGCAGCCTTTTTTCTAATAATTTTAAATAAAATCAATGCATGTACTAAATAAAATTGCTCTTAAGCTTTTGGGATTTTAACCTATTCACACTAATTAATGTCAATATATGTTAATAGAATGTCCGATAACGTAGATTTCTTTTTAGGAAAATATTTTATGACCTGGGTACAGGTATTGGGCCCGATTGTGTTTCTTTGTGAACTAAAACTAAAATTAGTCCACGCGAACGAGACAGAGCAATACGTTAGAGCGGAATATGAAACGAACTATCTTCGATAAATACTATCTTCCGAACTTATACTCGTCCTGGCGGGCAGTTTTAATGCGAAAAAGTGACAACCGGTTATTTCACACTCCGCTCTAGTGTATTGTCCTGTCTCGTTCACACGAACTAATTTCCGATTTTAATTCACGAAGAAACGCAATCGAGCCCATTGATTATATAGGGTATAATCGATTGTACGGGCTTTGATAGTTTCGAAAGTTTAATTTGTTAAATTAATTACCTATTTTGACGTTCGTAAATAAGTAATTTAATAAATCTCATATAAATCAAATGTTAACATATATGAAAAAATATTATATTTTTCTTTTGAAATGTTCTGTTGTCTAATTTGGTATTTTAATTCATACATAGATTCTAATTAGTGTTTTTTTTTAAATTCGATTATTATTTTTTTAAAGTTAGATAATACTAATAACGTTGCATGATATTATTAATTATAAGATATACCATCCTTATTGGAGAAGAAAATTAAATATAAACAATGCTCTCTGTTGAATACGGTCGCAATCGCAAGGCACAATTCATATTAAGCATTAAGCAAATTAAGCAACGGATTAAGCAAAGCCGCAAATATCTTAGTAATGCAGCCACTAGATGTCGCTAACACATATGAATTATAATGCATATTATATTTATTTAAGGTAGGTATTATTTAAAATAATATCATTCTTCGTTGAAAATCTTATTAAATATTTGCTTCTATACAGGGTAGTGAGTATTGCATGCAGCCTTAAAAAATAAAATAATATTTTTTAGGGACATCTAGTAGAATTACTGAATACTTACCTCGCAAAAAAAAATCTTGACAATTGGGCCACATGGTTACTATGAGATTCAACAGATGGCGTCAAATGGGCAGCTTTAAACACCTGGAAATATTTAAAAAATCTGGAATAAGGGAGAAATTGTCGAGCTGTGACTAGAAACTTAAATTGACCCCATAAGTTTGTTTTTACTATTACCACTGGTATAGTTCTCAGAGCTCCCATAGATAAAACTGGATGAAAATTTACGTAGTGTTTTTTTTTTCATACAATATACAGCTCGCGGAGCATTAACCAACTCGGAGCTATCTAAGCGCACAACACTCTCACGTGCACCAGAGCGAGACAGCAATAGCTTTTTTTGCGATGGGAGTCTGTCAGACCTATATCAGTGCAGAATGTAATGCGTAATTCAGTGGTACTGAGGGCCATGTATGTGTAACGGGGTCATTCCGTCCTTTCGTGCAAAACAGGCGATTCCGCGGAGCAAATTTTTTTTTCTTGAATTTCAGATTTATTGATATTTAATATAATTAGGACCTCCTAGTAAAGACATTTATGTGGGAGGCACTTTGGTACATAGTGTACTTTACTAATAAATGGGCGGAGGGTAATGACGATCGGGATGGTAATGAAATTTGCCAACAAGGTAATGGATACGTCAAGGGATGGTAATGACACTAGCCTGGTAGGTAATATTAGCTGAGGATGGTAATGACATCTGATATAGAAATAACATCAGTAATTTATTGTTTCTTTACAAAATATATTTATTAAAAATATCCATAACCAAAACCAACATTAAAAGTTATGAAGCCTATTTTTAAAGCGGCCACTAATGAACTAAATCATCTAAGAAATTTTAAGAAATCTTTATTATTCTTTTTCGCATTACATGAATTACATACAAAACATATTATTATAATTCTAGAAACATAAAGTATGGAATAAGAAATAGAAAATAAAAAATATAAAATCTTGAGATCTACTTTCCTTGTAAAATCAATAGACTTTTGTCCTCTTGTACTTTTGTAACTTAGTAGAACTTCACGGAATCTAGTACCAAATGTAAGCTTTTATGCTCTAATACTCAATCAAAAAAAAATCTTTATAATATAAAATATCTAAAAGTCAAAAAAATAAATCAGTTACTCTAACCCTATTGTAATCTATCGTGACTCGAGCATCAATGTTATCTCGCTTAAAAACTGCTTGTAATAATAATGCAACAAAACTCTATACTAACAATATAGGAAAACTTTTCTTACTAATCGTAAGATAAAATGGAAATTATAATATCTTGAGATCAACGCTTTTATTTATAATTTTAATCAGGAAGATTTTAAAATGAATATTTTCCTCGTCTAGTAATGTCAGGCATTGGCAAAGTATAGAAACTGCTAGTTTCCGCAACATTATCTTCATCGTCTACTACGGGCCAAGAAAGCATTTTAGATTAGTTAGTTAGTTAGTTAGTTATACTGGGCGTTCCTCCGCAAGTCGACATCCAGTGTGCCTATTTTGCGTGTAACGGGGGTAGCGCTATTCCACCCACCCCAGTTCCTCGACGAAAGCCAGCAGGGCTTTCAGGTTTCCTGCCGCCTCGCGCAGGATGCCTGGGGTCCCAAGGTGTTTTGTCCTGTATACTTCTACCTGTTCACAATCTAGCAGAATGTGTTTTGTGGTTTCTTCCGCCTCCATGCATGCTCTGCACATAGGGCTATTCGTTCCGCCCATTTTGAAGAGGTGTTTGTTTAGTGTGTTGTGTCCTGTTATCAGTCCCACTAGTTTGCGTAGTTGGGGCCTTTTTGTCCTTAGAAGTGTTTTGGTAAGTTTGTGGTTGTATTCCATTACTATTTCTTTGGTTTGTCTGCAGGTGTCTATCTCTTTCCAGTGTGTTTGATGTAGTTGTTTGTAGTGGTTGTCAAGTTGGTTGTTTATGTGCGAGTATGGTAGGGGCACGATAGGTTCGGGTCCGTATGCCGGTGTGTCTGAGCCCTTACGGGCTAGTTCATCCGCAGCATCGTTTCCTCTTGAGTTACTGTGTCCCTTGATCCATTGCAGTGTCACCTTATTGCCTTTTCCGCATACCTCGAGGAGGGTTTGATGACATTCGTGCCTGTAGCACTGACCTGCTGTCCGATAGAATACATATGTTTTCGTGTTTTAGCTGTCGTTGTTTCACTGCGTTGCAAGCTTCTATTATTCCCATACATTCTGCTTGGAATACTCTGTTGTGTGCTCCGAGTGGTTTGGAGATGTGTATATTTAGGTCTTCCGAGAAGACACCACATCCTGTACCTTTGTTGGTTTTTGATCCATCTGTGTAGATTCTTAGGTCCGTTTGGTTCAGTGCTTCTTTTGAGTCTTCTGTTAATGATATGGCATATTCTTTCCAGAAGATCATAGTTTTGGGTATTCTGTCGATTGCCGCATCCAGCATTGGAAAACTTGACAGTATATTATCATATATATTCGTGTGCGGTGTTTTATATTTGGTCCATAAGTTTAGATTCTTTAGACGAGTAGCCGTTGCGGCAGCTTCTTTTTGTATATGTAAGTGTAGTGGTAGAAGCCCTAGCATGATTTCCAGCGCCGCTGTCGGAGTTGTTCTCATGCAGCCGGTCGCTGCTATACATGCTAGCCTTTGCACTTTCTGTAATTTGTTGATTGCAGTAGTAAGTTGGGTGCGGGGCCACCATACTACAGCTCCGTAGCTTATCATTGGTATTATTATCATTTTGTACAGCCACAGTATAATGTGTGGGGCTAGTCCCCATTTCTTGCCCACCATTCTTCGGCATTGCCAGAAGGCGACTGTTGCTTTGTTTAGTTTGTTTCCTAGGTGTTTATTCCAGTTTAGTTTTTCGTCCAAAGTTATTCCTAGGTACTTTACTTCTTTAGATAGCGTTAGTCTGGATCCAAACAAGGTTGGCATTTTGTATGTACCCAATTTCCGTTTATGTGTGAAGAGAATGGTGTCGGTCTTTTTTGGATTTACCGATAGGTCATTCTCCTTGCACCATTTCTCTACTATTTTCAAAGCTGTTTGTGTAAGGTCGCACAATGTGCTTGTTACTAGTCCGTTGATCATTATTACTAGATCATCTGCATATCCTATTGTTAGGAAATGATTGTTGTTTAGTTTTGTTATCAGGTCATTTACTACCAGGTTCCATAGAAGTGGCGAGAGTACACCTCCTTGTGGGCATCCTCTCATCACGAGCGCCTGGTGATTTTGGTTTTCAGATAGCCTGATGATTCTCTTTCTTAGCATGTTCATTATCCATTCTGTAATCAATGGTTCGGTTTGATGTCTGTTTAGAGCTTGTTGAATGCTACTGAAATTTGTCTTGTCGAACGCTCCTTCTATGTCGATGAAGGTGCCTAGGCAGGAGTTTTTCCTTGCTAGTGCAGTTTCTATGTTGTTTACGACGGCATGCAGTGCTGAATCTGTCTATTTGCCTTGTGTGTATGCGTGTTGGTTCGGGTGAATACCTATGTTTTTAAGTGCTGTGTCCTTCAGTTCTCTGTCACATAGTCTTTCTAGTGTTTTTAGCATGAAGGAGGTAAGGCTAATGGGTCTGAAAGATTTCGGGTCTGTGTAATCAGTTTTCCCTGGTTTTGGTAGAAAGATCACCTTTACTTCTCTCCATTTCTGTGGAATGTATCTAAAGGCGATGCAGCTACATAGTATGCTTGCTAGTTGTTCGATAAGTTTGTCTCCTCCCCATTTTAGGAGGGCTGGGTATATTCCATCTAGTCCTGGTGATTTGAAGTTGTTGAAACTGTTCGTTGCCCAGGCTGTTTTGGTCCGTTCCGTTATAAGCATTTTAGATTTATCCCAACATTAAAAAAAGTACGGTGTATGTGCCATTTGAGTATTCTCAATTTTTTCCTATGTATTAATACAGCTTGTTTTAATAGATATTGGACTATTACCCAAATCATCAATATTGTCGGAATGTACACCATGACAAGCTACATTCTTATCATTTTCTTTTTTGGCGTTGCAATTTTTTGTATTGTCATTATCCACGTCATCAGTGTGCTTATCAACATTGTGCCGTCAGTATTCATATAAAACGGCATGACTTTTATATGTCGTTGTGTCTCAAAAACGGTAGTACACTTCCACGCTTCATTCATAATAAAAAAAAATTGTCATCCTAACTTATCGTCTTGGTTGGTATTGAAATAATTATGCCTTCATTTAATGTATTTATGAAGAGCGGGTGTTTCGTTGTTCAATACATTGCTTGCTACATGAACTTTCGGTGTATCGTCTTTCATCTCATTGCTAGCAAGGTGGTTTACATTAAACACATGGTTAACTATAATTTCATCGTATTGAGTGAAGCTTTCTACAAAATCGCGATTGATTAATTCAGGTTATGTGATGTCAATCCCAACGCTTAATCTCCCCAAATGCTTGGTATGGTTGCACGGTACGTAGATGAAACTGGAGATAAAAGAGCTTAGCTCTCTTTCTTCTATAATTCTTCTCTTTCTTCTAGAATTCTTTCATAATTTACCCCAAATAAACTTAAACAGGCCAAAATTGACATATAGATAATTGACATTTATCTACTTAGCTCTTAAGTTTCCTATAAAAACCTTCAAAACCATTCGAAATGGTCAATAACTCATTGCCTTCCAAAAGTTTTCATTACCATCTGACACGTTTTCATTACCTTCCAATACGTTTCATTACCATCCTACATAAATTTGGAAGGTAAGGAAGGTAATGACAAGGAGTGGAATGAAATAATGGAAGTTTATTCTGCATATTTCGCATGATTGATGACCTTGAAGGTTCAATAACAGTGGACGAAAAGACCCTACCAAAACACACCAAAGTGGATATAAACTTAGCTTTTTTGTTTTTTACTTACTGTTTGACTTGGATGGATTGTAATGACTGCTGAACGGTGACAAACTCGAAATGAAGAGAAAGAACTTAAATATCTTTTTACACGGCGACTATTCACACAGCCTTCAGAGCTTACGCGACAGACTGACCAATGAGGAGCATAATGATCTACGATAGAAGCTTGGGCTCCTGTTGCAGAGCAAGATATACTTATTTTTTTTTGCGCGGGAAATTATAGAATCTCTGTTGCCAAAGACAAAAGTTTATTTTATTTATTTATTTATTTAGGTACATAGGATTAGGTATAGAGTTCATTCATAGGTCATGTAATCATATAATAATTATATAAATTATTTAATAATTAATATAGGGAGGTTTAACACATCTTACATGACCTTTACTGCCAATAGCACATCTAACTAGGCGATAATTTGGCCCGTCTCTAGATGTGCATATTTTTATGCAATTTTAAGAAATGAAGTGTTTTTTTTAAAATAAATTATTTGGACCCACCACCTGTATATATACATAAATATACCAATTTTATAAAAAATATAGCTATGTAATAAATATATATATTTATAGTTGTAATTTAATAAAATTTAATTAAGAAAAATAGATAAGTGATACTAAATAAATTGTCGTGCGTTGCAAAGAAGATGATCAGATTTTACATATCCCTTGTTAAGTAGCCATCTATTAAGGTTTGCTTTAAATATTTTTATGTTAAGATAATTTTTCATGTCTTCACTAAGGGAATTATATAATTTTGGGGCTATGTAGAATATATGTCTCTGGGCAAATGTTGTCCTGACTGACGGAATTATATAATTGATACTCGCGGACATTCTTGTGTTCAGATTGTTTTGAGTTCGGGCGTGGTCATCTCTAGATTTGTAGAATGCAAGAAGCGCTTGCTTAATGAATAACTGTTTAGCTGATAGCACATGGGATTGGGAAAATAACAAGGCAGATGGATGACGTCGGTTTTTCCTGTGAATTACTCTCAATAATAAGAAGAAATACATAAACCAGCTTTCTAATTCTCGAACTCAAATTTGCAATCTGATTTTCCCAACATAGCTTCTCATCTACCGTTATGCCTAAGTAGGAGACTGTTGCAGATTTGCTTAATTTAGTACATACACATCTATTCTTATCCAAGCATTTGTCGGTATGAATGGCAAGTGTTTGGTTGAGAACCTGGCTGGGATTTCCCCGCAAGCTGAAAGTGATAAATTTTGATTTCGCAGCATTTAGCGTTAAAATATGGTTGTCGATCCAAGTTTTAGCCAGTTCCAAGTTACTTTGAGCTTTGAAAAATGTATCATTCCAATTATTAGTCGCAGTAAGAAGGACAGTGTCGTCCGCGAAGGATACAATTCTACCATTAACAGGTAATTCGCACAATTCGTTGATGTAGATTAAAAAGAGAATTGGACCCAAAACACTACCTTGAGGGACACCGAATGACACGTTAGTCGCTTCGCTTATTTGTCGACCAATTATGTTAAAGAGTGTAGTTAAAGTAGAAATATTGTTAAAGTAGAAATATTTTGTTTATATGTAATTGTAGATGTCTTATATTTTAATACCTATAGTGTGTTTACCTTATCTTTCATGTATGCTAAGACAACTAAGTATGTGTTGGCAAGTTTAGGTACAACACATCGACGAACTTGAAGTTTGTGGTTTGGAGGCGGAGAGGAATGAAATTTTTCCATGTATTTTTAAGATTAAAAAAAAACTATGTACTTTAGAATTAGATTTCCTGAAGAGCCTTCTTCCTCACACTTAGAGTAAATATATTTCAATAAAACTTTTTTTCTAAATGCGGTATGCAGTCTGATATTAGAGTTTACAGGCGATTTGCACGAAATGGCGGAATGACCCAACGATGTTACGTTAATACCTCTCTGTTGTGGTTTTCAGCACAACTCCAGAATCAAAATATTTATAAAGTAAAACCGTTGCCTATTCTACTGCCTGAAACTTGGTATAGGTAGACGTTCCTAAGTAAGGGATAACAAAGTTATAAATACTTTTGTTCTGTATTCAAAAACGAAATATTATGCAAGTAACAGTTAATAGCAGTTTGAAAGAGAACAAGAATGATTTAGAAGTAGAACTTATAAGAAAAAGGTAATGCCTGCTGAGTAATCAAAAAACGAAGCTCAAATGTTCAAACGCTTCTTTCATTTTTTTTTAATTGAGCTAAGAGGAGTATCAAAGAGAGATTCAGTCCAAGCAAAGTAATTTTGAATGATTGTTCCTGGTTAGAACCAAAGAAATTTAATGGAATCGAAAAGCTTGATAGTTTCCCTAAGGATGTTCTTTGCAGAATGTCTATGCCTTGTAAAATTAAGAGAAGTCGGCTATTAACAGAGCTGAAATAGTTTGCTGAGCAGTACCTACGATAGTTTTATAATGGCTTAAAAAATTGAGAATGAAAATAAAACAAGACTAGCTTAATGAAGCTGGATAAAACCGTAAAGAGGACGATTCAGAATCCTAATCTGAAGAAGAAAATAATCGTTATGTTTACTGCTCTGACTAGAAACAATATTTTGTGTTTATCATGCGACATTTGTTGATTTTAAACTCTCACAATCTGGACTGTTTACTAAACTATATGTAGCTTACAAATTTGTACTAACTATACCTTATGCACAAGTCATCAGTGAAAGGGTGTTTTCCATACCTAAAATAGTTTAAAATCGACTTAGGTCTGCTATAATCTAAGACATTGTGTCTAATCTGCTTTTTATTAATGTAGTTCTAAATAATTCATTTGAACCAATTTTTGTTTTGATTACAAAAACGTAATCGTAGTAAAAAAACTACTTTTTGCTTTACACATGTTTGGCTTACTTATTAGCGTTTTAAATAATTATTAGGTGTGCAAGTAGACAGTCGTATTTTTTTGGTCAAATTCAACTTAATTGAAAAAAATGTTGCCACAAAAATTAATTATCAAAGTATTAACCATTAATATCTATGGTCTTTTGCCATTTATCAGATAAATGATGAATGCATTCTCGATAGAAACTTGGTGGTTTCGAAAGAATATAATCATCGAGCCATTTTTGCACATCTTCAATTTTCGTGAACCGCTGGTCCTTCAAATATGATGACATCGGTCTGAACAAATGGTAATCAGAGGAAGCCAAGTCTGGAGAATACGTCGCTTGTCGTAAAACTTTCCAGCCTAAGGAGACATAGTATCGTTTATCTGTAACAGTTTGAACAGGTTCCAAAAAGTCGTAGTAAATGACTCCTTTCGAGTCTCCCAAAAAGCAAATTCATGCAGATGTCAACTCTTCGGTTTTTGTTTTCTTCGTTCAGTTTTTATGAAACCCATTTTTCTTCCTTCTGTATTTTTTCCACTCGAAGTAATATTGCTTGGTGAGTAGGTCCTAACTGTTCTGCAAGCTCTGTTTGAGTTTGACACGGATTTCCGTCCAGTAAAACGTTAAAATCTTCGTCTTCGAATTGTTTTATTGCACCTGCACGTGGATTGTCCTCAAGACTAATACTGCCTTCACAAAATTTTGGAAACCACTTCTTTACTGCTGAATGACCCACACAATGTTCACCCGAAGTCGAATTAATCAATTCCATACCTTGAGCTGAATTTTCTTTTATTTGAAATCGAAATAGTATGCAATGTCGTAAATTTTGCGTATTGATATTCAATTCTTAAAGTCGATGCACATGGAACGACAGCTTATAAATGACTGAAACTTATGTCATAATAACAATAATGACTCCTACATATATTCGAAATGGCAGTATATTTGGAAGCGTTCAAGTTTCTTTAATGCAATCAATTTCAGAGCCGAGTTTCTACTTGCTCATCTAATCCATTTTTTTAAATTGAGGTATTGCGGTAGGATTTAGATAATGGCTAAATTGACTATATCTAAAGATATTCCTCACTCTTATTTTCAAGTAATAAACCTTTGTAATTAATTACTATTTTATTTAGTGTGCACCAAGTTTAGATATAATAAAACTAATAAATGTATTGCAACGGTAAGTTAACTACAAGGGAAAAGATTAAGTTTTGATAAAGATCTTGCCTATACTTAAATACTTTTCAAGTGCCAAAATAGCGGAAATGTGATTTTCAGGCACGTAATGTTGAAAATGTTTCCGGGAAGGAACTCGTAACTCTCCCCCCCCCCCCTTTATAGGGGGCCCCTCTTCAGTCTATAGCCGGACGAAAACGATTATGGAAGGCTTACGAAACTTAAATCTCCTATTTTGACGAATCATAATTTCAAGATGATTACCTACCTATGTCTTTTTGAGTGCCATATAATTATTAGATGTGTTTATTTTAGTTTATTAAATTTGAGTGCGATCCTGTAATGCAAACAAAGCGTTTTGTGATCTTTTAGATCGGAATTACGCGCAAAGAAGAGCACAAATAACACACATTTTAATGTATAATGTAAATGAAACTTTCCTTCATAAACTACTTTATATTTTATTATTTTATTTTATTTTATTATATTTTATTTTCATTTCTTAGGAAAACTTATAGCTAGTTAAACATATATAGGTACACATTGAGAAATAAGTATTGAAGGCCACACATAATAAAAGGATACAAGAAGTGATTAAACAAACAAATATAACTGTAGATAGATGCTAATATTGCTAAGAAGAAAGAACAATTGTTCAGTATGTTTCAATTTTCGAGAAGAAGTGTTGAATAGGTCAATATCAACTTCTCGCGCCAATACATCTACTCGCTCGTATGACATAACAATTATTCTTATATATTTTTTTTGCAGTGGAAGCAGGTTGGGATGCCTGAGACGCACAGCAGGGGTACGTAAGCCCAAACGTCCAAGCAACTCGGGACAGTCAACCTTTCCATTTGCAATGTTTAGAAGATAGGACAGGTCCGCTATGCTCCTTCTTTTGGATAGTGGGAGAATATGGAATTTCTTGCAAAGCGTTGAATAGCTAGGAATGTATGATTTAATTTTGAATTGCAAGTACAAGAGGAACCGTTTTTGAATGTCCTCTATGCGAGTTTTATAGGTATGTTAAGACGGGTTCCAAACCTGAGACGCATATTCGAGATAACTTCGAACAAATGCACAGTATAGTATTTTGAAGGTTTTAACTATTTCAAATTCAGCTGACATTCTAATAACAAAACCTAGTGCTTTGGAAGCTCTCTTGACAAAGTTATCAATATGTTCATTAAAAAGCAGCTTAGAATCAAAAGTCACACTTAAATATTTAATGGAGGAAACTCTAGACAAGGTGCTATTTTGGTTTTATCCATGGTTTTTGATTGGAGTGAACCAATATATGTAGATGAATCATTTTTTAAAAATATTTAATAATATTTAAGATATAAGATAATCGTGTTTGCACAACGTAACTACTGTAGGTAATGGTAAAACAGCAGAAAAATATCAAAGGAAAAGTTAGTTGTTTACTAGTGTTTACTAGTTTACTCGACGGAATTTGAAAGAAACAAATTAGATATTAGAAGAACAATACAATGACATGCAATGCAGATGACCCGCCAGCTTTATTGTGAACACTTTGCCAAGAGCTTGCTGAAGACTGGTAATATTGAAATAGGCCTATAGTTTTATACGCAGTTTTTGGCGCCTCATTTATGTTCCGGTACGACGATGACTTCTTTCTAAGTAGAAGGAAATACGCCCTCATTTATAGAGCGTCGAAGGAGCAATGTTAGTGGCCGGGAATTTTCCTCCGCGCAGTTGATGGCAAAAATAGGTGGTATACCATCGCTACCAGGTCCTTTATTGCGATCTAAATCGTTAGATTACTTTAGGACTTGAGATTCGATGATTTGAATATTACTTAGACCACATATTGTATCAGGATTGTCACTAACCGGCATCATATTGACAGGTTGCCCGGTGATGTATGTGGATTTGAAATAATCGGCAAAGCTTTCGCTGATCGCTTGGCCTTCCGTTGCAAAGACACCGTTGAGTTTCATACGGCTAGGCAGAGTGTGATCTTTTTAAATACACTTTACATATGCCCAAAATTGCTTTGGATTCTTAGTTATACTATTTTCGCTATTTGCAATATAAGAGTGATAACATGTTTTCTGCATGGATTTCTGTCACGATCGTAACAAGGAAAAGGCATCATAATCGAGCGGATTTCAGTATCGCCTCCACTTTCGGTGGTATTTAATCTTCTCTTTTATAATATTGATTAGCGCTGGCGAGAACCACTTTGGATATTTACTTGATATCACTTTTTGCCTCGGAACGTGCAAATCGATCCCTGTGCCAATTGTAGTATAGAATACACCAATAGCGAGTATTCTATAGTTAGTATAAGTTATTCTGTCAGTTATATATTGTCTCAGTCGATAAGCCATAAAGAGTGATTGAGAGATGGATAATCCGCCTTTGAGAAATTATTTTGAGAGGTAGCTGGAGTTATAAGAGGTTTGTATTTAAGATTCGGAACGAAAATGTCAAATGACGGGTGATGAGCATCTTCTTTCACCAAAGGATTTAAGGCGCGTTTAATTTCTATGTCATAATTCACAAGAGCTAAGTAAATTTGCTCTATGATTAAATTGAATAACACCAGCGAAGGCTACATGATAGGACTGATAGGACCGGCGTTAGTGTAATAATCATCGTTGTCATCTCTCCATGTTAAAGCAGGGAGATTAAAATCCCCTGCCACTAAGAACTTGTCTGCGGGATGGTTTTGAACAAGATCACCTCCTGCACTAATCTATCGTGTTCCTCGCCAGTGATATAGACACATGCGATATGCAAATCTGTGTCCGCTATGAGCGATGTGGACGGAATGGTAAACCAGAACCATTCAGCATTCGTCGGGCTCCAATCGTCCCTGCTGAAAGAGTTTAACTCACTTCGCACTCTTACGAGAACACTTCCGCCGCGTTTCTTACCCGCGGTGTCGGGGTCCCTATCTCTCCTTAAAGCGTCATAGCGCGAGTCTATGACCTCCGCTTCCAAGATGCCATCCAGAATCCAACTTTCGGTAGCCATTATTAGGTCATAATCGTTGCATAGAATGTTGTTTTTAAATATATTAGTCTTCAAACGCAAAACCTCGAACGTTCTGATATCTTATAGAAAGACTATTCATAAAGAGGTTTCACATACGTATAAAAATGCAAGACCAATTATAGCAGATAAACGACGATAAATGTTAATTATAAGAGTATCGTCATAAAGCGATGATAGTAGTTTATAGTTGATAAAATTGTGGCAAAAATAATCAGTGAAAATGGTATTAAAATTTGATGAGCAATTAACAGATCGAGATACAAAAGAGATACAACATACATAGCAAATACTTTGACTAGGTAGCGCGCGGTTCAGGTAACCCCGGATCTACGTTTTTACCCCCTCGCCCCAGTGGGCCGTGAATACCTTCGACCCCTACAAATCACCTGGACCGAATGGAATATAACCAGTCCTACTACTAAAAGGGCTAAGCCAGATGCTGGGCCCTCTAACAAAGGTACTCAGAGGGAGCATAGCCCTCAGACAGGTCCCTCATGCCTGGAGCAGCGCAAGAGCCACGTTTATTACAAAGGCAGGCAGGAACGGACACATCTCTGCCAAAGATTACAGACCCTTTAGCCTCACCTCCTTTTTCCTGAAATCACTGGAGATACTAGTTGACGGCTACCTGAAAACCAACCACCTAGCTCTTCAACCGCTTGCTGATGCTCAGTATGGCTATAGGGAGGGCAGATCTACGGACACTGCCCTACATCACCAGGTGAGCACAATAGAGACACAGTTAGCGGCGAAAGGTTACGCTCTGGGAGTATTCCTGGACATCGAAGGAGCATTTGACACCACATCATATGCAACTAAAAAAAAACGCTATGTACAGGCGAGGAATACCAGAGACCATCATTGACTGGACATTGAGTATGCTATTAAGTAGAAATCTGACCGACTATCAAGGCGACACCTCCATCACGGGAATCCCTGCCAAGGGTTGTCCCCAGGGTGGAGTCATCTCCCCCCTCTTGTGGAGCATCGTTGTAGACGAACTCCTAACAGATCTACAACACATAGGCTTCTCTGTCTACGGCTCACTGATGACGTGCCCATAGTAGTAAGAGGAAACTTCCTATCAATACTTAAGGAGCTCATGGACGAAGCACTTAAGACCACCCAAGACTGGTGCCAGGCCAGAGGTCTGTCCGCTAATCCAAGCATGACTAAGGCCATGATTTACACCAGAAAATACAAACCCGAACCTGTTGAGTGTCTCAAGCTCTGGGATAAGGAGATAGAATACGCTACAGTAGTCAAATACCTTGGAGTATATCTAGACCCAAAACTCAATTGGAAGCACCACCTCGAGGGCAAGAGAACAACCTTCACTTAAGACCACCCAAGACTGGTGCCAGGCCAGAGCTCTGTCCGCTAATCCAAGCAAGTCTAAGGCCATGATTTTCACCAGAAAATACAAACCCGAACATGTTGAGTGTCTCAAGCTCTGGGATAAGGAGATAGAATACGCTACAGTAGTCAAATACCTTGGAGTCTATCTAGACCCAAAACTTAATTGGAAGCACCTAGAGCGCAAGAGAACAACTTTCTATGCCTCTCTATGGATATGCAAAAGAGCCATGGGAAAAACCTGGGGGTTCAAATTTAGAGTCGCCTTATGGCTCTATAGGGCAGTACTGCTGCCTAGACTAACATATGCTGCAATATTTTGGTGGTTCAGGGTGAAAAAGCTCGAGACAATAAACATGCTTAAAAGCCTTCAAGGTAACTACCTGAGGGCTGCAACTGGCGTCATGAAGACCACCCCAACAGCGGGATTAAGGTGGCCCTCTGCTGCCCGCCTTTGGACAAGCTCATAATTTACTCCGCCAGACTTACTAGGAGCGCACAATCATGCTGAGCTAAACCTCTTCCACAAAAGCCCATTCACTCTGACCCAGGATCTACTACTGAAAAAAAATCGGTAAAGAATTTCTATAAAATCCTAATCCCGTCAAGGGCTGGAAACAAGCCCCCACTCCATCTACTACCACTACGACTCCCTCCCCTCCAGCAATTAAGGTTCATGATATTAAGAAAACTCACAAAACAAATATACTGGCTGGGATATTTGTTACTGGGGAATAAGAAACCGTAAATATATTTTTCTCTCTTTATTACCTATTTTCTAATAACTTTTCCTTATGTGTGCCATTAACATACTCGTAGATACATACAACCAGTATAGACAATGCACAAGTCAGACTGTACACACACCTTCAAATCTTAGGTCCCAGAAAATTTTACTACCTAATCTTGCTACATCTTCATAAGTCGAACTTTCCTTTCCGCGAAAGAATCTATTAATACAAAACTAATAATTTTCTGAAATTTTGAAAGACTAGATGTTAACAAATATAAGCAACGCGATTTAGTCGCATTCTACAAACCAGCCATTTAAATATTGGCCGTCACTTAACGTTCGGTTAACGGGCTTATTAGGCTCCGCTCTTCTAGCCTTGTCATGAATACCGACTAGTTAAACGTTCGACCGATCGGATTTAGCCTTCTGCTCGTGTAGTCCCGTCCCCTTCTGTACGAGGAAAAGATTTTTTCTAGATGCCACGAAAATTCCCCAGCAGCAATTTCAAAAATCAACTTAGGATCCAATAACAACGTTCTAAAATCTAATGAACGATCAAGAGTACGACGCGCCCTGGATGCTATGTTCTTTGGTGTAACTTTTTTTTTTAACCCCTCAAATGAATGGCGATTAGCTCGGGTTGCCTACGGCAAAATGTATATAAATTTATATTTACATTTACATTTACATTTACATAGAGCGGGGTTTACTATAGAACTATAGCATTACTATAGAGCGGATTACTATAAAGCGGCGCACATTTACATTTATATTTACATTTATATAAATTTATATACATTTTGTATACATTTTGCCAAGGCATCCCTTAAGGGACGCCTCACATTTGAGGGGTTAAACATGAATTTGGAACCACCTTCAATTGCCTCCTGGGGCAGTTACCCCAATTTGGATCCTCCTCCCCCACCCCCCCCCCCCTATTCCACCCTATTAGATTCGGGCTGGGTTCAGGCGGGTAGGTAGAGGAGAAAAGAGGATTACATAGAGAAAGTGGCAACCTCAAAGAAAATAGCAATATAAAAAAAGCGATATTAAAGAAGAAACAATTGCCCATATTTCTGTCTCAAGATTCAAGATTTTGTCCAATGTATACATTAGACAAAAACTTGAATCTTGAGACAGATACCAATAATAAATAAATAAAACCAATGGAGGCATTTTTCTGCCACAATCATTACAGGCGATTGGCCCAAGGCGGTGTGAGTGAGCCAACACCTTCCTAAGCTGCTCCGTGTTCCAAGGGCACATCCGTACGAAGCTCGGGTTGTAGGGGTAAGGAATATAACTTAGAAGAAGTCAAAATGATCGTTTTCTAAGAAAGCACTCAAAATTATCCTACATAAAAATACTATTTGATATTTCACCGAAATCAATCAACAGGTTTCAGAATCTAATGACACGATTTTAGGCATTAACATTAAAATCTGAAGCTTGTGTGTCAAAATTGTAGGCAGCTGAAACTTGTGTGCCGAATAAATATCAGGGAATTATCGCACATTTGACGTTTAATTGATCAATATACCGTTATGCCCCGTTCCCGTAACGTGCCGTCCAGTTCTTCAGGAACGGCTTTTAACCGGTTCCCGCGAAACTGACTGGTGTGTTTACACGCAGTAGTTTCTATCCTGTTTATCACTGGATAGAGCGCGCAGAAGTTTACAACAATTCAGACGGGAAGCATGTGAACACTTTTGAGATATTACATTGGTATTATCGCTGCCGCCGACAGCGTAAAAATAGAAGATTTTGGCTAAACCCGATTGCGAAATTTTTACAAAACAGGATACAAAATTCAGAAAAATATCACCCCTGACGAAAAATACTGATATGCATAAGGTAATTATAAAACTTACTTTATTAAGTTAGACTAAAACAATATGTGTGCATAGGGGAGAGTCCTAAAAAATCAAAATCTATTCATAATTTAGGTAGTAATTTGAATTATCCCTTTCAATACGTGTCTCTTTCATACCACTATTCCATATCTCATATTTTATGTAGGACGGCGGGATCTACCTGGTGAAAAAAAACGAACAGCAAAATTCGACCGGATCGGCTTTTTGCAGGGTCCGCTAACAGGGTGCTCGTATGAACGCTAGTATGGAAATACGTCCACCACTAAACCGGATCCTGCAAAAAACCGTAACTTTAAAGAACAGGAAGTTGCAGTGGAATGCGTAAAGATTAATCGTAAACGTCAAACATCAAATCGTTTATCAGCGATCTCATATATTTGTTTTTTCTGTTGTGTTGAACTACCCGAGTTTCGCAAGGATGTTCGCTCTCGCGGTGCATCGCTTACTTCATACCTCCGCTAGCGCCTCCTACAACAATTTTTGCACACGCATCCCTATTCAGAAGCAAAACAAAACCGAAAAAAAAAATACAGCCACAAAATCTTTCACGAATGCAAACTAATGGGCCTCAGCTGTCGAGATTAAGTTGTTGAGTGATTTCTGCCCATTCTTAGGCAAGTAAACTCTACCGGGCTATTGATATATTGGTATATTTTTACCTCTTTTGAACCAGTATATTATAGTCACCTTAAGTGCGGCAATTTAGGAAATTGCTGGGAGGATTGGGAACCGCGGTGGTGGGGAGGTGCAGTCTGGCTGTAACTATTCATTAGACAAACCAAGATTTCTCAAACTTTTTCAATCGAAATATTGTTTTTACCGGACTGAGAGTAATATAAAGAATTTCGCTGGTATAGGCCAAGGGTTCAAAGTGCGCTCTTTTCATCGACTCTGCCGAAATATAGGTGCTCTATCATCTGATTGTCATAAGAGGGTTTAAGCACATCAAAGTTGCTCCACTCTATAACTATAGATATTAGCCCTTATTCGGAGCAATATAACCTAATAAAATACTAATGTATTGTATGAATGCTAAAATTGGGCGACGTAAATTAAGAAATTTTAAGACCCAGCTGAGTACAGAAAATACCTATTTTAACATATCCATGATGAATAATAAAAGCGGTTGATTTATCACTCATTACGTTTTATATAAACACAGCGCATATACAAAATACATCAACGATTCATAATAGTATGTACACGCAATAAGTCGATAATTTTTATAAAGATAAAAATATAAACATGGTTGTCACCTGAATTGAATCACTCTGTAACGGAACAACGTATCCAAGCTATGTAACTTGGACATTGATGATGTAAACTTATCGGAGAGCTGCTTTGTAAATATATTTGTAAAACTTGTATATTAAGCATGCATATAGAGATGTATATATTGTACATAAATACCCACTTTAGTTAAGGTGAGAATTGTCATATCGGGGCACCGCCTGTTGTCAGTGGCTTTGCACCAATTTAGTTGGTCGTGAAATTTCGTAATAGAGGTGTATATTTTGTTGTTTTTCTTCAACTTTAGAGATCCTTTGTTTATTTATTCATAAATATATCTATGAAATATTAATGTAATATATCTATTATTTTTAATATGATATAATACACAATCTGGCTCAGTTTCAACAGACTGAGGGTGGGTGTGACAAGATGCCGGGCTAATCTCGTTTGCTGGGGCTACGCAGAGAACCCTATATGCATATGTGGAACGCTGCAGTATGAAGACCACCTCCGATCCTGCCCACAACTGTCAACCTTTATCACACACCAGCATATTTTTGGAGAGACATGTTCTAAAATAACCCCGACACGTTAAAAATATGATAATGATTTATGAACTATTGACACAAACAGGTTTTGACGAAAATTTATAAATATTTTTTCTCCTGTAATTCATTGCTTTATCAAAGTTAAATTAACCGATAGAGCATTTTCTTACACATCTTGGATTACTTGACAGAAAATGATCATCGGGTATTGACCAAGTACCAAAGATATATATTTTTTTCGTCTTATGTATCCTATATGAATGGTAAATGCAAGGGGTACTCAACTCCTCGCCCCTCAAGGCCCTTTATATATTATTAATCCAAATCATCGGTTGGGAAGCGCTCAATGAGACGATTAATGCGAAGTTCATAATAACGAGTGGCCTACCGGTTAAACAGTGCCAGTCAGTAAATTGCCGACCGCCGCGGTAATGATAGTGATCGGTGGGACCGGCCGCGCGGCCGTCGTGGTACCCGCCGACCAATGGCAGCGGTAGCCGCCCGCTCTACGACTCCTGCCTTTAAATTGCGAGCAGCTCTTGATTGGCGGCTTCTCTTTCCGATCGACTCGTTCTTTCATCCAAAAAAGTTGCACCTTCAATGAGAGATACAATGCAATGCTAATATTCGTGACTTTGCTGCCATAACTATATGCCTACCCATAGGGACGCCGAGGATTTCGAAATGAGCTCTACAAGTATTATATTGCAGCCATAGGGCATAATTTGCATGAATTTGCTATAATTAAGACTTCTATAGTTAGTTATACGTATTATTTAGTTATACGTATTATTTAGAACTTTAAGAGTTACGGGGAACATCGATCAATGAAAGTTTTTTTGTGAATATGGGATACTAATGCCATCTTGTGGCTTGTTCCCAACCGAATAGATGCATGAATCGATTTTCAAAAGAAAGATCATACAGTGTCTATGATATCATAGTCTTCCCTTAAATGAAGGGAGA
This sequence comes from Micropterix aruncella, assembly GCA_944548615.1. Taxonomy (NCBI): domain Eukaryota; kingdom Metazoa; phylum Arthropoda; class Insecta; order Lepidoptera; family Micropterigidae; genus Micropterix; species Micropterix aruncella. The sequence continues at coordinate 58,837,443 of OX155980.1, read as the reverse complement.
AGAACACGTGTGACAGGAACACGTGTGCTTTCTAAATTCCTAGTTATACTACATCCCATTCATCCTCTTCTACCACCGCTCCTTGCGGATATTTTCTAAACCTTTAAATTATCGTTTCAAAAATCACATTTTTGTTATTCGGTTATTTTTGGTTAACTATTTAGTTTTATTGTTTATTTTACTCTACCAGCATCTAAATTCTTTCTCTTCGATTGAGGTTGGTTGTAAGAGATTGTTATTTACAGCAATAAGTTCGCCTGTTGCATGTATGGATTTAAAGTGTGCAATAAAGAATTTCAGTCTCTCTCTCTATCTAACATTCAGTCCAGTTCAGTCTAGAGGAAATCATGTATGGCAGCTCTTACGCATATTTTACATATTTATCTCTGAAGAACAGGCGTCAGTTAACCGCTTAACCCCTCAAATGAATGGCGATTAGCTCGGGTTGCCTACGGCAAAATGTATATAAATTTATATTTACATTTACATTTACATTTACATAGAGCGGGGTTTACTATAGAGCTATAGCATTACTATAGAGCAGATTACTATAAAGCGGCGCACATTTACATTTATATTTATATTTATATAAATTTATATACATTTTGTATACATTTTGCCAAGGCATCCCTTAAGGGACGCCTCACATTTGAGGGGTTAAAGATGGTAATGGATGTATTTAGGGCCGGCTCGTCCATATAGGCATCCTAGGCGGCCGCCTAGGGCGTACAATTTTGAGGGGTCGCAAAATTGAGTTTTTTTTTAATTTGAGGGGTTGCAAAATTGAGTTTTTTTTATTTGGGGATTTAAAAAGGGATTTTTGAACCGTAGTTAAGAAAACAATAATCCAATATCAAAAAATATCAAGTACTCTTCTTGCATTTTTAAGTGTTATTAAAACGGAAAAACCATCTGTAATCTAACTTTGAGTTTCTTTTTGTTTTTGAGAGAACTGTACATAATGCTATTATAAAACCTATAAACCCATATATACTATATACCTAATGTAATACTGTGTGTTATGAAGCTTCTCTTGTAAAGAGAAAAAAATACTAATTTAGATTTCTAATTATTAATGTGTAAGTTGTCGAAACAAAAGACAAAATGCAAAGCCATCATTACAACTACTTTTTCAATGAGGTTCAACATTGAGGTTTGTGGATATTAAATTATATCTATGTATTATATGTAAAATTGACTTTCGTTTTACTTACATATCCCAGTCATTAATCAAAGGTTATACAATGAAATTCTTAGTTATAACAATTATTAACAAAAACATTTTTCAGAAGTTCTATTCCATACCATAGTTCCATACCGGGCAGACCCCACAGAATTTGTTTTCGCCTAGGGCGCCAAAAACCCTAGAGCCGTCCCTGGATGGATTAATGATGTTACTATTCAAACTTGCCTCTAATTTGCCATTCATTCTGCCGTCCTGAAAGCAGAAAGCTATGTTTTAGACTTTTCTACCATTGTGATAAAATTCAGGTTTACATCATTTTCGCTATTTTACGTCTTGCGTTATTAATGGGACGCATATTGAATGGTACACTTTGGAATTGTTATCTACTATAGGCGAACCCGCCACCCCTGGAAGATATAACAATATATGACCATTCTTTCAACCGTGGGCTGAACGCAGAAATTTAGGGACTAAACAGACCGCCGTCTAGCTACGACAACACATGTGCACCCGTGAGAGTCTAACGCCTTACCCCGAGGCACTGGGAAGTAAATCCTGCGGGCCGCCCTTATGCCCTCACTACCATATTTAACCGGGTTTCTCCGTTCGCCTGTCTGGTGTCATAGACCAGGCGGCCACTGTATGATTACTTACTTACCTCATCGAGTTATAGAAAAATACCGCTTTCCACGAAAACTAGTCTTTAATTAGTCTTTAATCGTTAAGTAGGTTCTTTTTAAATAATAATAATACTTAAGGAATTACAGTACATTTACAAATAAATTAATAGTTTGAAAAAAACACTAAAAACACGCTTTTGGGCTATGATACGATATTCACATACACACGGCTATGATACGATATTCCATCATGGAATGCCAGTGCCTATCTTCCGGCTTCATCATCAGACCTTGAAACCTAATAGTGGTCAAAGTTCATTCCAAGACTTTTCTAACAAGTCCAAACACAGCTATGATACGATGTTCCATCATGAAGTTCCAGTTCATATCTTCCGACTCCATCATCAGATCAGTTCGACAGTACCATATTATTGTATTATCATCAGAACTACATACAGCTGCCAATTTTCATGACGCTATGATCCTTGGAACATGGTTAACTTAGTTACTTTAGATTCCATTACATAGTTACATACAGGTCGACCTAATAAAAGCGTGTTAAAAAGCAGATGATTTTAAGATTTCTGTTATTTTTTAAATTGTTTATATAAAACTACCAAATAAATAAAATACTAAAACTAAAAGATACATAAATCAAATTAGCAGCCAGTAAAGAGCAAACTAACAGTTCCTCATCAGAAGAGCTTTCTGTGTTCTCATCTGAAGAACTATCTTGAAGAACTATATCCTCCACAGGCAGTGGCGTAGGATCGCCTTCGAACCGTAATCTTCCGCGTAATTTTTTTGGCATTCTGCTTTCGTTGCAGAATGCCAAATATTTGCTTACGAATGCGGCATGCAAGATTTATTGTTTTAAAGACTTCCAACAAGGGGCAATACTTCCTGGGTTCGCATCATTCTCCGAGTGATCGCTTAAAAATGTTATCAGCGCTTCTTTGAAATTGGCGTTGTATAGGCTTTTGCGAAATTCGGGTCCCTATTTTGTGTTTTCCTCGTAATTTGGTACGGAGTACTAAATTTCTGCCGTTTCCGGTGTTCACAATCTATAATTGATGGAGATCTATCATATATCTCCTAGGTGGATATCTTTTGCAAAGGTGTCGGAAGTTTTTGTTAATTTCTGATATTTTTCCGTATGTGTGTGGAAGAAAATAAAAACAATCAATTAATTTTACAATCAATCAAAATAACCCATTGTATGAAGAAAATAAAAAGAATTAATTAAATACACATCTGCATTAACTGGGCAGAAATATTGGATAGTCCGGTTAAGTGCCATTGCAAGTTTGAGTTTGGCGTTTGATGCATGTCTCCATTGTATTGGCTAAGCGCGCTGGTGGAATCGGCGTTAAAGGAAATGACATGTATATCAATTTTATTATCGACGACGTACAAATATTATGTCTTTTACATTTTTAATTGTATAGATTTTTATCGCCTCTTTGCTTCTTTTTGATTCCATATTTTGGTTTCATATATGGCATGAAACCAATCAATATATGACTTGCAAATATATAGCATGATGAATGGGAAAGGCAGCAATACCTATCAAAATCTTCATTTCTTCTGCAATAAAACCAACACAACGATCCGCAAAAACATTTTTTTCCACATTTTTTCTCTTTTCTTAGTGCTTTAGTCGAAGAACAACCTGAGTGAGGTTCATTCCTCGCCTAAACTCAGCGCACCAACGTGCAACCGTAGGATATGGAAGAGCATCAACCCCTAATGTATCTCGTACGTAAAATGTAGGTAGGTACCATATTTATGTAAAATGTACGGAAAATGTTTATTTATCTATTTATTTATTTATTTATTTATTTATTTATTTATTTATTTTCAGGAAAACCAACAGCTAATTATAATTTAACAATGCCGGAGTAAAATAGCAGAGAGCCAATTAAAGGTTTTCACGTTTAAATAACGTTGTAGAAACATATGTGATCTTTCAATTAAAGCTATCGATTAAGAATGCATCAAAAATTATTCAACAATTAATGCTAAAAAATTCACTGTTCAGCCGCTGCCTAGCTGAGTTAACACTCGTACAGAATAGATCAAAGTCAAAGCGTTTAATCATGTCATTGAAATTGTCACTTGTTCGCCACAGAAATGCATTTTGCCTATAGTTGGTACCAGCATGAGGAACATGAAGAGCAGGGTTAAATCTATTGAGTTTGGAAGGAACACGGAGATTAATTTTATTTAGTAAGTCAGGACAGTTAATATTATTGGAGGTAATTTTTAGCAAAAAGGTTAAGTCCGCGGTTTCACGCCGCTTAATCAAGGGGAGGATATAAAATTTCTTGCATAAATTGAAATAGTTAGATGAGCTGTATGGGATTTTCAGACGGAAGCAGAGATATTTCACGAACTTCATTTGAATGCGCTCGATTCTGTTTATATATTTGTCATAACAAGGGTTCCATACCTGAGATGCATATTCCAAGATGCTTCTGACAAAAGTGCAGTAAAGGATCTTGAAAGTTTTAGCACGGTGAAAGCAAGCTGCACTCCTCATAACAAAACCTAAAGCTTTGGAAGCTTTAGAAACAATAGATTGAACGTGATTATCGAACAGTAGATGAGAATCATGAATGACACCAAGATCTTTAACCACGCTGCACCTCTGCAAGTTATGAAATTTTAATGAGTATGAGGCTAGAGTAAATATTTTTTTACGGGTGTAGGTGACAACGGTGCACTTGGATGGATTGAGGTCAATTTTATTAGAGAGACAGTAACTGTCCAATCTTGAAAGGTCCGCCTGAAGGTCGGCGACATCACCGACCGATTTAATTATTTTGAAAATCTTCATGTCATCATCAAAACATAGTAAGTGACTATTTAGAAAACAGCTAGCTATATCATTGATGAAAATTAAGAACAGCAATGGACCAAGTAGTGAGCCCTGCGGTACACCGCTAGGGATAGCAACCCAACTAGAAATATAGTTTTTGATGACGATAGCTTGGGAGCGATTATTGATATAGGAGGAGAACCATCGGAGGAGGTCCCCTTGTATACCTATAAACTTAAGCTTGTTCAAGAGTAGTCTGTGGTCAATCCTGTCAAAGGCTTTACTGTAATCAGTGTAGACTACGTCTACTTGATAGCCGTGATCCATAGCTTCAGTCAAGAAGTCATTAAAAAGGATAAGATTGGACACCGTCGAGCGACCCCTGATAAAACCATGTTGCGACGGATTGATAGAGTTTTGGAGAGCGGCATATACTTGGTTATAGACGACTCGTTCGAATATTTTGGCAATAACGCATAATTTCGAAATTGGTCTATAATTAGTAATTTCTGTTTTCGAGCCCTTCTTATGTATGGGTGAAACAAAAGCCGACTTCCAGATACTGGGGAATTCACAATTAGCTAAGGATTTGCGAAACAACAGGGATATTGGAACACAAACAGTTTTAGCGCAGCCAATTAGAAATATTGGACTGATATTATCAGGTCCAGCCGACTTGGAAGTGTCTAAATGAAGTAACAATTTTTCCACGTCGTGATCATTGATCTCTATGCTACAGATATCATTTGCCTGGGAAGGAATAACGTCGTTGAAGTCGAGTGGCGGCAAATCAGTAGGCTGCATATCCGGTACCAAAAATGTAGAAGAGAAGTACTGGGAAAAGGCTTCACACATAGAATCTCCAGTGGTCGCAATCAAGTCAAGGTACTTGAGAGGTGTCGGAATGCTATTGGATTTAGAGCAATTATTTATAAAGCACCAGAAGTTTTTTGGATGTTTTTCGATACCATCTTCTATAGATGTGATGTATGATTTGAAACACTGACTCTCTAATAAATGAACCCTATCCCGTAATAATTTAAAGGTTTCTTGATCCGTTTTCATATTATATGTTTTGATTTTTTTATGGAATTTATATTTTTCTTTAATGAGCTTTATTAGTGCTGGAGAATACCACTTAGGATATGAGCTATTAGACATAATTTTGGTAGGAACGAATTGAGTTATTAATTGGTCAAGAACACAGTAAAAATATTTAACGGCTTCCTCAAGAGACCTAGATGAGAATTCTGTGCTCCATTCGACTTCAGCTAATTTAGAGTTAATAGAGTCATAGTTACAATTATTATACAGAAACTTAATATACGACTTGGATTTTAAGTGTGGGATATGTATATAATTAACACTGGCTAGCAGAGCTTTGTGGTACTAATGTATAAAATACTTACTATATTTATCATAAATGTACGTAAAGTATACTATATACGTAAAATTAACCTCGATATTCCGTTTTTTCAACAAGATGCAAACAAATGGACTCTCATTCAAAATGAAACAAAAGAAAATAGGTTTTTGCTTTGTAGAACTTAATAACATGTATTAGCTATGCCTGCCAGTATTTATTTTGATATGGCCCCAAAGACTTTGTAACTCACTACCACATTTTTAAACTATGTTTTCTGTATTTAGAGATACATTAAAAAGAGAAACAATGGGCCCGATCGCGTTTCTTTGTGAACTAAAACTAAAATTAGTCCAAGCGAACGAGACAGAGCGATACGTTAGAGCTGGATATGAAACGAACGATCGTCGATAAATACTACCTGTCGAACTTATACGCGTCCGAATAAATTCGAGCATATTTCGTGCGGTGTAAGATTTGACCTTGGCGGGCAGTTTTAGGGTCCTTCCGTCCTTTCGTGCAAAACAGGCGATTCCGCGGAGCAAATTTTTATTTCATGACTTTCAGATTTATTGATATTTAATATAATTAAGACCTCCTAGTAACGACATTTATGTGGGAGGCACTTTGGTACATAGTGTACTTTACTAATAAATGGGCGGAGGGTAATGACGATCGGGATGGTAATGAAATTTGCCAAGAAGGTAATGATACGTCAAGGGATGGTAATGACACTAGCCTGGAAGGTAATATTAGCTGAGGATGGTAATGACATGTGATATAGAAATAACATCAGTAATTTATTGTTTCTTTACAAAATATATTTATTTAAAAAATCCATAACCAATACCAACATTAAAAGTTATGAGGCCTATTTTTAAAGCGGCCACTAATGAACTAAATCATCTAAGAAAATTTAAGAAATCTTTATTATTCTTTTTCGCATTACATGAATTACATTCAAAATATATTATTATAATTCTAGAAACATAAAGTATGGAATAAGAAATAGAAAATAAAAAATATAAAATCTTGAGATCTACTTTCCTTGTAAAATCAATAGACTTTTGTCCTCTTGTACTTTTGTAACTTAGTAGAACTTCACGGAATCTAATACCAAATGTAGCTTTTATGCTCTAATACTCAATCAAAAAAAAATCTTTACAATATAAAATATCTAAAAGTCAAAAAAATAAATCGTTACTCTAACCCTATTGTAATCTATCGTGACTCGAGCGTCAATGTTATCTCGCTTAAAAACTGCTTGTAATAATAATGCAACAAAACTCTATACTAACAATATAGGAAAAGTTTTCTTACCAATCGTAAGATAAAATGGAAATTATAATATCTTGAGATCAACGCTTTTATTTATAATTTTAATCAGGAAGATTTTAAAATGAATATTTTCCTCGTCTAGTAATGTAAGGCATTGGCAAAGGATAGAAACTGCTAGTTTCCGCAACATTATCTTCATCATAAATAGGATAGAAAACGAATTTACCGCGTGAATTCGTTTTCTATCCTATTTATAATGTCACACAACCGCGATAGTCTTCGATTTTATATTATCTTCATCGTCTACTACGGGCCAAGAAAGCATATTAGATTTATCCCAACATTAAAAAAAGTACGGTGTATGTGCCATTTGAGTATCCTCAATTTTTTCCTATGTACTAATACAGCTTGTTTTAATAGATATTGGACTATTACCCAAATCATCAATATTGTCGGAATGTACACCATGACAAGCTACATTCTTAACATTTTCTTTTTTGGCGTTGCAATTTTTTGTATTGTCATTATCCATGTCATCAGCGTGCTTATCAACATTGTGCCGTCAGTATTCATATAAAACGGCATGACTTTTATATGTCGTTGTGTCTCAAAAACGGTAGTACACTTCCACGTACACTGCCACTTTTGTCATCCTAACTTATCGTATTGGTTGGTATTGAAATAGTTATGCCTTCATTTAATGTATTTATGAAGAGCGGGTGTTTCGTTGTTCAATACTTTGCTTGCTACATGAACTTTCGGTGTATCGTCTTTCATCTCATTGCTAGTAGTGGTTTACATTAAACACATGGTTAACTATAATTTCACCGTATTGAGTGAAGCTTTCTTCAAAATCGCGATTGATTAATTCAGGTTATGTGATGTCAATCCCAACACTCAATCTCCCCAAATGCTTGGTATGGTTGCACGGTACGTAGATGAAACTGGAGATAAAAGAGCTTAGCTCTCTTTCTTCTATAATTCTTCTCTTTCTTCTAGAATTCTTTCATAATTTACCCCAAATACACTTAAACAGGCCAAAATTGACATATAGATAATTGACATTTATCTACTTAGCTCTTAAGTTTCCTATAAAAACCTTCAAAACCATTCGAAATTGTCAATAACTCATTGCCTTCCAAAAGTTTTCATTACCATCTGACACGTTTTCATTACCTTCCAATACGTTTCATTGCCATCCTACATAAATTTGAAAGGAAAGGAAGGTAATGACAAGGAGTGGAATGAAATAATGGAAGTTTATTCTCCATATTTCGCATGATTGATGACCTTGAAGTTTCAATAACAGTGGACGAAAAGACCCTACCAAAACACACCAAAGTGGATATAAACTTAGCATTTTTGTTTTATACTTACTGTTTGACTTGGATGGATGGTAATGACTGCTGAACGGTGACAAACTCGAAATGAAGAGAAAGAACTTAAATATCTTTTTACACGGCGACTATTCACACAGCCTTCAGAGCTTACGCGACAGACTGACCAATGAGGAGCATAATGATCTACGGTAGAAGCTTGGGCTCCTGTTGCGGAGCATGATATACTTATTTTTTTTTTGCGCGGGAAATGATAGAATCTCTGTTGCCAAAGACAAAAGTAGAAATATTTTGTTTATATGTAATTGTAGATGTCTTATATTTTAATACCTATAAAGTGTTTACCTTATCTTTCATGTATGCTAAGACAACTAAGTATGTGTTGGCAAGTTTAGGTACAACACATCGACGAATTTGAAGTTTGTGGTTTGGAGGCGGAGAGGAATGAAATTTTTCCATGTATTTTTAAGATTAAAAAAAAACTATGTACTTTAGAATTAGATTTCCTAAAGAGCCTTCTCCCTCACACTTAGAGTAAATATATTTCAATAAAACTTTTTTTCTAAATGCGGTATGCAGTCTGATATTAGAGTTTACAGGCGATTTGCACGAAATGGCGGAATGACCCTTTAATGCGAAAAAGTGACAACCGGTCATCTCACACTCCGCTTTAGCGTATTGCCCCGTCTCGTTCACACGGACTAATTTCCGATTTTAGTTCACAAAGAACCGCAATCGAGCCCATTATCATAATAAAAATAGTAAGAGATGAAATACTTTGTAATTCTCGCTTCCATAACTATATTTTTAAACTATATTTTTTTTAACTTACATTTTTTAACTATATTTTCTGTATTTAGAGATAAATTAAAAAGAGAAATAATATCATAACCGAAATAGTAAGAGATGATATATTTTGTAATTCTCGCTTCCATAAACGAATTTTCTTTCGATAGCTTTAACTGGCCGAAATAATCGACGGCATCATACAGACAGATAAAGGAGTCTCATCATTGCGGTTTCATTTGTACGCTTTGAACCAAAAAAATATAAAACATAATTTTATGGTTCAGGTTCGCAGTGTCACCGATTACAGCTTCGCAGCGCCACTCGTTGTTGGAGAGCGCTATTCGAATAGTTAGCCAAGACAAGAACCTTGTATCTCAGCTAACGGCTTGATCGGAACAAGTTCGACTACTTATCGTTAGATGGCATAATTTTGACGGGTTTAAATTTATACTGGGGTTGATAAAATTGTACCTTACTTCACATGGTGTGATAATTTTATTGCGACGACACACAACAGTGAGGGACAGGGACTTGAATTCTCTGTAAACTGTAATAAAAGATTATTGCTCGATATTCTCGACTTTTGGATCATAATTCAGACACTGAAAAACGAAAAAATAATAATCTTGCCTATTTGTCCGTATGGGCGAGACGGGGGCTATAGGCACATGGGTTAATAAACGGAACAGAGGCAAAGCTTCTAAACAGCGTTACATTTTTTTACCTATTTTGGTAGGGTTGGCTCAGGAGGATACAATTAAATAAACAAAACGTTTTTAAACTCTTTGTTATATTCTTACGATAGAATAAATTTTACAAATTATATACTCTAAATATAAAAAAAAAATACGTGTGGCACTCGGGGACTGCCGCGGTAAAGCTATTGCATAGCATTTTTAACAATTTATTCAATTATAATTATTTATTTATTTTATTTTCTCTGATATCAGATAACTGCGCTCTATCGGAAAACGTTGATATTATTCCGAATCATTTGCGGCTGCGAAAGCAAATGATTCGGAATAATTTAAGCGCACGAATTTTTTATTCGATAAAGCAAAAAAAAATGGATTATTCGAAAAAAATCGTAGATAAAAAGATAGATAATTAAATTATCTTTAAAATGGTGCAGGTTTCATAATAATACGGTAGATAGTATTTGCGTAGTAATCGTTTTTGTGTTCGGTGAGACCTAATTTCACAAATTAATTACACTATGTAATATAAAAAATACGTGTGGCACTCGGGGACTGCCGCGGTAAAGCTATTGCATAGCATTTTTAACAACTTATGCAATTATAATTATTTATTGATTTTATTTATTTTATTTTTTTCTGATATCAGATAACTGCGCTCTATCGGAAAACGTTGAAATTATTCCGAATCATTTGCGAAATTATTCCGAAGCAAATGATTCGGAATAATTTAAACGTCTTCCGACAGAGCGCCGTGCACGAATTTTTTATTCGATAAAGCAAAAAAAACGGATTATTTGAAAAAATTCGTAGATAAAAAGATAGATAATTAAATTATCTTTAAAATGGTGCAGGCTTTATAATAATACGCCATATAGTATTTGCGTAGTAGTCGTTTTTGTGTTCGGTTAGACCTAATTTCACAAATTAATTACACTATGTAATATAAACAACATCTAAAATATTCAAAGCTAAGAATATTAGGAAAATGTTCTTGTTTAACATATATTTTTTTCGAATCGTAAGCAGTACTCGTTTAGACGTAATTATCAGTTTAAAATCATTAATTTTCGTTAAGAAATTTCTTCATTCGGTCGCCGCGCTGGCCTAAGGCCCGCGATAAAAGCTATGCAATAGCTTAACAAAATCTAAAATATTCAAAGCTAAAAATATTAGAAAAATGTTTTTGTTTAACATATATTTTTTTCGAATCGTAAGCAGCACTAGTTTAGACGTACATAATTATCAGTTTAAAATCATTAATTTTTGTTAAGAAATTTCTTCATTCGGTCGCCGCGCTGGCCTAGGCCCGCGATAAAAGCTATGCAATAGCTTAAAAATAATAACGATATAAATAGCTAGGTACCTATTCTGTTCAATTTACTAAAAAAACACTATTTATACCATTTACGACCTATCCAAACGTTTTTTGCACCAACAGGTTGAGTTTTCTTTCGACGTTGTTTATTTCGATATGTTATGTTTCGACTTTTCAAAGTTGATTTTTCCCCTGTATAAAGTTATCTAAATTATGAAAAAGTAAAACTCTATTGGAGCAAGGTCTGACAAGTACAGTGAGTGACCAAGACAGTCTCCAGTCGCAACTCCTGTAACTTTGCGACCTTTTGCAGTGAAATCTGTGGTTATAGGTACGTTGTCATGCAGAAGCAGTGGCGACAAGCGCTTATTGTTTGCAGTTCTTAACAGTACACATTCAGAGTGCAGGAAGCTGTAATAGAAATGATCACGGCACGGGATCTCATATTTGAAAATAATGCAAATTTTCATGGTTACCATGGTTGCACAAACGAAAATATCTGAGCAAAACAAACGATGGAAAAACATATAAACAGCTGATTCTTAAAAAAGAATACCATGGCCTTAAATTAATATTCACTTGAAATTAAAAAAAAATAATTCAAACCCAAGTTATTTAAGTTCAAAGTGGCCAGTGGGAAAAATAGCAATTCCTACATAGGTAAGGACCCAGCATAATAATTTGCTATCAATCAAAATTTAGTCACAATAACACTGGCGCACTACACTCTAGATTGAACAAAGGCGGTTGTAACATATCATATTTGAAAGTTGTAGGATCTCATATTTGAAAATAATGGAAATTTTCATGGTTACAATGGTTGCACAAACGAAAATATCTGAGCAAAACAAACGATGGAAAAACAAATAAACAGCTGATTCTTAAAAAAGAATACCATGGCCTTGAATTAAAATTCCATTTCAAACCCAAGTTATTCAAGTTCAAAGTGGCCAGTGGAAAAAAATAGCAATTACATAGGTAAGGACTCAGTATAATAATTTGCCATCAATCAAAATTTAGTCACTAACACTGGCGCAATACACTCTAGATTGAACAAAGGCGGTTGAAACATCGACGAAACGTCGCGTCGGGTGCTGCTGACCGCTGTGATAGTCTTCGATTTCTTACCCTGTGGGAGTATTCGGTTTCAAACCCAAAGCGCGATTAATCGCGCGCTCGGAAAACGTAGTCAATAATGTATGTGGCCGGTCATATCAGAGCGTCGAGTGGTGAGGGCAATATTATAGAGTAAGTAAACGCTCCCCTGCCCACACATAGTCAACTGTTTTAAATTATAAATAAAAAATAAAAAAATACGTGTGGCACTCGGGGACTGCCACGGTAAAGCTATTGCATAGCATTTTTAACAACTTATGCAATTATAATTATTTATTTATTTTATTTTTTCTGATATCAGATAACTGCGCTCTATCGGAAAACGTTGAAATTATTCCGAATCATTTGCGGCTGCGGAAGCAAATGATTCTGAATAATTTAAACGTCTTCCGTTAGAGCGCCGCGCACGAATTTTTTATTATATAAAGCAAAAAAAACGGATTATTCGAAAAAAATCGTAGATAAAAAGATAGATAATTAAATTATCTTTAAAATGCTGCAGGTTTCATAATAATACGCCAGATAGTATTTGCGTAGTAGTCGTTTTTGTGTTCGGTTAGACCTAATTTCACATATTAATTACACTATGTAATATAAACAAACTCTAAAATATTCAAAGCTAAGAATATTAGGAAAATGTTCTTGTTTAACATATATTTTTTTCCAATCTTAAACAGTACTCGTTTAGACGTAATTATCAGTTTAAAATCAATAATTTTCGTTAAGAAATTTCTTCATTCGGTCGCCGCGCTGGCCTAGGCCCGCGATAAAAGCTATGCAATAGCTTAAAAATAAATTATGTATTCGCAACAGAGATTACTAAACAGAAAATAGACAAATACTATGTAATAAAACTACGAAGGCTACAATATAGGGGTGTCCCAGAATATCTCTTTACCTGGTTTTCAGAACACACGATTATTGGTACAGGATTAAAATAAAACAAATCAAAATTCGAAATAATTACTAAAAAACCACATTAATTAATCCGGATAAAAATGTATCTACTTGAGGACATGAGTAACAGGATGGAGCTGCGTTTTACTCATACTTAACATCGAAGCCTTGGCAAGGAATGGTGACACATGGAGATGTGGACGGATCCTAAAGATGAGTCTCCGCTCTGTCTTCCTATACAAAGAGGGGCCATACACGCAGTCCTCATAGTTCACTATATGCAATAGAAGTAGTTTTAAGATTCTGACGCTGAGGTACTCCCGAATTCTGTATAATGCCTTTATCGATCGAGGGTGCAGCAACCCGTACTCTGGGTTTGCCCCTCAACTTAAACGTTTGGTATTACATCCTGATTACGGTAATTGCCTATTAGCCTGATTTCTAAAAATGGGATTATCCAATATTCTGTAAAAATGACAAAATTACGATGACCACTTACAAACCTACAAAAGCTTAAACTTAACTCACCGGTATTCTGATGAGATTTCTATTATCAATTGAATGGCTATCATGAAATTGATGTAATTTGTGTTATCTGTCGGAAATGTGGGCGCCTGATAAGTCTATCAATGTTTTGTGACGTTTCGAATTAATTGTACGGATTTGGTATCCTCGCAAGGACATTTAATTATTAATCGATGCTTTTAACGACACATACCGACTGAACTGGCACTAATGACATCATAACCAAAAGGAGATACATTATGACCTCCGATTATAACTATGTCGCCGCCGGCTCCGGTCTAACCGGTTTTGAATAATCCGACGATTCTACGAGCACCCTCACTCAAAAAAGTTTGAATAATTTTATTCTCATTTTAAAGAAGGACTACATTTCTGTAGCTCATTTCTCTAGCTCCGTTTTGAATAGTTTTGTTCGTTTTAACGCAAAAAATATGAATAACAAAAATAGATGATAAAATGAACGCAATTTCATGAACTAAACCAAGAGGGCAAAATTTGTCTGGCATAAGGGTAAGCTTGGCCAAATCAAAATATTTTCTTCCCTTTCCAATTAATTTCTACTCCTGATGGCCAGACTGTAATTGAGACCAGCATTTTTAGCACATAATAATTATGGTCAATGGTTCTAATAATTGCAAAATTCCATTAAAACGCTTTAGAATTTAATCACTATAACCAATGCTGCGTGTATTTTATTTAAATGTACGAGTACAATCATTTGTGTTCATTGTCCGAAGTTCGATTGCATTATGCACATTAATAATATTTTAATTTCTCATAAACGTCAGTCAAAGGCATATTCAACCACTGTTTCGAGGAAAATGAACGAGCACAATTCTCACTGCATCCCTGAATGTCCTGTGAACTGGGTCTATATATAGTTTCAAATCCCTTTAACTTCTAAAAGCACAATCGCATGGGTTTTTCTCCGATACATGAGGTTTTCTCCAATTTCCTGTGAACTGATTCTATGTGTAATTTCAAATGTACTTTCTGTGTAAAATTTCAATCGCATTCCCCAGACGGGTAGGTATGTCTTCAATTTCCTGTGAACTGCGACTACATGTACTTTCAAAGCCGCTTGCCTTGTAAAATCGCGATCGCACTCCTCATATATGTAACTATTTGTTCAATTTCATGTGAACTGCAAGTATGTGTCTCTTCAAAGACCATTTCTGTGCAAAATTACGGTAGCATTCTCCACATGAGTATTTCTTCAATTTTCTGTGAGCTACGTCTACATGACCTTTTAAAATAAATTTCCTTGTAAAAGCGCGTCCGCATTCCTGACATAAGTATTTCTTCAATTTCATGTGAACTTCATTTATATGTCGATTTAAAGTAACCTTTAAATAGAACTCGCCGTCACACTGCAGACAAGCATGCGATTTGACACGTCCAATATTAAATCGTCTTTCACCATTATTACTGCTCCCAGAGGGTCCACTATCGATTGGTTCTGGCTTAATGTAACGATATTCGCCTTCGTAGAAATCGACTACGTTACCTCGGTTATCTGATATGAAGTCGCTCCGAGGTGTATTCATATCTGAATCGTTAGAATCGTTGACCTCTTCTTTGATGACGACATTTTCTTCAATCTTGACAGCAACGTTACTATAATCGTCCACAATTGGATCGCTCATCTTAGTCTGAAGTAATTGACTGATTTAAAGTCAAATAATTGCAACTACACTGAGGTTAAGTCACGAAGAAATATGATTTATTGACAGCTGTCACTTTATCGAAGTTGTCTTTGGGTAGTTTTGTTCATTGCCAGTGTTAACATTACTTACCCGGCTCACCATCCGACGAAGAAGGAAAGTATTTTGAGACGAATAGGATCGTTAATGTTTCTTTTACTAAACAGACTGCAACAAGATTTTAACGTTTGACGGTAAAAAGATTGATTTAAGCTGGTTATTCCACTTTTTCAAAAAATCTGAATTAGCAATTAGTCCGTTTTCTCCCTATTTCTTCCGTTTTAATTTCGTTTTACTGTTATTGAATAATTATTTTTTTAGTTTTCAGTAGACTTGTTTCTAAGTCTGTTCATTCCTGAGGTTATCATAATTGTTCTAATTCTGTGACTTCTAAGTAGTTCTAATTCGGCTTGCAAAATTTGACCTAAGCAAAATGACAAACATTGCAAGGTAAATAAGCTTGTAAATGATAGTATCTCTTTGAAGCTCTTTTTGACGTTCTTTACAAATGGCCTCCTGATATGTGTTTTAATACGCCGTTCAATAAAATGTGACAGAGTATGTTACTTCACAGCAAGAAATTAAACTGAATTATTAACTGATGTTTGCTATCCGATGTCGCCCAACTAAGAAATGCATGTCCTTGAGCGAACATTAAAAAACAAAGAGTCACAATGGTTTTCATAGGTATAAGAGTTATTATAAGAAGTAAGTATTTTGAAGGCGCTAGATTTTTTTGAGATGAAGACGTAAATATACATTTTGAGCCCCCTGAGACGATTAAGATTATTTCCAGATAGATGTTGGTCTCAGTGTCGGTATGTCTGTCTTAAGTATTCCTTCAAGATTGCGCCCAGAAGCTTAATCCGATTGAGATGAAATTTGGTATGTTGGTATCATTTGGTCATTGCAGGAGTTGAAAAGATTGTAGTTAAAATCGGTCCACCAGAGGGCTCACAAGTTATATATCAATCTCGAAATATTGGCGTTGAGACTTGATATTTGGTACACAGATTATATAAGTACACGGATATATAATCCACAGTAAGGAATTAAACTCTTATTAAATCATATTTACGTCCGATGTCGCCAACTGCTATCCGATGTCGGCCTTGTTGGGCCGAAATAACATTGTTAAATTTCTCTTGGAATATCTCATATATAAGCTATAGTAATAATATTTAAATTCCACAATACATTTTAATCAAATATTAACGCTGAGCCGCCAGAGGCTAGCCAAAAGACGAACCGCACCGCCGGAGATAGTTTTGTAACGGAATCCAAGCGGGTTCATCTGCCGGCTCATTGATCTATGAAAATAATATTTAAATTAAATCAGTCCTTGGCTACTTGCTGGGAAAGTTTTAATGTGGCGGAACCGATTTTTTTAAAATGTAGGTAATTTTTTGGCCGAAGATTACACTTTTGTTCTCTGAAATGGTTTCTTTGAAAAAGTTTATTGCGCACACAATAAAGGTGGCCACATTTTCATTTTTACATATCGGATTTATAACCACAGTTGGCGGCATGGGGGGGGGGTAGAAGGGGGAGGGGCGGAAAAGGAGGTGGGGGGCGCTATAAATAAAATTTATATAACCGGTAATATTCATACTGACTGGTGGAAATCAACTTTTGTAACGATCTCTAAAAATATAAACGCCAAAATATGTAACGAACTTCGGACTATCAATGTCACGTCGCCAGTCCTGTTTTTATTCCAGCGAAGCACCCCTACGGGATCAAAGAAAGGGGTGAAATTCTGTAAAATGAAAAGTCGACACCGCTAAAGCTACAGAGATCAAAAATTATATTCAAGCTACTCATTACATATGAAAAGTAATGACGTTCACATTTTTTTAGAAAACAACTTTGACGGGGTAAATAAAGGGATTAAAGCCTGTACGGAGATACCCAAAAGTTAGATCTTGAAAATCGAAAATTTGAAAAAGGTTTTATTTGATAATGGAGGGAAGCACCGAGAAGGGTTTTTTTTTATTCAACCCCCACGAAATGAAAGAAAAGAGTGACATTCTGTAGTATGGAAAATCGAAACTGCTGAAGCTACAGGCATCAAAATTTATATTTAAGCAGTCATTTAAAATAAAATAATGGCATTCACAGTTTTTTTCAAAATCAACTGAGTTTTCTATAATATTTCAGTCAGTCGTAGTTAGTCCCTGAGTGTTAAAGAACGCATTGTGCAGATGAAGTCGCGGGCAACAGTTTGGTTATTCCTTGATTCAACTGCTTGTCAATGTAAGAGAACAACGTATGAAAAGGATTTTAAGCTATTGCATAGCTTTTATCGCGGGCCTAGGCCAGCGCGGCGACCGAATGAAGAAATTTCCTCACGAAAATTTAAGAATTTAAACTGATAATTTCGTCTAAACGAGTACTGCTTCCGATTCGAAAAAAATATATGTTAAACAAGAACATTTTCCTAATATTCTTAGCTTTGAATATTTTAGATTTTGTTTATATTACATAGTGTAATTAATTTGTGAAATTAGGTCTAACCGAACACAAAAACGACTACTACGCAAATACTATCTGGCGTATTATTATGAAACCTGCACCATTTTAAAGATAATTTAATTATCTATCTTTTTATCTACGATTTTTTTCGAATAATCCGTTTTTTTGCTTTATCGAATAAAAAATTCGTGCGTGGCGCTCTATCGGAAGAAGTTTAAATTATTCCGAATCATTTGCTACTGCAGCCGCAAATGATTCGGAATAATTTCAACGTTTTCCGATAGAGCGCAGTTATCTGATATCAGAAAAAATAAAATAAATAAATAATTATAATTGCTTAAGTTGTTAAAAATGCTATGCAATAGCTTTACCGCGGCAGTCCCCGAGTGCCACACGTATTTTTTTTTACCTAAATGATTGAACGCTAGAATTAATAGGTAGTGTCTGGAAATGCAAATAAACGCCAAACTACTTAAATTAACAACTCGATTCAAAATTCCACGTGAAGCGAGCTGCGTGGATTTTTGAATCGAGTTGTCAGGATTCATTCAAAAGCAGCTGTTTTCAGTCATCAGGGACTACTTTTGTAATTATTTTCCAAACATTATGGCTTGATACATTGATACCATCACCGCGACGGCTTTCCCATATTAGATTGTATTACCAGATTCGCGGAGCTGTTCTTCAATTTAAAAACTATAAAATGATTTTCTGTGCATATGCCCGTCTCCGTCTCGGTCTAACCGGTTTTGAATTTTCCGACGATTCTACGAGCACCCTAACTCAAAAAAGTTTGAATAATTTTATTCTCATTTTAAAGAAGGACTACATTTCTGTAGCTCATTTCTCTAGCTCCGTTTTGAATAGTTTTGTTCGTTTTGACGCAAAAAATATGAATAACAAAAATAGATGATAAAATGAACGCAATTTCATGAACTAAACCAAGAGGGCAAAATTTGTCTGGCGTAAGGGTAAGCTTTGCCACATCAAAATATTTTCTTCCCTTTCCAATTAATTTCTACTCCTGATGGCCAGACTGTAATTGAGAGCAGCATTTTTAGCACATAATAATTATGGTCAATGGTTCTAATAATTGCAAAATTCCATTAAAACGCTTTAGAATTTAATCACTATAACCAATGCTGCGTGTATTTTATTTAAATGTACGAGTACAATCATTTGTGTTCATTGTCCGAAGTTCGATTGCATTATGCACATTAATAATATTTTAATTTCTCATAAACGTCAGTCAAAGGCATATTCAACCACTGTTTCGAGGAAAATGAACGAGCACAATTCTCACTGCATCCCTGAATGTCCTGTGAACTGGGTCTATATATAGTTTCAAATCCCTTTAACTTCTAAAAGCACAATCGCATGGGTTTTTCTCCGATACATGGGTTTTCTCCAATTTCCTGTGAACTGATTCTATGTGTAATTTCAAATGTACTTTCTGTGTAAAATTTCAATCGCATTCCCCACACGGGTATGTCTTCAATTTCCTGTGAACTGCGACTACATGTACATGACTACATTTTACAAGGCAAGCGGCTTTGAAAGTACTTTCAAAGCCGCTTGCCTTGAAAGTACTTTCAAAGCCGCTTGCCTTGTAAAATCGCGATCGCACTCCTCATATATGTAACTATTTGTTCAATTTCATGTGAACTGCAAGTATGTGTCTCTTCAAAGACCATTTCTGTGCAAAATTACGGTAGCATTCTCCACATGAGTATTTCTTCAATTTTCTGTGAGCTACGTCTACATGACCTTTTAAAATAAATTTCCTTGTAAAAGCGCGTCCGCATTCCTGACATAAGTATTTCTTCAATTTCATGTGAACTTCATTTATATGTCGATTTAAAGTAACCTTTAAAGAGAACTCGCCGTCAAACTGCAGACAAGCATGCGATTTGACACGTCCAATATTAAATCGTCTTTCACCATTATTACTGCTCCCCGAGGGTCCACTATCGATTGGTTCTGGCTTAATGTAACGATATTCGCCTTCGTAGAAATCGACTACGTTACCTCGGTTATCTGATATGAAGTCGCTCCAAGGTGTATTCATATCTGAATCGTTAGAATCGTTGACCTCTTCTTTGATGACGACATTTTCTTCAATCTTGACAGCAACGTTACTATAATCGTCCACAATTGGATCGCTCATCTTAGTCTGAAGTATTTGACTGATTTAAAGTCAAATAATTGCAACTACAATGAGGTTAAGTCGCGAAGAAATATGATTTATTGACAGCTGTCACTTTCTCGAAGTTGTCTTTGGGTCGTTTTGTTCATTGCCAGTGTTAAAATTACTTACCCGGCTCACCATCCGACGAAGAAGGAAAGTATTTTGACCCCCCCCTGAGACGAATAGGATCGTTAATGTTTCTTTTACTAAACAGACTGCAACAAGATTTTAACGTTTGACGGTAAAAAGATTGATTTAAACTGGTTATTCCACTTTTTCAAAAAATCTGAATTAGCAATCAGTCCGTTTTCTCCCTATTTCTTCCGTTTTAATTTCGTATAATCAGCGATTCGCATAGTCGGAGTTCGGATAATTGGAGTTTTACTGTTATTGAATAATTATTTTTTTAGTTTTCAGTAGACTTGTTTCTAAGTCTGTTCATTCCTGAGGTTATCATAATTGTTCTAATTCTGTGACTTCTAAGTAATTATTTATATGTGTTTTTTGTAACACTTATACCTATTAAAACCAATGTGACTCTTTGTTTTTTAATGTTCGCTCAAGCACATGCATTTATTAGTTGGGCGACATCGGATAGCAAACATCAGTTAATAATTCAGTTTAATTTCTTGCTGTGAAGTAACATACTCTGTCACATTTTATTGAACGGCGTATTAAAACACATATCAGGAGGCCATTTGTAAAGAACGTCAAAAAGAGCTTCAAAGAGATACTATCATTTACAAGCTTATTTACCTTGCAATGTTTGTCATTTTGCTTAGGTCAAATTTTGCAAGCCGAATTAGAACTACTTAGAAGTCACAGAATTAGAACAATTATGATAACCTCAGGAATTAACAGACTTATAAACAAGTCTAGTGAAAACTAAAAAAATAATTATTCAATTACTGTAAAATTCCAATTATCCGAACTTCGACTATCCAAATCGCTGATTATACGAAATTAAATCGGAAAAATATAGGCAGGAAACGGACTGATTGCTAATTCAGAATTTTTGGAAAACAAGGAATGACCAGTTTAAATCAATCTTTTTACCGTCAAACGTCACAATCTTGTTGCAGTCTGTTTAGTAAAAGAAACATTAACGATCCTATTCGTCTCAGGGGGGGTCAAAATACTTTCCTTCTTCGTCGGATGGTGAGCCGGGTAAGTAATTTTAACACTGGCAATGAACAAAACGACCCAAAGACAACTTCGAGAAAGTGACAGCTGTCAATAAATCATATTTCTTCGCGACTTAACCTCATTGTAGTTGCAATTATTTGACTTTAAATCAGTCAAATACTTCAGACTAAGATGAGCGATCCAATTGTGGACGATTATAGTAACGTTGCTGTCAAGATTGAAGAAAATGTCGTCATCAAAGAAGAGGTCGACGATTCTAACGATTCAGATATGAATACACCTCGGAGCGACTTCATATCGGATAGCCGAGGTAACGTAGTCGAATTCTACGAAGGTGAATATCGTTACATTAAGCCAGAACCAATCGATAGTGGACCCTCTCGGAGCAGTAATAATGGTGAAAGCCGATTTAATATTGGACGTGTCAAATTGCATGTTTGTCTGCAGTGTGATGGGGAGTTCTCTTTAAAGGCTACTTTAAATCGTCATATAAAGGAAGTTCACATGAAATTGAAGACATACCCGTCTGGGGAATGCGATTGAAATTTTACACAGAAAGTACATTTAAAATTACACATAAATCAGTTCACAGGAAATTGGAGAAAACCTCATGTATCGGAGAAAAACCCATGCGATTGTGCTTTTAGAAGTTAAAGGGATTTGAAACTATATATAGACCCAGTTCACAGGACATTCAGGGATGCAGTGAGAATTGTGCTCGTTCATTTTCCTCGAAACAGTGGTTGAATATGCCTTTGACTGACGTTTATGAGAAATTAAAATATTATTAATGTGCATAATGCAATCGAACTTCGGACAATGAACACAAATGATTGTACTCGTACATTTAAATAAAATATACGCAGCATTGGTTATAGTGATTAAATTCTAAAGCGTTTTAATGGAATTTTGCAATTATTAGAACCATTGACCATAATTATTATGTGCTAAAAAGCTGGTCTCAATTACAGTCTGGCCACCAGGAGTAGAAATTAATTGGAATTAATTTCTGTTGGTTTATTTATTCCTTGGTTATTCCTTGATTCAACTCCTTGTCAATCTAAGAGAACAGCGTAAGAAAAGGATTTTTTTGGCTAAATGATTGAACGCTAAAATTAATAGGTAGTGTCTGAAAATGCAAATAAACGCCAAACTACTTAAATTAACAATTCGATTCAAAATTCCACGTGAAGCGAGCTGCGTGGATTTTTGAATCGAGCTGTCAGGATTCATTCTAAACGCAGCTGTTTTCAGTCATCAGGGACTACTTTTGTAATTATTTTCCAAACATTATTGCTTGATACAATGATACCATCACCGCGACGGCTTTCCTATATTAGATTGCATTACTAGATTCGTGGAACTTTTCTTCAATTTAAAAACTATGAAATGATTTTCTGTGCATATGCCCGTCTCCGTCTTAAGTATGCTCTCTAGCAAGGAATGGTGTTTAATAAATTTCGACAGTGTACCTACCTATCATAGCGCTGTTGTATAAAGTTTTGTCCCTGTTCCGTTTATTTAATCATGTGCAATATTTAGTTTTGGGCAATAACAATATCTACGTTAAAACACAAAACACAAAATTGCCGATAACGATCGTTAAAACACGAAATTGCTGATGTAATCACTGGGATACAGCCGTAATACATACTCTCACATAAGCCATTGCGATACCTTTCTAAAATGTGATATATTTGAGTTGCGCCAACCTACCCGTGCGTCGGCCAGCCCCTGTGCCCTCTGAACCGTATTTCAAGATCGTGTCGTCAGATTTTAAAACTTTTTCGATAAAGTGATGAGCTGATTAAATTTAGAGATTTGTACCTAACTCACCCTGTTGTAATACTCCTGCTTCTCTATATTTGTTCAGTACAAAAATAGGAAGAGAAATATTTTTACCAGTCGTAATGCTGAGACGGAAATTGCTAGGCTAATTAGGCTTCATAAATATGTATAATACGATATATTTACATGAGAAAGCCCCGTATCGCCAGAGTTTCGATTATACGTAACCTTATTACATGCAATGTTGTAACAGCAACAATATTGCACTGGATATCGATGTATTGTGATTTGGAAACGCCAGTATTAATGATGTAACTATAGGGCGAAATGTCGGAGTCTTCTTCAGTAGACCCGAAAAGACTGTTGTATCGAACGTGCTTCTTATGACTCGAAATCTAATGGATAGTCCAAACGGTGCATACTTACATAATGCTTGATAATCAAGCACAATGGATAAGGACACGGATAAGGACAAGGACACGGATAAGAACAATGGATAAATACACGATTACAAGAGTTTGGCAAGACATGTGACGCCTTTTGCCGTATTGGCAGTCAAACTGCTTTGGACATGCAGTTCGTATACCAAAAACGCAACGCCAGTATGCCCACGTATGCGGCAAAGCAACGTAAACGCAATTATGCCAGAAACGCAAATTTGGCAACGAAGTTTGACGTGCCGGCAACGGTCTTACTACATTATTCTTAAAACACAATTAAGTATGTTGTGGCGTTTTTATAAACCCGTGTCATTGTTTGGCTATTATTGCAGTTACATAGGCAGATCATTATTTAAAGAGCCTAAGTATATATTTTTCCCAGTGTGCCATTACAGTTTTCAATATTTGAAAATGCTTCGTAATACTGTTTTGTGTATAAGGGGATCAAATTTAATATTATTACGAATATTACTTGAATGGCATTCAGAATTAATTGAATAACATGCGTTAACGTAACGTAATTGAAACAATGGGGCGCGGGTTATACCTACAAACCACAACATTTTGCATAATAATCGGTAACCAGTGCATAAATGCAATGCAACTTATTGCAGATTCGTTTATGAAACTATGTGTATGAATATATGAAAATATACGAATAAGTGAATCAAAAACATTTTGTCAATACCTTACGTAAAACATACTATGTGTATTATAAATAAGATAAAAACGAATTTATTGCGTGAAGTTTGTAATACTCGACGTTTCGGCGTTGTTGCAAAGGCCGTTGTCTAGGGTAGACTAGGGTCGCAACATTGCCGAAACGTCGTATGTAACAAACTTCACGCGGTAAATTCGATTTTATCTTATTTATAATGTCAAACAACCACGATAGTCTTCGATTTCATATTATGCGTAATAATATTTGTTTGAAAGACTTTATCGCACACACTATAAAATACAACAAGGCAATCGCCAAGAAGTATAATCATACGACAATACCGCCATAGTTATTGTGACTAAATGTTTATGCTAATTTATATATTACAAGCGAATCTTTTGTAAAGCAATGGTCATAATAAATATGTACAATGACATAATAAATATAATAAGGAAAATAAAACTAGAAATAAACTAAAAATAACTGACATTAATTACAATTTTCTCAGCTCATATCCAATGGAGGAATGGGATAAAAAGCATAATCAAGGAGTCGATTGAGGGGGGGGGGGGAGGGATATTCACATGTCAAGTAATTATCTCTGATTAGATTTTTAAACCCGATCAGATTGACAAGATCCCCAATTCCCAAGATTTGAAATCCCTTTCTTTTGCATTATCACCAAGGCGTTTTATTATTTTAACTTTAAAACATTGATCAAAAGATAAATTATGCGCCCTGGCATGCAAATATATTGGGAGTTGGCTTTCATTTCCTACACTAGCCCTATGATTATTTAGTCTAATATTAAGTGGTGTTGTTGTTTCACCGATATAAAAGGCATCACAAGTCCTGCACAGAAGTTGATATACTATATTTTTGAAATACAACTGCAATGACAGGGAACCCTGAAACTATTAGTAGTATTTGGACTGGTAAAAAAAGGACTTAGATCTAACAGAGGACAAGTTTTACAACGTGGACGATCACAAGGTTGAAGGCCAAAATTATTATTACCAATAGAGAAATTTTGATTATTTTTTGTTTTGTTTAATATTGATCTAATATTAGGTGGTCTGCGGAAAGATAAAATTGGGGGTGAATCTAAGAGATCCTTAGTGGATGCATCATTAGAAATGATGGGGAATAAATCAGATAATATATCTCGCAGTTTCTCAGCACCAGGAAAATAAGTGGTGCTAAGAAAGATTTTATTATTATTTTTATTTGAAGAAATTTTAGGTTTTGGTATATATTTTACTTCAGAGTTTAGAATATGTTTATCTAATAGAGGAGCAGGGTATTTTCTTTCAAGAAGAGATTGCTTTAGATTATTGAGATATTTATCTAAATTTTTTTTGTTGTTAACTAAACGGTGTCCGCGAATGGACATTGAATAGGGAATGGATCTCTTGGTGTGAAATGGATGACAGCTATCAAAGTGTAAATACTGTTCTTTATTTGTAGGTTTTATATGAATCGCGGTTTTAATTTTACCTTCGGAAATTGTTAAATCAACATCTAAGAAAGTAATTTGCGATTTAGAAATGGTATGAGTGAAATTCAAAGAGCCAAAATTATTTAGGTCGTCAAGAAAGGTTGTTAGAGTAGTTTGTCCGTGTGGCCAAATCATTATTATGTCGTCAATAAATCTATACCATAATGTGGGTTTTAAATTTTGTGTTTGAAGAAAATTTTGCTCGAATAATCCCATGGAAAGGTTGGCATACGAAGGTGCCATTCGAGTGCCCATAGCAGTCCCTTTAATTTGAAGATAAAATTCATCTTCAAAGGAAAAAGCATTACACGTTAAGACAAACTCGGCTAATTTGCAAAGAAAATCTGTAGAAGGTATTTGAGGATGAGGTCTCTCATCGAGAAAATAAGAAATGGCTTCCAATCCTAAATTATGAGGAATATTGGTATACAGGGATATGGCATCAATAGTAACAAATAATAGGTCGTCGGACTTTGGAATTACAGTATTCTTTAAAATATCAATAAATTGATATGAGAGCTGGCTTTGATATGAGAATTTAGATTTTTCACAAAAGGTTGTAAAAAGTAATCTACAAAAGCCGAAATTCTTTCTGTCGGAGAGTTAAAGCTTGCAACTATCGGTCGTCCAGGATTATTAGGCTTGTGAATTTTTGGTAATAGGTAGAAATTTGGAGTTCGGATAGGATCAGGAATTAAAGTTTTAACATCTTCGTCTGATAATTTTTCATTTGATTTATTTTGTTCAATATATATTTTTATTTTCACTGCAAATTTTTTGTTAGGATCTCTGGATAGTTTTTTATAGAAAGTTTCATCTCTAAGTTACCTCAAGCCTTCAGTAACATAGTCAGTTTTGTTAAGTATGACAGTAGTGAAACCTTTATCAGCCGGCAAAATGACGATGCTGGTATCCTTGCTAAGACTCTCAAGAGCTGTACGTTCATCTACTGACAAGTTTGATGTTGGTTTTAGGCTATTTAGAAAAGATGGCTGTGTTACTTTGTTTAATAAAATAGTAATAAAATTTTCTACTGGATGATTCTTAGGTAATGAAGGGGGTTCTTTATTAGAGTATGGACGAAATTGAGCTAGTGCACGGTGTAATTTAGTATTAATATTATTATTATTTTGATTTGAATGCCAAAATTCGCGCCATCTTAAATTACGACAAAATTTAACAACATCATTACCAAAACTAAAATGGTTCACATTTTGAGTCGATGTGAAATTTAGACCTTTAGCTAATACTAAATATTCATTGTGGTTAATTATTTTGGATGACAGGTTTTTAACAGCATTTTTTTCTCTAGCAGATGGAACTTGTATATTATTAGAATATGATACTGATGGTGTTATACTGTTATTAATTTGGTTTGCTGATGTGGCACGTATTGGTACGGTATCTGATACTAATGGAAATATATTGTTATTAATTTAGTTTACTGATAGGGTGTGCATCGGTGAGGAAAGTGTACCTTGGTGAACTGCTGGGATATTTTGAAGTGAATTTGAATTCCTTGTTTAGTTAACATTGGAACGACTGTAATTTGAAACGGAAATTGGATCCAATATGTTTCGTGTATTGTTACTTTTGATAATGCACATTTTCTGAAAGTTCCTTAGTAAATTATGGAACTTTTGATCGTGTTTTAATCTAATATTTTGTAAGTGTGTTACAGAATTGTTAACTATTTTATGAGCTTCTTGAAATAAGAAAGGAGAATGTGTTGTTATCATGTTAACATAAAAACACAGCGAGTTTAAATGTTTATAAGACAAAATTTGATATTCATTTCGCAAAACAGAAGTAATCTCAATTGAATACCTTAAACGGATTGCGGTGAAATCATATTGAATTTCTGTACTAATTGCTGCGAAAGGAAATTTTGGTAATAACCCTTTTGGGCAAATTATATATATATATATATATATATATATATATATATATATATATATATATATATATATATATATATATATATATATATATATATATATATATATATATATATATATATATATATATATATATATATATATATATATATATATATATTTATATAAATCTGTGTCTTTGCACCTTAGACAACATCAGAGTTATTTACTTGACATGTGAATATACCCCCCCCCCCCCCTCAACCGAGTTGAGTATGAGTTAGGAAAATTGTAGAAAATAGTACACGAAAGAAGGGTTTGTAAGTGAAAATCCCGACATCGTCTAATGGGGAGCCACTCCATATGCAATTGGTACGTCTGTAGAAGAAACTCAGACCTACAAAGGGCCAGCCAAGAAGGGGTATCTAAAACGCAAAAAATGTTTTGTTGTATGCATTATGCATTGACCCAAGATAGATGACGGAGGATATCAAGCATGGTCCATATATGCAGTCACGATAATTATGGATAGGTAAAGTGAGAGTGTTTTTCAGGAGAATCCTAACTTATATCTGGAGAAAATCTCTGATTGTATACAAGTGATTTCAGACTACATTTCTGTAGCTCATTTCTCTAGCCCCGCTTCGAATAGTTTTGTCCGTTTTTATTGCAAAAGAATATGAATAACAAAAATAGATGACAAAATGAACGCAATTTCATGAACTGAACCAAGAGTACAAAATTGGTGTGACAAAAGGGTAAGCGTTGCCACATCAAAATATTTTCTTCCCATGACAATTAATTTCCACTTCTAATGGCCAGACTGTAATTGAGACCACCATTTTTAAGAAAAAATAATTATAGTAAATGGTTTTAATAATTGAAAAATTCTATTAAAACGCTTTAGAATTTATTCACTATAACCAATGCTGCGTATATTTTATTTACGGGTACAATCATTTGTGTTCATTGCCCGAAGTTCGATTGCATTTTCGCACATAAATAATTCTTTAATTTCTCATAAACGTCAGTTAAAGGCATATTCAACCACTTCAACCACTGTTTCGAGGAAAATGAACGAGCACATTTCTCACTGCATCCCTGAATTTCCTGTGAACTGAGTCTATAAGTAGTTTCAAAACCCTTTGACTTCTAAAAGCACAATCGCATGCGTTTTTCTCCGATACATGAGGTTTTCTCCAATTTCCTGTGAACTGATTCTATGTGTAATTTCAAATGTACTTTCTGTGTAAAACTTCAATCGCATTCCCCAGACGGGTATGTCTTCAATTTCCTGTGAACTGCGACTACCATGTACTTTAAAAGCCGCTTGCCTTGTAAAATCGCGATCGTACTCCTCATATATGTAACTATTTGTTCAATTTCATGTGAACTGCAAGTATGTGTCTCTTCAAAGACCATTTCTGTGCAAAATTACGGTAGCATTCTCCACATGAGTATTTCTTCAATTTCCTGTGAACTGCGTCTAAATGTACTTTCAAATCAATTTGCCTTGTAAAATGGCAATCGCATTCCTCACATGAGTATTTCTTCAATTTTCTGTGAGCTACGTCTACATGACCTTTTAAAATAAATTTCCTTGTAAAAGCGCGTCCGCATTTAGCACATAAGTATTTCTTCAATTTCATGTGAACTTCCTTTATATGACGATTTAAAGTAGCCTTTAAAGAGAACTCCCCATCACACTGCAGACAAACATGCAATTTGACACGTCCAATATTAAATCGGCTTTCACCATTATTACTGCTCCGAGAGGGTCCACTATCGATTGGTTCTGGCTTAATGTAACGATATTCACCTTCGTAGAATTCGACTACGTTACCTCGGCTATCCGATATGAAGTCGCTCCAAGGTGTATTCATATCTGAATCGTTAGAATCGTCGACCTCTTCTTTGATGACGACATTTTCTTCAATCTTGACAGCAACGTTACTATAATCGTCCACAATTGGATCGCTCATCTTAGTCTGAAGTATTTGACTGATTTAAAGTCAAATAATTGCAACTACAATGAGGTTAAATCGCGAAGAAATATGATTTATTGACAGCTGTCACTTTCTCGAAGTTGTCTTTGGGTCGTTTTGTTCATTGCCAGTGTTAAAATTACTTACCCGGCTCACCATCCGACGAAGAAGGAAAGTATTTTGACCCCCCCCTGAGACGAATAGGATCGTTAATGTTTCTTTTACTAAACAGACTGCAACAAGATTGTGACGTTTGACGGTAAAAAGATTGATTTAAACTGGTCATTCCTTGTTTTCCAAAAATTCTGAATTAGCAATCAGTCCGTTTCCTGCCTATATTTTTCCGATTTAATTTCGTATAATCAGCGATTTGGATAGTCGAAGTTCGGATAATTGGAATTTTACTGTATTTGAATAATTATTTTTTTAGTTTTCACTAGACTTGTTTATAAGTCTGTTCATTCCTGAGGTTATCATAATTGTTCTAATTCTGTGACTTCTAAGTAGTTCTAATTCGGCTTGCAAAATTTGACCTAAGCAAAATGACAAACATTGCAAGGTAAATAAGCTTGTAAATGATAGTATCTCTTTGAAGCTCTTTTTGACGTTCTTTACAAATGGCCTCCTGATATGTGTTTTAATACGCCGTTCAATAAAATGTGACAGAGTATGTTACTTCACAGCAAGAAATTAAACTGAATTATTAACTGATGTTTGCTATCCGATGTCGCCCAACTAAGAAATGCATGTCCTTGAGCGAACATTAAAAAACAAAGAGTCACATTGGTTTTAATAGGTATAAGTGTTACAAAAAACACATAGAAATAATTACTTAGAAGTCACAGAATTAGAACAATTATGATAACCTCAGGAATGAACAGACTTAGAAACAAGTCTACTGAAAACTAAAAAAATAATTATTCAATAACAGTAAAACGAAATTAAAACGGAAGAAATAGGGAGAAAACGGACTAATTGCTAATTCAGATTTTTTGAAAAAGTGGAATAACCAGTTTAAATCAATCTTTTTACCGTCAAACGTTAAAATCTTGTTGCAGTCTGTTTAGTAAAAGAAACATTAACGATCCTATTCGTCTCAAAATACTTTCCTTCTTCGTCGGATGGTGAGCCGGGTAAGTAATGTTAACACTGGCAATGAACAAAACTACCCAAAGACAACTTCGATAAAGTGACAGCTGTCAATAAATCATATTTCTTCGCGACTTAACCTCAGTGTAGTTACAATTATTTGACTTTAAATCAGTCAATTACTTCAGACTAAGATGAGCGATCCAATTGTGGACGATTATAGTAACGTTGCTGTCAAGATTGAAGAAAATGTCGTCATCAAAGAAGAGGTCAACGATTCTAACGATTCAGATATGAATACACCTCGGAGCGACTTCATATCAGATAACCGAGGTAACGTAGTCGATTTCTACGAAGGCGAATATCGTTACATTAAGCCAGAACCAATCGATAGTGGACCCTCTGGGAGCAGTAATAATGGTGAAAGACGATTTAATATTGGACGTGTCAAATCGCATGCTTGTCTGCAGTGTGACGGCGAGTTCTCTTTAAAGGTTACTTTAAATCGACATATAAATGAAGTTCACATGAAATTGAAGAAATACTTATGTCAGGAATGCGGACGCGCTTTTACAAGGAAATTTATTTTAAAAGGTCATGTAGACGTAGCTCACAGAAAATTGAAGAAATACTCATGTGGAGAATGCTACCGTAATTTTGCACAGAAATGGTCTTTGAAGAGACACATACTTGCAGTTCACATGAAATTGAACAAATAGTTACATATATGAGGAGTGCGATCGCGATTTTACAAGGCAAGCGGCTTTGAATGTACATGTAGTCGCAGTTCACAGGAAATTGAAGACATACCCGTCTGGGGAATGCGATTGAAATTTTACACAGAAAGTACATTTGAAAGAAAGTACATAGAATCAGTTCACAGGAAATTGGAGAAAACCCATGTATCGGAGAAAAACCCATGCCATTGTGCTTTTAGAAGTTAAAGGGATTTGAAACTATATATAGACCCAGTTCACAGGACATTCAGGGATGCAGTGAGAATTGTGCTCGTTCATTTTCTTCGAAACAGTGGTTGAATATGCCTTTGACTGACGTTTATGAGAAATTAAAATATTATTAATGTGCATAATGCAATCGAACTTCGGACAATGAACACAAATGATTGTACTCGTACATTTAAATAAAATACACGCAGCATTGGTTATAGTGATTAAATTCTAAAGCGTTTTAATGGAATTTTGCAATTATTAGAACCATTGACCATAATTATTATGTGCTAAAAATGCTGGTCTCAATTACAGTCTGGCCATCAGGAGTAGAAATTAATTGGAAAGGGAAGAAAATATTTTGATGTGGCAAAGCTTACCCTTACGCCAGACAAATTTTGCCCTCTTGGTTTAGTTCATGAAATTGCGTTCATTTTATCATCTATTTTTGTTATTCATATTTTTTGCGTTAAAACGAACAAAACTATTCAAAACGGAGCTAGAGAAATGAGCTACAGAAATGTAGTCCTTCTTTAAAATGAGAATAAAATTATTCAAACTTTTTTGAGTGAGGGTGCTCGTAGAATCGTCGGATAATTCAAAACCGGTTAGACCGAGACGGAGACGGGCATATGCACAGAAAATCATTTTATAGTTTTTAAATTGAAGAACAGCTCCGCGAATCTGGTAATACAATCTAATATGGGAAAGCCGTCGCGGTGATGGTATCAATGTATCAAGCCATAATGTTTGGAAAATAATTACAAAAGTAGTCCCTGATGACTGTAAACAGCTGCTTTTGAATGATTCCTGACAACTCGATTCAAAAATCCACGCAGCTCGCTTCACGTGGAATTTTGAATCGAGTTGTTAATTTAAGTAGTTTGGTGTTTATTTGCATTTCCAGACACTACCTATTAATTCTAGCGTTCAATCATTTAGGTAAAAAAAATCCTTTTCATACGTTGTTCTCTTACATTGACAAGCAGTTGAATCAAGGAATAACCAAACTGTTGCCCGCGACTTCATCTGCACAATGCGTTCTTTAACACTCAGGGACTAACTACGACTGACTGAAATATTATAGAAAACTCAGTTGATTTTGAAAAAAACTGTGAATGCCATTATTTTATTTTAAATGACTAGCTTAAATATAAATTTTGATGCCTGTAGCTTCAGCAGTTTCGATTTTCCATACTACAGAATGTCACTCTTTTCTTTCATTTCGTGGGGGTTGAATAAAAAAAAACCCTTCTCGGTGCTTCCCTCCATTATCAAATAAAACCTTTTTCAAATTTTCTATTTTCAAGATCTAACTTTTGGGTATCTCCGTACAGGCTTTAATCCCTTTATTTACCCCGTCAAAGTTGTTTTCTAAAAAAATGTGAACGTCATTACTTTTCATATGTAATGAGTAGCTTGAATATAATTTTTGATCTCTGTAGCTTTAGCGGTGTCGACTTTTCATTTTACAGAATTTCACCCCTTTCTTTGATCCCGTAGGGGTGCTTCGCTGGAATAAAAACAGGACTGGCGACGTGACATTGATAGTCCGAAGTTCGTTACATATTTTGGCGTTTATCTTTTTAGAGATCGTTACAAAAGTTGATTTCCACCAGTCAGTATGAATATTACCGGTTATATAAATTTTATTTATAGCGCCCCCCACCTCCTTTTCCGCTCCTCCCCCTTCTACCCCCCCCCCCCCCCCCATGCCGCCAACTGTGTTTATAAATCCGATATGTAAAAATGAAAATGTGGCCACCTTTATTGTGTGCGCAATAAACTTTTTCAAACAAACCATTTCAGAGAACAAAAGTGTAATCTTCGGCCAAAAAATTACCTACATTTTAAAAAAATCGGTTCCGCCACATTAAAACTTTCCCAGCAAGTAGCCAAGGACTGATTTAATTTAAATATTATTTTCATAGATCAATGAGCCGGCAGATGAACCCGCTTGGATTCCGTTACAAAACTATCTCCGGCGGTACGGTTCGTCTTTTGGCTAGCCTCTGGCGGCTCAGCGTTAATATTTGATTAAAATGTATTGTGGAATTTAAATATTACTAGTATAGCTTATATATGAGATATTCCAAGAGAAATTTAACAATGTTATTTCGGCCCAACAAGGCCGACATCGGATAGCAGTTGGCGACATCGGACGTAAATATGATTTAATAAGAGTTTAATTCCTTACTGTGGATTATATATCCGTGTACTTATATAATCTGTGTACCAAATATCAAGTCCCAACGCCAATATTTCGAGATTGATATATAACTTGTGAGCCCTCTGGTGGACCGATTTTAACTACAATCTTTTCAACTCCTGCAATGACCAAATGATACCAACATACCAAATTTCATCTCAATCGGATTAAGCTTCTGGGCGCAATCTTGAAGGAATACTTAAGACAGACATACCGACACTGAGACCAACATCTATCTGGAAATAATCTTAATCGTCTCAGGGGGCTCAAAATGTATATTTACGTCTTCATCTCAAAAAAATCTAGCGCCTTCAAAATACTTACTTCTTATAATAACTCTTATACCTATGAAAACCATTGTGACTCTTTGTTTTTTAATGTTCGCTCAAGGACATGCATTTCTTAGTTGGGCGACATCGGATAGCAAACATCAGTTAATAATTCAGTTTAATTTCTTGCTGTGAAGTAACATACTCTGTCACATTTTATTGAACGGCGTATTAAAACACATATCAGGAGGCCATTTGTAAAGAACGTCAAAAAGAGCTTCAAAGAGATACTATCATTTACAAGCTTATTTACCTTGCAATGTTTGTCATTTTGCTTAGGTCAAATTTTGCAAGCCGAATTAGAACTACTTAGAAGTCACAGAATTAGAACAATTATGATAACCTCAGGAATGAACAGACTTAGAAACAAGTCTACTGAAAACTAAAAAAATAATTATTCAATAATTGTAAAACTCCAATTATCCGAACTCCGACTATGCGAATCGCTGATTATACGAAATTAAAACGGAAGAAATAGGGAGAAAACGGACTGATTGCTAATTCAGATTTTTTGAAAAAGTGGAATAACCAGTTTAAATCAATCTTTTTACCGTCAAACGTTAAAATCTTGTTGCAGTCTGTTTAGTAAAAGAAACATTAACGATCCTATTCGTCTCAAAATACTTTCCTTCTTCGTCGGATGGTGAGCCGGGTAAGTAATGTTAACACTGGCAATGAACAAAACTACCCAAAGTCAACTTCGATAAAGTGACAGCTGTCAATAAATCATATTTCTTCGCGACTTAACCTCAGTGTAGTTGCAATTATTTGACTTTAAATCAGTCAATTACTTCAGACTAAGATGAGCGATCCAATTGTGGACGATTATAGTAACGTTGCTGTCAAGATTGAAGAAAATGTCGTCATCAAAGAAGAGGTCAACGATTCTAACGATTCAGATATGAATACACCTCGGAGCGACTTCATATCAGATAACCGAGGTAACGTAGTCGATTTCTACGAAGGCGAATATCGTTACATTAAGCCAGAACCAATCGATAGTGGACCCTCTGGGAGCAGTAATAATGGTGAAAGACGATTTAATATTGGACGTGTCAAATCGCATGCTTGTCTGCAGTGTGACGGCGAGTTCTCTTTAAAGGTTACTTTAAATCGACATATAAATGAAGTTCACATGAAATTGAAGAAATACTTATGTCAGGAATGCGGACGCGCTTTTACAAGGAAATTTATTTTAAAAGGTCATGTAGACGTAGCTCACAGAAAATTGAAGAAATACTCATGTGGAGAATGCTATCGTAATTTTGCACAGAAATGGTCTTTGAAGAGACACATACTTGCAGTTCACATGAAATTGAACAAATAGTTACATATATGAGGAGTGCGATCGCGATTTTACAAGGCAAGCGGCTTTGAAAGTACATGTAGTCGCAGTTCACAGGAAATTGAAGACATACCCGTCTGGGGAATGCGATTGAAATTTTACACAGAAAGTACATTTGAAAGAAAGTACATAGAATCAGTTCACAGGAAATTGGAGAAAACCCATGTATCGGAGAAAAACCCATGCCATTGTGCTTTTAGAAGTTAAAGGGATTTGAAACTATATATAGACCCAGTTCACAGGACATTCAGGGATGGAGTGAGAATTGTGCTCGTTCATTTTCCTCGAAACAGTGGTTGAATATGCCTTTGACTGACGTTTATGAGAAATTAAAATATTATTAATTTGCATAATGCAATCGAACTTCGGACAATGAACACAAATGATTGTACTCGTACATTTAAATAAAATACACGCAGCATTGGTTATAATGATTAAATTCTAAAGCGTTTTAATGGAATTTTGCAATTATTAGAACCATTGACCATAATTATTATGTGCTAAAAATGCTGGTCTCAATTACAGTCTGGCCATCAGGAGTAGAAATTAATTGGAAAGGGAAGAAAATATTTTGATGTGGCCAAGCTTACCCTTATGCCAGACAAATTTTGCCCTCTTGGTTTAGTTCATGAAATTGCGTTCATTTTATCATCTATTTTTGTTATTCATATTTTTTGCGTTAAAACGAACAAAACTATTCAAAACGGAGCTAGAGAAATGAGCTACAGAAATGTAGTCCTTCTTTAAAATGAGAATAAAATTATTCAAACTTTTTTGAGTGAGGGTGCTCGTAGAATCGTCGGATAATTCAAAACCGGTTAGACCGAGACGGAGACGGGCATATGCACAGAAAATCATTTTATAGTTTTTAAATTGAAGAACAGCTCCGCGAATCTGGTAATACAATCTAATATGGGAAAGCCGTCGCGGTGATGGTATCAATGTATCAAGCCATAATGTTTGGAAAATAATTACAAAAGTAGTCCCTGATGACTGAAAACAGCTGCTTTTGAATGAATCCTGACAACTCGATTCAAAAATCCACGCAGCTCGCTTCACGTGGAATTTTGAATCGAGTTGTTAATTTAAGTAGTTTGGTGTTTATTTGCATTTCCAGACACTACCTATTAATTCTAGCGTTCAATCATTTAGGTAAAAAAAATCCTTTTCATACGTTGTTCTCTTACATTGACAAGCAGTTGAATCAAGGAATAACCAAACTGTTGCCCGCGACTTCATCTGCACAATGCGTTCTTTAACACTCAGGGACTAACTACGACTGACTGAAATATTATAGAAAACTCAGTTGATTTTGAAAAAAACTGTGAATGCCATTATTTTATTTTAAATGACTAGCTTAAATATAAATTTTGATGCCTGTAGCTTCAGCAGTTTCGATTTTCCATACTACAGAATGTCACTCTTTTCTTTCATTTCGTGGGGGTTGAATAAAAAAAAACCCTTCTCGGTGCTTCCCTCCATTATCAAATAAAACCTTTTTCAAATTTTCGATTTTCAAGATCTAACTTTTGGGTATCTCCGTACAGGCTTTAATCCCTTTATTTACCCCGTCAAAGTTGTTTTCTAAAAAAATGTGAACGTCATTACTTTTCATATGTAATGAGTAGCTTGAATATAATTTTTGATCTCTGTAGATTTAGCGGTGTCGACTTTTCATTTTACAGAATTTCACCCCTTTCTTTGATCCCGTAGGGGTGCTTCGCTGGAATAAAAACAGGACTGGCGACGTGACATTGATAGTCCGAAGTTCGTTACATATTTTGGCGTTTATATTTTTAGAGATCGTTACAAAAGTTGATTTCCACCAGTCAGTATGAATATTACCGGTTATATAAATTTTATTTATAGCGCCCCCCACCTCCTTTTCCGCCCCTCCCCCTTCTACCCCCCCCCCCCCCCCCCATGCCGCCAACTGTGGTTATAAATCCGATATGTAAAAATGAAAATGTGGCCACCTTTATTGTGTGCGCAATAAACTTTTTCAAAGAAACCATTTCAGAGAACAAAAGTGTAATCTTCGGCCAAAAAATTACCTACATTTTAAAAAAATCGGTTCCGCCACATTAAAACTTTCCCAGCAAGTAGCCAAGGACTGATTTAATTTAAATATTATTTTCATAGATCAATGAGCCGGCAGATGAACCCGCTTGGATTCCGTTACAAAACTATCTCCGGCGGTGCGGTTCGTCTTTTGGCTAGCCTCTGGCGGCTCAGCGTTAATATTTGATTAAAATGTATTGTGGAATTTAAATATTATTACTATAGCTTATATATGAGATATTCCAAGAGAAATTTAACAATGTTATTTCGGCCCAACAAGGCCGACATCGGATAGCAGTTGGCGACATCGGACGTAAATATGATTTAATAAGAGTTTAATTCCTTACTGTGGATTATATATCCGTGTACTTATATAATCTGTGTACCAAATATCAAGTCTCAACGCCAATATTTCGAGATTGATATATAACTTGTGAGCCCTCTGGTGGACCGATTTTAACTACAATCTTTTCAACTCCTGCAATGACCAAATGATACCAACATACCAAATTTCATCTCAATCGGATTAAGCTTCTGGGCGCAATCTTGAAGGAATACTTAAGACAGACATACCGACACTGAGACCAACATCTATCTGGAAATAATCTTAATCGTCTCAGGGGGCTCAAAATGTATATTTACGTCTTCATCTCAAAAAAATCTAGCGCCTTCAAAATACTTACTTCTTATAATAACTCTTATACCTATGAAAACCATTGTGACTCTTTGTTTTTTAATGTTCGCTCAAGGACATGCATTTCTTAGTTGGGCGACATCGGATAGCAAACATCAGTTAATAATTCAGTTTAATTTCTTGCTGTGAAGTAACATACTCTGTCACATTTTATTGAACGGCGTATTAAAACACATATCAGGAGGCCATTTGTAAAGAACGTCAAAAAGAGCTTCAAAGAGATACTATCATTTACAAGCTTATTTACCTTGCAATGTTTGTCATTTTGCTTAGGTCAAATTACAAGTGTTACAAAAAACACATATAAATAAGCTTTATAAAAAAAATACGATAATGTAAAAAAAATAATTCTGATATAAGCTATTTAAATATTTGTATATGTTAAAGAAATTTTGTATTATCTTGTATTTTGTTAAGGGGATTGGTAGGGGATAGGTAGAGGAGTTTTCGACATAGGTAGGTAGTCGGTTTATGATACACTGCAATTTATTTTTTTAATTTTATTTATTCAAATAAGCCAGTTGGTAGGAATCCCTACTCTTGGTATAGTCAAGTTGAGTAACTGGTATTATACCTTATGTGGTAGGTATAATATTTTTTTAAAATATCGACCATTTTTTAAATGTAAAACAATTAATATTTCAATTTAAAATAAAGATTTAAGATCTTTTTAAAATAATGGGAACTGCTTAAATACTGTAGATAGTCAAAATATAAAAACGAAGAGTCGGTTATAAAACAGTAAAATTAAGATTATAAAAAATATAGGTTATTAAAAAATATAGGTTATTATAAAAACAATAGGTTATTATAATAACAGATCTAGCATATTCTCGTGCCTGGGAGGCCAAAGCCGAAGCCGGAGCCGGAGCGCAGGCTGGCTGGGTGAACCGCGCCGGGCCTCGGGTAAAGGGGGGCTGCGGGGCAGGAGCAGGGCTGGGGTGACATGGCAGCTACACCCGCGAAAAGTTTCTGCAACTATTGTGACCAGGAAAGTAAGTATTTTGAAGGCGCTAGATTTTTTTTGAGATGAAGATGTAAATATACATTTTGAGCCCCCTGAGACGATTAAGATTATTTCCAGATAGAAGTTTGTCTCAGTGTCTGTATATTTGTCTTAAGTATTCCTTCAAGATTGCGCCCAAAAGCTTAATCCGATTGAGATGAAATTTGGTATGTTGGCATCGTTTGGTCATTGCAAGAGTGCAAAAGATTGTAGTTGAAATCGGTCCACCAGAGGGCTCACAAGTTATATATCAATCCCGAAATATTGGCGTTGAGACTTGATATTTGGTACACAGATTATATAAGTACACAGATATATAATCCACAAAGAAATTAAACTCTTATTAAATCATATTTACGTCGGATGTCGCCAACTGCTATCCGATGTCGGCCTGGTTGGGCCGAAATAACATGGTTAAATTTCTGTTAGAATATATCATATATATGCTATACTAATAATATTTAAATTCCACAATTCATTTTAATCAAATATTAACGCTGAGCCGCCCAAGGCTAGACAAAGAGCCGCCAAACAAACCGCACCGCCGGAGATAGTTTTGTAACGGACTCCAAGCGGGTTCATCTGCCGGCTCATAGATTTAATCTATGAAAATAATATTTAAAATTAAATCAGTCCTTGGCTACTTGCTGAGAAAGTTTTAATGTGGTAGAAGCGATTTTTTGAAAATGTAGGTAATTTTTTGGCGAAGATTACACTTTTGTCCTCTAAATTTGTTTATTGCGCACACAATCAAGGTGGCCATATTTTCATTTTTACATATCGGAATAATAACCACAGTTGATAGAAGGGGGGGGGGGTGGAGAAGGGGAAGGGGTGGGGGAAGGAGGTGGGGTCTTCAGAAGGAGGTTGGTGACCCCATAAATAAAATTTATATGACCGGTAATATTCCTACTGACTGGTAGAAATCAACTTTTGTAACGATCTCTAAAAAGATAAACGCCAAAATATGTAGCGAACTTCGGACTATCAATGTCATGTCTCCAGTCCTGATTTTTTCCAGCGAATAGTACACTCAAAAATATATGGTAATACAAATTGTAAAATTAATTGCGGAACCAGAGAACTAGAGGATCCATCCAGGTGTTAGTACTGAGGTTACATATAATATGTTTCATCGACTTTAAGAAAGCTTTAGATAGAGTTAGACATAAAAAGAAGTTTTCAAAGTTCTCTAACAAGTAGGAATATATGACAAAGGATTGCGTATCATTACTAACGCCAATGCACCATTAGAAATTAGATCAGCGCGGAATCAGACAAGGTTGCATTATATCACATCTTCTTTCAGTTTTACTTTAAGAAAGC
The DNA here is from genome assembly GCA_944548615.1 of Micropterix aruncella. Taxonomy (NCBI): domain Eukaryota; kingdom Metazoa; phylum Arthropoda; class Insecta; order Lepidoptera; family Micropterigidae; genus Micropterix; species Micropterix aruncella. Next base: position 58,796,731 of record OX155980.1, on the reverse strand, counting down.
ACTAAGTACATACATCCAAAAGTTCCCATTTTCGTTAAACGGCAAGTTATACGACGTAAACATCAACAATATAAGATATACAATTGATATTGTAGTGATTGCTATCAGCATTGATATACTTATCGACTATGTTAAAGAGTTAGTGACGAATATGGGACGAAATTGAACACCGCACAATGACCTTAATACACCTACAGTTACTGATTACTGAATTCGAGTGGAGAAGATATTATTTACCTTGGCTGCAATTTTAACGACAACTAGGCTTGCAGAAGGCGTCCTTTTATGATGTAAACTAGTACGAAGTAGGGGTATTTGGAAATTCAACCCCTAAGGGGGTAATAAGAGTGAAATACTGTTGTATAGAAAATCGACACCACTGGAGCTAGTGCTATAAAAAAATATATTTAAGCTACTCATTACAAATGAAAAATAATGATATTCACAGTTTTTTAAAAACCATCCTTTGGGGGGCAAGGGGTGAAATAAGGGAAGAATTGTTGTATGTAGATACTCAAACCGTTAGATCTTGAACCTGGACATTTTGCACAGCCCTTATTTTGATAGTGGATGGAAGCACCCCTACGAAATCAAAGAAGGGGTGAAATTCTGTAAAATGAAAAGTCGACACCGCTAAAGCTACAGAGATCAAAAATTATATTCAAGCTACTCATTACATATGAAAAGTAATGACGTTCACATTTTTTTCGAAAACAAACTTTGAGGGGGGAAATAAAGGGATTAATTCTGGTACGGAGATACCCAAAAAGTTAGATCTTGAAACTCGTAATGTTGAAAAGGTCTTTATTTGATAGTGGAGGGAAGCACTAAGAAGGATTTTTTAAAATTCAACCACCACGAAATGAAATAAAAGGGTGACATTCTGTAGTATGGATAATCGAAACCGCTGAAGCTACAGGCATCAAAATATTTATATTTAAGCTAGTTATTAATAATAAAATAATAGCATTCACAGTTTTTTTCAAAATCAACTAAGTTTTCTATAATATTTCAGTCAGTCGCTCGATCGCTCGGTCAGTCAGGTAGTTAGTCCCGGAGTGTTAAAGAACGCATTGTAAAATCGCACGCAGACGAAGTCGCCGGCAACAGCTAGGTTATATCTTGCTTCAACTCCTTATCAATCTAAGAGAAAAACGTATGAAAAGGATTTTTTTTACCTAAATAATTAAACGCTAAAATCAATAGGTAGTGTCTGAAAAGGCAAATAAACGCCAATCTACTTAAATTAACAACTCCATTCAAAATTCCACGCGAAGCGAGCTGCGTGGAGTTTTCGATGAGAATCGAGTTGTCAGGATTCATTCTAAACGCAGCTGTTTTCAGTCATCAGGGACTACTTTTGCAATTGTTTTCCAAACATTATTGCTTTCTTAAAATTTCTCAATTATCCAAAAAATCATGGTCACCGTGCGATCGGTTTTATGTTATTTCCGTTGTCATCTCTTTTGGGAAGGGATATGTACTGGTATTTTTGTAATTTTTGGCGCCACTCGAAAGATAGCTTCATAAAATATTTTCTCGCCTGTCATTATACACAGTAAAAACATACACAATCTTCAAGAAAAGAGAAATGAGACATAATATTATTCATCCATTTCTTATTGTTCAGTTCTTTGATAATATAAAATTTTAAAAATAATTTGCATGATTTGTACGATTGTGGAAATATCATTGGTTTGGAGATTGTAAATTGTAGAAATCATCTAATTAGCATTTTTGGGGTATTAATCACGTTCCTTTTTCGGAATTCATACATGCACCCTTCAGGCTGCTACTGGCGGCTGGCAGTCAGCTTATTCACAACAGAAAATAGGTTATGACTTCTATGCCTGAGAGTAGTTTTTTTTGAGCATTTATTTAAATCCTAATATAGGTCGATCGAGAGCGAACAAAGTAGTCATTTTAGTATCGTTGTTTGAAATCGATAAAAGGGGATAATATTAGTTGGTTAGTAGCTGCAATCAAGGAAAATGCCCATGGAAAGACTGTTAATGGATTTTAAGGAATTGATTATTACATTACACCGTTTGCATAGTTATACGATACCGCGGTAACGGTGCTGCATACATACTTAAATTGTAGCGTCTACATCAGCCTGTATTGTAATAGTAAAACGTAATTACAATAATGCTGACAAGCCTACAAGATCCATGGATATATATCAGTACCAATAACCCAAATGTAGCAAATAAGCGGCTTTGTTAAAAGCTGCATACGTAACAGTAGATTAGCGGTTACACGCCACCGTGGAATTCAAAAGTATCGGCAGGACGCATCTCACTACACTAAAGTGGCGTTATAATATAAAACGAAGTTTCGAACGTAAAGGCATTCAATGTATTGCAGAGATGTAGTGTGTATATATATCACTGCTAGAAGTGTAAAGTCGGCAACGACGTTTTATAGTCCAGGAATAAATGGTCATACACCATTATGTCCTATACATTATCCAGTATGGTGATACATCTGGTCGGAAGCGTGTCCTTATTTGACCGTTATTTTGGCCAGGAAGATCGTTATTTAAGGACCACAAGACTTTGTTTTATTTTCCCGGCCGACCACTCGACGAGAAGGGAAAGTTTTGTAACGCACTTCTGTATGTCTGTTGTACCTCCCAAACGCTTCATCCGATTGAGATAAAATTTGGCATGCAGACATCATTTGGTCATGGCAAGGTTTCAAAGAGTTTGGTTGAAAGCGGTCCACCAGGGGGCGCACTAGTCATACATTAATCCTCAAAATATTGGACTTAGAGACTTAAAATTTGGTACACAAATACCTTGTTGGACCGAAAATACGTTGTGAACACAGTTATTGTAGTCAATATGATAACTAACATTCATTAACGGCTATGGCACCAAAAGGAAAATATGAATTCGTTTTGGTATTAATTGCAATTTTCGGTATTATAAACCCTTCTTTGCTTATCCGAAATTTTGTTGTTTAAGTTTTTTGTATTTCATTACTTACCAATTTGACACCAACTTACCTACTACATAGTCGAGACGATACACATATGTCTGTTTAACGGTTCACGTATGTCTGTTTCTTTGTTTGTTTCTACTCTTTTTTGTAAAATTTCGCAATGAGCGTGTTTATAATCATACGACAATCTCTTACAACCAACCCTAATGTGAAATGTTTATATATATGTGAGCGTGTGACATGTATGTAAGTAGGTGTCATGTTATTGCTTTCTATCGACAGAATTGAAATGCAATCCAGTTAATTTCGTCATTCGACATGATTTTGTCTTACCTATATATGTATGTTCATTTTTAGACCCACCTGTTGGGAGACGGTATTGAAGTCTCTGAGCATTGATCGTCTCGTCTCCAAGATCGTCCATCGATTCCGCCATGATAACTACATCATCGGCGATGTTGATGCCATATCCATCCCAGTTCAAAAGCTTGAAAACATCATCCAATGTAGAGGATGAACAGTTTCGGAGAAATAACATCTCTCCGTCTCATCCCCTTTTGCAATTGGATTGGATTTTTTCTCTGATCCTGAAGTCGGATACACATGGTGGCCTTGTTATACAATTAATGGTCGATAATGGCGCCTCATACAATCGATAACGACACTGCTACATCGTATTATCAAGACAACTGACGGTTTGTGACGTTTTAACATGAAGCAATGATCTTACACCATTATACTTAATACATTTTCAAGCATGGCGTTGCGTTGTTATTAAAATGTATCCTTTTTATGGCATTATTGCCGTTAGGGGGAACGTTATTTAAGGAGCCCACGTACATATTATTTTCTTAGCGTACAATCGAAACCTTATAGAATCTATATCAACCGAGTATTTATTAAAAATCGACTATATTTGTATTTTGAATGACGTAATGTATTTGTCATTTTTATGTTATTATTTTTAATGAATTGCAATAAACGAATTTACCACACTAATATAATCATGATTAAATTACATGTTGATAATTAAAAGGTTCATGGCCATTCTTATGTAGCATTTAAAATATTTGTTTTGAATAAACTTATAGGTATGTCACTAGGCAGATAACTCGTAAATTTATTACTTAAACAATAATACCAATTCCTGCTCCATTAATAGCAATTCGTACATAAATATTCTACCAACTGTATCAACTAATAATGGTCCAATAATATTCTAGAGTCAATGGTGCGGCAAAACCGAAATATGATTCTATCCAACACGACTTGATTTGGCAATAGTGAAAAATATTACAATAACACATAAATATGTACCTCGTAGTAAGCATACCCAGATGAAAGCAGATTTTACGTGCCTAACCGTAGAAATAAATATGGAAAACAAAATAATTCCTGCTGAATACATCATATCTATCAGAAATGGCTGCAAAATAGGTAGCCCCTTAGATAAAGACTTGCGCGCTTTAAAATTAACTTCAGGTGACTGTATTTCGTATTAATTAAATTTAAGAGATGATTGGGCTTTATTGCCAAGACCCCGAGACCACAATATTTTGTCAAAAAATACAGAATCTTTGGCTGCGATCTATTGTCAATGTTTAAAAAATCGGTTGTGTCACACCAAGACTTTCCCGAAAAGCAGCCAATGACTAACTTTATCCGAATATTAATTTCATAAATAATATTGATGAGCCATCTTGGTGTGCGGACGAACCAGGTTGAATTCCGTTCCATCTGTTTGCCATTAGTTAAGAAATGAGCCATCTCGAAAAAAATGTTTGTGCGTTCACATTACTTTCCCTCCTCGTCGGTTGGTGGGTTGGGAATTACTCGAAGGGAGTTTTAAGAGCTCCAGGATTTGAAATCAACTATGACAACAGACTACCACATCTTATCACGACAACCTTCCTCATGACTAAATGTTATTTGGAAATGGAACACTTTTACTATTGCGTTCTCCGCAATTTCTAACGCAATTCTAACGCAATTTCACGCGAAATAATTTGAACATTGTTTTTTTAACCATTATCAATTATTTTATCAATAAATCAATTATTCTAAAACACGATTCTACTGGAATGTAACGTTTTGTCAAAATTTCAAATATAATGCGACTTAATACAAACGTACCTACAGTTACATTTTTATTTATATAGATATACTAGCGACCACCCCGGCTTCGCACGGGTGCAATTTATTAATAAATGAAATATGAATATGAAGAATATTACAAATAAGATGAAAAACGAATTTACCGTGTGAACTTTGTAACACCCGACGTTTCGGTGACGTTGCAGCCGCCGTTTTCTAGGGTAGACTGAAAGAGCTGTCAATCCGATGTTCCTCGGGTAGGCCGCATACCGCTACCGCTACTACGTAGATTATAAAGGTGGTGAGGGGAGGGGAGGGGGGGTGGGGGGATTGGCGCGCGCGAATTTCGAAAAACCGTCGTGCATACAACACTCACTTACCAAAATATTAGTAATATTTAATTTATTTGTTAGGCTAATGTTTGTGTACGAATGCTCCTTTCATCATTATTTTAGCTACCAATCATTCATTTTAGCTACGATTGAGGAGGGTAGGTACCAACAATTTGTGGTTAAACTATACGAAATGTCAAATAAAACATGACCTCTGAAAACGACTTCTCTAGCTATTTAAAGAGCTGAGACTTTTTGACATTAGACAGATGTATGCAAAAGTAACCCTACTTTATTATCTCAATAATCCGCATACACGCAACATCACTGACCACAACATTCTAACTAGAGGTTGTGCATCAGAAAACATGTAATTAAAAAAACTAAAACTAAATTTGCACAAAGGCACTTTAGTTTTGTATCTCCTAAACTCCACAATTACTTTCAAGATAAGTTAAAACAATGCAAAAGCTTGCATATAAAAAAGGGAAAACTTACTTTGTGGCTGTTTGAGACCGGCAGGGAAAAGGTGTTTATTTCGGCAGCTATAGTTGAACGTGGAATAACTGGAAGAGTCTGACGAAGATCACTGGAAAATAGAATCATGGCTCCACCAAATAAAAATGTAGTCAGAAGAGCTTTCAACGATCTCATGGGGCATCGCACATTCGTCCCAAACGATCAATTTGCATATCTATAGAACCTGCGCCATATCCATGTTTTTGGCGATGTTGCAGGCTGGTGTCTCGTTGATTTGCATGTTCAGTGGCATTTTCAAAACAGAGTCGCTGCTATTCCAGACGAAGCCAATGCTGGGCAAATTCATTCTGCGATCGAATCCTCGCCAAAACTAATGAAATTAATAACCAGTCCCTCCGGGAGCATCCAGGAAGTAAATTACACCATTTCCTTTGTTCACAGCATCTATCAAAAATTCGTAGGCAGACTTTTGCTGTTGATTCAATTGCGAATCATTAAAATTTGTACGAACAGCTTACGCTAATGATTCGGGGTCGTAGTGTTTTTCTCTTTGTAACTCGTGGTTAAATGCAACGAGCATTGGACGATTGTGTGATATCATGCCCAAATACGTCAATACTTTATTCGCCATTATTAAACACATGTCTTATATAATGATCAATGTCTCATTAAGAATTTCTGCAGGCATTTGCAATGTCGGATATAAAGTTTGGCGACACTCACGATGCAAAACATCCTCAGATATATAGTCCTTATATTTGACGCACAAATCGCTTGGATTCGAAGGGAAATGTTAAAAAGCAGGTCTCTCGGGTAACGCCTGGAAAAGTTACTATCGAGCATACAGGGCGAGATATTGTTATAAACTTCGCGAAGTCCATAGATCATATTCTTAGGCACCACTGCAAGCAATTTTGGATTAACAGCTTCATCTTGTATTTTAAATTCGTGGTTATGTCATTAAAAAAACGGTTGTGTCACCCCAAGACTTTCCTGTCAAGTAGCCAGGATCGTCATTCATCTGAATATTAATATCATTAATCCTAAAACAAGAACACCTTCCCCCCCCCCCACCCCAACCCAGCGACACCCTTTAAAACTCGAAAATCGAAATCGACCTTGACTTCGAGTTCGACTTTTCGACTTTTCCGAATTTTTACACTTTTAACTTTTTTGATTTTTTTGACTTTTTCGACTTTTTTGACTTTCTTGGCTTTTTTGACTACTTCTACTTTTTTTACTTTTAAGACATTTTCGACCTGTTCGACTTTTTCGACTTTTCCGACTTTTTCGACTTTTTCGACTTTATTTACATTTTCGACTTTTTTGACTTTTTTGACTTTTTCGACTTTTTGACTTTTTAGACTTTTCCGACTTTTTCGTTTTTTTACGACCTTTTCGACTTTTTCTTCTTTTTAGACTTTTTTTACTTTTTTTACTTTTGCGACTTTTTAGACTTCATTGTCTCTTACTTTTTCGTCTTTTTTAACTTTTTTGACTTACATTGTTTTTTTTTACTTTTTTGACTTGACTTTTTTGGTTTGTTCGACTTTTTTGACTTTTTCGACTTTTTCGACCTTTTTTACTTTTTCGACCTTTTTGACTTTTTCGACTTTATTGACTTTTTCGGCTTCTTTGACTTTTTTGACTTTTGTGACTTTTCCGACTTTTTTGACTTTCGCATTTTTCGACTTTTTTGACTTACATTGTTTTTTTTTTATTTTTTTGACTTTTGAGTTTCTTGCCTTGTTCGCCTTTTTTGTCTTTTTTTGACTTTTTCGACTTTTTCGACCTTTTCGACTTTTTCGACTTCTTTGACTATTTTGGCTTTTGCGACTTTTCCGACTTTTTTGACTTTTCGACTTTTTGAAATTTTACACATTGTACGGAATGAATAACAGTATGGATAACGCAGATGTCAAACTATACGATCGCCGCGATAGCCATCTAGAAAGTGCCCAATGTTCCCAAATTGACCAATTTCGATTTTTTCGATTTTCAGCTGTTTCTTTGAGTTTTTCCTAAATATTTTTTTGTTAACCATCCCTGAATCAAGCAAAACAAAATAAAAGAAAAATAATTCAAATCGGTCGAGTCATTTCCGAGATCCTGCGAGACTAACGCACGGCGATTTATTTTTATATACAAGATAAATACGTGTATGTAAATGCAAGTGTATGTAAATATTACGAGTAGGTACATGTATATATTTATATATAATTGAGAATAATATATGTATAATGTTTAATATTATATAAACATGTAAAATATTACCATAGTTTTTAATTGCAGTATAAAATTACGTGCGCATCTTAATTTAGAAGAAAAGAATCTACCCTAGTAAGGGCATTAACCTAGTTGGGTAGTGTTTAAGACATAATTTTTATACTAATTTCTCTTAAATAAAGCATTATTATCATTATTATTAGCTCCGTTTCGAATAGTTTTGTTCGTCTTTAACGGAAAAGAATATGAATAACAAAAATAGATGACAAAATAAACGCAATTTCATGAACTGAACCAAGAGTACAAAATTGGTGTGACAAAAGGGTAAGCGTTGCCACATCAAAATATTTTCTTCCCATAACAATTAATTTCCACTCCTAATGGCCAGACTAGAATTGAGACCAGCATTTTTAGGACATAATAATAATAGTAAATGGTTCTAATAATTACAAAATTCTATTGAAACGCTTTAGAATTTAATCACTATTTATATAACCAATGCTGCGTGTATTTTGTTTAAATGTACGAGTAAAATTATTTGTGTTCATTGTACGAAGTTCGATTGCATTCTGCACATAAATAAATCTTTAATTTCTCATAAACGTTAGTTAGCCACTCAATTCAACCACTGTTTCGAGGAAAATGAACGAGCACATTTCTCACTGCATCCCTGAATGTCCTGTGAACTGGGTCTATATGTAGATTCAAATCCCTTTGACTTCTAAAAGCACAATCGCATGCGTTTTTCTCCGATACTTGAGTTTTTCTCTAACTTCCTGTGAACTGATTCTATGAGTACTTTCAGATGTACTTTCTGTGTAAAATTTCAATCGCATTCCCCAGACGGGGTATGTCTTCAATTTCCTGTGAACTGATTCTATGTGTACTTTCTGTATAAATGTACTTTCTAATAAAATTCTCTGTGTAAATGTACTTTCTGTATAAAATTTTAATCAGATTTTCCAGACGGGTATTTCTTCAATTTCCTGTCAACTGCGACTACATGTACTTTCATAGCCGCTTGCCTTGTGAAATCGCAATCGCACTCCTCACATATTTATTTGTTCAATTTCATGTGAACTACAAATATGTGTCTCTTCAAAGTCCATTTCTGTGCAAAATTACGGTAGCATTCTCCACATGAGTATTTCTTCAATTTCCTGTGAACTGCGTCTAAATGTACTTTCAAATCAATTTGCCTTGCAAAATCGCGATCGCATTCCTCACATGAGTATTTGTTCAATTCTCTGTGAACTACGTCTACATGTCCTTTTAAAATAAATTTCCTTGTAAAAGCGCGTCCGCATTCCTCACATAAGTATTTCTTCAATTTCATGTGAACGTCCTCTATATGTCCTTTCAAATTCACTTTCTGCGTAAAAGTACTGTTACATTCCCCACATGAGTATTTCTTCAGTGTATGATGAACGCTATTCATATGTCGATTTAAATTAGCCTTTAAAGAGAACTTCCGATCGCACTGCAGACAATCATACGATTTGACACATCCAATATTAAATCGGCTTTCACCATTATTACTGCTCCCAGAGGGTCCACTATCGATTGGTTCTGGCTTAATGTAACGATATTCACCTTCGTAGAATTCGACTACGTTACCTCGGTTGTCTGATATGAAGTCGCTCCGAGGTGTATTCATATCTGAATCGTTAGAATCGTCGACCTCTTCTTTGATGACGACATTTTCCTCAATCTTGACGGTAACGTTACTATAATCGTCCACAATTGGATCACTCATCTTAGTCTGAAGTAATTGACTGATTTAAAGTCAAATAATCGCAACTACACTGAGGTGAAGTCGCGAAGAAATATGATTTCTTGACAGCTGTCACTTTCTCAAAGTTGTCTTTGGGTCGTTTTGTTCATTGCCAGTGTTGAAATTACTTACCCGGCCTACTAACCGACGAAGAAGAAAAGTATTTTAACCCCCAATGAGACGAATAGGACCGTTAATGTTTTTTTAAACAGACTGCAACAAGATTGTGACATTTGACGTTAAAAAAATTAGATTTAAACTGGTTATTACATTTTCCAACAATTCTGAATTAGCAATCAGTCCGTTTCCTGCCTTTTTCCGTTTTAATTTCGTATAATCAGCTATTCAGATAGTCGGAGTTCGGATAATTGGAGTTCTACTCTAATTGAATAATTATTTTTTTAGTTTTCACTAGACTTGTTTCTAAGTCTGTTCGTTCCTGAGGTTATCATAATTGAATGATTATACAAAATTTCGCGTCTTTGCGTTCAAATTCTATGAGTTCTAAGTAGTTCTAATCCAGCTTCTAAAATTTGACCTAAGCATACTGACAAACATTGCAAAGTAAATAAGCTTGTAAATAATAGTATCTCTTTGAAGCTCTTTTTGGCGTTCTTTACAAATGTCTTTTAGTACGCCGCACACAAGGGTATTTGCAAAGTCTGGGCGGACTACATTATTTTTCTGTCTAATTAGAATCTAACTATCCCAAATAGAATGACAAACATGTTAACACATTATTTATTATATACTTTAGATATTTTCATACAAAAATTAAAATATATATTTTTTATATTTTTATGTTAATTTTAAGACATGTTAATGACATTTAAAAACATTTCTTTACTTCTGCTATTTATTATGTAGGTTATACAATAATAACAAAAACAAATAATAGTTTATACCTTCAATCTTCATTATCACTTTCTGACGAAGTTTCGGTTATATTTGGCTCCGCGGAAACTAACATGGTCAGGAATTCAGGCAGAAAAGTGTTAGTCTATCTTTTTATAACTCCTCGTATGCTGTTTAGCAAAGGATCGGAACTAAGAATAAGACTATATAGCTTGGCTAAAGACATCTTGGTTGCGGCTTTCTCTTGAGAATTTTCTGGCGAAACCATGCCATTATGACCTTAAATGTTTATTTTCTTAGCTGCCTCTTAAAAAAGTTGTCCTATTGGCAGTAGTTTTTTTTTTCTATTATTACAGCACTATGTACCAGCAATTCATGAAGGATTATTCCAATCCTATGTGCTGGAATTTATGAAGGATTACTCCAATCCTATCTGAAGGATTACTCCAATCCAACATGCCAGCCATATTTGCTTACATACAGACGAGCAGTTTCTGAGGCGTATTCTTGATATTTCAATGTATCAATTTTGTGCCCACTTAAAATTGCTTCCAATATGACTTTTAGTTTGTATAGTCGGTAGGCTCATAATCTATCACCGTGATTTCAGCAGCTAAGCTAGGACTCTCAAAAAATCGTCTTCTAGGTCTTCTTCTTCTTTGGTCTTCATTTCTCTGTGTTTCTTCGCTGGTAATTTGTATGTCATATGAATGATTGCCTCTAATATACGAATTCAAGCATGTAAAACTGATATGCCAAATTCAACCGCCTCGAAATTGACGTCTCTTGTGAAATCTAACTTGTTAAATTCTTTTGAGGTTGCTCCGCTAATATAGCACCTGCTCGTAGATTTAGTTCCCGTGTATGTCTATTACAGTTAGTACTAGAGAGGTTATTGCTTCTTTAACATATTTTATTTCTTCTTCAGTGACATCAATGAGGTTCTTTTACAAATCTAAATCTCATTATGTGACAGAATCGTGGTGAGGAGGGCGTATGGTTTTTTTACAGACATTTTTGTTATCTCCATAAACTAATTGCAAAGGCGCAAAGCATCTTTGAAAAATGTGGCCATCTGACCCACTACCGTATTTGTTTTTGTTTAAACTGTGACACCAGAGTTCTTGAATACTTTTTTTTTGTATTTAGATTCTCGTTTTGGAAAACATTGAGGACTTTAAAAGCATCTCTTTTACCCGATTTTCCCAACTGCACTAGCGCAGTGCAATTACATCTTTTCAAAAGCAGAACGGAGCTTTGCCGTCTTTCGAATTTTGCTCCTGTCACAAACCTCTTTAAAGGATTTTGATGGTCGACCAGGCCGGTTTTGTGTAGTTTCAGCAACACGGATTTCATAAATTTCTTCCAGCCATGATTTATTTGATTTCAGAAAAACATCTTCTTTGTTATGAGCTTTGATCTATCTCTGTTTAATTTCTGATTTGAAACGAGCAAAATTACGTTTCAAGCCAACAATTTGCTCTTCGTGGTAAGGCTTGTCTAACAGTAGTCGGTCTTTCAAAAAATCCAAATTAGGAAAATCTTGTTTTTTTGTGAGGTCGTATAAATATTGTCGGATCACAATCCTTACTCCTGACGCACCTTGTGAGCCTTAAACAAGCATAGACTATGTAGAAGTAACTTTGAAAAAAATACATATTTACATTTTATTGATTAACATCTTGTTTAGGTAAAAAAAGTCATCTATCCGGAAGTATCCGGATATGTTTATATTGGTATTTAAAAGGAAATTGTGCGTAGGATAAATCGAAATAAAAATCATAGCCCGATATATCTGGATCACAAACCAAAAACCTTAGCTAAAAACAAAGTGTATCAAAATCAGAGCAAAATAATGACTGATTTTTATTCGTTTAAGGAAATTCATAGTTGTTAGTTTATCGTTACTCTTTGAAAACAGTTATTAAAACTCTTACATGCTTTATCAGACTTTCAAATTGCAATATGAACTCGAAAATATAAAAAAAAACACTTCAAAATTGATTATTTTTCTGAGCGCCGAGAACAAATACGTGCACGAGGTGAAACGATCGAATTCCGACTAACGCTACGCACGCGGCGGGCACAGAAGCGAGGGGAATGGGCCTGGACATTCATTGTTGGTTGGTTTGTTTTCTCTAGCTGAAACTGGTTTTTAGGGTCATTATTGCAATTTAGATTTCGGGACTTATGTCCGCCCAGATTTGGCAAATACTTGTATGTTGCGCCCCACTAAGAAATGCATGTGCTTGAGCGAACAATCTAAAAGCAAAGAGTCTCATTGGTTTTCATATGTATAATAGTTATAAAAAACACATAGATGTAAAATAAAAATAATACTAATATAAGCTTTTTAAATATTTGCGTATGTTAAAGAAATTTCCTATTATCTTGTATTTTATTAATGGGATTAGAAGGGGATAGGTAGGGGATTTTTCGACATAGGTAGGTAGTCGGTTAACGGTGCATTGCAATGTAATAACAAGGGGTTATTATAATAACGGATCTAGCATATTCTCGCGCCTGGGAGGCCAAAGCCGAAGTCGGAGCCGGAGCGCAGGCTGGCTGGGTGAACCGCGCCGGGCCTCGGGTGAAGGGGGCGGGGGGCAGGCGGCGGGGCAGGAGCAGGGCCGGGGCTGACATGGCAGCTAACTGACACCTTGACAGTTATGCCGCTTGTCGGGCGGGCCGCGCGCTTACAAAGGCGAAGCCACACTTGCCGAGATGTGGCCCCCTATTTAAAAGGTACACTCGGACGAACGGATTCCGATCGGGTGCACACACGATCGCTGCCACAATCAGGATCACCACCAAACACACGGAAAGTTTTTACAACCTATTGTGACCAACCTATTGTGAGATGAAGACTTTAATATACATTTTGACCGCCCTGAGACGATTAAGATCATTTCCAGATAGAAGTCTGTCTCAGTATCTGTATGTCTGTCTTAAATATTCCTTCAAGATTGCTCCCAAAAGCTTAATCCGATTGAGATGAAATTTGGTATGCTGGCATCATTTGGTCATGGCAGGATCTGAAAAGATTGTGGTTGAAATCGGTCCACCAGATAGCTCACAAGTTATATAGAAATCTCGAAATATTGGCGTTGAGACTTGAAATTTGGTACACAGATTATATACACAGATATATAATCCACAGTAAAAAAATAAACTCTAATTAAATGATATTTACTGTCCGATGTCGCCAAATGCTATCCGATGTCGGCCTTGTTGGAACGAAATAAACTCGTGAAATTTCTGTTTGAATATCTCTTATATAAGTAAGCTACACTAATAATATTTAAATTCCACAATACATTTTAATCAAATATTAACGCTGAGCCGCCAGAGGCTCATCTCCAAGCGGGTTCATCTGCCGGCTCTTTGATTTAATTTATGAGAATAATATTTAAATTAAATCAGTCTTTGGCTGCTTGCTGGGAAAGTTTTAAGGTGGCAGAACCGATTTTTTGAAAATGTAGGTAATTTTTTAGCCGAAGTTTACACTTTCGTTCTCTAAAATAGTTTGTTTGAAAAAGTTTACTACGCACACAATAAAGGTGGCCATATTTTCCTTTTTACATATCGGAATAATACCCAAAGTTGGTGGGAGGGGGGGGGGAGAAGGGGAGGGGCGTAGAAGGAGATTGGTGACCCCATAAATAAAATTTATATAACCGGTAATATTCCTACTGAATGGTTGAAATTAACTTTCGTAACGATCTGTAAAAAGATAAACGCCAAAATATGTAACGAACTTCGGACTATCAATGTCATGTCTCCAGTCCTGATTTTTTCCAGCGAATAATACACTGAAAAACATATAGTAATCTAAATTGTAAAATTAATTGCGGAACCATATAACCAGATGATCCATCCAGGTGCTAGTACTGGGGTTACATGTGTTTCATCGACTTTAAGAAAGCTTTCGATATCAAAAGAAGTTGTCAAAGTTCTTTAACAAGTAGGAATAGATGACAAGAATTGCGTATCATTACTAACCCCAATGCACCATCAGAAATTAGATCAGCGCCGAATCGGACAAGGTTGCATTATATCACCTCTGCTTTCAGTTTTACTTTAAGAAAGCACTACATAAATCCAAAGGTTCCCACTTTCGGTAGACGGCAATGTAAACGGCGTAAACATCAACAATATAAGATATGCAATTAATACTATCAGCATCTATATACTTATCGACTATATTAAAGAGTATGTGACGAATATGGGACGAAATTGAACACCGCGCAATGACTTGTAATACACCTACAGTTACTGATTACTGAATTCGGTTGGAGAATATATTATTTAGCTTGGCTGCAATTTTAACGTCAACTAAGCTTGCTCAAGGCGTCCTTTTATGATGTAGACGAGCACGAAGAAGGGGTTTTTGGAAATTCAACCACTAAGGGGTGATAAGAGTGAAATACTGTTGGAATATCGAATCCGCTGGGGCTACTGTCAACAACCTAATATTTAAGCTACTAATTATAAATGAAAAATAATGACATTCACAGATTTTTCAAAACCATCCCTTGGGGGCAAGTTGTGAAATAAGGAAGAAATGTTGTATGAAGGTACCTACTCAAACCGTTAGATCTTGAAACTCGACATTTTGCACAGGGATTTTTTTGATAGTGGAGGGAAGCACCCATACGGGATCAGAGAAAGGAGTGAAATTCTGTAGTATGGAAAGTCGAAACCGCTAAAGCTACAGAGATCAAAATTTATATTTTAGCTACTCAATACAAATGAAAAGTAATGACGTTCACATTTTTTTTGAAAACAAACTTTGAGGGGTGAAATAAACGGATTAAAGCTTGTACGGAGATACCCAAAACGTTAGATCTTGAAACTCGAAATTTTTAAAAGGGTCTATATTTAAGCTAGTCATTAAAAATAAAATAATGGCATTCACATTTTTTTTCAATATCAACTGAGTTTTCTATACTATTTCAGTCAGTTGTATGATCGCTCGGTCAGTCAGTGAGTTAGTCCCGGAGTGTTAAAGAACGGATTGTAAAATTGCTCACAGACGAAGTTGCGGGCAACAGCTATGTTATACCTTGCTTCAACTGCTTGTCAATTTAAGAGAAAAACGTATGAAAAGGATTTCGCTAAAATCAATAGGTAGAGTGTCTGAAAAGGCAAATAATCGCCAATCTACTGTAATAAACAACTCGATTCAAAATTCCACGTGAAGCGAGCTACGTGGAGTTTTGAATCGAGTTGTCAGGATTCATTCTAAACGCAGCTGTTTTCAGTCATCAGGGACTACTTTTGTAATTATTTTCCAAACATTATTGCTTTCTTAAAATTTCTCATTTATTCAAAAATCATGGTCACCGTGCGATCGGTTTCATGGTATTTCTGTTCATCTCTTTTGGGAAGGGATATGTACGGGTATTTTTGTCATCTTTAGCGCCACTCGAAAGATAGCTTCATAAAATATTTTCTTGCCTGTCAATATACACAATACAAACATACACAATCTTCGAGAAATGAGAAATGAGGCATAATATTATTCATCCATTTCTTATTGTTCAGTTCTTCGATAATTTAACATTTTAAAAATAATTTGGATGATTTGTACGATTGTGGTTTGGAGATTGTAAATTATCGTATTAATCACTTTCCTTTTTCGGAATTCTTCCATGCACCCTTCAGGTTGCTACTGGCGGCTGGCAGTCAGCTTACTCACAACAGAAAATAGCTTATGACTTCTATGTCTGAGAGTGTCTGAGAGTAGCTAATATCGGTCGATCGAGTGCGGAAAAAGTAGTCATTTTAGTATCGTTGTAATCGATAAAAGGGGATAAATATTAGTTGGTTAGTAGCTGCAATCAAGGAAAGTTCCCATGGAAACACTGTTAATGGATTTTAAGAAGGGATTATTATATTACACCGTTTGCATAGTCATACGACACCGCGGTAACGGTACTGCATACATATTTAAATGGTAGCATGTACATCAACCTGTATTGTAATAGTGACACGTACTTAAAATTATGCTGACAAGCCCACAAGATCCATGGAGATATATCAGTACCAATAACCCACATGAACCAATTTAGCGGCTTCGTTAAATGCTGTTAAAGCTTTGTTACAATACAATACATAACAGTAGATTAGCGGTCACACACCACCGTGGAATTTAAAAGTATTAGCAGGACGCATCTCACTACACAACAGTGGCGTTATAATATAAAACGAAGTTTCGAACGTAAAGGCAGTCAATGTAGTGCAGAGATGCA
Organism: Micropterix aruncella; assembly: GCA_944548615.1. Lineage (NCBI taxonomy): Eukaryota > Metazoa > Arthropoda > Insecta > Lepidoptera > Micropterigidae > Micropterix > Micropterix aruncella. The sequence goes on along the minus strand of OX155980.1, from coordinate 58,779,770 downwards.
GTGTGTATATATCACTGCTAGAAGTGTAAAGTCGGCAATGACGTTTTATATGCCAGGAAAGAATGGTCATACATCATTATGTCCTATACTTTATCCAGTATGGTGATTCGTCTGGTCAGAATCGTGTCCTCATTTGACCTTTATTTTGGTCAAGAAGATCGTTATTTAAGGAGCACAGGACTTTGCTTTATTTTTACAGCCGACCACTCAGCGAGAAGGAAAAGTTTTGTAACGCACTTCTGTGTGTCTGTTGTACCTCCCAAACGCTTCATCCGATTGAGATAAAATTTGGTATGCAGACATCATTTGGTCATAGCAAGGGTTCAAAGAGTTTGGTTGAAATCGGTTCTCCAGGGGGCGCACTAGTCATATATCATCCTCGAATTATCGGACTTAGAGAATTAAAATTTGGTACACAAATGTTGTTGAACTTGTTGAACCGAACCTTGTTGAACCGAAATTACGCTGTGAACACAGTTATTGTAGTCAATATGACAACTAACGTTTATCAACGGCTATAGCACCAAAATGAAAATATGAATTCGTTTTATTATTAATTACAACTTTCGGTATTAGGAACCCTTCTTTGCTTATCCGAAATTTTGTAGTTTATGTTTTTTGTATTTCATTACTTGCCAATTTGACACCAACTTACTACACAGTCCAGACGGTGCACATATGTCTGTTTGACGGTACACGTATTGCTTTGCTTCTTTGTTTGTTTCTACTCTTTTTTGTAAAATTTCGCAATGGGCGTGTTTATGAATGAGAAATGTTTTTATGTATGTGAGCGGGTAACATGTGTGTAACTGTGTGTCATGTTATTGCACTCTATCGACAGAATTGAAATGCAATTCCGTCAATATCACCCCAACCGAATCTGGTGACACAGCCGGGAATCGAAACCGCAAATATAACCTTACGTAACGTCAGATGACCTAACCACTATGGCACCGGGCCGGTATCACTATCAGCCGGTAGACGTCCACTGTTGGAGGTCTACCGGCTGATAGGCCTCTCACATAGAATGCCATGACGAGCGGTCTTGAGCCGCCTCCATTCCACCTACTTCCTGCGACCGCGGCAATGTCATCGGTCCATCTTGTGGGGGTCGTCCCACGCTGCGTATACCGGTTAGTGGTCGCCATTAGAGAACCTTTTTCTCCAACGGTTGCCGGTTCTGCGAGCTATATGGCCTGCCCATTTCAATTTCAAGTTGGTAATTTTATGAGCTATCTATTTGACCTGGGTTCTTCTTCGGATTTCTATATTTCGGATCCTACCACGCAGTGAAACTCTAAGCATAGCTCTCTCTCCATGGCTCGTTACGCGACTTTGAGCTTGTGTTTGAGGCCAATAGTTAACGACCACGTCTCAGTGCCGTATGTCATCAATGGCAATACCCACTGTTTGTAGACTTTCGTCTTAAGGTTCTGCGGTATTTTCCTGAAAGCTGACCATCCGAGTTGAATACGACGGCATAACTCTTAGTCGAAGTTGAATTTGCCTAGTTGGATCATCTGACCCAAATAAACATATTGGTCGACAGCTTCAATAGTATCGTTCCCAACAAGTAACGCTATGCGTGTGATATGGGCATTCGACATGATTTTGTGTTACCTACATATGTATGTTTATTTTTAGGTTGGGAGACGGTATTGAAGTCTCTAAGCATTGATCGTCTCGTCTCCAAGATCGTCCATCGATTCTGCCATGATAACTACATCATCGGCGATGTTGATGCCATATCCCCCAGTTCAAAACTTGAAAACATCCTCCAATGCAGAGGGTGAATAGTTTCGGAGAAATAACATCTCTCTCTCTCATCCCCTTTTGAAATTGGATTGGATTTGTTCTCTGATCCTGAAGTCGGATACACATGGTGACCATGTTACACAATTAATGATCGATAATAGCACCTCATACAATCGATAACGACAATGCTAAATCGTGCTATCAAGACAATTGACGGCTTGTGACATTTTGACATGAAGCAATGGTCTTACACCATTATACTTTATACATTTTCAAGCAGGCATAGCGTCGTTATTAAAACGTATCGTTGTTTGGTCATTATTGCAGTTAGGGAGAACGATATTTAAGGAGCCCACGTACATATTTTTTTCTTAACCTACGACATCGAAACCTAATAGAATCTACTTTAATAATTGTTCTCATTTTGTGTTCATGTAACTCAAAAAATAATTGTGTAAGACAGCATTATCCCAAGTATATACAGTAGCTATAATAGAATGTATAGTTTTCTTTTATTGCGTTTTGGTCGAGTTACATCTGAGATAAGGCATTCTGTCTTACTTTCTGACATATCGATTCCTTAATCTACAAATGTGCTAACTCCACTTTTCGTCGAAATTACGTTTTTTTTTAATGTAGCCAATTTCTTAATCTGTATGTTGGAAAATATAACAACTCTATATTATCAAAGGAAACCTTTCAAAAATTCAACTGACTCCTTATAATATCATCCACAATACGATAAATGTGATAACTCCATTCGCCGGTACCATGTGGTACCTACTGGAACTCTCAACTGATACACGCTTCTCCCGCTTCCCGAGTATTTATTAAAAATCGACTATATTTGTATTTTGAATGACGTAAGTGTATTTGTCATTGTTATGTTATATTTAATAACATAACAGAATAAACGAATTTTCGACACTAATATAATCATGATTAACTTACTTGTTGATAATTAAAATGATATTGGCCATTCTTTTGTAGCATTTAAAATATTCTTTTAAATAAACGTATAGGTATGTAACGAGGAAGACAACTCGTAAATTTAATACATAATCAATAATACCAACTCCAGCTCCTTTAATAGTAACTTGTATACAACAATGGCACAACAATATTCTAGAGTCACTGGTGCATAGGACAAAATCGAAATATGTTTCTATCCAACACCACTTGATTTGGCCTTAGTGAAACATATTACAATAATAGGTACATAAATACCTCGTAGTATGTCATATCCAGATTTTACGTGCGTAACCGTAAAAATAAATTTGGAAAACAAAATAATTCTTGCCGAATACACCATAATTTGCAAAAATACCAGAAAGGCACTTACATCCTACCATTAAATCATGCTTATTAAAAAAAATATATATAATGCTGTTTTTTTTAATATATATATATATATATATATATATATATATATATATATATATATATATCAGACATGGCTGCAAAATAGGTATGAAAAAATTGCTCGCTTGCCAAATATCATCTAAACCGGATTACGCGATTAGGCGCTGTCGTGGAGGGATACACACACAGACCGACAAACTTAGTGACATCATGTTGGAAATGGTCTTAATCGCCTCAATGGGGCTCAAAATAAATATTTCCGTCTTCATCTCGAAAAAAAAAATGTTTCCGCTTTTACAATACTTTCCCTCCACGGCGGTTGGTGGGTTGGGAAAGTAAAATTACTCGAAGGGGGTTTTAACAGCTCCAGGATTTGAAATCTACTATGACGACAGACTATTACATCTTATTACGACAACCTTCCTCGTGACTAAAAAGGCATTAAGCCGTGCACAAACTAAAAATAAATATTAAAAATTTCTGAATAAACGCTTATTTCTTCTTAATTTCTGTTTTCGTTTTATTAAGTTTGGAAAGCTGTGCTAGCTCCAAAGCAAATCATTGATTTTTCCTATACAAATTAACCAACTCCATTTTCTAAATCTATTATTTAAAATTTCGAATGCTAGTCATAAAATTCTATTAGTTTATGTAAAAAGCCACCAAATCTACTTTTGAAATTTCTATAATGGTATTAATAAAGGTTTTATCACGTTTTAACACTCCCCTGTAAAGTTACCTCAATTTAAGCCATCGATCAAACTAAGCAGTTGTACCTGCAGGGCTCACTTCGCGGAGTTAGTATAAAGCGAGATAAAATGCAAATGGCTTCGATATAAAATACAGTTTCTTTTATAGTTTTGCATTCTCAACATCATTCCTTATTTACTGTTAAATAATAGCTATATTATTATTATTGTGTACAACAATGGGCAGCGGTAAAACAATAGGATTTAACAGAACATTACCTCACAACGATACCTGATCGATGTTTGCGTCCGCTGCTCAGCCAATAGTGAGTTAATGTGTGCGACTGGTCGGAAACGCGTTGATAACATTTCTGTAATAGTTGCTATCGTGCCATTCCAACACTAAATATTCCATCCGACGAACTTATACGTACATTTCACCGCCGATGCATTCGACTGAATACCTCTCATACAATGTACCCACATGTGCAGATAATCTATTACCATACCATTTTTATTTTTAGCTTCTTTCTTACTATTATAATTTCAAACTATAAACATATCTTTTTTAAAAGGTGCAAGAAATCAATACTAAATAATTACACGATTTTCAGGAACAGGATTTTCATTCGGGACGCAAAAAATATTTTTAAATACATGGATTTAAACAAATTTGGACGGATTTGTGTTTATCTAATTGTTTCTCTATTGATAGAAATCTACCGCTGCGCATACGAATTAGCCTTTTTGTGTAACCTAACCATGATTCTTAAATTTTGACTTTCCCGGCCCCACAATCGACCAGGAGGGCAAGTGTTGAGAATTGTAGCGCGATGACGTCGTTCATTGGAGATATGATTTTTGGTCCGGCCCGACGGGTGCAAAGGCCTCTCTCGCCGAGCACCCCGCCTACTCTTGACTCTTGGCTCAAATCCGCCCTTAGCCGATGAGTGAATCGCGCCGCCTAAGGCGTTGCAACGGAAGCCAACCGAGTTTGTCCACCGGCCGACAGAGGGCGACCATCTCATGTAAAAATATTCAGATGATATTAATCCTTGGCTACTTGCCGGGAAAGTCTTGAGGTAACACAACCGACAGTTTTTCATATATTTTTTCTTCAATTTAGTTTTTGCGTTTCCTCTACAAAACGCGATAGCGCTCATTCTATTTCCATGTTTAACGGCATTTATTTTTCCCCTTTTTCATATAAATCCATTTATATAGTTATTAATAAAATGAAACACACTGGTAGATATAGACAATTGAGCGTGTGTGGAGTAATCTGTGACTGTAGACACATTGTAGCACGGTACAATAATATGTCGCTTTTAATAGGGTAGAAGTAGTGGAAAAGGTAGTCGTGGGTGAGGACGCGAGTCGCTCTGAAAATTGCATTCTTCTGGCGTCCTGAATATCTATCATTCGTATATTTAAATTTTGTTTCGTCGAGCAATTCAACCTGGCGAATAGTCGCGAACAGCCAGCGCCGCACCGCGACGCCACTGCCAGCCTCCGGCGCACTTTGAATCTTCCTTCAATCTAGCCGCCGAATTTCTCAAATTGGTTAATGCGTTCAAAAGTAATTACATTTTAACTTTTGTAAGTCAACTTTTCAATTCGGATATTAAAAATAGGGTTACCCATACATACATAGCTCCTCCGTCAAATACAATAAAAAAGGAAAAACGAAGACTTGAGCTCTTTAAAAAGCGACATCGTAACTAAATTAATGGCCAAACAAGGACACGGTACCGGCAAGACGTGTCACTCTGCTCGTAATGTATGGGACATACCATTCGAAATGACGATGTCGTCACTTGACGCAATATTGTATCACTTTTTAAGCCGTGAAAGCGGTGAGTAGCACTTTTGCAATAACTCAATATTATCAAGTGATTTCATTAGTTTGCTGTACACGCTACCATGTATGCAAGTAGGTAGTACCAGTATTTTTCTGTCCCCATGTAAACCGTGAATGCTCACCGGTCCTTTTAGGAGCATTCGCCTTGATTGAAACAACCAACTAAGAATACTACCTTGGAATACTTTTAACCAACGACACTAAAATAATTACATTACTCGCGCTCGATCGAACGACCTTCCAATTGAAATCTACGACCGCGCCATCTATTAGCGTGCGACATTTTTTTAAAATTATAAGTAAGCGAAATTCGATTATATTGAGCGCCCTTGCGAGTTTCTGTTATTATGTACAAGCTGTCAGACCTCAGTTTGTTACCGTTGGAATTCAACCGCGTCCATAAGATAAATTGAATGGAGGGCTATGATTGAACGTCTTGTTACACAAGAAATTCACTAATGCATTTTAATATATTAGAATAAAATTGTGATTTCACAGTCGTCCGTTTGTATGGCGATTCCCATATCAATGAGTTGTAGGTACGGAAGATTACGTTTAATCAGGTTCATTGAGGGATGAGCTAGTAGTAGTTCGTCCATTGCCGCGGGCGGCTCACCACCCTGGGATGTTGTAACGGCTGTTACCGTCTTGTCACTTGACGAAGACGATCCAGCTCAGCCACAAGTCGGGCTGAGTCCAACCGCAGACCGCGAGGCTTCGAAAATAGTCCCAGTAGGGCTCCTGGCACTCTGTCTACTTTAATTTCTCCTCCCTTTACTCTAGTCACAGTTCGAAGTCGCTCCTTAGAGTTCGCGGGCTGCTGTGGCGTCGTCGTGAACCCGCAACGTCCTTTTCCCGCTGTTGTTAGAGATCCGATGGCCAACGGGTCGTTTCTAAGAATAAATGACCTCAGGTCAACATCTACCGCCTGTTGTTTCGGTTTCTAGTCTGCTCGGGTAATTGCATAGAATGCAAACCGCCCAGAGCCGCCCGAGAAGATTCCTCCGGCTCTCTGCAAATCACAACCCCATACAAAACTGCAGGAGTTCACCGAGGCCTTCCAAAGTAGTTCCCTCTTCTGGGAGACTACCGGATAGGAGTTGAGCCGTGATTTGGGCCGGCCGTCAAAAAGAACTTTTAAAATCCGGTACCGACATTTGAAAAACCCCAAACATCCTTATCATTTAAATAGTCTTTAATCTTATAGTATGTTTTTTTATTTTTATAAAGTAGTTCTTTAAAAGGATTATTATTGTTTTACTAGTAACGTGAAAATGTCCTGCGGAATTCTGTTGTGGAAATGTACACATTGTCTCATAAAAGCAGTTCACACCGTTTTTAATTTGAAATGGGATCTGATAGGTTATTTCTATCTGTGGTATTTATATTATGGCTGACTTTATTGAAAAGCTTCAGATTTTTACGGACATAGGTACATTTACAAAAATAAACTGACTAGCAAAAGTGAAACTGATATAATTTTTAAATGTTTCCGCAGTATTTCTCTGGATCCTAGCCCATATATCGAACCAATAGCCCTTTTATGCAGCCCCAAGATGGTTTAAACATCATCAGCCCTGCCCCGTAGCAGAATGCCATAATAAAGACAGTTTGTATGCCACATATTATTGAATACATTTATTCCTCGAACTGGTGGGTGAGTATTATAGTATAAAATTTTATTCATGATTGTACGGTATTAATATTACAATGGTTTAATTTTGGTTTTATTTAATAGTTTTTAATAAACTTCAAAATCCGTATTCAGTTGAATTTAATTGAAATTGAGCAAAGGTATCCAAAACCACAAAAACATGTTTTTTTTTATTAGGATAATCTATAATAATACTTAATCATAGAAATATTTTTTGTGTCCTATGAAGGTAGCACGGTGCGACGTAGCGCACATGATGCTGTACGATATTCAGACACTACTACATGTAACATTGCAAGTAAATTGCTTGCACTTACTTCTCTCATATTATCCTGTAGATAATATTAAATGTAACATTTGTGTGGGTCTTTCAAGTTGTCCATTATATTAGAAAGAGAAAACGAATTATAAGGAAAAATATACACATAACTCGATTGCCATACACAATGAGAAAAAATCGGTTGCGACACCCTTAAACTTTCCCGGCAAGTAACCAATGACTCGATTTGACCGTGGTATCAACTTTTAACAGGAGGAACTCACACCGTACGGCGACGAAACGTCGAATATATCTAGAGTCAACTAGAGTAGAGTGAGAATGCAACGCATTAAATACGTTCGATTAAATATAGTGATCGGCGAAAATTCAACGTGATTTCGGCTCAACAAGGCAACTGTGTACCAAATTTCAGGTCTTTAAGTCTAATATTTCGAGATTGAAATAGGACGAAAGCGCCCCCTTGTTCTATTTCAACCATTCCAATCACAACTCTTGCCATGACCAAATGACATCCGCATGCCAAATTTCAGCTCAATCGGATTAAGCATTTAAGCGATATCTTGGACACATAGACAGACTTCCACCTGTAAATGGTCTTAATCATACCAAGTGGGCTTAAAACGAAGATTTCCGTCTTCATCCCGAAAAAAAAAATGCCCGTCTCGGCCGACCACCAATCCTCGTTGGTTGGTGGGCCGGAAAAGTAATAAAACGAAGATGTGAGCTCATTAAATAACGATATTCCTAACTAAAATAATGGCCAAACAAGGACACGGTTCCGACAAGACGTGTCACCATGGTAGATAATGTGTGAAGCCTATTATTCTCAATTTCGATGTCGTCACATGACCCAATGTCGTATCAATTTCCAAACCGTATAAGCACTGTTTAGCACTATTGCGATAATTGAATATTTCAGGCAATTTCAATAGGTAGCTGTATACAGCAGTACGCAGTTGGGTATACCCGACCATGTATGCAAGTAGGAAGTATTAGCAGTGTAATGCCGTGTAAACAGTAAATGATTACCAGTCCTTTTAGGGTCACCTTGATTGAACCAACCAACCGAGATGACCGTCTTGGAATACTTTCAACCAACTATACTAAAATGACGACATCGCTCGCTCTCGGTCGATCGGAATTATGCTTTAAATCTACGACACAACTCTTTGTTTTTAGGAGTTAACCGACATCGCATATAAGGCGGATTGTTTGAAGTGCCCTTGCAAGTTTCCGCTAATATCGGCTAGATGACTGCTAGCTAGATGCCGTCGGTTTGTTACTTTGGAATGCAACGGCGTCCTTGCTAATTGTGCCATAAGACCGATTGTATGGAGGGCTATGAAAGATTAGTTTACCGTCTTGAAGCGCGAAAAATTTTCATTAGCATTTTAACGTTACGTATTGGAATTACGATTAATACACCATTTTTAATTCATGTTTTTCACTTTAAGATGACGCCATCAATAACGGCGTTTCAAAGTGAGAATGTGTGGACCTCAAATACAATATTATTACTGTCATATCATTGCGTAGAAGTGTGTTATGTATAATCGAAAAATTTACTATACGTTTCTTTCCGTAAACGAGGTGTAGCATACAGATTTAAGCGTAGCACAGTGTAGCAGTTTCGGTTTCATCACTTCAATGCTGGAAGATTTCTCTCGGTGTGAAAATTCTCAGTCATGACGTACTAGCGAGGTGATGCACCATTTTTATATTATTATGACATTGATACCTAATCACTAACGCGAGTAAACCAAACAGAGGACCAGGGATTGATATTTGAATCGCGGTTGACACACAGACAGCACATCTCCATGTAACTTGCTAACTCTAACAAACTGATAGGTTTTATATTGAGGGACATGAGATAGTTCGATAACACATTTCTTATGTGCCTGTATTCAATCCCTAATTAGGAGCAGACTAGAAGTCAACCCGAAAATATGCAAATCTTTAAAAATAGTTACATATCCATGCTGTATATGATACAGAGACGCTTTCTAGGATTGATGTACTTTAAACAATATAGATATTATCATGCCGCCTTTATTTTAGGGAAAGTTGGGTACAACTCACTGAGCGTATAGAGCATTGGTTGTCAATATGTGACATTTATAAAATTATTACTTATTTCTTGGTAATCCTCGGAAGAATCGGTCTCTTTGTTACCGAAAATAAAAGCCGTGCTAGGACTGTTCGCGTTGCCGCGCGGTAAAACGAACAACATTCAAAACCGTTTAACGCTACGGACGCTTTGTACCCTAGATGCGCTATGTTTGGCTGGACCACAATTTGATATTTGGACAGTGAATCTGGCACAGCTACAATGGTGTAAAGCAAGTATTTAATATAATTATATCTAGACTGTTAAATAACCAGTAAATACATAAATTACCTAGTTTAATTAATCTTCCTGTATTTCTTTTATTAGATAAAATAGTGTACAACAATTATTAGCTGAAGCTCATATGCGCGAAACCGAAATGCGTCTATTTTGATATATTATATATAGCGGTAGATAAGATTTATAGAAAAAAATGAAAGGAGGTGTCTGACTACCATAGTTTCAAACAAAATAACAATCTATATACGAAGTGAAACCATTATTACCATGTCGATTCAATCTTAATTAGATACATATTAATATTATTCTACTGGTAGGTATATAGAGTTTTTTTTTAAGTTTCACAAAGATCTGACGTTTGACATCATCAAAATTTCCAAAATATTCACATAAAGAATAGTATACCTATTATATAAACAAAAGCTATAAATATACTAATATGCATTGTTTCCACTAAAACATATTAATATGAATGGTCTGTTAAAGCCCCCTTTCAAATCCGTTTAATTGAATATGTTTCATAGCAGAAACCCCTTTCTTTATAATGTACGAAATTCTCGTACTTGTGCATTTCACAAAGTCGTATTTTGTGAAATTTGCAGTTTTTCAACCACTTATTCTTCTATAACTTCTAAATGAGCTCTTATTCAAATTTTCTAACACTAAAAGGTATAGATCGTCGGCGGGAAACAAACGATATCTCACTGGCCACCGCGTCCAAGCATGGGAGCGGCGGTAACTGACTCGAAATATTTTCTTCGCGCCGGCGCTGGATGGATAAGAAAATATGTATTGTGTGGCAACGCTAATAGTTCGAGAGCTAGACACGATAAAACTCATCTTGTTTTATATAAACAAAAATACTATAACAATAAATCGGAAGAAACACATTTTTCCGAAAAACAAATTTTATTTTATTTATTATTTATTTATTAATATTTCACACACATTTATAATACTAGATTAATAAGATTAAAATCTACCTTGCTGGAGTAATGCCCGTACTAAGGTAGACTTTTATGTATTCTTTTTTTCCTTTTTTTTTTTTAGTTGGTAAGTGTGACATAATGTAGCATTGTTTTACGTGGTAGCTCTATATTTACACAAATTTTACATATACCTACTTATAATTTAGTAACATAATATACATAATAATATTAAATAATCATATATACACATACACATATAAACATATACATCTACACATATACATACACATATATACATACACATATATACATATATACATTTATACATATAATCTATACATATACATAAAGCAGTAATTTTATGTAGTTTGGTATTCTTATACAGCACTATAATTAACTAATTTCTCCGTTTCGTTTCTTCCTAGCTCAATCAACCATTCCGTCATAATTTTTCTTCCTCGTATGGTATCTAACTTCACTTTTAATTCCGAATGTATTCTATTGTGTAGTCGGACAGCTAGAAAAGAAAAATGTCGTTGGGCGAATTTAGTTTTCATCAGGGGAACATCATGTTGCATGGCTGTAACTGCGCGTGTTCTGATAGTATGAGATTTAATCATATGCCGCTCTGTGTGGGTGTAATAAAATATTGACGATACTTTCACATATAATTGGCGTATGTCTAGGACTTGGAACTCTTTAAATAAGTGGTCGCTGGAGAACCTAAAAGGCTTTTTATTTATTACCCTTATTATTGACTTTTGAGCCTTAATTAAGGGATCTAGAGCTGAAAGTGACGCGCCACCCCATCCAAGGATCCCATATGATAGTATACTATTGACTAAAGCGTAATAGATGGTTTTGATTAAGGGTTTTGAGATTACACTCCTTAGTACCTTAAATATGTGAATAAGTTGGCGGACTTTTGATGCAGTACCCTGTATGTGGTCCTTCCAGTTGAGCTTATCATCTACAATAACTACAAGGTACTTTATTTTACTCACTTTTTCAATAGTCGTATATGGACAATATGGGCAATTGTAGTCAGCATGTACACAGTCGCGTAAGTGAAGGTTTGGCATACTACCTTGGAGGCGATTGATGTTACTGATGGCGAATGTCATATGTTTTGTTTTAGCTATATTCAAAGTAAGTAGGTTGTGATCGAGCCAGTGCTTTACTCGGCAAAAACCGCGTTCAGCCTTAATATATGCCTCTTGCCATGATTTGCCTTTAAAGATAATCACAGTATCATCTGCAAACATCAAAGCTTCGCCCCCTTCTAAGTCGACGTTAGGTAAGTCATTGATATATAGCAGAAACAGCAACGGACCGAGTACGCTTCCTTGTGGAACGCCAAATTTAATTGTGGCTTGAGAACTTAACGTCTCTCCTAGTCTAGTCTTCTGAGTCCTGCCAGTAAGGTAACTAATCAACCATTTTTTGGACAAATTGCGAATTCCAGCGTTTTCGAGTTTAGCAAATAAAATACGATGGGAGACGGTATCAAATGCTTTCGCAAGATCTAGAAACACAGCTAAGCATTTTTCTCCCTCGTCAAGCGCTTTCACTACTTTTTCCGTGAGAAATGCAATTGCGTCCTGAGTACCCATACCAATATTCAACAAAAGATTTCAAAAACCGATTAGAATTAACAATCAAAAGCGCCTACGTCTCTCTTGAATGAATAATTACTTTGTCAAATGACAAAATGTATTTGGTGATTTAACTTCGCTTGCGCGATATTTTTCTCAGTTCAGTGTGCTTTATTTGTAATGAACCTGTTATTAAGTATTACTGCAATATCTAAAATATTGGTTTAGCGACACTTATAAAGGCTGGTGCGATTAGAAAAGATGGTAATGTAAATGCATTCCAGACTCAAGAAAATCTTCGATTATATGCTGTATGCCGGGAATTTTACACGGAATATAACATTACAGAAAATTTTGAGGGCATAGAAAAATAATGGTATCTGATTTTCAGGAAATTGTTTGATAATTATCAATTTTATCCGTGGGACACTTTTTCTCCCAGTTATATGGAAGTGCAAAATGGCATGTACTAGTAGCCTTTAATTCAATGTCCTCGGGCAACTAACTAACCCTGAGTATCTGTCGTCTGCTCACGCCGTTATGTGCTATGGTACACTTGTAAGAGATGCCTTGTATAGTTTATTATTTGATTACAGAGCCTCAAGAATGTAGTTAAAAAAACGAAGTCCGCTAAAATCACATGCTAAAGGTCACAATTCAAGTCGCATTGTTTAATTTGTGGCGGCATTGCTACCATTGACATTAAAAAACATAAACCTAAACACCTCAGGCGTGACATTTCCCTCTGCTTCGAGCTACCATGCATACATTCTGTACGGACTCTCGCACAGCAACGGGAAAAAAGGGTTTATTGTAGAATGGCTCATGTTACTGATTTAGTTGCAGCAGATGCTCGATACCACCGCAAATCTACAAGCCAAATCTCTTTTATAATCTGCAAGCCACCTACACATAAAATGGATGGAAGGCCAGCTAATTCCTTACGTCATGATGCGTTCAATAAAGTTTGCGAGATGATGGAAGACATAGTCATTTGGAGGCATGAAGTCGCATTTGGAACTTCCTAATCCAACATTCCTAATCCTAATAGAACTTCCTAGTCGCAAGAGGCCTCCAATTGACGCTCAACATATTATATATATATATATATATATATATATATATATATATATATATATATATATATATATATATATATATATATATATATATATATATATATATATATATATATATATATATATATATATATATATATATATATATATATATATATATATATATATATATATATATATATATATATATATATATATATATATATATATATATATATATATATATATATATATATATATATTTGATAAGGTTTGTAAAGAAATCCGTTTATAGGATGATATTTTTATTTAAAATAAAATTATATATATATATATATATATATATAGCTACTTAAAAAGTAGCGAAGGAAATCCCAGCTTGTATTGGGAAATGCTTATGTTTGAATGAGATATACTTACCGATGTGCACGACTTTCGACGGTGCAATGTAAGTTTAAAGGTCCTTTTGCAGTCGACTAACGATCACTATTCATCCATATATATCATAAATAGGGCTCATCCTTATGCAACACAAAATGCCTTCAATTCAGACGAATTAAGCGAAAAAATAAAAAAATAAACTATTGATCACTTCGGCAAAGCCGTTTTCCAAATGAAAGTGACATTACGAAATAATTCAAATTTCGAATGCTACCAACATTTAAAATATGATACAATTCGCTGAGTTTGTTATAAACGAGCCATTAAATCGAAATAAAAATAAAAAACCTCCATATGCTCAATGAAATGAAAGAAGAAACTTCAATCTTAATTTCTGGTAGAGGAGTTTATAATAAAGGTTGTATAATGTTATCAAAATAGGGTAAACCTATATAAAATTGTACAATATTAAAAAATTGTAAAGAAATATTGTAGAAAACAGTATATTATTGTTATATTTGATAAGGTTTGTAAAGAAATCCGTTTATAGGATGATGTTTTTATTTAAAATAAAATTAGTAAAAGCTACTTAAAAAGTAGCGAAGGAAATCTCAGCCAGCTTGTATCGGGAAATGCTTATGTTTGAATGAGATATACTTACGGATGTGCACGACTTTCGACGGTGCAATGTAAGTTTAAAGGTCCTTTTGCAGTCGACTAACGATCACTATTCATCCATATATCTCATAAATAGGGCTCATCCTTATGCAACACAAAATGCCTTCAATTGAGACGAATTAAGCGAAAAAATAAAAAAATTAACTATTGATCACTTCGGCAAAGCCGTTTTACAAATGAAAGTGACATTACGAAATAATTCAAATTTCGAATGCTACCAACATTTAAAATATGATACAATTCGCTGAGTTTGTTATAAACGAGCCATTAAATCGAAATAAAATAAAAAACCTCCATATGCTCAATGAAATGAAAGAAGAAACTTCAATCTTAATTTCTGGCAGAGGAGTTTATAATAAAGGTTGTATAATGTTATCAAAATAGGGTAAACCTATATAAAATTGTATGATATTAAAAAATTGTAAAGAAATATTGTAGAAAACAGTATAATATTGTTATATTTGATAAGGTTTGTAAAGAAATCCGTTTATAGGATGATGTTTTTATTTAAAATAAAATTAGTAAAAGCTACTTAAAAAGTAGCGAAGGAAATCCCAGCTTGTATTGGGAAATGCTTATGTTTGAATGAGATATACTTACGGATGTGCACGACTTTCGACGGTGCAATGTAAGTTTAAAGGTCCTTTTGCAGTCGACTAACGATCACTATTCATCCCATATATATATATATATATATATATATATATATATATATATATATATATATATATATATATATATATATATATATATATATATATATATATATATATATATATATATATATATATATATATATATATATATATATATATATATATATATATATATATATATATATATATATATATATATATATATATATATATATATATATATATATATATATATATATATATATATATATATATATATATATATATATATATATATATATATATATATATATATATATATATATATATATATATATATATATATATATATATATATATATATATATATATATATATATATATATATATATATATATATATATATATATATATATATATATATATATAATTTTATTTTAAATAAAAATATCATCCTATAAACGGATTTCTTTACAAACCTTATCAAATATAACAATATTATACTGTTTTCTACAATATTTCTTTACAATTTTTTTATATTATACAATTTTATATAGGTTTACCCTATTTTGATAACATTATAAAATCTTTATTATAAACTCCTCTGCCAGAAATTAAGATTGAAGTTTCTTCTTTCATTTCTCTGAGTATATGGAGGTTTTTTTATTTTTAATTTCGATATAATGGCTCGTTGATAACAAACTCAGCCAATTGTATCATATTTTAAATGTTGGTAGCATTCGAAATTTGAATTATTTCGTAATGTCACTTTAATTTAGAAAACGGCTTTGCCGAAGTGATCAATAGTTTAATTTTTTATTTTTTCGCTTAATTCGTCTCAATTGAAGGCATTTTGTGTTGCATAAGGATAAGCCCTATTTATGAGATATATGGATGAATAGTGATCGTTAGTCGACTGCATATATCTCAAAAATCAAGCTAATCATTTTGTGTTGCAAAAGGATTAGCTTGATTTTTGAGATATATGGATGAATAGTGATCGTTAGTCGACTGAAAGGGACCTTTAAACTTACATTGCACCGTCGAAAGTCGTGCACATCCGTAAGTATATCTCATTCAAATATTAGCATTTCCCGATCCAAGCTGGGATTTCCTTCGCTGCTTTTTAAGTAGCTTTTACTAATTTTATTTTAAATAAAAATATCATCCTATAAAAGGATTTCTTTACAAAACTTATCAAATATAAAAATATTATACTGTTTTCTACAATGTTTCTTTACATATTTTTTAATATTATACAATTTTATACTGGTTTACCGTATTTTGATAACAATATACAGCCTTTTTTATAAACTTCTCTGCCAGAAATTAAGATTGAAGATTCTTCTTTCATTTCATTAAGCATATGGAGTTTTTATTTTTATTTCGATTTAATGGCTCGTTGATAACAAACTCAGCCTTATTGTATCATATTTTATATGTTGGTAGCATTCGAAATTTGAATTATTTTGATATGTCACCTTCATTTATGTCACGGCTTTGCCGAAGTGATCAATTTGTTTAATTTTTTATTTTTTCGGTTTAATTCGTCTCAATTGGAGGCATTTTGTGTTGCAAAAGGATTAGCTTGATTTTTGAGATATATGGATGAATAGTGATCGTTAGTCGACTGCAAAAGGACCTTTAAACTTACATTGCACTGTCGAAAGTCGTGCACATCCGTAAGTATATCTCATTCAAACATTAGCATTTCCCGATCCAAGCTGGGATTTCCTTCGCTGCTTTTTAAGTAGCTTTTACTAATTTTGTTTTAAATAAAAATATCGATCCAAGCTGGGATTTCCTTCGCTGCTTTTTAAGTAGCTTTTACTAATTTTGTTTTAAATAAAAATATCATCCTATAAAAGGATTTCTTTACAAAACTATATATATATATATATATATATATATATATATATATATATATATATATATATATATATATATATATATATATATATATATATATATATATATATATATATATATATATATAGTTAATATTTGATTGGTTTTTTGTAAAATCTTTTTTTAAAGAATTCAAATATATATATATATATATATATATATATATATATATATATATATATATATATATATATATATATATATATATATATATATATATATATATATATATATATATATATATATATATATATATATATATATATATATATATATATATATATATATATATATATATATATATATATATATATATATAGGCAGTGCTGGTGCTGAGCCTCAAGTACTTTTTTCTTTGTCAGCTCTGAGACTAAAGCGGTGGGATGGTTGTCGCATAGCTGTGCGGGCGGCGAGGTCGATGGGGTCACATGCCGCGATGCCGCGCACCACCTTCGCAGCGGGTAAATTGCTGCCATTGATATATGGATATTATCAGGTCGTCTCAATTGTACCGTGCATAAGAGGATTATCTGGATGGCCCGTGGAGAACGAGCGAACGCGTCGCTCCGCACTGCACCACCCGGCAGAAAGTCCATAATAATACTTTGCACTCTACCCAATACAATATCTCGCAATAATCTAGGGAATTTACGGTTGGGTTTCGCAATATCATTAAAATTAAATTAATAATCCAGTAACCTTGTCGTAGCTATAAGTTGGATCAAGTGGTGATAGTTTTGTTTTTTTTCCTTGTATAGGATGTACCTGACATGCAAAATCCGAATTATTGTCCCCAGCAGCCTACCGGAGCACTATTGAATACCTCAAAAATTGCCAAATTGTGACTATTGATGTCATTATTACAAGAAATCATTAAAACTCTAATGTAAATAATATCAAAATTTAAAAATAATTAGCACAAATATTAGAGATTTTTTTATTGTTAGCTGTAAGGGCATTTCAATGGTCACATATTTTTCACACCATTTAAAGGAAATTTTATTTGAAATTAAATTTTATGGAAACTTAGGAAACGTATAAGATCATTTCCGGACAGGTTATTCGCCGGAGTGCACAGTCGATTATCTGACGCCGCACGATGTGCAAACAGCCCAGCAGCGCCAGAAGGTCTTCCCCCAGAGGAACTGATCCACCTGTCATGTCAGGGGAAACAGGGTCCTTTCCAGGTTCGACCCTATTCGAGGAAGCTCCCGGATAGCGGTTGAACCTTTAGTTGAGCCGACCAAAGGTAAAGAGCGGGTTTTTAGTTGCTCAACTGCACAGGCAACATTGTCAGCTGCCAATTGCCACTAGCTGACAGCTGCCAACTGATACAAAATAATTCAATTATATTTTTTAAAAAATGAAAATTTTAATTTTCTGGCTGCGGCACAGAGACATTGAGTTTAGCGACCGCCGAAAGAGCCACTCTTTACGGTAGCCCCCTCCCTTTTTTACTGTAGAAGGTTTTTCCTTTTTACCTACCTCCCTTTTTACCCCCTTTAGGTATATGATATTATTTACGCATTTGGGATATTGCGTGTTTTGAATCGTAATATTATAGACAGTTATTCAAATCGCTGCTGGAGAATGCCCTGCTTTCGATCAGGCTGACGTCGATAGTTTTATTAATACTCCGCTAAATGGCAGCAGCATACAGATGAGTTTTTATTTACCAGCATTATTGAAGTGGGAATCAGTACAGGTAAAAAAGCATTAAAAAAAACTAAATTATACATATTTTTTTTAAATTTGAAAAGTTTTATTTTATGAAATTTGTATTAAAAGCGTTGAGCTCGACGAGTAGGTAAAATATCGCAAATGATGTTTATTAGTGATACTAGATGGCGCAGCGGGCTCGACGCTTTAAATTTATATTTATAAAGTAAGTTGTTAAAATTTGTATATAGTTTTTTAATTTTTCTAAAAGTTTTTATCAGAAGTTGCTTATTTGGTCGTACTGATTCAATACCATTTAAGTATGCCCGTTAATTGAAACACTATGTATAGCGTATTAGATTGCTCAACGTTTTACTACAATTTTTACTATGAAACGCAACGTGTAGATTAACATCAAAATTTATTGCTCCGAAAATAATTTTTTATGTTCAATATGGTGACTTTCATGGTATAAGAGTATAGTGGCAGTATACTGTAGATGTCGCTGTAAAAACGCCAATATCGCTATGAAAACGAATTTTTAAAAGGACCATTCATAAAGGTTAATTCATAATTTTGTTTACATTTTTCAATAAGTAACAATTTTGGACTTTAATGTTGCCATAGACTAATTAATGGTATTCTATCTCTCCGTATTATTTCGGTGATATGATCAACCTATATAAAAAAATGCGATAAAAGGCGCGTATTATTTTTATCATTGGTTAAATTATAGGGTTTTTATTTTCACTTAGTCCTTTTAAAAATATATATCAATATTATTATAGATGGCCTAAGAAATTGCCATTAGTTCCGCCGTCAACGCAATCAGCACCACCGGCATTTCGAAGGCGGAGAAAAGTTGTCAAATCTTTCTATGGAATTGCAAATACCATAGACAGGATGAGTTTTAATTAACCGGCATCTTTGAAGTGGGTGAATCAATACGACCAAATAAGCAACTTTTGTAAAAAAATGTGGGAAAAACATAA
This sequence comes from Micropterix aruncella, assembly GCA_944548615.1. NCBI lineage: Eukaryota > Metazoa > Arthropoda > Insecta > Lepidoptera > Micropterigidae > Micropterix > Micropterix aruncella. The sequence goes on along the minus strand of OX155980.1, from coordinate 58,759,984 downwards.
ATAATTATAGTTTTTTATTCCAAAAACTTTTTTTTCGAAAATACTTTTTTTTAAATTTTTAAAAAAAGTTGAGAAAAGTAAAAAAGTTTTGAAAAAAAGTTGTAAGAAAAATATAGCGAATCATGCTTATTCTCCTTATTTTTCCTACCGCTAGATGGCGCAGAGCGCTCAACGTTTGTCAAACTTTATTCAAAAGTGAAGTCGTTAAAATTTGTTATTTTTTAAAATTATTTTTTCCGCATTTTTTAATATTAAAAGCTGCTTTTTTGGTCGTACCGATTCACCCATTTCAAAGATACCGGTTAATTGAGACTCATCATGTGTAATCGATGAATGGATACTAATTTAAAAATATTTTTTAAATCGTGGACTTTTTTTGGTTAAAGCACTGTAATTCATCTATTTTGGCTTAAAATAAATATGCATTTTATTATTCCTTTAATACGTTTGCAGTAAAACAATGAGTATACCTGCAGTATAGGAACCTCTACTGGATTGTTGATTTTTAAACGTCACCGGACTATATTCGCCACGCAAATTCAGAAATCTGCAATAGTCTTTTGTCGCTCTCAATAAATAAGCGAGATATAGGCATTCAAAATTTGCATACTAAACGTCAACAGATCGGCCATATATGTTTCAAAAGTAGTGTCTGGAAAATAGTCGATATATCGCGAGGTCGCTAATATCGATAACATTTCGCGATATTGCAAAAATGATGGCATGGTCGTGGAAAAATTGTGCGATATTTAAAAGAAATATTTCGAGGTTTTTTTCAATGATTTTGCGTTTTGATAACAAAAGGTATCCTGAAACAATAGAAAATTCCTAAATATTTGAATATCACCACAAGCAAAAATTTTTTTTCGAATTTCGCGCGAAATTCGAAAAAAATTTTGCCTGTGGCGCTATTGATGTTAGCATGACAATGTGTTAGCGATAATTCGGATTTTTTTCAAGGTTTTTACAAAATGACTTTGGAGATGATGACAAAAAGTAACCTAAAACATACTAAATTTCTTCAATATCAAATTAACATCACAGGAATTTTATTTTTTCTAATTTCGGGCAAAATTCGAAAAAAATTTTTGCATGCGGCGCAATTGATGTTAGCACGACGATGTGTTAGCGATAATTGGGATTTTTTTCGAGGTTTTTACAAAATTACTTTGGTGATGATGATAAAAGGTAACCTAAAACAAACAAAATTTCTTCAATATCAAATTAACACCATGTGTTAGCTAAAACAATTGGAGAATTTTCATCTAAAACAATTGGACAATTTTCGGAGTTTTTACGAAATGACTTGGTGTATTTATGACTAAAGGTAACCTGAAAGAAGCGACATTTCAGGATATCTACTGTCATCCCTTCTTGCTATCTACTGGATATCTACTGTGCCCTTCTTTTTTGTATTGCGAAAATATGTATTTTTCCGATCGTTTTTTTCAAACATTTCGGTTAATCTAAAAACTCTGCAAATTGTCATAATTTCTGTAACATCGCTAATTGTTATCGATATTACGATATACTCGAATGTGTCACACACGGTATGTACAAAGAAAATGGCCGCAACTTTTTTGACATTGGGATGAAAAATTTGAACGCCTATATCTCGCTTAATTATTGAGATCGAATAAAGATTATAGAAGATTCGGAATCAGCGTGGGAAATATAGCGCGGTGAATTTTGTATTATTTATTTTGGCCTGTTTGTTTACATATAAAATTTAAACTTTGAATGCCTATATCTCGCATATGTATAGCGACCGACACAATTTTGTTATAGATTTAGCATTAAAATGAAACAATCTATTAGTCTATTTTACTTTCCTGACGACCTATCGGAAAGGAAAGTATTGTGATCGCGCTAAAAAAAAATTTTGAGATGAAGATGGGAATATATATTTTGAGACTCCATGAGACGATTGAGACTATTTCCAGACCGATCTCTGTCTGTCTGTATGTCTGTATGTCTGTATGTATGTATTCTTCCACGATAGCGCCCAGACGCTTAATCGGATTGAGCTGAAATTTGGTATATAAGCTTCTGTTAACCGTCGGAGGAACCCATTAGTCTTTGGAGTCCCTACGCCCTACGGTTGTGGTACCTCCCATACAAATTTGGGGTTCCCGGCGAAAAAATTGTTTCCGCGATAGCGCCCAGACGCTTAATCTGTCTAAGTTAAAATTTGGCATAGAAGCTTCTGTTAACCATCGGAAGAACCTATTAGTTTTTGGGGTACTTACGACCAACGTTTGGGGTACCTGCCATACAAATTTGGGGTACTAGAGTAAAAAATGTCGCTGTTTTTTCGCACCTCCCCGGATACTAGTCAGGAAAGTCTTGGGGTGACACAACCGTTTTTTTTTTTTTGAGAGAGGTTCCTTTACTGCAGTTATTGTTTGCCTGGATGGAAACATAGCATAAATAATTGCATTAAAAAGGAATAGTTTTAAGGATAAACCAGGCGTGTCCAGTATCTGCCACACCTATTTAGTTCTAGATATATTTAAATCTTCTTTGTATCGTTGATTGATGAAATAAATAAATAAATATTAGCTTTAAGTTTTAATTTAAAACAGCCGATTCATATTCAACTACAACGGAAAAGATGTTCTGAAAGGAGCTTTCTTTCAATACTAAGGTATTGAAGGTATCCTTTAAATGACAAAGATGGATATATTTTTAAAAGATATCTAAGTATCCACATGGAGTGTGGTTATATAGAGGTTAGAGGTAGAGACGGTCCGGCGACGTCAACTTGTTCGGCGTTATTTATCGATGCGGGCGTTGTACGGTGTACGGCTGGCCGACACCGAATACCTACATTTATTACTCCAACTTTGATACAAGGTTAGCGGCAGCCCAGCCGCGTTGCCTCCACCGAATTGATAGCGTCTCTGGTTACGCCATCATTCCGTTTTATCACATTATCGCAGTGGAGAATTCCAGCAATCAGAAAACTAGCGTTAAACTTATGTTATTTCAATGTTGAGCCTGAAGTCGATCACACGTCACGAATCTGCACTTATTGACGAAAGGTATACGAAGTATTGTGAATGGACGGAAAATCGATATCGAGATTTCAGTGGATCTGAACGTTTTCAGGTCCCGAAAAGCAAAAAGTTGTTTTTAAGAAAATTTCAATATCTGTCCGCCCTCCGTTGTCCGGTGTTCGTTACCTGTAATCCACGGTCGTGTAAAAATACCTAGAGACGAAGCTATGGTTATATTAAATATATGAAGAATAATAAAAGTAAGACTATTAGTTTATTTGTTATAGTCAACCTTATGGTTACCTGTTCTTCCATGGATATTTCCATGTGGTGCAGTGGCGTAATTAGGTTGTCAAAGGCCCTAGTGCGAAGAGGAAATTGGGTCACCCGTCTCTTCGAATCGAAGCTTACCGAATTGAATTGAAATAATAAATGTTTGATTTCTAATATAAATGACTGAAGCAACCGTTATTAGCTGGGCACATTGCAATAAAAAAATCGAACCATGTTAAAGTTTGCTCAATTTCCATCGTCCTTTGATATTTGCGAAACTATCAATGACTGTACTCGCATTGAGATGTGAGAATTGAGATGTAGTAGGAGTAGTAACGAGCTCTGGAGATTGATTTTTGACCAAAAATTTGTCCAGTTTAAGCAAATTTTGTTCAATTTCTTCCCTTATTTTTATTGTTTTTGCTTAAAAGCGCCACTACTATTTATTTAATCCTAAGTTGTACTCTTCACTTCCGAGTTAAATAGTTCTACTATTTGCGTCTATGGGGCTTTTTTAAAGGAAATTGAGATTTATTTGAATAATAAAGATATCGTAAAATATTGCCATTATTTTAGTTAGACTAACAACCAAAATCTTCGTGGGCCCCATAGTCAATGGGCCTCCCCGCATCTTAGCAGCTACGCCACTGATGTGGCGATAAGTACGTTAACACCTTGGCTCGCGAAGGGGTTAACCCTTTTAGTATCCCCCTACATCAGTCCATTTCTTTCATTATTTTGTTTTTGATCCATCCGGAAAAATAGTTATTTTATCTGATGCCATTTTGTTAGTAAGGTTTCATTCACTTTTATCAATAAAAGTATTAGCATTGCTATTGTACGCTTTCCTTACACTAACACCCTCATCCCACAAAAGTAAAAATTATGGTCTATTTTCTCCTGGCTCGACAGAAATCCGTTAAATTGGGTTAGTTTTCGAGAGGAAAAAAAATAATTATGTGTATATTTCGGGCATCATGATAACTTTTTGTATATCCAGCCAACAATTGTAATCGAAATTTTCATCACTGAGTATCGTATTTGGCCCGCATCATGGCTTCCGTTTCTGATGCGTCCGACATCATGATTGAATTTCGACGTACATTATGCCCACGGACGGTATTATCCAACGCGTTGTCCCGATGAAGTGTCACGGCGGCCAGGAAATCGAAAGGGTACATTCATATCCCGATTGCGGGCTTTTTAATGAGAACCCTAGAATTGTAACTGTTATATAATGCATGGTTTGACCGGTGATACGGGGGCCTTACACCTGATCATATACAACCAAGCAGCGTGTGAAAAAGGATTAACAGCACAGCAGGAAAGTTGACCATATTTACGGAGAGAAAATATCGGTGAAATTCTGCAGCTGATTTCGTAATAAAATAAAGGATCCCTTTTTACTTCAATTGAAGATAAGAAAGAAAATCTTACTTTATTTTGTGATTCTGAAATTACGCTGTTACATCTGAATATAACCCCAAAATTTTTAATAAGAAGCATATGTAGGTTACCCATTCACCCTTAAAAAAAATACAACATTTAACTTTACAAGTAACTTTAATCACAGCTTAAATGAAAACTTTTGCAATGATTTTTAAAATACTTTGTAATTAACCTCCAGGCTCCTTGCATTCCAACTGGCTGTGGATCAAACAACTAAGCTAGCAAGTAATTATAATCAAAAGTATAAAAAACACGACTGCCGTTACAGAGAGTTAACTATTGTTATTTACAATTATTTTCATTACGGTTTTCTATGAAATATTTGTGGTTTATATGTTAATCCATATAGATAGATGTATATTTACGGATTGTACTCAATCAGACCTTTCATTTGACACTAAACACAATAGATTTATGTTAATTTATTCACATTTGGACATAAAAAAAAGTATTTTTTGATATTTGGACCAGCAGGTATCCTGTGAAACTCGGTATGACAAAAAGATTCTAATAATACCACATACTTCTAAATTAGTTTATGAGTTTAGAAGTTATGGTGGAATAAATATCAGGGTTTAATCATTAATACATACTGTTTTTTTTTGTACAATTGCGTAGTTTTATGAATTTCCAAAATGTTGGATTGAAATAAATTCGTAAGAACCAAAAACGACTATTTAAAAACAGTTATATTGTGTGAAAAATAATAATTTAACGCTTTGTGTAATTTATTTTGCTAAATTATATTCCAAATATTTCTTTTCGTTACTAGGCCTACCGGATCTATTCCTGACGGCCGCGAAGAGGAAGAACGAAGAATCTAAATTGTCAAATGATGAATGTCAATATGCACCGCGTGCACGGCTTTTTATATTAAAGACGCTCCTTTCTCCTTACATGAGAGCAAGCGGCACGTATCCTATGACACTCGGGGGGACAAAACGATTTTAACAATACGGACACACTTCAAAATCGGTTCAAGCATTCAAAAGTTACGGTGGAATAAAGATACGGAAAACTTACATAAATGAATCCTGAACACATAATACTTTTTTTTGACAGATGTGTAAAAAAAAATAACTGCGTTCCTTCCCCCCTCCCCTCCATTTTATATTAAATGAGGCGGATATTTTAATGGGGCGTGGGGGGGGGGGGAGGGAGGGTCATTAAACTATCCGAGGTAATGTAATGCTTTATGTAAAATTCTTTATTTGATCAAATCGAAGTTTTATTAGTTTTTGGGTCAAATATCCTCAGAGCGCCGGTTATACGTAGAAACGTCGCCACCGTCGATGATTGAGTCAGACCCCGCCGCCGAAAAATCGTGTAGGTGCTGGCGTACACCCTAATTTGAACCTCATAACTTTTCCGGCAAGTAGCCAAGGACTTATGGAAGGATTTTGAGCATGACGTCCCTTCGGAAAGGAGTTTGACCCGATTGAAAGTAAAAGTCGGCGACGAGCGCGGATACTGAGAATGCAACGTATTAAACACGTACTATTCAATCGTAATCGAAAATATATTGACCGGCGAAAATTTAATGTGATTTAGGCCCAACAAGTCATCCATGTACCAAATTTTAAGTATATAAATCCAATATTTCGAGATCGAAATATGGGAATATGAGGAATATGAGACTTGGGCGGGAATATGAGGAATACCTGTGAAATGCATATAAAATTGTTTTTGAAATATGAAATAAGTCGCTTGGGTGGTCCGATTTTAACCACCACCTTTTTAACTATTTCCATGACCAAATGGTGCCTAAATGCGAAATTTAAGCTCAATCGGATTAAGTGTTTGGGCGTTGTCGTGGAGGAATACACACATGCAGTCAGATAGACAGACACACAGAGGTACTTCCATCTGGAAATTGTTTTAATCGTCTCAGGGACGCCCAAAATGGATATTTACGTCTTTATCTCGAAAATAAGTGCGCGTTTACAATATTTTCCTCCAGGTTCTTTGGTACGCCGGGAAAGTATAAACAAATACGGCTATTCTTTTTGGATATCGGTTTGTGTATATTGCTCTAATTTTTAATCAGTGGATACGCGAAGAATAGTGATCCGTTCGGTGTTGTTTTAGCAGGTCCGCCTAAAATTTGCATGCTCTGGCCGATTAGGCGGCAAATCTGCCGGGTGCGCGGACGGCTCGCGTTGTCCGTTCGCTCGGTCTCTCTGCGCATCGCTCGCGACCAAGTTATTTATTGACGCGTGTGCAACAAATTTACGCCGCTATCGCGCCCACCCGTAACGCGTCTAGCACCAGCGCTATTTATCTGCCTGGCCACTGTGCACCGAACCAAGGCCCCTCTACAACTACCCACTTTAGAAAATTTTAATTAATGCTGCATCGATTATTGATTTACCGATTACAATTTCGATTACGATTATTTCGAAAATAAGCGCTAATGGCAATTCCGACAGCGATTGTTGTCCTATTTCTAATACGTGAGTTGTATACGCGATATTGGTGTTCAATTTAACTTGAATCGATTTATAACACAATGTTATAAAGTGAACTAAAATAATTGATCGTTATATGTAATACGGGTGTCATCGTCTTTTTAACTCTGGTGAACTCATTCCTCAGCCAAATATATATGTAATGCTCGTAATGTAATGTAAGTGGATAGCCGGACATATTATCCACGCTCAAATACCTATGTATACCAATTTTCATGGCGATCGGTAGAACGATATAGAAGCTGATGCGCTGCAGCGCCATCTAGTGACGAGTTACAAAAAATAAAAATATTATCCGTTCTCGAATACATATGTATACCAATGTTTATGGCGATCGGTTTACAGTATAGAAGTTGATGTGCTGCAGCGACATCTAGTAGCGAGTCAAAACAAAATGAATAGCATAAAAACCTTCACCGTGAAAAAATACACATACGTACGAAATTTCATGGTGATCGTCAATAGTTATTATTTTAGATTAGGGTATATAAGTTGTCATAACATCTAAGTTGTCATAACGCTTTCTCGATCTGACAGAGGAGCTGGCCACCAAGTTGGAAAGGCTACAGAACCTCTGTATCCGCTTCATTTTTGGCCTCAGAAAATATGACCATATTACGGAATATCGTAGGAGACTGCAGTGGCTTACCACCAGGGAGACGAGACAGGTAAGAACTCTCTGCCTCTTATATAGAATCCTCGCGGATGGCGTGCCGCTTTATCTTGCCGATAGGTTCACCGCGTTATCGGCGCACGGCCGTCCCCTGAGATCAGAGGGCAATAACCTGTTATCCATCCCTGGTCATAGCAGTGATTTTTTTCATACTCCTTCTCCGTAGAAGCTGCACGACTCTAGAATGCTTTACCAAATGCTGTTAGAACAGCCCCCAGCATCTCCTCGTTCAACGCCAGGCTCAAGGAGCATATAGTCCTAAAATTCATAAATTAACCCATCCACCTCTCCCCCCTCCTTTTCGCTTCCCTTTCCTTCCTTCCTCTCCTTCCTTTCCTCTGCGTCCTTATTTAATTTTAGTCATTTGTTTTACTTTTTTTATCAGTCTCTTTCTAGTTTCTGTTTGTGTCTTTTTATCATTTGTGTTTTTGTTCTTTTGGCTTTAGAACGTTGGCTAAGTCCAACGTTCTAAATTTGGTATAAACTAAAGCTATAGGTTAGCTGATAGATATTGCTGCAAGGCAATAAGCTCGCCTTTTTTATTTAAAATAAAGAGTTTATTATTATTATTATTATAACAATTACTCAGTGATAATTAACATGTAAGGAATTAACTTGTAGTTACAGTGAACGCAGTGCCCAACTGTTCACGTAAAGCTATTCTTTCAAAGATATATACGAGATAAATGAAATATATTTATTATCTGAATTATAATGCTTCATTTTTGGTGATAATGCAGTAGATTTGTCTCTCATAATTCCCTGTTATCGCAACAGATTGACAATGTTACTTATTTTCTTAGTTTAGTTAAAGGTCAAAAATCTACCGCTAAAGCCGATTTTGAAACTCGAAGTCGAATATGGTCGATAGTTTTGTGCGGAATGTCCAATGAAATATGGTATAGAATGAACAAAACTGAGCGACCGAAAGAGGTGTTGGATTGGTAAACGGAATCATCGGAAGATTGACAAAAGAGGATGATCCCAAGAGGAACCGGTACACATAAGACACTTGAAATTTCGTACACAGATGCCTTGTTGGGCCGAAATCACACTGTGAACTGTTGGTTGGAATATCTCACATACAAGCTACACTAATAATACTTAAATTCCGCCAATATATTTTAATCAAATATTAACGCCTTCTATCAGCGCTTGGCCGAGAAACGAACCGCGCCGCCCGAGAAAATTGCAAAGGAACACAACCGGGTTCGTCGCCCTGCCTAGAGAGGGTTCATTTATTTTATTTTAAAAATTAATATTCATATGAAATTAGTCCTGGCTACTTGACGGCAAAGTCTTGAGGTGATAAAAACGATTTTTTTCTTAATGTAAGCGACTTAAATATAAACAAAGCAAAACATTAAAATGTAACTTTCATGCCACGTTTTAAAAAGGAGCTTTAATATCTAGATTTAATTTTTCACTCATGGGTAGGTCCTAATAGCAACTGTGCGCCACGCAGTGTGGGTACCCCTCTCTGTCTGACTGGCGTTTGATTGAAGTTTCGGTTTTGTGTTTTGTTTTAACGTGGCGTTGCTAGGAATGATTTCCATTGTTTTACCAGTCATTCATTCACTGATTTTTGTACTCACTAAATTGTGTATAGTTACTAATTAACGAGCCGTTAAAGTAGCGAGGTAAGGACAGATACTACCCTAAACGTTGCATAGCATAATAAAAATAAATCGTACAATTACTGATATTTTAACTACAAATGTTACACGAAGAGTTACTTAAAGTCTTCTTTATGAGAAATATAGATACTAACGAACCAAAATGACTATATCGCTATCATAGTGTGCCCAACCTCGAGAACCTGTATACCATGATCACCAACAAAGATCTGCGTGGACACAAGTTGAAATTAAATAAAACAACTGCAGCATCTAACCGCAGGAAACACTTTTTTAGAAATCGTGTAGTGGATGCTTAGATTGCCAGACTAAGTGATGCCCGAACAGCTTCAAGAACAGACTGAACATTTTTCTTAGTGCAAAACAGTCAAGTTTAAAAACAAGTGCAAGTGATTTTGTGATGTTTGTGTATGTGTGTGTGTGTATACATACATTAGCCTTACGCTGCTAGTGTATACTAATAATAATAATAATAATTTTCATACTACCACCTTTTTAATATTACGAGTAATTTCCTGTACTATATTTTCTTTTTCCTTATAATTCAGAGGTGAATAAAAGTTGTTATCGTTGCTGAAAACTGTTAATTGCTTATCTCGAATTTTCTTCTGTGATTACTGATGTTACTGTTGGCTTACTAGCTAATCAAACGTACCAAGGTAGCAGGCATTGGAGATTGAAAAGCAGTTTCTAAATACTGCTGTGAATTACTTTCTCTTTGTTTTTTTTCTTCATATTTTTTTCTTCTTGTTTTAAGTCTATTAGTCTCGCTCTATTATATTCAATGTTAATGCCGATTTTGCAACGGAATTGCGACAAAATTATATGGAGACCACATTTTAAGGTAATTCATTTTATGAGCATTTCACACCATTATTGTTTTAGCATTTTACTACTTTATCGTTTAACCTTTCGGAAGACAGTCATTCGCAAAATTTTCGAATCCCTCGAAAATTTGTTTGTAGAAGGTGTGTGCAAGCATACTAATATATAACGGTAGCTTATTCAATGGCAGCCTTTTATCGCAGAGGGGGGAGAAATAGAGCTGATAATTAAATAAATACCGATTTAACACGCATAATACGAACAACGCCGATCGGCGTGCGTGGCCACTCAGGGGTTAAATAATTTGTCACATCATTATGGATCTGTCCACCGTAAAACGAGTGAGTCCCTGTTGGGTGACAGAATCAAATAAGCATTAGGTTTATGTGTTTCTGTTCGGTTGCTGTTATTTCGTAACCAAAATCAATGTTTTATAAAAAATATTCCTTAATATATGCTTAAAATTCCGTATGCGTCATTTGATGCGATTTTAAAGTTCTTTTTTTCCGTCATCGACTCCGTGACTAGTGCTCTAATTTCACTGCATTAAAAATGCCTGCCTGGTGTCCTAAATTCCTCCATCGGCCGTTCGTCACGCGGGGTCTTTCCCTTTGCCTTGCGGCTCAAAGGAAATTTCTAGATGGGCCATCTTAACATTTTAATGAGATTTTATTTTTTCAGCAACTCGAGGGGCGGGGTTTTGGCCCACCCACTTAATTCAGGCGCCCGGCTACTGCCCCGTTCTACTAGGGAGCAGGGAAATCGACCTTTGTTAACTGTCGCCCTGGTTAGCACTTCTCTTAGCCCTCCTTATATTATTATTTAACAGCCAATTTTATTCTGTTATCACAGTGGATCTATACTATCTATAGTGGATCTATAGACACAGCGAATGTATGTGCAATCACACAGTGGAAGTACAACTTTTTAAAAGGGAGTCTCAATGGATCATGTTGAACATGTTATTTATAATAAATTACTCGAAGGATACAAATTATTGTGTAAGCAAGGATATTACAAGAGTTAAATAGAAAACTGAAATTTTATCTTATCCAGAGGATATGGTATGATATGAAGGAATTTTGATTTCTTTTATTTCGTCTGAAAAGGAAAAGTTTTGCGAGATTTATTGCTTTAAGTTATTTTTTAATCGTTAGATTGTTAATTAAAGTTCTTACATATTACATAATATATATGATACTTAATATATATGATACTATATATGAAACTTTTTTGTTCATATACTAATGACATGTCTATAACTGCTATACTAAAGACAATGTTTTTTTTAAATATACAGTATTTTATTTTATTGAAATATATTATACATTCCAACATATATAACTTTGTAAGGTTCCGGGGTCGATTCCTGGCTGGGTTATCATTTTCCGTTGGGATAAAATTAATGCCTGTATATCATGTGTGTCTTCGCTCGATTTTTACCTGTTCCCTAAATAGAAAAATATTCTAAAAGGATCAATATTTAATGATATTTAAAGTTTGATCCTTTTTCGCTTGAAAGTGACAAGTACTTTCGGTTGAAAGTAACAAGTCAGAGGATCGATGGAAAAAGGTTGAGCCTTCCAATGAAAAAATCACAAATTCGCGTATTTTTTTTAAAGAAAAAAACACAATATTGTTTATTATTATATTTTTCGCTTAATTCTTATTCGCGTTTGTTTCATAGATATTGTTTTAATCCTCCTCTCTTTTAATACTTAAATTTACATCTCGAAATAGCTAAGTAAGGGATTGAGAAACTGACTACTAATTATTCAAAATATCGATTATTTTTCGATGCGCACTGTACGGCGCTTGGATGCGTAAAGGGGTGAATCAATATAATTAACAGTATACGTCAAGCACAAATACTCATCGGACGGATATACGTAGCGTTTTATGTTTATAACGCGAACTATCGACTTTGGGCTTTAATTAGCGGGTGCAAGTGCTTTCTGGCCGCACACCCCAGCCAATTTATTCGTTTGCTTATTGCCTCAGCCTCTCAGCACAAGGTCCAATACTACTGGACAAACTATGTATATATGTTATAATGACGTGTATGCACTATCGAAATTTAGAATTCGGTTAGCATTAGCGGTGGGAAAGAAGGGGTCAGAAATATTTTCCGCGCTCCCGCTCGCACTAATTAAATGCGCAGAAGGAAAGGAGATACGAGCCAGTAAGTTATGTCCCTTCGGGGGTAGAAAGCGGAGTGAGCCCGCCAACTTTCTGACATGTTTATTGGTTAATTTAAGTTTTACGTAAGCAACGAAACAGGTAAACATACCCTCCCCCCCTCTTTTTGCTTCCCCATCGCCCCGAGTCTACCTTCTGTTGAACCGCCCCGGCCACCGACTGAGAATAACCCGCTCCTTTTTGTTTTCTACCCTAGAGGCGAAGCCCATGAACCAGGCGCAAATAATGGGAGTTTTAATAAAGCCAATTTGGCTATAAGTATACCATGTGCTGACAATGGACATACCTAAGATCGACGTACCTAACGCTACGTTTCAAATAGTGATTGTATGTTGGCTTATAAATACATTTAGGAAAGACTGTGAGGAATTATTGAAGGCTTTTGTTTATTGGAAAGGCTTTGGAATATTTATACACTACATATGTATAATATACAAACTTACGGCTCTAATGTATTCAATTCCTAATAATTTCTCAAATTGTTACGTTTATAATATACATTATTATCAAGACCTTTCTATTTATATACGAACTTATGTATGATCTTATTATATTATCATGTTATATATAAGTATCTATTTATAACAGTATTATATGTGTTTTATCATATACATTTATGTAAAGTTCTCGTAATAGATGATACTTGCCCTCTCCCCAAGAATTGCCAAACAACCTTGTACCAACTCAACACAGGTTTATTCCTAGTGAGGTGGTACCTACACCATTATTAGTCAAAGAGATGAGTCTACTCTCCGAGATAGGTTTATAACATGTATATTGATAAAAAATGTTTATATAACTTATGAATCAATATATTGTCATATTAATTAATTAGCAAAGTAGGTTTTTTATTATTTTAGTTGGTTGGTTTTTATAAAAAAAAGTTGGTTTTTATAAAAAAAATAGGGAATCTTTTTATCTAAGGCCTCGTTAATTTAGATGTCTGGAAAGCTGCAGCCTGACAAACGCTGTCCCATCCTAAGTAAAACATACAGATTGTCATTGCAGAAAAGCAAACATGCGAAAAGAAATTGACGTAAAAGAAAACAAATAAGATCTTTTTATGTCCTATAATTAAGGGACTATTATTTTCGGGAATATTGGCCATTTTCAATAGCGGTGTTGACGAAAAAACATAGGAATCAATATGGTAGATACAAAAACATAGGAATCAGTATTGAGGGGTGGTTAATGATACGGGCGAACCCGCCACCTCCGGGAGTTACAACGAAACTTGCCATTCTGTCTGCCAGTGCAAGTGCCACTCAGATGGCTTACTTGCGCCTTTACTACCAGACTCGGACGGATTTCTTTATCATTCGTTTGCGTGGCTTCTACCTGACAGCGGCAAACAGATCAAGGCTTGTCAGGCCTCTATCTGACTAAATGAATTTGTGGCGGATCCGGTGCGTCCTTTGATCGCCAAGCCCTCTAAAGATCGGGTGGTCATCGGATCGTTTCTAAGGATAGGTTATGCCAGGTCGACAGCTACCACTGCGTCTTAGGAAACGTACGCCTACAGACTCCCACAATTATTCTTCGGATTGCGGAAGCGTTTGGCTGACACAGCCCTGTACTCAACCCACCTAGTTCCACCTGAGGTGTTTCCCCGGATCCGTATTTCCGGACCAAATCGTTTGCAAAAACTGCAGGTTTCAGCTGCAGACAATTTACAGCGAACTTTCCAAGTAAAATCCATGGGGCAGGATAGTAGGTGGGAGATGAACCGTGATAAGGGCCGACCCAAGGAATTACAGGCCATCAGGCCCAAGCTGCATAGAACCATTAGGATCCTGTTTAAAGCAGCAGCAAAAACAAAGGCTAACCGATTGAGACTAAGATATTACTAAAGATACATACTGAGGAAAATGGTTGAACAAGCTAGAAACCTGCCACCTTTAAAAATATGCAATCTTTCGAAGGAAGACGTTTATAAAAAAAAGATAAATTTCTGCGATCACATCCACCTTAAAAAGTCACAGCATATATGTAAATTCATAAAGTAGCATGGCTATATTCAGCAGACAAACAGAATAAAAAAAAACTATTATCTTGATGGGATACTTTATTAGTATGTATCAACGATTATAAATCGTATTAGATTGCTAAATTCCAGTATTTTTTGGTAAACCTTCTGCGCCGGCGACATGCAGGTAACATTGGTAATAGATGTTTTTTTAAGAAATAAAGGACTAATTTATTCTAAAAAACTAAATATTCAAGCAATGATAACAATAATAACATTCAATTATGAGTGCCATTTATCGCATTTTTATATAGGCTGATTACATAATAGAAATAATATGGAGAGATTAGAATGCTATCTATTAGTCTATTTGAGCTTAAACGCGCGTAATTATTACGTATTTAAACTTGTTTATGTATACCAAATATCAAAATGACATCTTAATGTAAATATAATAATATTAAAGTAACAAGATATATAATTTTTAAAATCCTTTGTTATTATGTTATTATTTGATTTTGAGATTGGATGTCGTATCGTGCCATGGTACCTATTGGGCTACTGAAAATAAGAGAATATTAATCAATGTCTGGAACTATGAATGTCATCTACGCGTTGCATTTCGTAGGAAAATCCTAGCTGCCAAAACGTAGTACGACACTGAGCAATCTAATACCCTATATAATCAATGATAATACCAAACAGGAAATGTAATAATTGGCACAAGCAAAAAAAAATAGTGCTGGAAGTATTAAAGGAGACGTAAACTAGCGAAGAGGTATAGAAAATGAAATGAACGATAGGTGCTAGGAACATTAAATAACACGTATGATAAAAAAACATAATATATACATGTTACAGAGGAAAGAATAATAAAAAGGTATACAGAAAGACGAAAAATACTATTTACTGCCCTTACAGTCCTAGATGCTCACCCATAAATTTTAACTACTTTTTACTTTCTACTGATCGATTGATTGACTTTACCCTGTGCCTCATGGTCTATCCTTTTTACCCGACTGCCCGACAAAAAAGGAGTGTAATGTGTTCAGGGTTCATCTATGTATGTTTTTATATTCAACCATAAGTTCTAAACGCTTGAACGGATTTAAAGGTGTGCAGTATTGTTATGTCATCCCGAGTGTTAAAGGATACCAAGGAAGGATATCAAGGAAGTAGTTGTCTAAATGTCCAAATGTTCAAATGTGAATAAATTAACATAAGTATATCGTGTTTAGTGTCAACTTAAACGTCTGATTGAGTACATTTCAGAAATATACATGTATCTATATAAACCAGAAATATTTTATTAAAAAACCGTATTAAAATATTTATAAATACATTAGTTCACTTTCTGTAATGGCAGTCGTGTTTTTTTTATTGTTTTTAATATATTTACATGTTACCTTCTCCGGAGTACTCCTGACTGATATAGCCCAACTAATTCATTCATTCGTTAAATAGCTCATTATTTGCACCTGGGACATGGGCTTCGCCTGAATGGGCTAGCGGACGCCCCAGCGGACCCAGACGTTATTAGCAACTGCAATAGGAATTTCTAACTGTATCCAAATATTCTAAATAGCTAGCCTAACATTCGACATCGGATAATTCAGAAGAGCACTGAAACATCTCTTTATTAAATGATAGTATGTATCTTTTAGAAGGATCGATTTTCTGTATTTTAGTGGAGAAATTTCTCAACACTCAGAGACCCTTTACAATTGGCTTTGTTTTCTATTGAAAAAAAAGATAAGATTTGTGATATTTGTAATGAACGGTTAGTAGAAAATTGATGCAAAGAAATATTTTAAATGACAAAGTCGCCTCACTAGGATTGAGTCTGTTCTAAGACAGTTTTAAATGTTTGGTTCATGAATCGCCACTGTAATTTAACCCGCTCGGCACTTAACATCCTTTGCGGGATATGTATGGCGGCCGGCTGAAATCCAAACTATCCCATACGGGATATCGCGCTCGCCGCTCAAGAAAATGTCGTTTAAATTTCGAAATGCGATTGTATATTCTATCGAATGATGCCATAATATAGCCAAATATGCCTTACTATGAAATTGCTCGATTGCCGTATGCGATTATAGGATTATGAATAACTACGTCCCTTACAAAAAAAGCGATGACATCATTTCTGACCGACTAATCTGCGACGCGGCCGGCTCCACTAAAAACTGCTTTTTTGTGCGATTTTGTACGAGTTAGTGAATAAAAGTGAGTGATTTCCTTTCTAAAACTCTTAATCAACGAGCATTACTTATTGTGCGTAGCCCATTTCCTTTTCTTCATTTGTTTTCGAGTGAAAAACTTTGTGCAGCCACGCGCCTTGTTTATCAAAATGGCTGGTAAATTTCGTCACACTTTTGAAACGACGAAATATCACTTGATATGACGTAATATTTGTTTATTTCGTTAATTAAATAGTTATTACTTCATTTACATCAAAAATAATCATAGGATTAAACGTATTTTGTGAATACAAAGTGTTTGAAACTTTGACCAGTTTTTTTGAGTTCGTATTTTGGCGGTAAAAACCGATATTTCTCAATGTGTATAGTAAAGCTTAGTATTTCTATCGATAATGAACTAAAAAAAAAGCCGACAGAATTTTTTTTTTCGATATTTTATTTTTGAAGAAATTTGTATATTTGAATATTGGATTTTATAGTGGGGCTAAAATAACATAAAACTTATCATGCATAATTAAATAAAAAATGCAGCAATAACATAAAAGTTTTTTTCAAAATTTGGGGTTATTTACTGAGAAAAAATTGGACTGTTTCGTCCTAAAGCTTCTCTATGCTCACCTGACCAGTCAAAACGATCTAATATCGTTATAACTCCCTGAAGTGACGGGCTCGCCTGTAGCTGCGCCCATGGTTGACTCACGGGCGAGGAACTCCTCAACGGTCAAAAGCACAGACGCGATTGGGATGACTATTTTGACTTTTTTCTTAAAAAATGTGTTTTTGTTTTTTTAGATGTCAAGATTCAATTTGAGCCCTGATCGGACCCCTCCTCGTGCCTTCATGGATCTCCTGGAGGGGTCCGTGTCAGACTATTCGGACGAGGAAGCGGGTCCGGTATTTTGTTACGAGGACGGTGACGATAAATTGGATGACGACGACTACGCCTACGTTCCCTGTGATGTTGATATCGAGGAACATCTCGATGCCACATCACAGGCGATAGATCTGCCAATCGATCGGCAAGCCGTTGAAATCGAGGGCTGTCTCGATCTCAACGACTTGCCGATAGATTGGCAGAGCCCAGGTGGTACTCTCCGACAATTGTAAGTATATATGTCAGTCTCTAGTCAGACTGTCAGACAGTATCAGTCAATTTATTTATTGTGTTTTTATCTTTCGATAGTCACTTGTCACCGTCCTCGGCGGACCCGCAACCGTCCACCAGTGCCGGCGCGTCGGCTGAGCCGCAACCATCTACCAGTGCCGGCGCGTCGGCCGCCGAGCCTCAGCCGCCGTCGCCGTTCAAGAGGCCGACGATTCGCCGCCCGCCGCCCAGGACTGAACAGCGCTCGCCGCCCGGCACGGCCTACTACTGGCCGGACCATTTCCTCTCTCCCAGCTACAGAGAGGTAGGAAATACAAATATTTATTTATTTTCCAATATTATTATCCAATACCAATATTATATCAATATTTTCCAATATCAATATTATATCATAGTGGAATCTATAACAGCCGTAAGAGGCCAACGCCTTAACCGCGAGATAGCCAGAAGTGTAACCCAACGGGCTTACACTCACGCCCTTACTTCCAATTGCGACCAGATTCGAGAGTTCGAGGTCGCTTGCGCGGTCCTCTCCCTTACGAAGCGGTGAGACGGTGTAAACCGAATCTATCGCGGACCACGGCATCCTTTGCCAGGCTGTTTACCCAGGATCGGGTTGCCGATGGTCGTTTCAAGAGCAGTCGCCGTAAGGTCCGCAACCACCCCCGCTCTATAGGAAACAGTACTGCTTCCAGACTCCCCTGACTGTTAGTCAGAGTGCGCGATCGATTGGCTTATGCCGCACGGTGCGCAGACCGTATAGGAGCGCCAGAAGGTAGATTTCCAGGGGAAACTGACTAAAATATCCTCGTTTAAAACGACGTTATCAATTTAATCAATTATATATTACTAATAAATACATGTACGTAAATGCAAATGTATGTAAATAATAATAGTATGTAAATAATAGCAGTAGGTAAATGTATATATTTATATATAAATGAGAATATTATATGTATAATGTTAAATATTATATAAACAAGTAAAATATTACCATAGTTCTATAATTGCAGTATAAAATTACGTGCGCATCTTAATTTAAAAGAAAAGAATCTACCCTAGTACGTGCACCTAGTTGGGTAGTTTTTAAGACATAATTTTTGTACTACTTTCTCTTAAATAAAGCATTATCTATATAGCTATATCAAGCTCTCGCTAGCTCGTTCACAGAGCACCAACACGGGTTTCTTAAAAATCGGTCGGTTGTTACAAACCTTGCTCATTTTACTGATTATACTTTGGGACGTATGGATCGGCGTATTCAGGTGGACGCGATATATACTGACTTCTCAAAGGCCTTTGATCGTGTCAATCATGTTGAGCTAATAGCTCTTTTATATACAATTGGCTTTTATTATAAT
Organism: Micropterix aruncella; assembly: GCA_944548615.1. Taxonomy (NCBI): domain Eukaryota; kingdom Metazoa; phylum Arthropoda; class Insecta; order Lepidoptera; family Micropterigidae; genus Micropterix; species Micropterix aruncella. The sequence goes on along the minus strand of OX155980.1, from coordinate 58,740,828 downwards.
TACAATATACATAGACAATTGACTTTTATATATAATTAACTTTAAATATACAATTGGCAATGATGAAATTCTGGAAGTAGATCGAGTGCGTGATCTAGGAGTCATCTTAGATCGCAAGCTTTTAATGAATAAGCACATTGATTCAGTCGTCAACAGGGCTTACAGCACCCTCGGTTTTATCATGAGAGTTTGTAGACCTCTTAAAAACACTCATTCTTTGACAACGGTTTATGTTGCATACGTACGCAGCCTGCTTGAATTTGCTTCTAATATTTGGTCTCCACAGTATGCTACATACAAGCTGAGGATTGAGCGTATTCAAAAACGATTTATACGTCATCTAAATTACCGCTTATTTTCCAGCGGCTTGTCGTACGCTGAAGGTCTGCAACGCTACGGTTTAGAGACATTAGAGGACCGGCGAGTAGTATCAGATATGTCGTTTCTACATAAAAGTGTTCATACTGGGTTGGACAGTTCATACCTCCGGAGTAGGGTGAGCATACGAGCGCCTTCCCGACTCGCACGTGCTCACTCAACTTTTTACGTACCAAGGTTCAACACTAACTATGGTTCCAATTCGTTATTGCCGCGCGTTATGTATGCATACAATGTATGCTTTAACGATATTGACATATTTAACCATCAGAATAGTCGATCCTTTGTTAAGGAGGTACGTGAAAAGCTGATTATCAGATCGGATTGAATTAGCATGCACAAGCACTCACAAGCACATTCGCACTACAGATACACACACCCACACACACATACATACACGCACCATATTTTGTAATCCTTATATAGCAAATATAGTAAAGGCGGAATATTCTTACTTTCCAGAGGTCTCCGTTGCGCGCTCTTCGGTCTTCGCCCGCTGGCTCTGGCACGTTATCGCCTGCCTCTGTTTGGTCGCCGAGTGCTCTAAGGTTAGAACTTATTCATTTTATATTGACTTTTTGATCGATCGATTGGTGGGGGTAGGTACATCAAGACAGTAGACAGAGTACAAACGCGAGAATTAACCGAAGCGGCCAGACTACATTTGCCATTGTGCGTCGTAAGTGCGACGGGGTCGCACGTGTCTTCGGTAATATATGGAGTAGACTAACGTCGAAATTCTGCAAACAGAGCCATGTTTGTGTTATGGCTGCTCCCGACGAGGGGACTACTCAACGGTCAACAGCACAGAAACGAAACTTTTATTCTTAACTATAGGTACTGATAAATAAGCTTTCATTGACAACGTTTTAAAACGATCAAATCGCACTCCTATATAAGCGCACTATAACGCTCGTGACCAGTTAAAGGTTATCTTATTTTTACTTTGTTTACACCATCGAGTAAGTTTTCAGAAATTCAAAGCGAGGGACAGCTTACTATTCTCTCCACCTTCCCATGCCGATCTCGAAATTGCAGGTCGACTTGCATGACAGCGTTGCATATGATAAGTATGTTTCTAAGACATCAGTTTTCATGCAAATTTTAAGGGTCCAGATGTCATAATGCGTTTGTCTCTTACCTTTATTGCATTACAATTGAAAGTCAAGAGAACACTAAAGTAATTTATTCTCGCAAAACAAGTAAAATAATGACGATAAATAGAAAATAACGGGAGCAACAGCAGTGAAGAGATTAGACGTTCAATGGCATATTGATTCGTTTACTTCGATTCTTCTTCACGTAGATATTTGCTCCCGTAGATGGGCACGTATCTCAGCACCGCCTTCCAGTCTGTGAAATAGAGCATTCCCGCGGTGCCGTAAGCCATCAGCGAAGGCACCCACGTTCCCGTTTGCTCGATTAGCTTTCTCCCCAACATTTCGGGGTTATTTAGTTGTTAACCTGCAAATATATCACCGAAATGAACAACGTTACGTAAGAAAACTGCTATATTACCAGCAAAATCCGCACTAACTAACCCAACGAAACCCGAAGAAACACACTGACTCTGACTAGGTATTACGAAACAGTTTGAAATGTCACTTCTGTAGAGTTCATTCAATTCAATAAGTAAAGCATCGAATACTTTTCATGCGATAATGAGTACTTTTGGTATCGGATCATTTTATTCGATTTTTACCTGAGGAATAATAATATGATAATATGGGATTGATATAATAATATTATTATATGAATAGCGATTATTTCCCTTAGGGGTCATAAGCCATACACATAAACAGGTGAAATTATTCAACACGCAATGACATTAACATGACAGGCAGCATGATTGCTGATATGTCTGAATATGAAACTGAGTACAACTACAATTTCTGTTTAGGTGTCCGTCTAGTCTATTTTTGATCATGTTGACACTACTCGCTTCAACCACTTCGGCAGGTAAACTGTTCCACTGGTCCACAATCCGGTTGGTCAGGAAATGTTTCCTGGGATTCATGTGGAATCGCGTTTTCTCCAGCTTAAAATTGTGTCCTCGCAGATGATGCTTGTAGTTTCTCTCGAAGATAGAAGACAATTCGGGGCAATTGTAGCATTCGTTGAGGATCTTATATGTTTCAACGAGGTCACCTCTGGTCCGACGATCCTTAAGTGTAGGCAGCTGCAATCTGCGGAGTCGTTCTGCGTATTCCAGATTTTTGAACCCCATTGGCATCTCGGTCGCTCGGCGGTTTCAGGCTGTGACGGTTTGAATTGAACACAAACATGCTTTCCAACTCTGGGCAGTCATAGTGTTGCCTCAGTATTTTGTATGTCTCTATGAGATCTCCTCTGCATCTCCGTCGCTCCAGAGTTGTCAGTTTGAGGATTTTTAATCTACGTTCATAGGGTGTTTTTCTTAAGGTTTTTGGCAGTTTTGTCGCTCTACGTTGTATACTTTCAAGCGGGTCGATGTCCTTGGCAAAATAAGGATTCCAGATTTGAAAACAATACTCAATCAGAGGACGACTGTAGGTTTTGTTAACCCCTCGCGTACCAGACGGCCCGAAACGTCCAGAATTGATATTTACCGTCGAACCCCAGACGGCCCGAAATGGCCAGGCGAGGCCGACCGCTAATTATGTTAGTACAACTTTGACTAATAATTATGAATAATCTTTATCGCTTTACATAACGACGTTACAAATATCTAATAGCAAATTTCAATAGGAACATAAAACAGGTCTTTTTTAGACGATCGGTGTGACAGTTTCGGAGTAATCGTTTTTTTCTGAAACGCCATCTTTTTTTTGAGACTCGCGAATTTCTTACGGGCCGTAAGGCACACATTAAAATTCAAACCGCGGGCCGCGAGGGGTTAATTTTTTGAAATGTCTGTATCGTCAATACTTGAAAAGCTTTCTTTACCAAATATAGAAGTGAGTTTGCCCATTTTACGATGTTTTCAATATGGTTTGCCCATTTCTAGTTGTCCGTTATCGTTATACCGAGATGCATTTCTTAGGGTTGATTTTAATAACCCAGACTTGAGTCCATTTTGTGATTTCATCTAAAGCTTCTCTTAACGTTCCACAACTCAAAACTTAAATTTGAATTTTCAGCGTCCCTTTGGCGGCAGCGGGGCGAGTCCAGGGGAGAGCAGCGGGCGGCCGGCGCTTGAGAGCCGGCGCACGGGGGGGAGCGGCGGGAGCGGCGGGCAGCGGACGGGCCGGCGCGGCGGCTGGCCAAGGAGGCGGCGCGGCGGCTGGCGGGCGAGGCGGCGCGGCGGGCGCCGGGCGGCGGGGGGCAGCCGGCGGGGGGCGAGCGGCGGCGGGGTCGAGGGGGTTTAGAGGCGGTAGGCACGCCGCCAACAGAGCTGTGCTCGGTGAGACTGTGTGGTGTCGAGGCGATCCGATTGTTGAAGTATGTAAGAATGATGAAGACATCCCCGCGCCATTGAAAGAGTTAGTGGATAAGGCGGAGAAGGTTTCTCGTGATCGGCGCGCTAGGGAGACAGCGAGGTTATTGCGGCTGCGGGACGTCGGCACGAATGCGGACGAAAGCGACGAGAACGAGTTGTCAGTAGATGCGGAATCCATCATATCGCGGGAACTGTTCGAAGGAGATAGAACGGCAATGCAATTCCAGTGGTTCCCTATGGATACTTTTAGGGGCCGCCGGGAAGAATTTCATTGTCGCGCTGGTCCTACCGTTCAGGTCCAAAGTGAATATGAGGCGTTCCGCTCTTTTTGGGACGATCAAATTCTGGAGCATATCGTGCAGGAAACTAATCGGTATGCTATAGAACTGTCGGCTGCTTCGGAAAGGTTTGCTAGAGATTGGTACGAGACGAATGTGCATGAAATAATGATACTTCTTGCATTTTACCTTTTGAGCGGCGTTGTTAGGCTGCCATCACAAAGTGATAAATTTTCAAATCATCCCCTGTTGAAATTCCCCGTGTTTAGAAATCTAATATCAAAAGACCGTTTTTGGTATTTAAGCGGAGCCCTTCATTTTGTAGACAAGTCTACCCGCACGCCCGACTCACCCAGGACTTTCTGTCTTGGTCCATTGGTTGATCACTTCAACGAAAAGTTTCAAACTACTTACGTGATGGAACAAGACATATCGTTGGATGAGTCGTTGCTGTTATGGAAAGGTAACCTGCTCTTCAAGCAGTTCATTCAAACTAAATCCGCCAAATTCGGCATTAAAACATTTGAAATTTGCGAATCGACTACTGGTTACCTGTGGTCGTTTCATATTTATACGGGTAAAAATCACGCTGATCAATCTCCGCTTCCAAAGAGCACCGAGATTGTCGCACGCCTCATGAAGCCTCTTCTAAACAAAGGCTATATTTTGTACATGGATAATTGGTTCAATTCGCCTTTGTTATCGAGGTTTTTGAAGCGGAACAAAACAGATTGTGTTGGCACTTTGCGTAGATCGCGCAAAAATGTGCCGGCACTGCTCCAACTGGCAAAGGTTGATCAAGGCACTTGTCTAGCACGGCATTCCGGGGATGTTGTTGTGATGTCTTACCAAGATAAGAAACAGGTTTACGTGACGTCAACATACCATACCACTGAGTCTCTACTAATAGACGGTAGACCTGGACGTCCATCACACTATAGACCGGCGCTTATTGCGGACTACAATCTCAAAATGGGTGGTGTTGACAAGAAGGATCAACAGCTAGAGCCTTTCCTGGTTGAAACTAAAAAAAATATAAAGTGGTACAAGAAACTTTTCAAGAGACTCCTCAATGTATCTGTATTTAACAGTTGCATTGTCTTCAGAAAGTGTTTTCCCGAGAAGAGAATGATTTCTCACAAGAACTTTCGATTAAATTTGATTGAAGAGATTATGGAGCAGCATTTAGCTCATGTCCCTCTTCGAGCAAGTCATGTACGACCAACCAGAGACGTTCACTTACCAGCTGTACGTTTTACAGCCTATGGACATTACCATGAGCTAATACCGGCCAATCCTGCAGGTAGTACTCCGCGAAATCAATGTATCTGGTGCAAAGTACGTCGTCCTCGAGTACCAGGTAAGATTGGACCAAGAACCAGGTACCAATGTGAGAAGTGCGAAATGCCATTGTGTTTGGAACCCCCTTGTTTTAAGGAATTCCATACAATGCATTAGACTGATTCTCTGTTTTATAGTGATTTTTATAAAAATAGTTGACATTAGTTTACCTATAGTATCATTATTTCAGTACGATGGATGGATGGATGTGTGATGATTGATTGGATCTGTAGAATTTGGGGGGGGGGGGGGGTGTTGGCTCGGTGCTCGATACAAACTAAAAGTTATCCAAAATTGAAGACTATCGCGGTTGTTTGACAATATAAATAGGATAGAAATCGAATTTACCACGTGAAATTTGTAGGACCCGACGTTTCGGTGACGTTGTCTACCCTAGACAAAGGCGGCTGCAACGTCACCGAAACGTGGGGTCCTACAAATTTCTCGCGGTAAATTCGTTTTCTATCCTATTTATAAAAGTTATCCATCTCTGATACTTGGCAATAACTATATTTCATCATTAGGTATAATTTTATGTACCAACTGATAAACTGTATGACTCACACTGAGAAAAATATTAGATTGATTCTTACATAATGTTTTATATAGAATAACGATGTCTTACTCGAAATTTTGTTGTATTACAAGGAGTTTTGATGAAACTCCATTACTCGATTATATGTATCATTATATTTTAACATGATTCATGTGTCCGACTAACCGTACGTATACTACTACATGCTGCCATGTTAGAAGCGAGATCCCAAGTCGCACCTAATGAAATATACGTAATCCTTGTTGAAACATGCGTATTTCCATGTATTACAGCGTTATATTTTTCTCAGTGTACAGCTTGTTTGCATCGGCAAGCCACAAGTTGCCGCCGTCGCTCACTACTCACTACCGTTGAAAAAGCCGATACCCCGCAAATTTTTAATTGTTTATATTTTTCTATGTTTCGTTTGTATTCTATTTTTTTTATTCATACGTAATCACGCTGTGATGTAACATGATGTGTTTCAAATATGTGATGTAACATGATGTGGTTCTCAAAATACCCTATCAACGAGGTTTTCCGAAGATAATAATATGATAGTACCCAGAAGGTATACTACTTTTGGTCAGCGAACCTATACATTCATTGCCCCAAGGTTTTTCAATGCTCTTCCTGGCGACATAAAATCAGCACAAAATAAGACCTTATTTAAAAGGCTGCTTAGAAACTGGCTTGTAAAAGAGGGAAGACAAGGAATTTTAAAAATACCGGACATTATAACCTAACCCGGACATTTGAATATTTTGAATCTTATATTGTATTATTTTATTATTATTATTTTGTTTATTATTATTATTATTATTCTTGTGTTTTAAAGTATATTAAGAGATAATTTGTTTTAGTTTTAACACTATTTAATCTTAGTTATAAGTAAAATGCAGGACTATTTTGTTTAAATTCTTATTCTAATTTTAACTATTTTAAATTGCTTTGTTTTTTTATGATTTCAATTTATTTGCTGTCATTTTAATTTTCCACTTCTAACTTAAATTTAATTATTTAATTTAATCAAGTAGTCATTTTTAATATTGTTTTGCAATTCCATTTTTGTGCATACATGGAATATCTGCCACTCTTATAAACACGGTATTTGTGCAAGCACATTAAAAAAATAACGTTTACCTTAGAACAGGTCCCGGCCTAGTTAGGTGACGTTGTCACTATACTATGCATTGTATTCTTTTTTCTGCTTTTGATTCAATTTTGTAAGTAGTCCTAAGCTGAAATTGTTTACTTTTTAATTATTTGCATTACTTATATAAATAAATAAATATAAAGAAACCAATACATGTATACCTAATCCAACTGATGAAAGTTTTTATTTTAGTCGGTACAATTGTTTTATTTGTTTATTTTGTATTACATGTTTGTTTTATTTTTATCAAATGAGTCTGTCGTTACTATAAAATTTTGTACTGGAAATTTAGTAAATAAAAAAAAAATGGTTTGTTGAGTTTTCTTCTAGGATTTTTTAATAATAATTATTATAAATAGCTTTTAAAACAAATTTACCGCGTGAAGTTTGTAGCACCCGACGTTTCGGCGATGTTGCAGCGGCCGCTGTCCAGTCTACTCTGGATAACGGCGGCTGCAACGTCGCCGAAACATCGGGTGCTACAAACTTCAAGCGGTAAATTCGTTTTTTAACCACTTTTGTATAAATGCCTTTGGCAATTATTATGAAATCAAAAACTTAATGCGTTTGTTTGACATTATAAATAGCTTTATAAACGAATTTACCGCGTGAAGTTTGTAGCACCCGACGTTTCGGCGATGTTGCAGCGGCCGCTGTCCAGTCTACCCTGGACAACGGCGGCTGCAACGTCGCCGAAACGTCGGGTGCTACAAAGTTCACGCGGTAAATTCGTTTATAAAGCTATTTATAATGTCAAACAACCGCGATAGTCTTTGATTTCATAATAAATGCGAAGGCTCAATACAAAAGTGGTTAGAAGTTTTTCAAATGTATTGAAAACTTGACGCATATTAGGTGTCCAATAACTAATTATTATACTCCAGTCACATTTCATAGAAGAAACTAGAAAATCACACTCATAATTTGCCTAAACAAATAGAACGCGCCGCGCGATATTGCATAGACAGGCGCGCTGCCTAATTTTATCGATATTCGCGAAATCGCGGGGTGCGCATACCTATTTGTTTACGTAATTAGTATGGGAGAATTACCATATTTTGAGCGTGATTTCCTATAGTTTTTCTATGAAATGTGACTCTTTAGAGTATAATAATTAGTTATTAGACATATAATAAGCACATAATAACACAATATATTTGAAAAACTTTATCCACTTTTGTATTATGACCTATCAAAGTTATTACCAAATTTTCGTCACCGACTCGCAAAAGTTTGGATTTTTCTGTAATATCAGACGAAGCTGAAAGGTCTGATATGATTTTATAAGAAGTGTAGTGTAGTGGAAAAGTTATTATGAAAGAATTTCATATAAATAAAGTCCCTAAGTAGTCAGAAATACAAAATTAAAAAAAAAAAAATTTACGAGGAGACATCAAATTTTTCTTGGTTATTATGACTGAAAAACTAAATATTTTTGTATGCAAAGAAGTAAAACAAAATAATGGTTTTGGTAAAGCATTTAATAAAGAACATAACTGTAAATACAATTTCCGCATAGACTTTCGTATTTTGTGATAAAAACATCGAAATGATAAATAGGCGAGTTTTTTCACTTCGCCAAATTTGTAATTTGTCGCCATTATTATCTTAATTGATTTACGAGATAAGGTTATAATGTTTTATATGTCAAATTTCAATGCGATCATTTTACAGTTCTTCTTTTTATGATCCGTATAGTGGTTTAAAAGTTATGGTCGTTTTTATCAAGGTCGTCGACTGGCGTCGATTTCGCACGCGAAAATGTCGCGCGCAAAAGTGATAGGTGAGTTTTTACCTCGCAACGTGAGGGGTTAATCAATACGTAATTATTATTACAGATATAATTAAAGCAAAGTAGGAGTATTTATAAATCCTCAAAATATATTAAATAAAATAATCTATAATATATGAAGTCATATTTATTGTTAAAACAATAATACTTAAGTACTATATTTAATCATTATAATAGAAAAAAATACCATCGAGCGAATATAAAACAACTAAATATATTAAAAGTATATAAAAATCTTAGTTGTGCTTTTTATTCCTTTTAATATATTTACTTGCTTTATATTCGTTTGATGGTCATTACAAAAAGTGAACTACTGTATTTATAATAGTTTTTATTACGGTTTTTATAAAATAATTGTGGTTTATGTATTTATTCATAGAGTTATAATAAATACGTATTTTCTGAATGTATTTTAGACATATTGATGTAAATTTATTGATATTTGGAGATTTGGACATTTAGAAAACAATTTACTTGGTATTTGGATTGTTACATCCTGTGACACTCGGGATGACATAATTATTCTAACAATACCACATACTTAAATATCAGTTCAAGGGTTTAGCAGTTATGGTGAAATAAAGAAACGGAAAATATACATAGATGAATGTTACATAGATGTTGGGCAGTCGTGTAAAAAATATTTAAACAAAACGAAATTTTCATCAAACTGCCCCTTTCCTTCCTCCATCAACCAATTTTTTAAAGTTTTTTTTTATAAATTCGATCATGTTTTCAGTATTTTAATTGATTCATTGAGATGGTTGTACAATGTACATACATTCTAGGGGTAATAACATTGAAATGGCGCATGAAATTACCTCGCGTAGTTTTAGCGTATATTAGCGCTATACAAATCCAATGTATTGAACTCATTATTAGGATGATCTGATGGATATCGATACTGTTTACGATTGTTATAAGTTTGCGCGTTATGCTTGAGAAGGTGGAGAGTAGCCTTTGTTCAACGTCGTTCCCGTTCATGCTATAACAAAATATTGAGTGGCGTAATGTATTATATTAACATGTCAGCTTATCAACACGTGATTACACCGAGAAATAGCAAGACGTGAGTTCAAATAACGATCTCTTTGACTAAACTAATCGCCAAATAAGGATACCGTTCTGACCAGACGTGTCACAAAACTCGATAAATAATAATAATTGTGACGAAACTTTTAGGAGGTTGTTATTTCATGCCGGAAGATCCGATTTTTTTATTAGTGGCTATTTATATATAGTGGCTAAAATGGTGTACTATATTCATATAATACTAGCTGCGCCCCGCGGTTTCACCCGCGTGGTGATGGAAAATTGTGATAATGATGATAGAAATCTATATATCTTTATAAATTATAGCCTATCAGTTATTCTGATGTGTAAGCTATATTATTGTAAAGTTTCATCAAAAACCATTTAGTAGTTTTTGAGTGAAAGAGTATCAAACATACATACATACATTCTTACAAACTTCCGCGTTTATAATAGTATAGTAGAATAGTAGGATATTGTGGCTAAATGTTTTTTTATTATTTAAATATCTGAGAAAATATTTCAACAACCAAAAACCTCTAAAATGAATATATTTTTTTAAAATTTAAGGATATTGAGTAGTGTAAATTAGTATTTATTTAATAATAAAACTCTTTATTCTTAAGAAAAGGCGAGGTGGGTTATTATATTAGGATACATATTATTCCTTGTCATATTATTACACCCACCGCTTACACGGTGGGTGTAATAATATGACAAGGAATAATATGTATCCTAATATAATATTTATCTTAACATACATACCTATTATTCCTTGTCATATTATTACACCCACCGCTTACACGGTGGGTGTAATAATATGACAAAGAATACTATGTATCCTAATATAATATTTATCTTAACATAAAATTTATCTTAATATAATATGTATCCTAATATAATATGTATATTAGTATAATATGTATCTTAATATAATATGCATCTTAATACCCACATTAAGTTGCAGAGTAGGTATGTTTCTTGCCACTTACAGCCATCAAAATTAAAGACTGTATCAACAGCGATGAAAATTGTTTTGCCTACTATGTCGATCGCACAGGTTATCGATGTAAATAAGGAATAAAATAGGCATGAGATCGCTAACTTGAGAATAGTTGAAAAATCACGAATATTTTGTTTTAAAGGTGGCAATACCTGCAATAAGCAAAGTAATAGGCACGTCTGAAGTCAATCTTTTCCCTTATATGGAAGAAATGGGTTGACACAATCTGAAAAATATGGCTTCTATTTTCCGCCCACAGTTCCTTAAATATATTTATGTTTGTTCCTAATGGCTCCGGGCAGCTTGGGACTGATGACATGACTGTCTTTTTAGGTCGGCTCAACTCATGGTAAAGCCCCCATCTGGCAGCCTCCTTAAAAAGGGAGTTAACCTTTAAGGGCCGCTGTGAACTCTGTTAGCAGCTGCAACCTGCAGTCAAAGATGGTTAGGATCGGATGTGCGGATCCGGGGAACACCTCGGGCGGAACTGGGTTGTTTGCACACCGGGCTGTGTCAACCTAGCTTGCGCTAGCCGTCGAATAACCGGGGGGGCTGGTAAGTTCCGAAGTTCCTAAGCAGTTAGGGTAGTCCTGATCGACCTGACGTCATTTTTCCTTTAAATGATCCGTTGGCCACCCGATCCCCAGTGACCTTGGCAGGCACAGGGCGCCTCGGCCCACGATATTATCTAACTGAACTTTCAGGTCCAGGTCTACGAATGCGTGACCACACTGGAGGGTGGAGAAATTCGTTCATATCTTGCGGTAAGAGTGGGAGGTCGGCCCGATGGGTAGCACTTCCCAGTGCCTCGCTGTAAGGCGTTGGACTCTTACGGATTGTTAGCGTAGATTGACTGTGGATTCTATTGTCAGCAAATTCTTTACGTTCATTCCATAGGATACAGAATGGTTTAATGTCGTTATAACTCCGTGGGGGTGGCGGGTTCACCCGTAGTAAGTTAATAATATTATTTGTGTTTGTATTCTTTCCTAAATATTTTTGCTTCTTATTACTATAAAACAGTTGTGGACGCATCGTAAAAAAAAACATTGACGGTGCATGTAACATATTTACGAACTTTTATTCCCCACATAATTCTTTTTAATTCTCCGCATAAAATATACCTACTTCATCATAATTAGATAATAAATGGCTAAATATAATTAAATGTAATCTCATTTATGCTTTTTACGTCTGGTTGAATGTTTTCCTTTTATTATAGGATGGTGTATGGTGATCAGCACCATTGATTATACAGGTTATTACGATAGTCAATTTGGCGGCTGGGGTTTTACTACGTCACGCAACGTGTAGATAGCACTCATAGTTCCAAACATTACATTGATTAATCTTCTTCTGTTCAATATTGCGGGGAGCTAATGGGCCCTTGCTGAGTTGGTCACGAAGACCCATTCTGTTCAGGGTTGGTCACACTCACGGGTCAACACCCATCCGGTGTCCTCCACGCATGAAGTGCGAGCCCGGGCAGGACTCTGGCCTTAGGGTTAGTTTCCTCTAGGAGTCAACCTTCTGGCGCTCCTACACGGTCTGCGCACCGTGCGGCGTAAGGCAATCGAATGTGCACTCTGACTAACATCTTGCGGTGTCGATTACAACGGGCGAACCCGTCACCACAGGACGTTTTAACGATTAGTCGTTCTATCGCCCTGCAGTGAGCGTAGAAGACTTTGGACAATAACAATCCAACGTCTAGCTACGCCACAACCCGTGAGAGTCCAACGCCTTACCGCGAGTTAGCCAGGAATAAACCCGGCGTGCTCGAGATACTCGCGCCCTCACTTCCAATTGTGACCAGATTTCTCCGGTCTCTCGATTGGTTCCGAGTTCGAGGTCGCTTGCGCGGTCCTCTCCCTTACGAAGCGGTGAAACGGAGTTTACCGAATCTATCGCGGACCAAGGCGTCCTTTGCCCGGCTGTTCAGCCAGGATCGGATGGCCAATGGTCATTTCAAGAGCAGTCGCCTAAGGTAGGCAACCACCCCCGCTCTATAGGAAACAATACAGTTCCCAGACTCCCCCGACTGTTAGTCGGAGAGCACAATCGATTGGCTTACGCCGCTCGGTGCGCAGACCGTCCAGGAGCGCCAGAGGTTTGATTCCCGGGGGAAACTGGCTTGCCCCCCAGAGTCCTACCCAAGTTCGCGCCCCGTGCGTGGAGGCCGTCGGATGGGTGTTGACCCGTGAGTGTGACCGACCCTGAACACATGGGTCATCGTGGCCACCTCATCATGGGCCCGTTAGCTCCCTAGGCTCTCTCTCTGACTAACAGTCGGAGGGGGGGTGGGGGGTCTGGAAGCAGTACTGTTTCCTATAGAGCGGGGGTGGTTGCGGACCTTACGGAGACTGCTCTTGAAACGAGAGGACCGCGAAAGCGACCTCCAACTCGTAACCAGTCGAGAGACCGGAGTAATCTGGTCGTAATTGGAAATATGGGCGTGAGTGTAAGCCCGCTGCGTAACATACCTGATTATCTCGCGAATAAGGCGTTGGCCTCTTACGAACATGTGGCGGAGCTTGACGGTGGACTGTTTTGTCCAGGTCTTCTGCGCTCACTTCACGGGAGATAGAACGAACAATCGTTAAAACTTGCCGAGGTGACGGATTCGCCCGTTGTAGTTGACAACTCTATTTGTTCAATATTACGGCTTTCGTGATATACAAAATAGCGGCGCACTATAGACGGCGCTCCTAATAGACGGTGCTTTAAACACGCATATATATTAGCGCTTCCAATCTCGGTATACCGAGATCTGGAAATACCGAGATCCCGCATGATTTCATCAGTCCCGCTCACTCCGAGATTGGAGTGCGAAATCCCGCGGGATCTGCGGGATTGAACATTATTCCAACAAAAAGTGTGATTCGAAGGAAAATTAAGTCAATCTCTTGACGCTGCCAACACGGAAGAGAACACGGCTACTTTAGCTCTGACATTGCAAGAAGATCTAGAGCAAACTTTAAACTCCGCCGTGACAAGTATTTGTTCATCGCCCGCTCGAGTTCCTCTAATTAAAAGAGATGACTCTTTATGAATTAGGTGGATCGATGGGTAGATACTTAACGCTAGCACACAATGCCTTAAAGTCTGTAGTGCCGACAAGCGTAGAAGCTGAGTGAGCGTTCTCCACCGCCGGTTATCTTGCCAATAAGATAAGAAGTAGTTTGGCTGACGACACTTTAGGAATGTTGTGTTTCCTGGGAAACACTTCCCAAATGCAAAGTAAATTTATTTTCGTACTTGTTTTTTTCTAATAAATATTTAAAAAAAATTAAGCATGCTATGTTTAACTGCTCGCTGATAACCACTTTTATCGAACAATGCTGGATCCCGTTATACCGGGATCCGCAAGGGCATGCGGGATTGAAAGTAATATACGATATCCTATCTCGAAATTAAATAATAATATAATATTAGACGATTTTTTTAATCATACCTTTTATTATACTGATATGATATACGTAAAGATGTATTATTTAAATTGAGTAGACAGGTTTCAATAGGTAATAATTATGCACTTTAACATTCAGATAGACTAATATGCCATTCTAACTCTCCGCGATGTAATTAGCCTATATACGTAATGAAATAGAACGCACTAATAATTGAATGCTATTTTTGTTATCATTGGTTAAATTATTGGGTTTTATAATCGATCAGCCTTTTATAAAGAAAAAAATACGTGTGACACTCGGGGACTGCCGCGGTAAAGCTATTGCATAGCAATTTTAAAAACCTACGCAATTATAATTATTTATTTATTTTATTTTTTCTGATATCAGATAACTGCGCTCTATCGGAAAACGTTTAAAATTATTCCGAATTATTTGCGGCTGCGAAAGCAAATGATTCGGAATAATTTAAACGTCTTCCGATAGAGCGCCGCGCACGAATGTTTTATTCGATAAAGCAAAAAAAACGGATTATTCGAAAAAAATCGTAGATAAAAAGATAGATAAATAAATTATCTTTAAAATGGTGCAGGTTTCATATTAATACGCCAGATAGTATTTGCGTCGAAGTCGTTTTTGTGTTCGGTTAGACCTAATTTCAAAAATTAATTACAGTATGTAATATAAACAAAATCTAAAATATTCAAAGCAAAGAATATTAGGAAAATGTTCTTGTTTAACATATATTTTTTTCGAATCGTAAGCAGTACTCATTTAGACGTAATTATCAGTTTAAAATCATTAATTTTCGTTAAGAAATTTCTTCATTCGGTCGCCGCGCTGGTCTAGGCCCGCGATAAAAGCTATGCAATAGCTTAAAAAATTATTTATTTATTTTATTGTATTTTTATTGGAATTATCAAATTAATCATTTACAATAATTATAATATTAAAACAAATGGCAAAAACTTTCCTCTTTCATTCACTGGCTAGTGCTGCCCAACTGGGATATACCCGTTCCAGGGCAATCAATTTATATTTTTATATTTAAAACGAGGGTCGATGAACCAACCAAACACAATAATAATAATAATAATTAATTATCAATCGTTTTATATATCTCAAAATAAAGTGCTATTAGTTTCGCCGAACAGTGCCATCAGCGCTACTTGCATGTCGTCGGCGTAGAAGGGTTGCCAGATGTCCAATATAATGTCCTATATAATCAATGCTTACACGTACATACGTATCATTGGCTTTGCGAATATTTCTAGGGTACAAAATATAAACTGTCATAAATTGCTGAGGCTGATTGATATCTCAAAGCTTGCTTTGCCGTTACTTTGACACACAATTATTTTGTCGTATTAAAGAGGGTTGCCACCATACACATGCATATTACGTCGCATGCATATTCTAAATGAAGGGTTTAATTACAAATGTTTTAATTGCAAATCTATAAAATAGTTACATAAAAGGTTAATATTTAACATGACTAAAGTTTTATTCAATAATCTTCTTGATCTTATGATAAATATGCAGAAAAATATCGACAAAAATGAGCAAAAACGACTATAAGGATTTTCAGATACCAATTTTTGAAATAAAATCCTAGTGTTAATTTATACCTACCTCAATATGTTGATAAATAAAGAGGAAAATAAGAAATCTGTGAAATTTCATTAACTTTCCAATAAAATTCATTAAATTTTAAGTTTCTAATTTGTATATTTTTTACGTCAATTCTTAGACACTGAGATTAAATAACGATTTTGTATGGCGTTTTCCTATAAAGTTTCTTAAAGTGTTCTTCATAGGAAAAAATCTTTTTGGTATTTTTACCAAATGTTATCTACGGATTTCTCGCTATATAAATCGTGTTAGGGTATACGTATTTGTTTAAATCGTAACTCGGGTTTTGGCTATATCCTCATTAAATTGAGGATATAGCCAATATCCTTATTAATCCATTGATTACTATTTTTCACTACTATATACAAATAATACATATAAAAATATATCGTAAGTTGAGATATAGCCATTCTTTCTATTCCCTTGAATCAATAGAGGTGGAAACTACAATAACGAGGTGCAATACACTGCCGATTTTTAACATGCGACAATATATTTACTGGCGATAATATAACAAACATAATTGATGAAATGGGGGATCTTGATACCTTTGTTTTAAACTCTCCATCAGAATGTTTAAAGATATTCACCAATCAATATATGGTAACAATATTAGCCCTAAACATACGCAGTATATCAAAACATTTCGATGAGGTACCTCTGCTACTACACGAGCTAAAAATAAATGTGGATATCATAATTTTATCAGAAGCATGGATACGAGATTTACCGCATTTACCTCAGCTAATCGGGTACAACGCTAGAGGCACTAAAAATAACGCTAATAGAGCAGATGGTGTGGTGTTCTACACGAAGGTAGGAATTATCGCTAACATTTACGATTTAGAAATTTTAGAATGTACTGGACTTTTAATTGAAATCAATGACATCAGAGTGCTTGCACATCTCCATCGATTATCAATATCGAAAAATTTTTAAATTCACTACAATGGATTGTGACACACGTAAATAATGATAGAGTAAAACATTTTATAATCGCAGGAGATATCAATATTTCGACAACAGGACCCAAACATCACCAGGCTGATGACTACGAAGGGTTAATGAGCGAATTGGGGTTCGTTTCCGCGATCAACACAACAACTCGCCCTGCAAACGGTACCTGCATAGATCATATATATGTAAAATCTAAAAATAGCCTTACTGCTGCGGTCGCACATACTACCATTACTGACCACTATTCCACACTCTTTGGACTACATGGCAAGCAAAACAATGCGAAGGCTGACATGACAACATCGAAGAAAATTATTAACTATGAAGGGCTGCTTAATGACATAAGTAAAGAAAATTGGTCAGAAACATTTACTAATGACGTCGACAACGCAACGGTAGCTTTCTTAAATACTTTAAATTACCATATGGCAAGCAAAACAATGCGAAGGCTGACATGACAACATCGAAGAAAATTATTAACTATGAAGGGCTGCTTAATGACATAAGTAAAGAAAATTGGTCAGTAAGTATTGGACATAAGTAAAGAAAATTGGAAGTAAATAAATTACATGGCAAGCAAAACAATGCGAAGGCTGACATGACAACATCGAAGAAAATTATTAACTATGAAGGGCTGCTTAATGACATAAGTAAAGAAAATTGGTCAGAAACATTTACTAATGACGTCGACAACGCAACGGTAGCTTTCTTAAATACTTTAAATTACCATATGGCAAGCAAAACAATGCGAAGGCTGACATGACAACATCGAAGAAAATTATTAACTATGAAGGGCTGCTTAATGACATAAGTAAAGAAAATTGGTCAGTAAGTATTGGACATAAGTAAAGAAAATTGGAAGTAAATAAATTACATGGC
This sequence comes from Micropterix aruncella, assembly GCA_944548615.1. Taxonomy (NCBI): domain Eukaryota; kingdom Metazoa; phylum Arthropoda; class Insecta; order Lepidoptera; family Micropterigidae; genus Micropterix; species Micropterix aruncella. The sequence goes on along the minus strand of OX155980.1, from coordinate 58,723,017 downwards.
AAGCAAAACAATGCGAAGGCTGACATGACAACATCGAAGAAAATTATTAACTATGAAGGGCTGCTTAATGACATAAGTAAAGAAAATTGGTCAGAAACATTTACTAATGACGTCGACAACGCAACGGTAGCTTTCTTAAATACTTTAAATTACCATATACAAAACAATACCACTACAAAAATAACGACACCTAAATTTACACTACTAAAACCCTGGATGAATACTGGAATAATCAAATGCATTAAAAAACGGGACAAATTACACAAACAAATGAGAAGATTCCCAAACAACAAGACGCTACAAGACTACTATAAACGATACAGAAATATTTGCACAAGTATAATTAAGAGGAGCAAGGAGGACTACTAACGGAAAAAAATTGAGACGGATAACTTTAATTTAAAGACTGTTTGGAGGGTAGTTAATGAAATGAGTAATAGTCGTGGTAGGGCGACAAGCAGTGTACAGGAACTACAGATTGGCAGGCAACTAATTAAAAACAAGAGCGACGTTACTCAACATTTCAATAGATACTTCACTAATGTTGGAGTAAATCTGGCCAAGGCCTTCTATCAAACTTCCACAACGATTAACGCAACTGAAGACGATTTTACTTTGCCTAATATTGAAAGGAAGTTTAAATTTACCCATGTTTACGAAGATGACATTCTTAAGACAATCAGATTGCTAAAAAGCGATTCCGCCCCAGGTCCAGATGGTATCAGTGTAGGTACTCTGAAGTTCATTGCTAAATTCATAGCCAAACCCTTGGTGTATATTACCAACCTCACTTTAGACAAGGGAAAATTTCCTGAAGTATTTAAGACAGCCAATGTGACACCGATCTTTAAGGAAGGTGACAAACGTGACCCTAAAAACTATCGTCCGATTTCAGTAATAAATACAATAAGCAAAATACTAGAAAAAATAACCGCAAAACAACTAACGACTTACTTACAGACACATGATATATTGTCAGACGGACAGTATGGCTTTAGGCCGGGTCGAGGAACTGCCGATGCAATTCTTGAATTAACTAAATGTATAACAGAAAACCTCGATAGAAACAAACATTGCATTGGTATTTTTCTCGACTTGGCTAAAGCTTTCGACACAGTACCTCACGATAGACTAATCACGAAACTTGAGAAACTCGGAGTTTTAGACGTAGAGTTGGACTGGTTTCGTAGCTATATAACTGGACGAACGCAGCAAGTTAAAATTGACAGCGAGACAAGTGAATCCCTGCCGTGTTCCTATGGGGTCCCACAGGGCAGCACACTGGGCCCAATACTCTTCTTAGTGTACATAAATGACCTATGCCAGCTTCAGGTTCAGGGCTCCGTACTGTCCTACGCCGACGACACTGTGTTGCTATTCTACGGCGACACATGGGCGTCTTCGTTTGACAGGGCGACTGCGGGACTGAAGCTGGCTAAACGATGGCTTGACAATAATCTTTTGACGCTAAACGAGTACACGACTAAATATATGACCTTTAGCATCGACAATAGACATCATCCCAATACTAACCACCATATTACGTTACATAAATGCGACTACTTGAACTGTACATGTTTACCACTTGAACGCACAAACACAATAAAATATCTAGGAATAGTCATTGACCAAAATCTAAAATGGACACAACACATTGAGGCTACGACTAAACGGACTAGAAAGTTGATTTATATATTTAAAAATATAAGAAGCATACTCAACATTAACCTACTACGGACTGTTTACTATGCACTGGCGCAGACTCTACTTACATACGGACAAATCGGTTGGGGCGGTATGGCAAGAACAAATCTTGACCCACTGGTCAAAGCGCAAAAGGCTTTGCTCAGAGTCATTAACAAGAAGCCATATCGCTCCCCGTCAGACGACCTATATACAGACTTTAAAGTACTTGACGTACGCCAACTATACATACGCGCTGTTCTGGTGCGCTATCGGAGGGACCTCATGAAGAACACGGATAAAGACAAACCAGAGCACAAACACAACACTAGACACAAAGACAAACAGATTCAACCAAAAATGAGGACTGTATACGGACAACGACACTACGCATATCTCGGACCGAAACTCTATAATATATTTAACTCGTACACAGGACAGATCTTAAACATAACCGACAACCAGTTCAAGAGACGGGTGTCTGATTGGCTCTCAAATTATACTAGAGAAGAATGCGAAAGTATGATATATTAAAATATTCTATTTCTAACCATAAATTATAGGATATATAGATGTAAATTATGGATATGTATACAGATATATAGATTATAATATGTTATATTTTATTATGTTATACTATATTATATATAAATATGCTACATTATTTTATATGTTATAACATATGATATTATATTATATTGTAATATGTTATATTATATTATTTATATTATATTATGCTAAATTATATTACGTATTGTTTTTAAGACGGAAGAAGGACAGCAGGCAAGGCTACAGGCTCAGCAAATAATACCACAGAACTATGTATCCATCACCCCAACACAGGCGTATACCTAGTGGGGTAATGTAATCCTGACAAGTTAATGCCCTTTCGCGATTTTCTTCATATGTATTCTTTTAAAATGTGTTAAAAAATGAACGCAATGTTTCTATGTAACTATAAAAAATAGGATAAATAAATAAAATAAAAATAAATAAATATTAATTTTTTGCTAATATCACCCTCACGGAAAGTGTATTATGCCTGAAACCGGGCTTTAAGAGTCCGCTACTGAGACAGGATGGCGGTGTCGACTACAACTGGCCAACACATCACCCCAGGCTGGTATAACGATATAGATCATTCTTTCTGCCGTGGGATGAGCGTAGAAGACTTGGGGACAAGACAATCTACTGTCTACTTCACCAGCAACCCGTTAGAGTTCAACGCCTTACGGCGAGGTACCGGGAAAGGTATCCAGCCGGCAGCCTCACCCCCTAACTACCAGTTTTTGGCAGGATATCTCCGTCTGGAATTAACCTTCAGGATACCTCCCTCCTCCCGACTGGTTACGGGTCCGAAGTCGCTTACGTAACCTCTACCTGTTGTATTACAGCGGTAATTCAGTTTAAAATTATCGCGGACTTGGGCATCTTTTCCCGTAATGCCACACAGGATCGAGTGGCCCAAGGTCATTTCAAGAGTGGCATGACATCAGGTGAAACATCCACCCCCGCTGCTTAGGAAATAGTGTATTTCTATAGTCTCCAGACCCCTTCAGCAATTAGTCAGAATGCACAACCGATTGGCTTCGCCGACTCTGAGGCCTGAGACACGGGAGTCTTACCCGGGGTAGCCTTCCACTCGAGGAGGCTTTTGAATAGGAGCTGAATCGTGAGTTGAGCCTATCCGAGAACAAAATTGGATCTTTGTAGCCCAAGCTACACGAAACCGTTCACAACCTAACACCATCACCGCTACTGAGACAGCCCAGCTGATAAAGAAAAGCCGTTGGCTCATACCTCTTTGCTCAGCCGCGGAGGTATTCTATTTTTCATAATTCAAGAATCAGAGCTGATGGAGGAGTACTTTTTTGTTACATGAAGTTTGGAATAAATCAACAGATAGAAACAATTTTATAAAATGTATATTTTTATAAAAAGGCTAGTCTCCTGGATCAATGCATTCGTCGGAAAACTCTTATCCCTATATGGTACAGAAAAACAGCTATAACTGAAATATTTTAACCTTATTTTATTTATTTATTTATTTATTTAACAGGGAAAACATACAGCGCCACAAAAAATATTACAATTAAATTAAATACAATATTTCTGGCCGATGACATGCTTTCAACAATAGTTTAAGTTAGTTAAGTCTCCAATATGCACAGTGCATACTTTGGGGGTTCGGAAGGGAAAAGCAAAGGAAAAGGAAGGAATAGATGTCAATAGATTTTAAGTAATAATGTGCAGTACAAAAAATAGGAAAAATTTACTCCATCACATAAACCTATCATATAATGTTAAAAATCAAAGAATGAAAAACCAAATAGTCTCTAAGACATAAGTATCCCATGAGAAATGTCTATGTCGCATTTTCGAATAATTTTAAGTATATGCTCTGCTTAAATTTATTCTCTTTCATGTTAAATAAGTCGATATTCTGGAAATGATTATCGTAAGTTGACATTAAGCGGTACATGATGGAGTTCTGGGCATACCTAGTACGGACGCGCGGGACTTCGAAGGTACAGTGAAAGCGAGCCACGCGTGGTGGTACGTGAAAAGATAGTTTATGTGTGAAATATGTGTGAAATTTTATTAAAAACGTACAGCATAACAATAATAAAATAGAAACTGCAGCATCTGATGACAGCATATCCGATAATATTTTAAATTATTTAAAATATATTCAAAAAGGAATACAAAATATGTTACACAATACAAAGTTAACCAAAAAGAATTTTATTTAGAAGTAAGTTCGCTATGTGTGTGTTGGTTTATGGGGTTGGTGTATGTGTATGTGTGAGTATCCGTAAGGTGTATATGCATGAAAGTCCATGTGGAAATGCCGGATGCGAACTCAATTTAATCTGATCTCTAGCTTTTCACGTACGTCCTTAACAAAGAACCGACTACTGCCGTGATTAGATTATGACAGTTTCGTTAAATTCTATATTGTATGCATGTACATCACGTGTCAATACCGAAATGGCAACATAGTTTGTGTTGCATCTTGGTACGTTAAAAGTTAATGGATAACGCGTGAGTCGGACAAGCGCTCGTATGCTCACCCTACTCAGGAGACATGGACTGACCAACCCAGAATGAAGAATTTTATATGAAAGCGACATATCTGACGCTACTTGCATTTGAAGGTATCGTTGCTATAATTATCATGATTGTAAAGTCATGGGGATAGATTTTACCATATTGACGTTTTGATGCCCGCGAGGCGCGCTCTTGATCAAAATGTCATATAGGTCGCTGTAGTCTAATAAGGTAATGTTATCTTCGAATGAGATGTGGGTAATTTGGAAATGGCGTGGCTAGGCAGGAGCATCCAGGGTCGAAAAGGGACGCGAGGTTTTGAGCGGGCGCTGAATGTGGAGAAAAAAGGAGTGCAGGGCGGGAACGTATGGCGGAATAGCGGTTTGGGCGGGGGCGGCGCGGAGGGCGGGGGCGGCGGGGCGGCGGGGGGCGAGCACCGGCGCGCGGAGCACGACATTGAGTAATGGCGGCGCGCGGCGCGGACGCGCTGACGCGTACCGACCCGCTACCTCCGACGACAGCCACCCTCCACACGACGCAGTGCACTCGCGCACAGCAGCAGACATGGCATCGCCGTGAAATGCATCATATAAAACCAACTATCTTTAAACCGGAAAATACTGGGTTCGATTGCGTTTCTTCGTGAACTAAAATCGGAAATTAGTCCGTGTGAACGAGACAGGGCAATACGCTAGAGCGGAATGTGGGATGACCGGTTGTCACTTTTTCGCATTAAAACTGCCCGCCAAGGTCAAATCTTACACCGCACGAAATATGCTTGAATTTATTCGGACGAGTATAAGTTCGACAGGTAGTATTTATCGACGATCGTTTGTTTCATATTCCGCTCTAACGTATTGCTCTGTCTCGTTCGCTTGGACTAATTTTAGTTTTAGTTCACAAAGAAACGCAATTGAGCCCACTATCTAATCTAATAATTATAATAATAATATACGCTTTATTTGATAAAGAAATCGGTGAGCTTATTTCGTTGTAGCAATATTTTACAACTAACCTCCACCTAATGAGAAAACAGGTTTTGCGGTAAAAATAAAATAAAACTATCATATATTCACTTAAAAATGCAGTCACTCATATGTATGTAACATTTTAATTTTAAGATTTCTGCTGGATTATTTCAGCAAAAAATGAAACATAAATAAAATATTTAAAAAAACACTACAACGCTGCAAGGAAGTTAAAGGAGAGGCGACGAGAGAATTTATGACCACGTGAGTGTTTTTAAGACTGCGTTTGAAGCAATACAACCTCGGTTCTCACCTTACATGTATTGGCAAAGGAGACCAGAGATGGGCTCTATGTATGGAGATGGATAGCGTGCATATATCACCACTGTGATCACACTATGATCCCACCACTATGATCACCACTGAACTCTGACGGCATTTTGGAGCTGATAAAGCATTGAATACATTGAATATGAGATAGCTCGGATCGGCCCTCTCCAAGATTCTGAAGAGTAAACCGCGGACTCTCATATTATTCCGTTTTCCGGTCATCAGCGAGTGAAGTCTACTTCTGTACTCCGTAATATGGTCATATTTTCTTAGGTCATAAAAAAAGTCAATCTTACCAATCTAATGAGTTTAGTTGATCCATTGCTACTGGCAAGCCAGCCATTTCAGGATGGTATAACGACTTAATTATCTCGTAATCATAACACGACGTAATAGTCTTGTCACTTCGATATAAGTTGGGTAGGTTTCGAAAAGAAAATCATCCTCTGAGTCAGTTCCTGAAACCGCGAGACACTGGCAAGTCATAAGTCGTCGGGTAAACTAACAAAAGCCAATAGTCATTTATTCATCCGAAATTGCAAATGCAGTTGGATATGTCATAATAATAAACATTTAAAACGGCAATATTCAATCATATAAATAATCAAATAATTAAAAAAAACTAAGGAATCAATAGCCTAAGTCTAATTTTACTCTAATTTTAGTCTAATTAGTCTCTTTTTACTAAATGTGTTACTACTAAATAAATAAATACAAAAAAAATACCAATCAAAATAATACACTAAACAACTGAGGATATACGCTGATGCCATCGTAAGTACTTTGTATTTCATAAAAAGAGGCGATCAATGTAGGCCCCTCCTTACACCGGCTATCGTCCTCATCGTCTGCTTTTAGAGGAAGAATTCTCGGCGTTCTGTGGCATTTCCCTAAAAGAGGATAGCATACGACATTCTCGAGTGGAAACTATAAAACCGAAAAAAAATCTAGCTCTTGATCAGGTCAAAGCTGCATGAAAATGTTCGACTTCGAACAACCTAACCATCTCTTTCGCACATACCTTAGCACAGTTACTTCTCACGTACGGAGGAATGGCTGGCAATGGATTGTGAAAAATATAAAAAACTTTACCTGTTTATCCGTCCGATGAACTTTTCAGGGTATTCGACGTATCGAATGTGACAAAATTATACGTGATTGCCATTATCAAGAATTCTATAGAAGCACTGACTAACAGTGGAAATAAAAGCAAGCAAGACCACCAACAAGTGAATACCAGATTTGGACAGAGGCAATTCTCATTTCTGGCACGGCGTCTTTCTTGACGGAGGCCAAAGTGGAGTCAGCAGAGTAACATTAAAAAATACGCTAACAAGTAGCTCATGGCAAAAAGTTGATATGAGTGCGATGAAATGGTCGAGTATACAATGACATTACATTGACATATACTATATTTGCCATTTAATAATAAATACATTGGTCAGAATGAAAGTTTCAGGAACAGGCAACTTAAAATAATCTATTTTTTTAAATGATTACAAACTTCCAAAATTGAATTTATTGGTTGTAGAATAAAGTTTTTTTCATCTGTCAATTGTTGTTTAATTGAGGGGTTATTTAAAAAAAATACTTGTTTGCATTACGATGGATTCAATAAGAGAAAAGTATCGAAGTATATATTTTTTAGATTTTACGTGTAATTTGACAGCTCAGCAGAGCTTCGCTCGGCTTTAAACTGCTTTTTTTGATAAAGCACTAAGCGAGACGATAAGTTATAGCTGTCCAATCGCGGTCCTATCAATATCACTGACGAGTTTTGTGAAGGCCCGTCTACCAGTATCAACAACGAAAACATCGATTCTGTAAGCTGTATGATCGAAAACACCGTAGACTGTCAAACCACAACTTTCAGGAACCCGAATGCTACCGACTGGGACGACTACCGTACCATACTAAGGCTTAACCTTGAAACAATTGAAAAATATATAAAAACACGCGAGAGTCTAGAAATGGCTGTGGCGGCTACCACAAAAGGCATTATCTACGCCTATGAGGAAAGCTGCCCGCTTAAGACAAAGACCTCCAAAAGAAAAGTTCCATGGTGGAACCCAAGTTGGACAAACTAAGGAAGGATACCCGGAAACTATTCAATAGGGCTAAACAAACTCTGAACTGGGAGGAATACAAAAAAGCCTTAACTGAGTACAACAAAGAAATTAGGAGAGCCAAAAGAGCAACATGGAAAAGCTTCTGCGAGCATTTAGTGGAAACGCCTCAAGGAGCCAGAGTACATAAATTGCTCGCAAAGGACAAACCTAACCAAATTGGTCTTCAGAAAAAACCAAACGCAACCTTTACAACAAATGAAAAGGAAACTTTGGAGGAACTAATATCGACCCACTTCTTAGGTGCTGTGACAACTAGCAACGCCGCCACTACTCCATACAGACCTCGAAACGAGGACTGGAGTAGGGCTGCTAGAATCATAAGGCCCGATCAAGTTAAATATGTCGTAAAATCCTTTAAACCATACAAATCATGCGGGGACGACGGAATCATGCCCGTGCTTTTGCAAAAGGGCATTGACATTCTAACCACAAATCTGGTTAAAATATTCATAGCAAGTTATGCTAGGGCATATACCAGAAGAATGGACCAAGGTCAAAGTGCTATTCATACCTAAGGCTGGCAGGAAGGACTACGCACTGTCAAAGTCCTTCAGGCCAATTAGCCTCACATCTTTTCTACTGAAAGCGATGGAAAAGATACTGGATAGCTACGTATATCAGGGAAAAAATTCTAACGGTCAACCCTATTAGCTGTAACCAACACGCCTACCGCAGAGGCAAATCCATGGAAACCGCTCTGCTCTACCTAGTAGGCAGAGTGAAAAAAGCGTTGGAAGACAAACAAATCGCATGATGCGCACTTTAGACATTGAGGGCGACTTCGACAAACCCCCAATTAAATCACTAGTGAAGGGGCTAGAGTCAAAACAAGTTGACAACACCACAACCAGATGGGTGAAAGCGATGCTCTCAAACCGCACGGCCAAAGTAGCTCTTCACGGAACAAACCTTGAAGTCACCACCACAAGAGGCTGTCCGCAGGGAGGCGTACTCTCGCTTCTACTATGGACTCTTGCATTAGATCAACTCCTGCATAGGATAGCAGAGGCCTGGATAGACACACAGGGCTACGCTGATGACCTAGTAGTCATTGTCCGGGGCTTCTGCCAAAATACGATCTCACACATGATGCAAAAAGCATTAACAATGGTTGGCAATTAGTGCAGAGAGAACGAATTATCGGTCAACGCCGATAAGGCCGTCCTCTTGCCATTTACCAACAAACGTCAACTAAATGGACTAAAAATGCCAAACTTAAACCACAGTCAGATTTCTTTCTCCAAGGAAGTAAAGTATCTGGGAGTCACGCTCGACCAGAGACTTACCTGGAACAGCCACCTAGACAAAACAATTCAAAAAGCTAAAAGTGCTTTGGTTATAAGCAGAAGAATGGCAGGGAAACATTGAGGCCTTAAACCCAAGAACTTCCACTGGCTATACACTGCCATTCTGAGGCCGATAATTACGTGAGCCTCGGTGAATCCAAACAAGAATACTGAGATTACCAAATTAAACAATATCCGAAGGACGGCGTGCCTCATGACAGCTGACGCGATGTCCTCCACTCCTGGAGCAGCTCTAGATGCACTGCTGAACTTACCGCCCCTACACAGCATGTACAGGCTGTCTGCCCGGGAGAAGGTAAAATGGATCTCACAAAAACTAAGATCAGTTCTTGACTCAGTCAGTGAAACTTTAACCCTCAACATGGTATAAGACACCATGCTTCCACTCCTAAACTTTGGAAAACTTTTTACAGCGGTACTGCAGCCCAGAGACAACTGGCTAAAAAGCCAACTGCACTGGGAGGCCGGTAGCCTTAAATGATATACTGATGGGTCCAACTCGGGATTTGACGTAGGCTGCGGTATATATGGAGAGCGACCAAACTTCGAAAGAAGTGTAAACTTGGGGAAATACGCCTCCATATTCAAAGCGGAGGTATACGCCATTATTGAATGTGCGGATATCAACCTCCATATGAACTATGCCAACCACCGTATCTATATTCACTCGGATAGAAAGGCAGCTCTTATGGCACTAGCCTCGAATACTATTAATTCAAAGCTAGTGCAAAACTGCGTACCACTATCCTGGGCGAAAAGAACAGGGTAATTCTAAGATGGGTTCTCGGCCATGCAGGAATCAAGGGAAATGAAAAAGCCGACGAACTTGCTAAGACGGGAGCAAAGGGAACATTATACGGTCCGGAACCTTGCTGTGGCGTACCAAAAAGCCATGCAAACCTAATGCTCAAACAAATATGTTTAGAACAATCCGTCAACCATTGGAACAACACGCCAGGGTTGAACCATTCCAAAGCGCTAATTAAGGCTTACAACCTCAAGATGCATATTGGTGAGGGCGCTCACGGGAAATTGTGGCCTTGACAAACACATGTACAACCTCAAGCTCCGAGACACAAATATGTGCAGGTTCTGCCAAGGGGCCGTGGAAACTCTCCTGCATCTCATGCGCGGTAGGTGGCGAACACAATGGTCGCAGTGTTACAAGGCTCATAAAGACCTTAGAAAAGCCCCACACAACAAATTAGAAAAAAGTTGCAAAGTGCTACAAAAAACTTCGCAGGTGAATACGAAATTACCGATCGTCTTTTACAGGAATGTTAGGTTGGGTCTTCACCACCATCTCTCAACTGGTGCGAATACTGCCCCCCGTGTAAATGTGCCCCGAGCGGCCTCGGCGCGCGACTCTCGAGAGCCCGCCTTTATACCGGCGCTTTCTCCTCTTGCCGCCAATTCTCTGTTTTCCGTGTTTTTTCGCTGTTCTTGTTAGTTTTTCTCGCGCAGCTATTTTCATTCCATTCGACGTTTTATTTCAGACCCCCTATATAGTAGCTACTCTTCATCCCCGCCACGCCGTAGGCGTAGCTGCTTACTTGAAGCCGGTCTTCAGCCGCTTCTAGAATGTATGTTAATTTTTGGCTGACTCCTCACTAGGATAGCGACTACTGCGTAGGATTCGCTTCGAAAAAGTCTTTTTTTTTATATTAAAGTTTATTATAAATATATTTAACATTTAGTTACTGTAAAAATATACTGGACGAGTTTCACAGGACTCCGGAGTCTCATCAATAGTTTTCCATTTGTATGCTTTGGTACGGAACCCTAAAAATAATTTACATTCTATATTTGTTTTGTTTGACTACCAAATTATTTTGATTCAGATTATACTCCCAAACTCAATTAACGAAAATATTAAAATATAAAATAAAACTTCGAGAAAATATCGCAAATTGTGTTAAATGATATTTTTATTTTTTTATTTATTTATTTTATTTATATAAATCCAAAATGAAAGTTTACAATGTTGACATAAATTAATGTGAAGGAAGAACAAATACTTACCAATGTTTGCAAAGCCATGATAGTACAGATTTGATGGATTTTATCGGCTCCACTAGACCACAGTTTGTTCTGGAGTGATATATACCTAGGTATAATATTATAGGTTGTTACAGAGTACATATATTTTTTTAATCAACTTCGATTATAATAGACCTCGGTAATAGATCAGACCATAAAAGATTGAACAGATACATACCTGTTCAGAATCACACACTTTCATATATACACAACTATGACACATACACTTAGATGTACTTACACACACCCATTAAACACACATCATAATCACACATATAAACACACTCATCCTACTCTATCATACACACTCACAAATCGAGAGAACATGATTATATAACATAATATATAAATATTATTACACAACATCACGCACATAAACTGTATATTATCAGGAGACTATTTTGGCAGTAATATTGTTAATATTATTTATTAAGACCCGAGCTCTGTTTCTCTCTTTTGTTGGAATAAAATATGATAAAAAATAGAAAATATATTTCAATGTGTACGAACATATATAGGTAATTGCAATAACATTTCATTGTTTATTATTTTAAGACCCATTTTCCATGAGCTGCCTTTCGCATTCGTCTCCACTTTTTTATTTTAATTAAAAGAAAAATATTTTTTTTTGAAATTAAAATTTATAAACTGAAATATAATTAAATAATTAAATAAAAAAAAATAACCTCTGCCAAACTCGATGAAATTGATTCGGTAAAACACTTTAATGGTCTGCGCAACATAACTAATTGAAATGCGCTCGGTAAAAGTGACAGCAATGGTCTCAAACAAAACAGCCGGCTATTGTGCATATATGGATGGTCTGACGATGATGATAATAATAATTCTTAAGAAAAGGCGAGCTTATTGCCTGCAGGCAATATTTTAGAGCTAACCTATACTATTGTAAGAACATTATTTGCGAGTAGACTACATAACTTAACCTATATAAAGAGTATGACAAATAAAATAAAGGAGGATAGAAAGAAGCATATACTTTATTCTTTGTGGGCACAGATTTGCCAGATCAAAATAATCTAACACCTATAAGGACGCTAAAGTTTTAAAAGGAGGGGAATGGGAGGGAAAAGGGAATTGATCTGGAGGATTTCAAATGCTCTCTGAGTCTGTTTTTAAAAGTTGTTATGCTTGGCGCGGTTCTCACATTTTTCGGCAAAGCATTCCAAAGACGGGCTCCATGCACGGTGAAAGAGAATGAGAAGAAGTCACTGCTGTGACTAGGGATAAAGAGTAGCAGGTTGTTTTTTGATCTCAGAGGGCGTTCATGAGCCGATAGTGCAGTAAATCTACCGGTAAGTTAATTGGGAGCGACGCTATCCAAGATCTTGAAAAGCATACAGAGAACTCGCATGTCTCTTTTCTCCCGGTTCGACAGACGGTGAAGCTTCTCTCTGTACTTCGTGATGTAATCAAATTTTCTGAGGCCATGGATATACCGAATGCAAACATTTTGGAGACGCTCAACTTTGGTGGATAACTCCTCTGTGAGGTTGAGAAATGGGACATCTCCATAATCCAGAGGTGACTGTCATTATTATTTTTGGATCACTCGCTCAGCGGTTCAGCAAACGAACTTGGAAAAGGGATTATTATATAATTTTGCTAATGTAGGTAGGTAGGTAAAAACGCGAAAAAAATAATTCAAGATAAGTAGCGATTTAAAGTAAAAACCAAGTAAACAGAACTGATCTGGGGATTATCTGGCGCGCAGGATGCAGGACAACTTCACGTTTATAATATGCGATGCGAGAACTTTGAAAATAGTTTATTTTCCCTTAAGAATAAATGTTATGTTATGTAATGTTATCAAATTGTTATGTGGTAAGAGGTGATACACATAATACCGACTGGCGGGTGTGCAGCTAATGGTCGCGAATAGCCGTTTTTCGTAGCGCTATCTGCCGGCTTCGTTCTGAATTACTTTTAACAACTACCAGTATCGAGTAGCACAAAATATGTCTAATTTGTATTTTACTACATATTATGTTATAGTTGGCGGCAAGTCGAATTTAGTTAACAAACTCCACGCTCAGTGGCTCGTGTCAACAAGGATCTGATAGTATCTTCCAAACCCCCAATTCAGTTTTTGCGGGATGGATCTAAAGAAAAAACATTCTACTCAAAAACCTCTGCCATGCGGTAATTCATAGATTGTATTTATGGCCACTCCGTGGCGCCCTTTGCCCGTCAAGGTAACTCGGGATCTGGTGGCCATCGGATCTTTTGTAAGAACAAATAGCTGACCCAAGGTCTACAACTACCCCCCGCTTCTTAGGAAACGTATGTCTTTAGCCAGGGCGCGCACTTGCGGCCTGGCCGCGGCGGCCACTCCGCGGCGGCCAGCGAGATACTACGAAATGTATGGAACGCCGTGTATGGAATCGCACCTGATGGCGATTCCATACATTTCGCAGTACTCGTTGGCCGGCGCGGCCAGGCCGCAAGTGCGCGCCCCGGCTTAAACTCTCTTTTATTCACCGAATTTGCCCGCCGAGTTACGCCCGAGGTGTTCCCTCGGATCCGCACTTCTGATCCCAAAAGTCTGCAACGCAGGTTACAGCCGCAAAGAGGTGTTCACAGCGGCCCTTCCAGGTTAAGTCCCTCTTCGAGGAGGGTACCGGATGGGAGTCGAGCCATGAGTTGATCCGACCAAGTTAACACAAATAAGGCCAACACCACCCAAGCTGCACGGATCCATTAAAATCCTCCCAAAAAGCAGTTCTTTAAGGGCATATAGCAAAACAATGAATTTTCTATGACTGAGATTTTGTTTTAAACCCATCCATATCTTCTTTCGGTCTCCTTTTAAATGTTTTTTGATATCTCACGAATGGTCTCTGGGTCAACTGATGTTGTTTTCAGGCTCACGATGTTTCTAAATGCGATTAATTAAGCTCACCGTTTCTTACCTGAAACTTGAGTCCAGTTTAATCAAGTGGAAGTCAGTGAAAGCTACCCTTATGCATATTATATGGAAGGAAGAGGTTTATGCATATATCTTGCTAGTCTACTTCTAAGAATGGGTAGCTAGAGGGCCATACCCGCTGGTGTGATGATGCAACTAAACTGCCCTCAGCTGTTATTTATTCCAACATCCTTTCGCATCTGGTTTATATACTTTTCACTACTTCATAGCCTGTTAAGTAGAACTCCCTCACTTACTACAAATTTTGTTTAAGTTTATGCATCTATCTTCCTAGTCTACTTCTAAGAATAGCTACAGTAGTTAGAGGGCCATACACGCTGGTGTGATGATGCAACTAAACTGCCCTGAATTGTTATTTATTCCAACATCCTTTCGCATCCGGTTTACATACTTTTCACTACTTCTGTGAAGCAGAACTCCGCCACTTACTAAAAAGACGACAATATTTCGATGAAAGTGATGCGACACGGTCAGTGGCGTAGCTAGGGTAATTTGCGCCCGGGGACAAGACACAAAATCTGCGCCCCTTCTCGTATCGAGAGTCTGGAGACTCACTCGGGCCGGAGTCCCCATTTTTTTTTTTATTTTCAGTTTATATTATGGAACGCCGATTTGGTGAAAACTAAAGTCCTAATATCCCATTTCAATTCATTTTTTTCTAAATACAATATAATTGTAATGGGATAATAGGACTTTAGTTTTTACCAAATCGGCGTTCCATAATATATGGTTCATAAACAGAATAAAAACTAAAAATTATTTTTATGAATTGAAACAATTTATTTAATAAACACTAAGATACTAAAATAAGTACTAATTAATTATTAAAATTACTAAATACTAATAAAAACTAAATTCTATACATATTTATTTTACTGGTCCGTGAGTGTGTATGTGTAGTATAGATGAAATGGATTTCTACTATAAATTGATCTTCCTCGATTTGACTGTCGCAAACTCATCAATTACGTTGTCAAAATTAATAGAATCAAGGGTTTGTCTTTCGATGCCAAGGAGTGCAAGATCACTTTGCAGAAGCTTTAGTTTGCTGAAAGACCGCTCACAACTTGCAATTGAAACAGCAATTGTTAAAAGAATTTGCAGTGACATACGCATATTGGGAAACACGTCATCTCCATATGATACAATAAAACCAAGAAGGTCTAAAGGAGTTTCTGGTAGAATTTTAGTCCGGGTATTGAGCAGCATTTTGCAGTCTCCGATTTCTGTGAACAATTCGTGACCATTGACGTCGGTGTAGTAGAAATTTCCAAAATCTAAACAATTTTGATGAAGTGTATCGATGTTTGTCTCAGCCACAAGACTTTTTACGTCTAGCAGAAATCTAAATTTGGTATTAGGGTTTTTTAAACGTAAAAACCGTACTGATATTTCTTATTGAGTTGTTTGTTTAAAACGTAAAAACCAGGGTTGTAATGTCACAAATTTTTTGAACATTCAAGATTTTTAATTTTTCGTTTAACATCCCACGTTTTAAAATACATTTATTTTTATAAAATTAAAATACAAAAGTTAGTTTAAATTCATCCTCATTTTGGCGCCCCCTAAGCTGTGGCGCCCGGGGACAGATGTACCCCCCTGCCCCCCCCCCCCTAGCTACGCCTCTGGACATGGTGCGATACAAGTATTTCGATAACTACTCATATTCAGGCCCGATTTCATTAAAAATCCATATTGAAATCATTAGGTTTCTTGTTTTAGTAAATGTTTCACACTTTCTTATTTACATAAATTTCCCTCCTACTGCTTCCCGTAATGGTATTATATATTGACTTTGCCCTTTGCTGTCCCACTTTGTAGGCAAGGATAATATAATTGCTCATAAAAAAACAAATAGGACTTCTTTGGATATGCTATTGCCTGAAACAGTGTATGTGGGTATATTTTTTAAAAAATCGGGTGCAAGTACGGTTCAATCGGGTGCAATCGGGACTAAAGGAAGAATTTTGAGCGTGATATCACTTCAGGAAGGAAGTTGACCTGATTGATAGTGATAGTCCGCGACGAGCGCAGATAATGAGAATGCAGCGCATTAAACACGTTCGCTTCAATCGCTTACGCAAATATACTGACCGGCAAAAAATTAATTTGATTTCGTAATATAACTATTTTAAGTAATATAACTGTTCAATTAATATAACTATATCAATTAGTGTTGCGGGAAGGATATTGCACGTCAATGTAAATATTATTTTATTGTATGCAATGAAGAGTTTTTCATTTATTCGGTTTCGATTTGTATAGGGAAAGCGATTGCAGCGGCCTTTATCGATCGCCAGCCTATAGGTCATGCATTACGGTAGCAAGGCGCTTCCAAACATTTTCGACAGATGGCTACAGCAATCTCACGAACGGAAAATTAAAGCCTCGGCTGTTTTTAAAACAAATCGGTTGTGTCACCCCAAGACTTTCACGGCAAGTAGCCAGGGACTTATTTCAACTGAATATTCATATCATATATAAAGTCGATGAGCAGTTAGCAAAAATCCTGTTAATATACGACGCAACGAAATGAAAATTTGAATTTCGAACGCGCGTCATCTCATTCAATTTAAAAATCAAGTTGCAAATGCGGGTCGCCTTGAGCCTTCGAATTCGAATAACGTGTCACCGATTTTAAAGACCGTGATATTTATTAATTTATGGCGAACTTTAATTATTATTTGTGTCGTTTGTATATGAGATATTCCAGCTAAAGTTTCACATAGTGATTTTGGCCCATAAAGGCCCAAATCAAACTTGTACCAAACTTCAAGTCTCAAACTTGTACCAAACTTCAAGTTAACCAAACGTGTACCAAACTTCAAGTCTCCAAGCGCGCCCTTTGGTGAACTGATTTCAATCCCAATCTTACCAATACTTGACCATGGCCATAGTCATGACCAAATGATGCCAGCATGCCAAGATTCAGCACAAACGGATGAAGCGTTTGGACGCTATATGGAGGAATACACACACACATACACACACAGGCAGACATACACACACAGGTAGGACTTCAATATGGAAATTGTCGTCATCGTTTCGGGAAGGGTCAAATTGTATATATCCTCTCATCGTGATCTTTTTTTTGCGCGATCACAACAGTTTCCTTTTCGGTTGAAAAGCCGGGAAAATAGAAATCGGCTGTGTCACCCCAAGGCTGTCCCGGCAATCAGCCAAGGACGTCACATCATTCAATTTAAAAATCGTATTGCAAACGCGCGTCGCCGTAAATTTGTGGCAGTGAGACACAAGCAGTAAGTATTTAAATTTCGAACGTGCGTCGCCCGATATCTAACCGCGATGCCACCCTGCATATTTAAATTGTTGATTCCGCCATATATTTGTATGGCGAAATATAAATATTATTTGTTCAGCTTGTGAATAGATATTTCAACCGAAATTTCGCTATGAGATTTCGGTCCAACAAAGCATCTGTGTATCAAATTTCAAGTCTAATATTACAATTCAAGTCTAATCTATAATTTGGTTATCTTTAATAACATTAATAATATTGTTTTCTATACAGGACTAATTGATTAAAAAAAACAATAATTTATCCAATGATAACAATAACATTATTTAATTATTAGTGTGATTTATAGCATTTTGTATAAAGGTGATTACATCACAGAAATAATACGGAGAGATATAACGTCATTTATTATTCTATCTGAACACTAAGGTATGTAATTATTACGCATTGAAACCTATACCTATACCAATTTTTAAAAAAACATTTTTATGTAAATATACAATACATTTTTTTTAAAAAGAGCTACGATAAAAAAAAATCTTGTGGTATTATAATATTATTTTATTCCGAGATAGGATACCGTATGCGCCGCCATACTGGTATACCATGAACGCCGCCATATTGAACATAACAAAAGAATAATCAATGTTTAGAACTATGAGTGCCATCTACACGTTGCGTTTCTTAGTAAAATCCTAGCTGTCAAATCGTAGTACGGAATTTAGCAATCTACTGCGCTACATAATCAATGACCCAACCAACAGCCGTTCGCCCATCGTCCTCGTTATAATGAAACTCGGAAAAAAAATGGGTCTCGGACTTCCGTATGCCTGATCGATGTCACGGCTTGGTGAGATCAGGTAATCGTTCAGAAATATCGTTTGGTAGCTAATGGTTCCATTGAGTTTTGGCCACTATGATCTAGTCGTTATCTTGGGTAGGCTCATTTCACGGTTCAAATCCAATCCTCAAACAGGGCCGAGGCTGGAATGACTCTTTTCCCCCTGTCGCTGCTGTGTCGTGGACATGGGATCGCATCTACTGGGAGATGACCTTTGGACGCTTTTGGGCGTCACCCAATCGACTGTGCACTCTGACAAATAATCGGCAGATGCTCTAATACTTTTCTTAGGCAACGGGGACGGTTGTTCACCTGTTGTCAGGTACTGTTGAAACAATTCGTTGGCCACCAGATTTTGTGTGAAAGGCGGTCAAAGAGCGCAACGGTTTGCGGTAAATTCGAACTGAATTACCGCTAACGACCAGGTTGGAGGACGGAAAAATCCGGCCAAATCTGGTAGAGAGGGCACGAGGCTGTTCACTTACTAGTGCCTCGCGGTAAGGCGTTCGACTCAAACAGGCTCGTCTGTGGAGCTAGAGGATGGACTGTCTTCACGCGCACAAGTTTTCACGTTCATTCCACGGGAGACGATGTCGTTAAAACGTCCTGGTGTGAGGGGTTGACACCTCTAGATGACCGATATCACGGTAATATGAAGTAGTTTTTTTTACTCGCATTTAACTAAAAAAGTATCTTAATAGAAGGGCGTAGCGCTGGTATTTGAATAACAATTGTCGGAAAATGTAATCTTTAAGTAAAGATGGATGGTAAACGAGTGAGCGTCGTCGTCATGGGGCGGCGGAGGGGTGTGGGGTGTGGAGGGGAAGGGGATGAAGAGCAAGGAGGAGGGGGGAGTTATGGGGGAGATGCCTGGATACAGGAACGGAACGCCGAAAGAAAGGATCCGCCGAGATGCGGAGGGTAGGTTGACAAATGGAAGGCGAGCCCCCGTTCCGTACGTACCGCTGATAAAATCGCTTCCCTTACTTACTGTAACAGTGCGACTTTACACTAGTACGCCACTCCTGAGAGTAGCCACAGATTCATAATGAGGTGCCATTGAGCTTTAAAATATATTTCCGCATTAATTTCCTTACACACAAAACACCACCAGTTTCACTAATTCGCTATTGGATATCCTCGAGATGGACAAGGGTAAGGACCAAATTCTGCTCGGAGACTTAAACATTGACATTTTAAATATAAAAAACATGCAAAACTATACAGATTACCTCTGTTTGCTGAGCGAGTGTGGTTTTACTTCTGCGATTAATAAGCCTACAAGAGGAAAGGCTTGTTTGGATCACATATTTGTAAAGACTAAACTTGAGGCTGTAGGTATTGTATGTGATATGGACATCACCGATCATTTCTCGACTATACTAATGCTAAAAAAACACAATTATGCAAAACACGGAATACGCCAGAATCAAATGAAATTTTTAGACTTTCCTATGATAACAAAAGATATTGAACGAGTAGACTGGGCGATATTATTAAACCAAACTGACGCTAATACCGCTACGGATATTTTAATTAAGACTTTAAATGGCATCATTAAAACAAACACTCAACTTAAACGCGTGACACATAGGAAACGACATCTCAAACCGTGGATTACAGATGGAATCCTAAAAAGTATCAAAACAAGAGATAAACTCCATAAACAATTACGCCTTAATCCCCACGATTCCATTGCTAAATCAAAATTTATCGGATACAGAAACTTATGTAATAATATAATTAGTGTAAGGAAGGATAATTATTATAAGCAAAAACTCGACGACGCATCAGCTAATCCCAAAGATACTTGGAAAATAATAAATGAATTGACATACAAACAAAAGCGTGACTATAAAAATATTACTGACCTGAAAATAAACGGCACAATAGTGAAAAACACCTCTTCGAACAGCCAATGGATTGCTGACTATGTAAATAACCACTATGCAAATATAGGATCTCTACTAGCAGAAAAAACGATCCGGACTCTGCAAACCACTGAAACTGATTTAGCAAAACTAAAAGATATAAGAAGTTGCAATTCCGAATCACTGTTCTTTTCCCCCACAGATGTTGGCGAAATATGCAGGGTTTTAAGTAACCTAAAAGATACGAACACAACAGGTACTGATCAAATCTCGGTGAAAATTTTAAAGCAAAACATGGTCCACCTAGCATCCCCTTTAGCACATATAACTAACCTTAGCGTAAGCACTGGTGTATTTCCAAATCACCTTAAAAAGTCTGTCATATGTCCCATCTACAAGGGTGGGGATAGAGAGGACGTCAGTTGTTATCGACCAATCAGCATTTTAAATTATATCTCAAAAATAATTGAAACAATTGCAAAGAAACGTTTGGTTAGTTTTTTGGAAACCAAAAAGTTACTAGCGGCGAGGCAATTTGGTTTCAGATCCGGACGAGGTGCTCAGGATGCATTCCTATCCCTAACTACTTCTATTGTTAATGCCTTAGATAGTGTAGAAAAATACATTGCGGTATTCTTGGATCTGGCCAAGGCCTTTGACACCGTCTCACATCGTATACGATTGAGTAAACTCCGAAATATCGGAGTGCGTGGCTTACCATTAAAATGGTTCCAAAATTACCTTTCGGAGAGAATACAAACAACAAAAGTTGGTGAGACGGTCAGCTCGGAAGCACATGTTAGGTACGGTGTACCACAAGGTAGTATATTAGGGCCAATCTTATTCCTCATCTACATTAATGACCTTACTAACATGACCTTTGAGGGAGGAGAAGCTATCTCCTTTGCAGACGACACGGTTATTGTATTCAGAGGCAAATCCTGGGACGATGTATACAATTATACTGAAAACGGACTATCTACAATCAAAGTATGGCTAAATTATAATCTACTGACTCTTAATGACTCTAAAACTAAATATATGACCTTTCAAATGAAGAAAACTTACGACAAACAAACCCAGCGCAAACTAAAAATCCACACTTGCAACACGGTCGTTGACGGAAAGCCTTGTACGTGTGCGGAGGTGGAAAGAGTAGATACAATAAAGTACCTAGGATTAACTCTGGACTATACAATGAAGTGGGAAGATCATATCAGGTGCACTGCAACAAAATTGAGAAAACTTGTACATATATTCAAGTTAATAAGAAATGCCGTATCCAAAGATTTAGTACGAACGATATATTTCGCATTGGCCCATAACTTACTAGCATACGGAATCATAGCTTGGGGTGGAGCCTCGCTGCAAGCACTTGATCCTCTAATTAAAGCCCAAAAGTCGCTATTAAGAGTAATACACAAAAAACCCTTCCGGTATTCTTCTGAGAGCTTGTACAATGAATCAAAAGTCCTTGACGTTCGTCAAATATACGCTAAGGTAGTCCTACTCTACTACTATAATCATGACAATTATCATGTATATTCAACACACCATAAAGGAACACGAGTAACAACAACCAGACAGCACTTAATCCAAAAAAAGAGAACAAGTTTTGCACAAAAACACTTCTCTTACATTGCTCCTCGACTGTTCAACAAAATGAATAGTGTTTTACCTGCAGGATTGAAATCTAGGAATAGTCACGGCGTAAAGAAAAACCTAACTAAGTCACTTTTGACTATGGGTCGACATGAAACGGAGACATTAATAACATATATATTAAAATAGTGCACGATTTGTGAGATATATGTATATATATATAGTATTATTTTATATTTATCTATAAAGTATATATTTATTTATATATGTATGTATATATTTATATGTATGTACCTAAATTAAATATTATTACGCTTTCTTATTCTATTTTTAACTTCTCAAATGTACCATATTAATATACAAAGATGTATTACAGCTAGTTACGTAAACCACTATACTTTTTTTTATATTAAGCCTACCTTAGTACAGGCGAGGCCTAGTTAGGATGGCTTTGAATTTTTAAAATTAATGTAATATTATTGATAAATAAAGAATTTTGAATTTTGAATTTTTGAATTTTAAAATCTGATGTACGAATTTTTATTATTTATTTAACGTTTTATTTATTAATACAAAAATAAAATTACAATGACATTGAAGCATAGAAATTGAATATTGCAGAACAACAGCTTAATATCGAGAAAGCTTAAGTAACAAACGGCGCTAT
>OX155980.1:58657818-58700122 GCA_944548615.1 Micropterix aruncella | reverse complement strand
TTTGTAATAACTCACTAGCTCGTTACAGTATTTTGAATAAATAATATTCAACACTGCGCCAGAATACTTATGGACTGGTCGTACCAAGGCCTTGCATACCAGCAGTAATTAGTTTGAATGAATTTTTAGACACTCGAAGGACACATGTCGTAGATTTCTACGTTTCCCTAATTATAATTTCAATATAATATGTGTTTAGGTATACTATTTTATTTTAGGATTTTTTGTTATAATAATGAATAAACAAATAAATAAATAAATAAAGCGAATACTTCGACAGATCTTCCGTGACCTCGACGCGGGATGATATGCGCCGGGCCTAGCAAGGAAAAACTCAGTTTAACAGTCACGAAATTGTTTTTATTTTTATTTTAAAGAGAATTATTTTTATTTTATTTTAATGAGAATACTCTTTAAGCTCTACGCAGCTAGTTTATTTACGCTCCAAAGCAGTTTTCTTTCTATAAAATAACTTTCCTAGCCTTCAAAATATTCCTCTACAGCAGCCGTAACAACGTCTTAAATTTCTGTCCACATATAAAAGTTTTGAACTTGGGGAACAGGTGGAAGTATGAATAATACTGTGCTAGGTCAGGCGAATAATGTGGATAAGGCCACAAATCGTAGTGTCATTTGTTGTTTTCACCATAGCCTTCGGTCATGGGAGAACCTATACGTTGTTTGGTGGAAGATGTTTTTTATGCTAAATCTAATCTTTCTTGATGAATATATTATTCATGTAGCTTATGCAACAGATAAGCGTAGTATCCACCATTAATAATTTGACCTTTCGAAAGGTAATGTATTATCAAAATTTCCTTTGCATCCCAGAAGACCGATGTCATCACTTTACCAGCCGATTTCACGGTTTTTGCTTATTTTGGAGCCAAAACCCCAGATTCTGTCCACTGTTTCGATTGAATTTTGAATTCTGGTGTATAGTAATGAACCCATGTTTAATCTGTTATTACAAATCACCGCAAGAAATCCGATCGTTTAACTCATAAAACGATCTAAACAGTGTTGAAAGTTTTGCATTCGAATTACTTTTTGGTCGTCAGCAACACGGCACTCAACAGGCGGATACTTTTTATACACAATTCTTTACTGAGGAAGTAATGAACCCATTCTTTAGAAATGTCTACACTGTTAGAGATTTCAGATAATTTCCATCGTTGATCAGTTAAGACCATATCGTGTACTTTGGAGATCATTTCCGGAGTCGTGACGCTTTATGGACGTCCAAGTCGGGGTTCACCTTAGTCATTTGTAAGGCCGCGTTTAACTTTTTGGAAGACAGTCATTCCACGTAAAATTTTCGAAGCACTCGAAAATTTCTTGGTAAAATGTGGGTGCAAGCATACTCATATATACCAGTGGCTTATTCAAAGGCAGGCATCAATGACAGGCTTTTACCGCGGTGGAGGGCGAAATAGAGACGATAATTGCATAAACGGATATAAAACGGATAATACGAAAAACGCTGATCGGCGGGCGTGGCCACCCAGGGGTTAAACTTCGTCACCAAGCTCTTAACCATCGAACAATAGAAAGTACTTGTACCCAAATCTTCTTTGATTCGTCAAAAATATCTGCTCAATTCAAACCCTTTATATGAAGAAACTGTATCACAATTCTTTTTTCAGTTTTATCTTTTTAAAAAAAAACAACTAATTACTTGAGCTTAAGGATTAACTCTATAGATTTGAAATTTCAGAACATAAAAAAATATTTAAAAAAATGTATAACTAATAAATACAAAAGAAGCTGCCATGGAATTCACAGACCGGAATCTAGCCAATCGTAATAATATTATTACACTTTCGGGGGGTGCGCGCTGGACTCCAGACTAACCACAGGCGGTGGTGGGTTTAGAACTCCTATCTTGCCACATGTGAGCGTCCACCTTACCACTCATTCACTCCCTCTTCGAAGCCATAAAATTTGAGATGAGGAAATTGCAGTTTAGGATATTTTTCTAGTAGTTGATTATTTTCCTGGGGAGACCAAGATGAAGTGACACAGAGATTTGACTGGCAGGCCACGAGCGCCAACTTCCTACGCGTGAAGGCACAGTATTGATGAAGGTAAACAGAGAAGCAGTTCCGGTGACGTCATTTGTGAGATCATGGTGTTTATTTAATGTACACTTTTTAAACATTCCATTTTTTTAAATATGGTAGGCCAGGTACGTATCATGCCGCCTATGTATTCAGTGTCTATAATGCATATGGTTATTGTTCTGTATTGTATGTATATTGTTCTCGCTCGTGACAGTAGCTAAATCGCTGTAGGCCCTCCTCCCTCGTGGCAGAATAGGGGCTGTATTCGGAATCTAAATTGGGATGTCGGGTGTTCGAAAAATTGTTATTATAACAAGCTCGTTCTCACCTCAATTTTATCGTCAGCGGTATCATTTTGAATGAAATGACACTGGAGTTATGCAATCTTTGCTGTAAAAATAAACGAGCACTTTTTAAGCCGAGCTGGCAGTCGCTTCGGAGCGAACTTTCTTCTGGCGAGAGAACCGGAGAGATGTTCGCAGTTTTGTCTAGGGAATTGGCTGCATCATTACCCTTATAAAATCAACTCGTATATTTTAAACAACCTTATTACTACTTCGCGTACATATTAGGCTATACTGAAATGACGAGCGGAGCCAATGTGCGTGCCATAGACTGCTATTGATGTTTCATCATCATCATTTAATTCTAATGATTATAGAATATATAAAGGAATTTATTTCTCCATGATTCAAGAATAAAACGATGTTTTTATACTTCTATATGTCGTGCTTCTAAAGCCTCTTCTGCAAGTTGACCTATCGGCAATTCGAAAGAATATATCACTCCAGGGCGTGTATTAATTATGTATGAACACTACTGGGCATATACTACCAACTATAAAGCCTTATGTATATATTTTTTCCCTAATAATTTCTAACCACTAGCCAATACTCTTAAAATTAATAAAACATGTTTAATTAATTTTTTATCAATTTCAGTTATTTTCGCAGCTAAATCGGGTTAGCCAAAAAATCTTCTGGCAGTATTGCTATCACATCAAGAGCCATAAACTGGCTTAAGCTTAACGATTATAATACCCAATTTCTATTTAAATTTTAACTGAATATATTTTTTTCGTTCTTCCTATATTTTCTCGTCATCGGCCTTCCTAACCTGCCAGATTTTAAAAGGTAATCTATAGGCAATTATCAATAAGCACTCAAAACACCCAATTTACATTCAGGAATATTTTATAATCATTGAATGAATCTTATGACGTTAGTTTACCTAGTGATTTATCATTAAATTACGAGAGATTGACATCGGCTTAGGATTAAATGTTATCAATTAATTTGTTTTAGGTTTATTTTAATATTGTCTGAAATGGTAACCAATTTATTTATTTCACATATCATAACCTAACAAAACAATTTTCTGACGTATTATTATTTTTATTGTGCAAAGGAATACAATTAGAATTAACTTTTATATACAGCTTATTTATTAATGTTAGGTTTATGAGTTTTTTAGGACCATTTTTATAATTATTTTTTTGAAAAAAATCTGTGCAGAAATGTTAGAGTTATGATTATTTTCCTATCTCCCCATACATTCGAAGCACAGTGTGACGTATCGAGTTGTTCCAAAAAAAATATAAAGATTATTGAATTCTCTTCTATATTAACTAAAAAAAGAGATTTTATTTTTTTACTACTTAAACACAAAGTTTTGAGGTGAAAATCGATATTATTTCTTTAAATCCTTGAACAATTATAAAAATAATCCCTTTTTGATTTTTTTTAGTTCAACCAGAAAATAATCTAAAATAATAAAATACAGATACCGTTATTTATGAAGCGGTAGAAACATTTGCAATTCAACATCTCAAAAATAGTTTTTTTTAATATTGCAAATTTTTTTTTATTTTTCAAATATTAATCATACTGATATAAAAGATTCATGATCAGATTTTAATTAAAGGTTCTTAAAAAAAACATGAAAAACATGATTTTTTGGCCATCTAAACCAGGCTCTCACCTTAAGTTTACGTCTTTATTAGCACAATACATGGGTAAAGTTGTCCATGAGAGAAAAAAAAATCAGTACCATGTTTTCCGCCGCTTTATATAGGATTATAGGCGCCAGTCCTTAGCGAAGTGCCGCGCAGGCTTTCGACGCCAAAACTCCTCAGCCAATGATGATAACTACATACTGTAAACGACTTAATTCAATCTACATAAGATATGCGATCTAACGAATTAAGCATTTGTATAAGGATTAATAGTTTTGAATTTTAAAGTTGTTTCGAATCAGTGGTGGTTTTGCCAACGTACCTAACTCTATGAAGTATGCGGCAATCAACTCACTAATGCAGTTTTTATTATAGAAATTATAAAAATCCCTTTAGTAATTATGTAAATTATAAAACTTGAAATGACGCACGTGTGTTCATTTTTCATTGACTCAATTAAATTGTTTCGTTACTGCTCATTTCACTTTTAAAAATATTGATGTTCTTTAACCGTTTAACCTTTCTCGAAAAATAGACTAACCAACGGTGGCAACGACATTAGAATACGTTCAGCGGTTATTGTATTTATCGCAATCATCTAAGGGTCGAATAGGATGTTTAAAAACTACACTTACCTACTTCCGTTTTATATCCATTTAATACTTAACTTGCCACTTTTCGACCCCATTTTGGGGTCGAAAAAACCATCCTCGAAAGACGCTCCAAGAAACAGTAAAATACATCGAAGTCAGTTTAGTATTTCTTGCGATTATCGTGATTAAACAAACAAATAGACATACGCTTTTTTGGGGGCTTATTCTATATTTTTTTAGTTTAAGAAGCATAATATTGTAAGTATATTTCAGGGAAGCGAAGTAATCTAGTTTGCGAATCATTAGTTTGTGTTTTTATATATTATTATATTTGATTGGTATGTCATATACATAAATATGTTCTTCGACGTTTACCTGTTTTTAGTGAAATATTTTAAAACAATCTCATACCCATACGGCCTACAGACAAACTTCGAAAATCCTTTCCCACATGGCAGATTTTTTCGCATTCTTTTGCCGTTATTGTTGCGAGGCTTTGGTGGTCTCCCGGTTAACGCAGTGGACTACCTTCGGCGAAATCCTTTAACCCTTAGAGAACCAGCCATGGGAATTAAACTCATGACGGTACGTTTTCGAACCTCGAAAATTTGTTTGTAGGGGGTGTTAGTGCACGCATACTAATGTATAACGGTGGCTTATTCAATGAAGGCTACTTTTACCTCATATAATTGCATACGGAGATCGGCCGCCTGTGAATCGTCACAACAGGAAAACCACCGGTCGGTGGTATTGGCATTCCAGTGGTTAAAGATCAGATTATACAACACTGACAATCTCAGATGTACACAGTTACTTATCTCAGATGTACAACCTAACCTATTTTCCTTCGTCTCTCCATTCCAATCGTCTTCCATTGTGGCACAAATTAGTACTTTTATTGTACCTTTTATTCTTTTAGTATTGTTGTGTGTATGTAGTACTGCTAAGAGCTTATCGATATAATACATACCTCTCGTTATAATACCAAATACACGATGCGGCCTATTGTGGTTCGTTTTCGAACTAACGGTTATTGGGATCCTCGTATAGCTCTACTGTCATTTTCCAAGCGACAGAAATTCAGTATTATATTCCCGGTGAAAAAAACACTCGATATACGCTTGATAACGTTGTAAAATCTTGAAAACATATTTTTAAATTAATGAGTCAGTTAATGCAGTTCTTACAAAATAATCATCTTATCATACAAAGCTCATTTTCAACACGGAGGCTATGTGAACAAACCAAATAGCCGTATTTGGGCACAGAAAATCCACACCTGACAATTTAAAAGCCAATTCACCCACAACAAGTAACCATTTGGCGTGGAATATGATCCACAGCACATTTTCTCTAAAATAATATGGCACATTTTCTCTAAAAATGTGCCATATTAGCTTACGTTATTGTGCCATATTAACTGAATTTTTATTCCTTGCTATTGAAGAGGAAGACTTGGCCTATATTTGGTTTCCACAGGAAGGCGGAGCTGCCAACATAGCCAACGCTACAATGACGTTTTGAGCCCTATCTTCGAAAGATTTTTAAAACGAACTAAAAGTTGCCGCACCGGTTGAAATTATACCAAATATCAAAGAATAGCTTTTCGATATTGCCAACAGCTAACCATTGAAATTCGGCTAGCTGGTGGCAATAAACTCGCCTCTTTTTTTAAATAAAATACGTAAATGAAGGATTTTTTACTATAATGAATAAAATTCATAATCCTATCATATTCAACTAAATATGTACAAAATATAAAATCGAAAACACGGGCTTTTGGCATAATGGTTTTGAACTGTAAAATCTCCACACATGGCCTAATCCGTCTCTAGCATTACAAAGTAATCTCTAAGTCACATATTCCTAGGACGATGTGGTAAGAAACATAAAGAATGTAAGATAAGTAATATTAAGAAAATCCAACGGATGCGTAGGTATTTCTCTTAGCTCTAATATTTGTGTGGTGGATACGTTGATATTTTTTCGAAAAATGCATTTTGCTTTAATGATAAAACGTCATATATCGAAAAGATGTTTAACTTCGCGAAGTGAAGCCTGCAGATACTTCTTGATATTATATACAATAGCTCTAACGGCACATTTCTGAAGGGTGATTACTATCGGCGATATACCTACGTCGCTCTACTCAAGGTATCTCTACGTCGCTCTACTCAAGGTACCGTATCTCTCAGTTTAGGAAACTGTTGCTCTATCGAACCGCAGGGTCAAATGGGGCCGTGTATTCTCTAATCTCCAATTCGACTCCCATCCGGCAACCTCGCAGTAGATAGACTACCCTGGGAGATGACAGAGATAGTGAACGACAGAGACTAGGCTAGAGGACAGAGAAATCTATTTATCTATTTAAATCAAGTAAGGGCGCGAGGATGCCTGGCTGGTTGGCATTTTCTAGTGCCACTTGTTTGGGTATAGCCTCTAGAGGGTATGTGTACGGTTTCGTAAAGACGCTATGCTACGCTACGGTTACGTAAAGACGCTGCGCTATGATATGTATAAAGCATAATAATGTAAAACCATTGCCGGCATGGACAATGTCGTTGCCGAATTTGGGTTTCTTGCCGTGGTAAACGCACAGCATGTCTGGAGCAGTCTGACTGCCAAAACGCCAAAATACGTCAGTTATCTTGCTAGAATGTAGCCGTGCGCCTATCGATTGTACTGGTAAGAGGTGCTATTATCGACTGTACCATCTGCACTATGTCTTGCCTTTTGACGTATAAGAAACACGAATGATACAATGATACACGAATAACTCAACATTTCGCCTACTAGGGTTACTATTTTGACATTACTTATAATGACGTTACGTCTTATGATATGTGGCTTTCTTAAGTAAATTAGTCTAGCGACACAATTAGTCTAGTAATTTCCGTTTCACCATTACGACTAATGAAAATATTTATCTTTGTCTACATTTGTTAACACATTTGTACATTGTGTACATTAGCTAACACATTTAGTACAGTTAGTTATCTATATAGAATTTTATTGATCAAAATAGAGATAAATATAATATTTAAAAAAATGGTCTCTTAGCGGCACCTATATAAGCTGGCTAATAAATCAAAGCTTTCGTACGGGTATCTTTCCAAGCAACCTATAAACGTCTTTAGTCGTACCTATCTTCAAAAACAATGATAAAAAAATGTCAATTATTGTAGACCTATTTCCCTGTTAAGCTGTATTTCCAAATTAACAGAAAAAGCGGCAAAAAAAAGATTAACAGAGTATCTAAACATACATAATATTTTATCACCAAACCAGTATGGATTTCGGGAAGGACAGGGAACTAACAAAGCTATAGCCGTGGTTACACAATTTGTCGTGGAAGCAGTATACAAAGGAAACAAATGTCTGGGAGTATTCCTTGACATAACAAAAGCATTTGACACGGTTAGTCACAACAAACTTTTGGAGAAGCTAAACGACATAGGTGTTACCTCGATCACACTAAAATGGTTTGAGAGTTACTTGTCAGATCGAAAGCAAATAACAAAAATTGGTAGTATCCATAGTGATCCCGCGCCTCTCAAATATGGTGTTCCGCAAGGAAGTGTCCTTGGTCCGTTACTGTTTTTAATATATATTAATGAGCTTTGTAATCAAACTATTGGTGGACAAGTTGATACTTTTGCCGATGACACCGCTCTACTTTTCAAAATAAAAACTTGGAAAGAGACCTTTGAAAAGGCTTCTCTGGGACTCCAGAAGGTAATAATGTGGTTAGATGGTGCACTACTATCACTCAATGCGCAAAAAACCATGTACATAACATTTAGTGCCACCAGTGTAGCTCAACCAAAACAAGAGCATATTCTGAAACTCCACAGAGATTGTCTTAACCCCGAAACTGTAATTGTGTTAATCTCAATAAAGTTGACAACATTAAATATCTAGGTATATTTATTGATTACCGGCTACAATGGAGCACCCACATAATGGAGCTGTCGGCAAAAGTTAGGAAACTCACGTATATTTTCAAAGACCTTAGAGGCATCCTGGACCAACGGACACTTAAGATAGTATACCATGCCCTGTGCCAATCTATCCTAACCTATGGGATCATAGGGTGGGGAGGTATATACATGTTTCTTTTCCTTTTTATTTTTTATTTAAATTGCCGAATATATGTGATCTAAAAACTAGAGAGCTAGCTGCCCTGGAACAAGTCCTGGCACTTAGTTGGGCAGCAGCAGTACTAAATGCTAATGCTCATATCGGCCGGGTTCAATTTTAATTTTAATTTTAATTCTATATATATTTTTATTGATATGATTATTAGTGATACTTATGCACTGTAAATAACTGGTTAAATTAAATAAATAAATAAATAAATATATACATGGGCGTATATTAATAATTTTATTGTCAACTATCATAATAATTTTGGAATTGGACGTAAACCAAAAGTGAATTTTTGGATAACATTACTTCCATTCGCTTTGAAAGTGGCCATCGTCCTTGAATGACAAGTTTTAATTCATTGAAAATCCTTATTAGGAGGGAAAAAAGAAGGTTTAAAAATGAAACGAAATAAAGTTTTTTTTTCTTATTTTTTATTATTTTTTACACAAGTTGTAGCATTTATAATGCTGACATTATTTTTTCATCATAATCACCATTTTCAATAATTGTCTCATCATGTTCGCACACGTATCGTACATAAAAAGGAAACAAATACAAGTAAAAACACTGTACAGAATGAAATCGGTTACATTAATTCGCTACGAATGAAAGAAAAACGGAAAATTGATTGATATTATATTCATTTTCGAACCGTCAAAAATATACATGGGTTTGCGTTTTAATAGTTTAAAATTACGCCATCAGCTAACAAAGACGATAACTACAACATTGTTGAGATTAAAACCATAAACAACACGATTCCGAAAATATTCCTAATCAATTTTGTATATATTGCGAAAAATTTACAAAAAGAAAAAACCGACCGTACTAACTAGCGAAAACAGTGACGTCATTATCCGTTAATTTAAAATGTAAATATTTATATTACACATTTTTCATACATATACAGCGACTGCAATTTATAAATATCTGAAAGAGAAAAGCGTTTTTCTGTGTATTGAAGCGGATTTTTTCAAAGTACTTAAAAATAAAATTGCGGAGGCGTCGATTGTCGTAACAGAAATATTTTTTACTAAGTAACACTACTATCTATACTGAAGGCAAAACATACCAAAAAATATACAGATAGTAAGGTAGTTAGTTCATTGACTATTGATCACAAAACCTATTTAATAATAACGTAAGACAAGTGATGCCTCTGTAGTTGGGGAGCCCACTGCAGGTTATTCTACCTTTTTATTCGTTTCTCCGATGACGTAAGGTCGTCTGCAGAGGACTTTGGGACTACAAGAGAGGTACGGCGATGAGTAAGGTACCTAACAACTGAGAAATTAAATTATTTCATATACTTTTACCCTGAATATTCAAGTGAAGATTGCTTAAAACCCAATTCTCAATCGGTACGTATTTCAGTTGTGTCCGTGTACTATTGTTTTTATTTTTGGTTTAAATGATATCAACAATGAGAAAGTTGAAGTAAAAATCACAAAAATCAACACATGCACAAATTTAAAATGTACGATTGCCAGGTTCCATTTTGCGACTCATGGAGCATATCATTAAGATTCAATTAGAAGAAGAATAACATCAAAAGATATATACACTTTAACTTCTTCGTACTAACATAGTATGTCGGGAAATAATTATGACTGCAAAATTTTGGTGTGGAGGTCAATAAAATTGATTTACAAAAAAAAACTTCAAAAAACTATCAGTTTGTCTTTCTATGAATTGCTGTGTGCAGCTAAATTCTAAAATAAAAGCCTGATGCCTTTCAGAGCCTAAAGTACTGGTCCGATTTGAAAAATGGCATTTGTACTTAAGTAAGTTATTTCCCGGACTCATTTTATTATTTGGCTTTTAAATTGAAAATATAAAAAATGTTTGCATACATAACAATCTACGTTAGAATTCTTGTGATTTTTATTTTTATCCGCAACTAACCCATTGCCGTAAACTATGGAAAACGAAAAGCTCTGAATCTGAATTGGGAATAAACAACTGTAAAATTATCATGAATTTTAATTATATTATTATTATTTTTTTAAATAACAATTACATTAGTTGTATACAGTGTTTGAACCACAATATTGTAACTGATATAATTCTCTTGCTTTATTTCTTTTCATTAAATCCGATAAAATATTATTATTATTTTTCATTATCGACGATGATTTTTTTTCAACTTACTTTTTATAGTATTCTTTACACAAGA
This sequence comes from Micropterix aruncella, assembly GCA_944548615.1. Taxonomy (NCBI): domain Eukaryota; kingdom Metazoa; phylum Arthropoda; class Insecta; order Lepidoptera; family Micropterigidae; genus Micropterix; species Micropterix aruncella. Next base: position 58,689,187 of record OX155980.1, on the reverse strand, counting down.
ACAGTCGTATACATTATATAAGGCTATAGAAGTACTCGAACCTCTTGCATCGCATTTTTCAAGGCGGAGTCCGCTGGAAAAGTAAGGCTGGTTGTAAAGAAATATTGATCATCAGGCAGGAGTGACCAGGGAAGAAAATATCGTTGAAGTTTTAATGCTATGCAATGCTGGTGTTCCTCCTGTTTAAAATACAGTAAAGCAACTCTCTGTTATCGATATTAAGTTTATAATAAAGATTTGTGATAAGTTTTTGTAATTGTTACATATCTGCTCTTATAAATTTCACTTTGACAGAGCCGCTTCTCGACGAGGACTTTAATCTCACAACTAGTATTGCCGATGAAGTGCAGATCTTCGTAGTTAGGGCGAGACTACGGAAAACAGAGAAGTTTTGATTTGTTATATGTAATCTTCAGGAAAACAAACGTTTAAAAATCATATAATAAATAGGAAGAACTACAATCAACGTCCCTGTGTAACCAGCCTTAGAATTTTCTTTTCAATGCAACGAATTCGGGAGCTAAACAGTCGTATACAATTTTGATTGTCTCTAATATTATTGAAAATGATAAGAAGTTCGAAATTATGTCCGTCACACTATACTTATTTACAAAAAAATAATAATAATTGCTGCCGACTGGGTTTATTATAGAATGTTTAGTGATCATTTTGAGATGGAAGCGATGCTTGTTTTTTTGAATAGTTGGCTATTGTGCGTTAAGAATCTACAATTATGAAATCATCATCATCATCAGCGCCACAACTCATTGTGAGTATTGGTTTTGTTGTCAAGTATCTTCTTCCATTTCACCTTATCCTGGGATTCGAGTTTGCAATTACTCACTCCGAGTGCATTTAGATTTTTAACCTCAGAATCAAGCCGTCACAGATTTGGTCGTCTGATTTTACTTTAGGTTTTACATTTTCAACCCTTTCCACATGTTCTTTCAATCCTTTTCCCAATCACCTTAGCCCTCCAGTATACAGGAATCTCACAACTTGCACATCATTACACAGACTGTTCAGTTCTTTGTTTGTTCGTCTTTTCCACGCGCCATCCAGGTGTTGTGCAGGAGCACAGCACCTAAGATTCGGTGGTGTATTTGGCGTTTAAAGACATCTAGTTTGTTTTAATTTGTTATGGTGAGAGTGCATGTTTCTTAAACGTAATTTAAGACCGGTCTGATGAGTGTCTTGTAGAGGTCTTCTGGGAGAGCAGACACAATTTTATTTGAGACTGGAGTCTAAAGTAGCATCTATTCACAGTCATTAAACGAACTTCCACCTTTTGCTGGTGTTGTTGTTGCTGGTAATTGCTGTAATGGTGGAGCTGGATTCGCTATTTCTAAGTGGACAGCTTTGTGTATATTTGATTTTCTCCTGATTTTATCTTCAGGCTTTTATCTTCATTTTGCTGGTATGCCCAATGCTAAAAGGCTTTTCCGATGGATTGTGGAAAACGTACGATGTTTTCAATACGGACTTGTTAAAGAGTGCTGGTAGTATTATTAATAGAGCTGTATCATGGCATGCTGCCGATAATATTAACATTACTGAATATTTTAGTATGGCAGTTTTTGAAGAGTATTTGATAATGTATAAACACCCTCAACTATATGAAGATACAGTGGGAATTTTTAAATTGAAATCACCATTGCTTATTCACAATAAACCGAACACAGACGAGTTCAGCAGTCTTTATTAATTTATAATTTTCATGCTAAATGTGATGGTGTTTAAGATGTTCTAAATGTTCTAAGCCAATGTTTGCAGGTCTCAGTGTAACCCGTAGTGGCGCGGGAATCCGAATCATTTAGCGAAGCTCGTAAACCGAAAACTCAAAAATCAAATTGGAATTACCGATCGGAAATACCGATTGCTCGTATCGTTGAAACAAGCTTTGGAACTATACGCATGTCCGTATTTCAATATCTATCGTTGAGCGAACGAGACGATTTTGGAGCCGTCGAAAGAATGAACGCGGAGCCCGTGGCTAACAATGAACGGCCTGAGATAAGTGTCAAACTTGCAATAATATTGAGGTAAATTTTGACAATCCCGATCAATGACGTCTTTACAATAGCGGGTTATTCAAAAAGCCCAGCTACTCAAGCTTGTGCCAACGTTTTTATTTGCTTGTTTGTGTTTCTCGCCTTGAACTTTTTTTGTCACTTTCTGATTATTTTTTTTTATCACAGTCTGATATCTGTGGAAACACTTATGGCTAGCGTTGGCCGCATCGCCTATGTCTCACTCGCTCTTTCTCATACATTTTTCTAACATCACCGTGGTGTCTACTCACTTCCACCTTAGCAATATTGGCCAACATTGGCCAACGTGTGGAGAGGTCATTACAGATACACTGTTACAAATGCTTGAGGCTTTCGAAATGTAAATCTAATGTGGGAGCACACTTCATATAAGCTGGGTTGAGAGAGTCAAACATTAAGATGTCGCGAAGCGTTGAGCGGGAACATAGAAATATTAAGGATAATAAAGATCCTCAAACTCGAATACTTTAATCATGTGTATCGCTGTTAATATCATTATCGCATACACTAACGTGCTTGAACTCTTTATATATAGATACGCCATAAATGCGCTTACTCAACCGACCACAAGTCTTATATTTTCATTTTTCTCCCGTATTTTGTCTAGCTTGCTATCTGGTTCCGCATTTCAAAACAATACTTCATCGGACAATGTTACAAATATTACTAATTAGTAAGTAACATTATCCGGAGATATATATAATTACGCATCTAATAGGGGCGCAGTTGTTGCTGGGATAGTAGGTAAACCGTGGAAGTGTTGGGTTTCTTCTGAACAGCGCTCCACCCAGGACTTTTCCACGCCGCACAGTGACAGCTGACATCTATTGACTATTGGCTTTACTCGCCACAAGTAAAGTTTGAGACCTCGATTACTCAGATCACAAGGGTGGGACTTTAATTCAATATAATGTAAAAGACATACTTTTTTTAGCACAAGTTAGATTTGAATTAGCCATTATTACAAGCACGTATTGATCCAAAAAGCCAAAATAGACCTCTAACTTCAAACCGTAAATTTCCTGCTATAAAGGCGACTCATTGCCTTAGACGTCTCATGATTTGATGTGTCGGTAAAATCGGTCTGTGGACGGGGATATTGAAAGAACAAGCCGTATCATTAAAAAAATCGATTGCATTTGCTTCCATCATCATAGTAGCATCGTCGTAGCTTAATAATATTGTATTTGTCAATCGTTGCATTGAGAGGAACTGGATGAGTTCAACATGACGAATCGGAGTTACGTCGGAATATTCAGAAACTTAAAACACAGAGATCATCGGTTTCAATCACGCGCTGATTTCACACTCTCCAATAGAAACACACATACTGTAAGCTATACAATGTAATGATCGTAATACCTATATTGACACCATCTTAAATTGGTAATTAAACCGGCTTTCACGCTCTCTGTTATTTGCAGTTGCCTAAGTAGTTATAGCAGAGCGAACCGGAGCGGTTTTCCACATCAAACCGCGCCGGTCCGCCGCACCGACAATGTAAGTAAGCTTAACATTAATGTAACCATAAAACATTACATTTATCTATTTATAGTAATAACTTAATCATTAATATCCATATTAATTACCTCCGTCTCATTCGTTTTTTTAATTTAAATTAGCTTATCCGGCGAAACCTGTAAAACTTTTTTCGCTAAGTTTAAAAATTACTGTTAGGTTTTTTGGGATTTATGCTCTAGAGATGTCATCGCCTCTCGTTTCTCATTAAATAAACCGCGTTATATCAAATATAATACAGAAAGTTCGGTCCTCTCTAAAGCTTGTAAACATACGATTCTTTCATTTAAATTTATCGTATACACATTAACCATGGACCATGTTGATTCTCTAATAATAATACGTAGGCAAAGTATTCTTGCACCTACAACATTTCGTATATTTGATACCGTCGTTCTGTTTTCAGTAATCGGCAGGGCTACCATTAAAACAAAAAATAGCAATAAAAAATAAATACGTCACCGAAGAAATAAATAACGCTGAAGACATAGCAGTGCGCGAAAACTACAGCGCATCATTGACAAGGTCACTAAAGTAAGTTATAACAACCAAAGTTCTGTAGCAGATACGACACCAGACAAGGAAGGAAAATAAATATCGAGGCGAGAAAAAAATAATAGTTTACGGAAATAGCACCCGAAGAAGAAGTTATAGACGAGAAAATAGTCGGACTATAAAGTCATCGCTATGAAATGATTACAGATGATGGTGATTGAGTCTGTGGTTGGTTGTTGATACTACGACACCCGCACTTAGCTCTCTATGTAGAGAATATGTACGTAACCCCGTGTATATTTTTATGACTGTAGGTCATGCAATCGGCTTATACCAGATGCTATTTGCCGAATCCACGAAGGTCGTGACCACGAATTCACGAAGTAATTTCCTCGGATCCTCTCTTTTGCGAATAATGCTAAATATGCACAGATGACATGCAGTACCTTGTCAGTCGGGGTTGGGTCTCTTTGTCTGTCTGTTATATTGCCCTTCTCCGTCTGTCCTTCACCCATCCTTTCGCGCAGAGCCATTCCGTCCGTCTATCTGCTTCCTCATTTTTCCGAACTCCTTGTGTGTCCTCCTAACCATACTAGGCTAACTCCACTGATTTGGGAGATGCCCTCCAGCTTTGTGTGTTAGTCGTCGGCCAGTTTTGAGGATATATTTTGATTATTTTGTGTATGCAGCACTGATCGGCTACCTGAGTGTATATCATGATTACAGAAGATATTGTAATTGACAATACACATACTAATATTTTGGATACATGAGATCTAAAAACGATCTGGTCAGTGTGGAGGTGCTTCAAAAATAAAAATGGCTCAAAAAATAGTGTACAAAGTAGTAGCACTAATGACGAAATTTGGGAATTCAAAAGGCAAAATCCCAAATAACGGAAATGGAAGGAAAGTAGAAAAAAAACAATAAAAGAAAAATAAAAGTAAATTATACAATTGTTTATTGAATTAAGAGCAGCCCTGCTCTTACCAATACAAAGATTTGGGTCAACATACATAGAATACTAGATGAGATTCAGAATATCGGCTGTTTTGCTTATCAATGTGAAATCACAGGCTTTGTGACGTTTATAAATATACTTGTTATCGAGTTAACCATAAGTTTGACACGAATTCGGATAATCTCGTTTCACTTTTAACGTACACAAAATTTTATTTGGCTTTTGCCATATTCTGATGCGTCAGTTCTTTAGCTTGATTTATTCCAGAAGAGATGTAGGCCATAACGTATTTGTTAATATAAGCATACATTTTTAAATATATGGACTTGCAAATTTTGTTATGTGGAATCATCCCCGATGTTGTTAGGATCTGGGTGTTTGCTGTTTCAATCCACTCAAATACAGTAACTCAAATTTCTTATGGAATCGAATGCATAAGCAGCTTTCCATTTTTGAAAGGCTTTATTTTATTATTTACTGGTATGCATAATCGGGGCATAAAATGGATCGCGAAAATATTTAATTTACAATAATATTCGAGTAATGTAATTGTTTACATCAAGTATTCTATATTTTTCGACCCAATCGAAAAGAGACTCTATTCAGTGAATTATCTAACCGTTCCTTCTATGTCAATTTCTGAGGTTTTTATATGTCCCGCTGATTTACACATAACTCATGTTTACGTTCGAAAACTATCAGTAATTAACATTTAAAATTAATAATTAATTAAAACTTATTCTCTTCATTTTGTACAAGTCTTTTTAACTAAATTGCAGGATACACTTCAGTGACGTCACACTGCTTCACACCCGTCAGTTTGCCTCTTCGTATTCGGTGTGTGTGTGTTTACTTTATATTTTACAGTGATGTCATTAAACGGAAACACTAAGCGAGCTGCTATCTCCACTTGCACTATAATTGCTTCGAGTTGAGTTGTGTTCTCCTCCTCGTCCCGCGCGTGGAGAAACAGTTCTTCTTTATAAAACTACTGAGCGGATATTGCCTTCAGGCCGGTGGAGTATAATGAGGTTCGCGTTGATAGTTCATGCCGCAACCTGTCAACAAAACAGAAAAGGCTATTAAAAACAAGTAAAAGTTTTCTAGATAGAACAGTGTGCTTGCGGATGGAGTCATAATTTCTTGATACAGGCACATTTCAAAAAGTGAATACCATATTTTTTCAATAAGAACTAATAGAGCAACGCAAATAGCATCCAAATATCGTTCGCAACTACGCTACATGAGTGCCCTCAAATAACAAATCGCTACAACCCATGTTACAGCCATTTTAATCAATTCCCCTCATATGTTTCATTGCAATGCTACAATGTAGCCCGAAAATACTGATATTTATTACGATAACAGGTTGCAATGGTTACAGTGTATTGTAAAGTAAATTCCTATAAATTTGGGTCGTAAGTAACACTTACATATCTGAAAATGTTAGAATAGATCTGTAGATGTAGAGTTACGGCATTGCTCAGCAGAAAACACCGACAAGCCAGAGCTCCCTCGTGCCCTTGCTAGTTTTGGAAGGACTCTCCGAGTAATCCGCCAGATACAACACTGTTTGCATAATACACTGCGCAGGACTCGGCTGATGGAATTACTGCGTTCAATTCACCACTTTGAGAAGCTGATTCATGTGTTGGACTAGCCACAGAACGTGCATGGAACAATTTAAACCAAGAAATATTAAGCAACAAAGCCGTAAAATGGAACAATCGAAATTGCGTCTTAATTCTTGTCTTAATTCTATGCTGAAGACCTGAATGCATCTAAAATAAACAACGGAAATCCAAAGTCCACAATGAAACGAAATGAAATCAGTGACGACTACAGGACTCACGTAGTCGGTGATGTTGATATTCATTATGATGATGGTATAAGGATACTTACGAAGTGATTAAGCCTCGGTGATAGTCAACGATCATTAAAGATGATGACCGTAGTATTCCGCGGGAGGATAGTGCGCGTATCCCTGATGGAAGGCTGGATCACCAGGCGGACGATGAATCATTTGTGCCTGACCGTCCATCATGTATCCCATCGTGGCATCGGGACTGTACGCGCCACTCGGGCCCGCATGAGGAAACACTGCAAACAAAGAAATATAAACATTTAGGAAATCGTAATGTAAATGAAACCAAACGCGAATACTGCGATCGTATGCTCTACCCACTAAACTACATAGCGAAGAAGAGCGTTTAGAGCATGCTACTTTGCGTGCGCCTATATCGTACGGAGTTTAAATGTGGGGTCGATCGTCAGACCGCAAACGCATCATCGTCACGCAGAAACCAGCTATGCGATAGCTGGTTTCTGCGTGAGATACCACATCCTCGTCACAAAGAAACCAGCTATACAATAGCTGGAGGGAAAACTCCAATAGGAGGATACGCACAATAGCTGGAATAGAACGCTGATGGGAGTCGCTGTCTATGTCAGGGGGCAATTAGCAAACATCTTATCTAACAAGATCCCGCTATCAGCTCCGCTCCACTAGTAATTCCTTAGAAAATCTGATAGCTGGGCGAATTTCAATGAGCCTAAGATATACAATCGAGTAAATTAATTTCAGTCAGCACTAAGTTAGACCATATTCAGGAAAATTGCTACGCTGTCAGAAATTGAACTCCATCGTATAGGTCAGGCGACCTTACCACTATGTGGTGCAAAGTGAAAAATACTCCGATCAGCAACTGATTCTCCAAAGAAACCACAATGCGAAACGAAATCGACAAAATGTGCATAAGAGCAGTTAAGCTGCAGTGACTAGTTTGTTCCCAGCTGCTTTATCCAAGGTTAAACTGGCTTCGATTCCCGTCTAGAACCGAGAATGCACAGGCAGTATTCCGCGTATAGAAGTTATAGCTGCAGTAATTTCATCATCCGCAGTCGCTTCATCCAAGGTCAAACAGTCTTTGATGTTCAGGATAGAACTGAGGATCACCCTGCTCTTTAGGCAGTATCCCGCTTATATCATTTATAGCTGTAGCAGCTTTATAGTTCCTGGCTACTTCATGAAAGGTTAAACTGTCTTTGATTTTCAGTTTAGAATTGAGAATGTCCCTGCTCATTAGGCAGTAATCCGCTTATAGCAGTTATAGGTTTAGTAGCTTTATCGTTCCTGGTTACTTCATCCAAGGTTAAACTGTCTTTGATTTCCATTCTAGAACTTAGAATTCGGTTAATGTCCGCCTGGTAATACTTTCGAAGCTATATAGCCATTTGGTAAAGCGCCAAATTTCACTATGCCTTGGACCAGGCTATTACGATGTTGACGCCATCTTGGAGAAAGCCGCAATTACCACTCGGGATGGAATCGTCGAAGGTATTACCTTTGAGTTTGTGCCTCTAGCGATTTTTCCGTTGCATTAATCTTTTATCGGCCGGCCGTGAGTGTATCGGCAATTGGCACCGTGCGCACCGCACCGCCCGCGCCCGTTCACCCTCCCGCGCGGGCGGCTTCCTTCCGAAAAACCATAAGAACGTCCATTACTGGTCACGGTCCATTGATTTACGAGAGTTATTACCCGAAGCAACCCCAAGAGCGAGAGTTGCCACCCCCTTACACCCCCTACATACGACCCTACCTCCTGATCACCCCCTCGCTTCTCTTCGAAGCCATCCTAGCATGGTTCCCGTGCAAAAGTGCCAGTTGGAGAGTCTATTACAGATTACATACTATCGTCGGGCACACGATCTTAGTCGTTAATATTTCAAATATGTAAGGGCGATTCAAATACGGCAAATAGCTTAACCTGATTATCCTGCTATGATAATGAAGTAGACCATACTACCAGCGACTTCAAGTCAAGAATAACGTAAAAATCCTTGGGGAGCTGCTGATATTTGTCCATTGCTACTGGAGACCCCGCGATTTCATTGTGTTATAACGACTGTGTCATCTTGTCACCCTAAAATAAGTCGGCGATTTGAGACGAACATGTGATTTTGAAGCACAGGTTAACATCTACCCTGCTTCTTAAAAAATAAACTTTTCCAGGCCCCCCCATCTCCGGTAATTCGCCGGTTGCGCAGTCTTAGAAATGCCTGGCATGCACAGACGCCCAGATCCACCAGAGGCTATTATCCCGGCACACTGTAGATCCCCACTGCCTCAAACTGCAGCCTACGACTAAAAGTAGAGTTCCTGTATAGAACCGTTCGGTCCCTTGCAGAGCTATCAGCTTGTGGTGGATGACTACTTCTTGGATCAAATCCCACTAAATCCTATCTTGGGAATTGACAGCTAACTTCTATCAGCTAGAGGCGGAACGAGATCCTCGGTTCTAGACTGCACATAGAACCGCGCAATGGAGACCACGTTGCTTCGTTAAAAGCGGTGTAGAAGGTAAAGAGAACCCACCGCAAAGACGCACACTCTGCGGTGCGATGGGGTGGGATGCACAGAACTGGGGACGGTTGAAAGAGATATCGGGGACATTTAATACATCAATTAAATATAGCATTGGTTTAACTGTAAACTCTAATGCGTATATATTATATGTCGAAATATTATCGGGCTACTAAAAATATTATGATTCAGGTCGATCGACAATAACTTCTAACAGTGAAACTGGATTTAATTATCAACTTCCTATCTTACTTTTATTCATTACAATCTAAAATAAAATGTTAATTATATAAGTATAATGCTCTTTGGCCGCCGCTTTTTAAAGTGTGAAGGACGATCATCATTGAGCCGAGGCGGAAAGCGCTAGGCGAATGGTGTAATTGTTAATCCGATCATCACATTGGCCAATAGAGCTGAGCGAAGTATATATGCTGTAAGGTCGATCTGGCACAAAAGGATGTCAAAATTTCACAATTCAAAGACATCTAATAATTGGTTCAAATTCAAATTCTCACATTTATAATGTTTCAGTAAAACAAACAAACCCGGAAAAAAATGGAAAAATCTGCAAAAGCAGTTTTTACACAAGATATGCTACCGGTGAATACTAACATCTATCAGATGAATGCTGGCTGTCTCGTGGCGCCTCCCAACAATCTATTGTCCCCGGTTTACCCTGTGCCAGACCGCTTAGCATCTGAGGAGGTCAGCAATATAAAACTCATTTTAACCGGTTTTATCATTAATGAAGGTATTACTAAATGAGAGGTTTCGCCTGCGGTTCCCTTTGTTTGCAACATGTGCTCGATGACAAAGTGAAAATTGTAACGAGCTCCCGGACTAAAAAGTGCGCGACGCGCGACGTTCGCATTTGCTACCAGGATAACAGGAAGTAATAAAAGATATTGGGCGCGGAAAGCTCGTGCGGCGGGGGCAAGAAGACGGAGGGGTTGGGGGGGGGGGGGGGGGGGGGGTTGGCGGAAACGGAACTGATCTTCCAGCTTCGAATTCGCGATGTTAGCGGATCGGTTTGTGCGGTCAGCACCGTTATAGTCCGGAAGCCGACCGCAGTATACCGACCACACGCCATGGGACCCACCAACCCGGCCAATTTGAGATACAAAATTCCAGAAAAAATACTAGTGATAATACGCTATGCCATAGGAATGGTAGTACATGACTTCAGAAAATTTTATTTCAAAAAATACTCTTCAAATTGTTACAAAAGTTTGTTTTTTTCACAATTTCCATTTTTTTTCAGGTTAGCTATTTTTATTCGAACTATGCAGACATGTATACAGACGTCAATACATTAGGATGTAAAAACACTCCTGTCAGAATTTTTCTGTCATTTTCATATACATTTAAAAAAAATCTAAACCTGTTAACATATACATAAACCACATACTAATAACGAAATAAAGTCATCAATTACCTATAATCAACCTAATCATATATTATAATCTGACAACTCAATAATATTTTGTCGGCTACTATCTAACATTAGCATTCGATAAATGTAGTCTGTCTTCAGTCAATAGCAATTTTATAAATTTCATTTTTAACTTTGATCTGTGACATATTAAGCAAATTTTACATTGCACTTTTCATTCGCTTTTAATTATCGTATCGATTTGAAACTTGGGAAACGTGTGCATTTCTGGAGATAATACAAAAATATGATAATACCAAGTTTGTATGGCGATGGAGTTGGAAGGTCGTCATAACCCATCACGTCTGGGCTCGTTTGACTAGTCTCAATGAGTCCTTTGATTGAATATTGTGACCAGGTGGGTCTGGTGATGGAGGAGGGAGGTGGTGGTGGCTCTACACACAGAAGTGTGTGTTTTAGTTTTTTTAAACAATAATTCATTTATTGAAATAGATAAGTGTTTTGCGAATACTCCTCCGATGTCTGACTATCACTGATATCTTCAAACAACCTGTAAAATAATCGTGTTGCCTATTTTAATTTGTTTCTTTTGAATCGGTCGAGAAACTTCGGAGATAAGTGTCCGATGGCGTACCGACCTAATTAGATGGACCGATCTGCAAGGCAAGGCGACGTCCGATATTTGAATACAGTTTCGCGAGGGTTTTGGCTGCGCGTCGCGAGCATTGTTTACCGCGTTGATTCCGCGAGAGCGATGGCCAGCCGATAGGACAATACAATCGGATGATTAGGGCAATCATTAAATCTATTGTGGCCGACGAGGCATCCAGAACAATGGCGGTGCGCTCTCCCGACTGCGAAGCGACCGAGACGCGAGCGACGCGACGCTCTTCGCCCATTTCCGGACAAACTAATGGACATACAAGCGCCCAACAGATATAAAGGTCAATCCCCACGATGCTCATTCTTCCCCTACTGATTTTAGTTCTGCGTACAAGCATTCTTATTTAGATGTATTCCAATTCTATAAATACAATACATCTACGAAACATGTCTAAAAACTTTCAGTAGGTACTCGGTATGAAAAAAAATAGATTTTTGTTTTTTATTCGCCGTTAAACTAATTGGAATATATCTATCGGGTATCGTCAGCTATAATGTGTATGGTAGGTAAATACTTTAATTACAAATTTACAAATTCCGAAAGTGAAATTCAATTGCCGCAATACAGCAGAATCCAAGCATTTTAATGATCTTTAACAAATCTCGCTGCTGTGTAAACCGATGCGCAAACTATTACATAATCGAGACTACATGAAATCTTATGCATTCAAGCATCTTATTTGTGGGTTGGTGTGGGCAGCACTGAAAAAAAGCTATTTGTACGACTAGCATTACAGAATACCAGTCATTTCGCATTATCTGTTTAATAAGGTTTTTGAGTATTCACCACCCAAATATGGGAAAGTAAGTGCGAGTTATGTCAGGCTGTTTATTTACCATATCGCTTATATAACGCTACGTGGAAACCGGCCTTTATAGCTGTCCTGCTGTCCATTCTCTTGGCGTCGCACTTTTGCCATCTAATGGCTTTTTGTTCCGGCGATTTTCGGCCACTCTATTGTCTACCGATAATCCGCCAGAAGGTTTTATTAATAAAGGGGCTGGGAAATATAGGCACTGCCCTCTGTGTAATGGACGAAGTATACAAAGTATCACCAGACGAGACTCGAATTTCAGGACACCTAAGTAAGGCAGACTATTGTTCCTGAACCATTCTTTAGGAGTTAATGGGCCCTTGCTGAGTAGGCCACGATGACCCATTCTGTTAAGGGTTGGTTACACCCACTGGTCAACACACATCCGGCGGCCTCCACGCACGAAGTGCGAGCCCGGGCAGGACTCTGGCCTTAGGGCTAGTTCCCCCTAGGAATCAGCCTTCTGGCGCTCCTGGACGGTCTGCGCACCGTGCGGCGTAAGCCGCACGGTGCGCAGACGGCATAATCGATTGTGCACTCTGACTAACAGTCGGGGGAGTCTGGAAGCAGTACTGTTTCCTATAGAGCGGGGGTGGTTGCTAACCTTACGGCGACTGCTCTTGAAACGACCATCAGCTACCCGATCCTGGCTGAACAGCCGGGCAAAGGGTGCCGTGGTCCGCGATAGATTCGACTTTACACCGTTTCACCGCTTCGTAAGGGAGAGGACCGCGCAAGCGACCTCGAACTCGTAACCAATCGAGAGACCGAAGTAATCTGGTCACAGGGAATAGGGAAACTACCAATACATTTAATCTGAAAGTCGTTTGGCATATTTAGAGTCACATCCTCAGACTAAACTAAATCCCGGATATACCTTTTCATATGTACTGCGTTATCAGCGAACTTTTCTAGAAAATTCTGAAACCATCTCTAGTAAAATGTATACCTAATTTTAACAAAATATTTTATAATCTAGAGGTATCTGCGTAAAATATGATCTAATGCTAATCGTCTAAAATGGCCAAAACGCTAAATAGTTTATGGTTTGGAGTGGCCTTTGGGCTACATGCCAAGCATCACCTTCTGTATGTAGAAAAAGAGTCAAAAGCATTTCGGCAACCAGATATTGAAATTTGAATAAGATGCCGATACTGCTCACAGGACCTTAAGTGTTCAACAATGGTGCAAAGACAATTTTTCTGATTTCATCAGCTCTCAATAATAGACTACGTCAACTACATTGTATGGTCAATTTAAGAGGCAATGGAGTGCACTACACGACACAGAAGTTTAAATAAGTTAAAAATAAAGCTCTTACCAGGGAATGGGTTAAAATAACCGTGGGTGAAGTACGGAATATGATACATGAAATCTAAACGAGCGTATTTTGGAGAAAAAATCTACTTTCTTGTTCAGAAAGAGTTATAATTTATTATTTATATTATATTGTAAACTATCACAATTTAATAAAATTATTCGCAAAAATGACACCTTTTTTGGCCAAATTATATTTAAGATCCTAATCAATGTGTGCATGCGTTTATAAAATTGTATCTATATTATAAACGCTGTTGTTTCACAAAGTTGGTAAAAAAGTTGACTTTTAATTTGTAAGTTTGTGCGTGCACCGGTTATCATAACCGCGATCGAAGAAACATTGCGGTTTTTAGCCAAGACACGGTAGAAATTATTAATGATATCCTACCGTTCCGACCTATCACGCACCAAAGCTCGACCCCCGACCAATTACACTGCGCTTACTTCATTCCTACCATCTGTTAGAACATATACACAAAGTGTTTAATGATATACTAATATAATATTATAATTCTATACATGTCGCAGCCCCATGCTATAATTGAGTATTTTATGAAGTACCTTGCCACTTTGAGAAAAGCACATCCGCATTGAACGGAAGCTGTAATTAATAATTTTGCATTGAACGGAACTCTCATTAATAATTTCACCATTTTACTAAAAAATATTAACACATCGCGAAGTGTCTGCAACGTGTTACACTCGGAAAAAGAAAACGAGTAAAATAACGCCCAAACAAGGACAGGGCTCCGACAAGACGTGTCACCATACTCGATAACATATAGGGCGAAATGGTGTACGACCATTCCTGCATATAAAACTAACGTTTAATAGCATATATTAATGTGTCGTAACAAAAACTCTTTTTTTTATTTTGTTTACAACCAACGAGGAGGGAAAGTAATGTTAACGCGTATTTTTTTTTTGGGATGAAGACGGAAATATCTATTTGGAGCCCCCTTAAGACGATTAGGATTATTTCCAAATGGAAATCTGTCTGAGCGTCTGTCTGTCTGTCAGTCTGTTAGTCAGTCTGTAAGTCTTCGGCGCTCACCTCATGGGAGACGGAAATATCATATTTCGTTAAAACTTCCTGAGGTGTCGGGTTTGCCCATCGTAGTTGACAGCTATAGTTATCAGTCTGTGTGTATTCCTTTACGATAGCGCTCAAACGCTTAATCCGATTGAGCTGAATTTGGTCATGGCATGAGTTAAACAAGGTTGTTGTTGAAGTCGGTATACCGGGGGCGCACTAGTCTTACCATATTTCAACTTCGAAAATTGGACTAGAGGCATGAAATTTGTACGCATATCCCTTGTTGGTCCGAAAGCATATTACATCTTCGCTGGTCAGTATATTTGCGTACTTGATTGAATCGAACGTACATATTTAATGCATTGCATTCTAACCAGGTCGATCTCCTTCTCGAATGGACATCACGCTCAAAGTCCTTCTGTAAATCCTTGGCTACTTACCGAGAAAGATTTAGAGGGTCACATTTTTTTAAAAAATAAGGTTCCGGAAACCTCGATGCTCTAGTAAAACTCGCACTTGAACGCTTTTATTTTTGTAGATTTAAATGCGTATGTATGCTTCTCTCGGAATTAATTTATATATGGCGGAGTCAGCGCCGCCAGCCGCTCCCACCGATCCGCCTAAATTTCTATAGGGCGGGTGCCCTCTACCACCCTTTCTAGGGCGGGCGGTGGGCGGCAGCGACGGCGAAAAAAGGGATAGAAAAGAGAATAGTGCTCGGAGCTGCTGACCCGTTTAAGGCGATCCATCACTCTTGAGCCACGAGACGTAGGGTCCCCGAAACGCTCGCGCGGACCCTCGCCGCTCCTGCTCTCCAATTCCCTTGTATATTTTATCAAGCCGACCGACCGTCCGTATATTTTAAAACAACCTCTCGATTTAAGTGTGATATATCGTTAAAAAATGCGATTTGTGTACAATATACAATAGTGTGAGACCAATAAAAAGTGGTTGATGCACGGTATCATATACATTACCATATTTCGTCTTGCAAAAGGTCTCTAAAATAAATTTTATTTTAGCTCTAAAATATTACCTGCAAGTAATAAGCTCGGCTTTTCTTACTAATAAAGCGTTTTATTATTATTATTATTATTATCGATATAAAATACGCCGCCATTAAAGGTTTTTGTTATAATAGTGAGATAATTTATTTGCATTTGATTGTCGAACTCTTTTGAATATTACCTTCGATTTAATTTACTAAATATTTTTAATTGATATGATAATCGCGATTTCTACTCACATTTTTTAATTTTCGATTATTTAACTCGTAATCCTTTATAGATATCAATAAATGACGTTAGTTGCCAACGAGCAACATAGGTGGGATCACGTATCTTTCTTGTGCGGCCGAGAGCATCGCTGTAACTTGTAACAACCAAATGACGATGTTGGATGTGTAGGCTACGCGGATGTTTCCTAGTAACTATGGCATACTTTTTTCTAACTTTCATGTTAACATTGACGTTCATTGCTACATGTTTCACGAGTGTACATTTTTGGGTTATATTATGTTTTATAATTCTTAAATACTATGAGAATTAAGCGTTGAAGCCAGTGAAAGATTCAAAAATGCGTTTGGCGCTTTCAGATTTAAAATATTAAAAATAATATTTCATATATTTAAAATATTGGTCAACAAACGTAGCTCGTTTAATTCCCATTACCTAATATTTAAAGTAGGTACATATTTTATTGATTAGGTACTCACCAGCTCGATTTGATTGGTCTATCATTGGTTGTACGATTCGACGTCTTGCATTTATAAACCTGAAACAAAACGAGAATAAAAAGTTAATAACGTAATACATAAATTGTAAACGGTCACGATTAATGGCGAAAAACAAAACCTCAAGAAATAAGATGAGAAATCGAATACTTGGGTCGACATAAATACCTAGGTTTCGGCCACAACAATTTAATAAAATGCTATGAAGCAAAAACTGGTGAAACTAATTTTTATTCCGGGTTGGTTCTAACCAACATAGTGAGATAAGTCTAAGGTAGCTAGTATATCTGTCCGTCCATTTGCACCCGGATCTCAGAAACTATAAGTCCTCCGAAAAAATGGTTAGAGGAAACGGACACGTTATGGCCCGATGGCAAATCGTATGAAATTAGTTACGCACCCTTTATTTTCTAACCCTAGAAGAAATGAGGTAATCAAGCACCAATCCGTTCATTCCTTATGTCTTTATCGTTACTCAGACCTACACCGAGATATTTGCTAAATGTATAAAGTCTCTTATTCTTTCCAACCTTATTTAGGCGAGCAAGTCGCTTCGCTATCGCTCTTTCTAAAACCCGAACGGCTGGCTCATCGTAAGAGTCCCTAAATCGAGTATGAGGGGTCAGTTGTAATGGAATCGTCCTTTACGATCCTTAGATTGAGAAAGGGGATGCATCCACTAGAATGAGAATGCATTGTGAAAATGTATCCGCGTGTAGCGTTGGTGCGGTGTAATTCCCGCGTATGTTAGGGGCGTCCGTCGTGCATAAGAAGGCTATTTAGCGTCTACGACACGTAGCGCCCACCCGTCCGACATTCTATTTCCCGCCCTCCATAGCATAACGCCTGGCTTTGGCCCTCTTGAGATCGGGGCGGGCTGAGCATCGACCAAAAAATATCTCTAAGGCCGAATCCATAGATATCGAGCGTTCCCGAAAAAAAGACTCACTCAGAGACAACTTTTAGACGCGACTGGCGACTTAACCGCTTGTATGTCCATTGGTTACAAAAGTAACCAAAGAACCTTCTCAAAGTTCCGTAGATAAGAAATGTATGTTATCGTCTCTGTGCATTTTAAATACATCTAAAAAATGAATTAACTCTTGAGGATCTTTCAAGAAGACTGCTTCTCAATGTATAAAAGTCTTGAATATGGTTTCCTTAACTATTAGATTAAATATAACCTTCTTCCAATATATGTCATTCTACATTGATTTTTCAGTAAAACATACCTTAACCCTTGGAGTAAATGGGTATTTTCATTGATGCATCTGTCTCTTTTGCAGGATTTTCGGCGACATCGACCTTAAAGTACTATAACTACGAAACTACTACACCAATCATAAAAAGAACAACTGCACAATGATTGCATTGAAATTTCGAATATAGAATATTGAAATATCATTTTGTAAAACAATTAGATAATTATGAATAAATATGAGAACGTCAAAGAAGTGAAAAAAACGCGGAACCAGATCTGGTCGTATCATACTCAACGGATAATTGTTTCAGAACCAGATTTGGTCGTATCATACTCAAGGGGTTAATGCAACATTCACATTTTATTTTACCTCAAAATAGCATTTATTTCTATGTTATCCTATTAAAATCTATGATTTTAAATGTGAAATTAGGAGATTAGATATTTTATTTATGATGTTAAGATGGGATATTCTTAAATAATCGATACCCCCCCATTTTTACAGCCTTGCGAATGGGTATAGGTTTCTATGCCTTAGATCACTCTTTCATCTATGGGCAATATTCCTCTTTTTTGAATTATAATTGTAATACCCCCATCCCATACCTGCCCCAATGGTCTGTTTATCTGTTTCAGAAAGGGGATGATTCTTTGCGTTCAAAAAAATATATATTTCAGTGTAAAGTTAGAAGAATTGCTATTTTTTTAGCAGATTAACCAGAGAACAGAAGTATGACAAAAAAATTATATGCCCTAATTTTGCGTGAAAATTACCAAAATTGGCGGCGATTGAGCGTTCGAGAACGAATAAAATTAGCTGTGGAGACCACAGCTTTCAACAATTTGGAGATATTTTCATGATTTTAGCGCAAATCGCTTGCCGATGAACAATGCAGTCCAATATCATTTGTTTTGGATAGCCAGCACAAGGGCGGTCCTAGCCTTACATTTTGGGGGGGGGGTCACAGTTATGGGCTTAAGGTTTGGGGGGGGGGGGTCGCCGTTATGGGCGATGAGATTGGTTTAACGGTTTGTAAATAAAACAAAGTTCCTCTTTATTATACAATAATTTATTTATGGAAACAAGTGTATTTACATAAGGAGCTTATTATAAGCCATATATTTAATATTTGGGGGGGGTCATGACCCCCTTGACCCCCCCCCCCCTGGGACCGCCCTTGAGCCAGCATGTTGTCGACCTCTTATAAATAGCCCAACAAATTCCTAATTCTGGCAGCATACATTTTTGCTTCCATCTGTAGTCATACACTTCAAGTTTTTTCTTTATATGTTAGATTATGCATGATAGTTTTCTATCTATCGATCTATATTTTCTGTGACATGGAATCCTATGCTTGGTATTTGTATGAAAAACTTAATTTCATACACAATAGACTACAAAATGGTGGGCCTATTGCCAGGTGGCAATATCTTACAACCATGCAGTCAAGGTAATTGTGGCTAAATGTTTATGTAGGCAAATTAATATATAAAACGTATGTTTTTTCTAGATTAGTGGTTATAATAAATTAGTACATTTACATAACAAACATAATAATGAAAATACGACTGAAATTATTACCATAATGTCAACTCAACATCAAAGGGAGGAATGGCATATAAGGAGCTAGGAGACGGATAGCGGGGGACGGGGGGTGGGGGGGTTATTTATAAGTTAAGTAAATGTCTTTTCTTAGATTTATTTAACCCGATCAGGTTTTCAAGTGGTCTCGGTGGCAAAAAGCCAAAGAGTTCCATATTCGGACCGCCTGCACTCCAAATGACTTGGACACGAAAGTTGATGAATGCTCAGGTGTAGCCAATAATATTTTTATCTGAAAGCGTAATAGGAGACCTTGGGATGAAAGCGTGTTTGAATAAAGTACACGAAATAGTAGGGTGAGTGTGTGAAAATGCTGACATCGCCTAATGGGGAGTCATTCATTTCAAAACGCCCGTATTTCATACCTGTCAATGACATCATTGCTTCCAAAATCGTTTAGAGGCCTCCCGACTTACCATGCATCTAATTTTGCATAGCGAATATTGCATAGGAATTCCGAAGCCATAAAGTAATCCTTCATAGCGTCCTCTCCTCGTTGTCGTGAGCATTTATGTATGTACCAGGCTCCCTAGGGTTGTTTCAAAAACACATCAGTGGACGATGTCTTAGTTCACGACCCCGCGCGCGGCACTCGGCGCCAAAAGGGTTGTAAATGCAATAATTCACACATGCCATACGGTGAAATTGGGATTTCACCCCCCTACAGGCCGATGGCATCCCCTGCGCGGTTACCAACCGTTTAACCACCCATCTTATAATAACACTAGTACAATTTATTACAGAGCGTATTAGATTGCTCAATTCCGTACTACGATTTGGCAGTTAGGTTTTTTTTACACGTTGCGTAGATGGCACTCATAGTTCTACAAAATTATTAATATTCTTTTATATTCAACATGGCGGCGTGTCAATCAGTCCTTTATAAAAAAAAACATTTATTATTAATGTAATTGCAGATGGTCAAATAATTTGCTATAAGTTTCACCATCAACGATATCATTTCCACCTGCATTCCGCCGGCGCAGAAGGGTTGCCAAAATATACTATAGAATAAAACAATCTAATACGAAATATAATCAATGCTAGCAGTAAGTTGAAACGTACAAGTAGGTACAAATACTTCGCAAGACACAGGCACTGAGCTAGGTTCCGTTTTCTTCTCATGAAATAAGCAAAATACGCGCGTTTTGAAATAAATGACGCGGACGGAGAATGGTTTAGGCAAATGAATCGGCTTCCCATTATACGATGACGGAATTTTCACACATTCACACGCTTTTCATGAAATCTATTATTATTATCTATTTATATAAATGAAAGGCATTGTCCTGATTGGCTGACTGCCTCATTCATCGAATCCGAGCCGAATCTACTGGCGAATCTATTGACAAAATAAAGAGCAAGTATTTTAGGGTTATGCCAATATTACCTCTTAACCCCTTCTTATTGTTTTAAATTTTTCCCTTAATAAAGCATTTGCTTTTTTTCATATCTTTAAATTAATCTCATGAGTTTATGTTAATTTTATATGCTTTTTTTTACTGATATTTATTTTTTACTACGAAAATAATAATGGCAAAAGACCCTGCCCTTGAACAAGATTATATAATATTTTTATGTCGTCTTATGTTTACTCTCCCAAAAAATTACATCGCTTTACACGAAGTATGTACATTAGGAAAGTCTTGTTTTGGGGTCAAATGTATAATTCGAATTTTCACCGAATCTTTAGAGATTCTAAAAATCCAAAAAAGTAATTTCTGGAAATGTCTGTCTGTGTTTGTGTGTCAGGCGGCCTATACCCACTGTACTTGTATCTCAGAAACTACACGACGAATTAGAACCAAATTATATTCAAAAATGGCCGATATTTAATTAACTGATGGTAATCTAATAAAAAAATATATACATCTATTATTACTGGTTCTAGAAAAATAAATAAACCTACCTATTTTGCGTCACTTTTCTACATCTTCATGGAGTTTTGAATTAAAAATGCTATAATCTGGAAAAATGAATACTTTATTTTGTACCTCCGTTTTTATTTAAGCTAGAATATAAAATAAAAGTGTCTTTAAATACTGAGAATATAGCCTCTAACTTTGCTATAAATCATTATCCTATATATCTTGAGTTTTATACATAAATTTTTTGAAAATGGGTAATATATAAAAAAAAAAACAAAATCGAACTTAAAAATCGTGATTATTATATCCGGTAAAAGATCAGTCAAATCGAAGAAAAAAATAAAGCAAGTAAATTAACGAACCTATTATACACATCATACTTAGGTCTAAGATAAACTTCTGCAAGAAATGTTTGACAGACTGTCCGATAGCAACTGGCTAGTGTAAACTGTATAGCAAGTGTGATCGCGACACTTCTTGAGCACTCAAATTTTCTCGCAAGTGTATCTGAGGCCTTAGAACAGCAACGGATTGCAAGTCGTTTTATTAAAAAGAAATTGGGTAATTATATGATAGCGTGTATCAATCAGATATTTTCTCACTATTGGTTATTGTGATTATTGGGCCTATTTTTTTTAATAACCAATAAATAAATATAACTTTAAATATTGTTTCTGAGAATTAGTTGGCAGCACCGCTCTACCCTACAAAATCGCCGCCTGGCAATATTCTACAGTGGTGCATGCCATCGCGTCGGTCGGACAATCATGTCTCCTCATTAGTAATTCAACGAACAAATGACATATTGCTTCAATAATTGGATAAGTGTAATTGTTTTTCTTCAGGGGTACGTAATATTTCATACTGCCTCGTCATCAGCGTCCCCCACCTAAGTAAAATGCCATAAGGTGCCTTTGGCGATTCGCTGCTATTACGTAATTAACGAGGGAAGAGTTTCATTCGGGAGCGATTAGCAAGAGGACTTTGAAAAGGCATCCGACCCTGTGGAGCACGTGAGTGAGTGTATTTGATACTTGTATGTACAGAATTACACAAAATCGCGAATATAAAATATATTTTTCGATGGATTTTCATATTCTGATATGCAATAAACTAAAAAACGCGTTTTTTTCAAAAGTCCGTTAACTAATCTTAAACTAGCGAATTAATTCACTTAAATTTATTTTGTTTACTTGCATCAGTTACAAAAATAGTAATATTCAAAATTACAATATTAGAATTTTTTGACAAAGAGAGAAGCTTCAATACATAGAGAGAAGCTTCAAATCGGGGTATCAACAGTAGGGCTTAGTCTGGTTTTCAGAATGTACTGGTAGTGGTACCTATAGTTAGTTATTAAGTATAGTTATTTAGTTTTAAATCGAAATATACAATGAAAGATACATACAATTAATAATAATAAAATAAATAAAATGATATTTTTGGCAGTAGATGCTAATGGACAAAGCGTGTTGTCCGCCATTATTTTGTAAAGAAATTATTGCAAATTTTCTTTGAGCATGAAGTAATGATAATATAACAAGGAATTTAGCAAGATTCTTTATAACTTTTATTAACTTTGGGTCCTTTTTCGTTTCAATGTAAAACTAAAATCCCTTTTTTATTAAAAATAGATAACTACACTGAGAAAAATATAACGATGTAATACACGGAAATATGCATGTTTGAAAAAGAATTCCGTATATAACTCGGACAGTAGCCCAAATGTATGAATTAACATGATGCGTAACGATGTAAGCGTGAGGATAGTTACTGTGATTACGTCGCGGCCTTGGGATCTCGCTTGACAGAATGTAGTAATATATGGTTATAGTCGGAAATAGTCGTGTGCACACATGAATAATGCTGAAAATAGTGTATAATGTTTTTTCTGTATTAACCGTAAGAAAAATATTGAAACATATAATCAAGTAATACAGTTTCAACAAAATTCCTTGTAATTCAACAAAATTACGATCGAAACATCGTTATTCTGTATCAAACCGTAATATCAAAATGGTAATGTAAGAATCAATCCAATATTTTTCTCAGTATATACTGAGAAAAATAGGGTTATTTTAAATTCAATATATTTATTCTGTATAGAGATTTTAGGTTTTGGGTAGCGTTAGATTAACTGTGTAATTATAAAATTCTGCTATTGTCTACAGGAGCTGATAATCTGTTATCTTCACTTCTAGGAAGTCATTAGTTTAGTGGGTGAAGCACCTTGTATTTCGTAACAACCTACTGATTGTCAATTAGACGCTCCCGATTAGTGCTTAGGCATATTAAGGTTTTTCTCCCTCGCTCGGAAGAACTCGAGTGGAAAAAGAAAGTGTGCGGAAGAAAGCGGATGCGTCCATTATTCGGCCAAACGTTAGCGCGCAGGTGAAAATGAAGAAATAGCGGGCTGTAATTAAAGGAGCTTTTACGGTAATTTCAAGACCGACCTCGGAGAGACGATAGGGACTCATCTATAGACATTTCATTGTGAATAATATTATTATTTTGGTAGATTGTAGTGGTTTTCTTGATGTTTTATATTACGATCAGCCATCGAGAACGTGGCATCTTGGACGAGGGCCTATTGCAGTATCTTTCATGTCATCATTGAATCTTCTTCTTGTCCTTCTACAAGCAACATAATTCTTTTCCGTCTACAGGCAGTTTCTTCTTTTCTGCCGTCTAAAGCAGGTGATATTGAAATATAGGTGCATACACATCGTAAGAGCAAATTAGGTCTTTACCAATATAATTGGCAATTTTTCATAATAGTCAATTTGAACTTAGATATCTGCGGTTTGAGAAGGAATTACAAGTTAAAATAAATTTAATTTGAAACACTTTAATTTCTGTTTTACAAACATTAACCGACTTGTCTTTCTGTCGTCATCTTAGTGTATGCAATCATGAAAAAAGTGCTAATTTGCTTTATTTTCGAATATGGAATAGTCAACACACAATGATTATGTATACTATCAGGAACTCCAGACAATGAGGGAGAAACTCGTGATTGAACAAACCAGCCTACAAATAGTTGCAAATGAATTCCGAAGAGTCAGTGAAAAACATGCCCAAAGAATCAAATTATTGCTGTCTATGAAATTTCATGAATATATTATATGTAGCTCACTTATTTCCTAGTGATTCTTGACAGTTTTGGCCTTATGTATAAGTACAGAACTGCCGATTCGTCATCTCCCCTTATTTTTGTTATAAAATGATGTGGCTTTTTGGCTCTCGTCTCTTAGACCATACCCCTCATGATTATGAATATTGTCGATATCATGTATGTCCGTTTGAGTTTGTAGTGGGGGGTTGAAGATTGGGAGTGAGGGGTCAGCGGCGGCGCATGCAGCATGGAAATGACCGTTAAGCAGCGGCCTACCTTCGCGATTTCCGTCAATTTGGCCGCACGCGGTATGATCTTTGTCCGATTCCCAGGGGGCGCGCGGGCGTTATTGCCTCAGAGGCTCAGGCACAATTTACTAAATAGCATCGATACAGCGGCCGCCGCGCCAGCGGACCCCGCCTCTGCGTAATTGTGGCCAGTTTATGGAACGCCCTCACGTGCCTCTCATGCACATAGGTATCTATCTACCTCTCGCTGAGACGCCGACGCGCTACAGCCGCCATCTTTACACATTGCGCTTGCGGCGCGGCGATCTCGACAGGAATTTACAATATTTTTTGTCGTCACATGGTTGTATTTTGAACACAATCCTAATTTAGAATCGGAGGAGTCAGTTCAGTTCTGACGATTCGGCTAGTCGACCTCACGTATGCTCTGCGATTTTCTACCAAAGGGGATACGATAACATGTTACTAAAGACGACATTCCTGACATGCAGATGGGCCAAAAGTAAAAAAACAATATTTTTTGGGGAGAGACGGAACCGCCGGACCTCGGCGTTTGTGTGGCAGGACTGCAGGGCGATGGCGTAACTAGACCGATAGATTGTTGTGTAGAAAAGTCTTTGCTACTCATCTCGCGACGACATGGTGACTCATCGGTGACGTGACGAAAACGATCTTCATAACATCCTAAGGGGCTCTAGACGATCAAGCATGCTTGTCAAGCATCGCGTCGTTGGCTGGGAAAGGGTCGTAAACCGCAGGAAATAAGCAAATATATATTTTTTTATATTTACCAAAAATGCCTAATTTTGTACTTTATACCAGGGAATCACGTCATTCATTAATCAATTACGTCTAATTAACCTGACTCCCTACAAAATGAGGCATTTATGGTAAATATTAAAAAAATATATTTGCATTATCCTGCAGTTTACGATCCCCTCTCAGCCCACGACGCGATGCTTGATAAGCATGCTTGATCGTCTAGAGAGCCCATAAGGTCACGGTTTCGTTCGCTGCATCGAAAATCTCAAACTGTGCTCTTTCCCCGGCGTTGTGCTATAATTATCGCATTTTGACAGATTTATAAACCTTCTCTGGTTCGATAAAAGGGGAAGCTTGTCTGAGTATGAGACCAATGTCATATGCAATTAGGAGAGCGCAGCATGCTTCCGAATCACGGGCACCCTAATGATCGCACGTGCTAGCGAATCCGCCCACCACACCGGCCGGTGATGAATTGCCAATCTGATGTGACATCAGTTGGTACCAGAGATTAATATATACGTAGTCACACACGCTCACAGATGCGACAACAACAGAAATTCATACGATCGACTCGTTTCTTCAGAATAAACCAATAGCTAGGACGTAGAAATATCCGAACCAGAGAAAGGTTCCGGAAAGGTCCTTTTCTACTAAAATAAAATACAACTTTTGGCGTGAAAAGACTTTTAAAAGGCTCCCACACTAATGTCTCGCCAGAGTTAGCGTTAAAACGATTTTGGCGTCTGCAGGTAATGGTTTTGGTGTCTTCGGATAACTGCTAGGATATGAAAAACGGGGGAGCTAACAACCCTACTAGAGCCTGAACCTTTGTCGCATGCCGTCACGTCTAATATTTTGATAGCAGCAATGCGACACGGTGCGATACTTGGATTTGTAGAACTATTCGTATTTAAGCCCTTTTTTATGCAAACCTATGCTAAAATCATTAGGTACTGGTATCATTATATGTACTCTCGCTCTCTATCGCTTTCAATTTATTGAAAATCGCTTAAATTTCCGAAATTTTGAAATTCTGAAATTATGTAGTGAAATTTGTCCCTCATATTCTCCCCTCTTCCCCCTATTTTATAGGCTAATTATAATATGTATATAATATAATATGTCTCCTAAAGTATATTATAGAGGTACTTCTTGAGTAGCTCATGCATTGCAAGATAATTTGCCTCTAATGTTATATTTGAACTCCCCGCTCCTTCTTGCGTCACTGTGATATATGAATGTGATAAAAAAAATACGCCCCCCTCTCCCATCCCCCACTTGCCATACCGCATATTAATTTAAATAGCTTTCTCAATGTCTAAATGTTAAAGAACGATTCAATATCAAGACCGTCTTCCTGCAAATCCTTGCGGCAGTTGCGTCACGTCGAATGACGTGTAGTCGTGCGACTTGATTTTCAGGCCGCACTTTTGGTAAGGCAATGAGTTGGCAGCCTTTAGTGATGTAACGCATCTGTTGTAAAACTAGTCACTCTAAACTGTGCCTGTATACCAGCGTTACATGTACAAGAGCAGTCGCGAAAAGAACATTGCTTCCATGCGGGGATAGATTGACGCAAATGTGAAGGGACGTTCTAGTCTCGGTCACAACCCCCCCACCAGCTCCTCCCCCTATTCTTTTCTCACTGTAAATAATATCTTTTCTTCGGCTGCTTTCTACTCTTCCTAAGTTGGATAAAATGAGAAAAAATATGTATGTGTGCTCGTTAAATAGCGATCTCCCTAATTGAAATAATTACCATACAAGGACACGGTTTCAAAAAGACGCTACGCTATGCGTGATAATGTATGAAGCCTAATAGTGTAAGACCATTGCCGGCTTATTGTCAACATTTTGTTTTTGGTTATTAAGGCTTCACGAGGTCGACTGAAATGGCTTATATTTTTTTCAGGTTTTTCAAAATTAATAAGGCTTTAATTGAAGATTCTTTATAGCCTAATATTAAGCTCATGTCATTTACTTTCCCAAAAAAAAAAATTAAGTTACATGGAGTAATGTAATATGGAAAATCATTTTTTCGAGCAAAATCTGGAGTTCGAATTCGTACCGGATCTCCACGCTTAGAGATCTTGGGAATACAAAAAAGTAATTTCAGAAAAATAACTGTCAGATTGTGTATGTGTGTGTGTGTGTGTGTGCCCACTGTATCTTACAATCTACATGACCAATTAGAACCAATATACACAAGTACAAAAATATTTCATCTTAAAGCCGAGATTTGAAAATATGATGAGAGATACGAGTATACGCCATTTTGTTTCAAAATTGCAGCACTTTTAAGCTTGAATTTAAAAAAAAACATAAATCCGTTATACTGGTTCTACAAAAATAGTTCGCGATGTGACAGACTTAGACTAATGGAACTTAGAATTCTGAAGATATACAACCTAAAACTCTTGCATATGTAACACTTCGAAATCTCCAGCAGGCTTTAAATTAAAAATATTTTAATCTGAATATGAATTTTTTATAACTCTGTTATTAATAATGCTACAATGAAGAAATAATGTTTATTGGAATACTGAGAGAATAATGCCACTATCTTTAGTCATTTATGAGTTTATTTAATAAAATTTAACAGACTGTTAAGAAATGAAAAATTTGAAAACCGAACCACAAAACCGCGTATATTATAGCCGGTGAAAAATCAGTTAAATCTTGAATTGCTTCATAACTATGCTATTAATAATGCTAGAATGGAAAAAAACCTTGTTTTAAAATCCCGAGAATTCCCCTATCTGTATTGTATACCATTTCTTAATATCTTCAGTGTTGTACAAGCTTAATATTAAAAATAAAAAAAATGTTGGGTAGGTAAAGAAGAATTCGAAATTGCGAATATAAATGCGAATAAAAAAATCAGTTATACGAAGACAAGAAAACAAGAAGTTTAAAATGTAATTAAAATATATTATCACACTTATTTTATAATTTTTACCCAATACCTAGATGGGCGATGCATCGTATGTCGCTTTATCAAGACGAAATTTCTAAAAATATAATTATGAAACCGTTAAAATCACGGCGGTAATTAGCAAAAAAATTAGCAATACAATTAGCAATATATTTAGCAATAAAATTAGCAATAAAATTAGCAATATACATTCTGTGTAAATTCTGTGGTATTACCT
The DNA here is from genome assembly GCA_944548615.1 of Micropterix aruncella. NCBI lineage: Eukaryota > Metazoa > Arthropoda > Insecta > Lepidoptera > Micropterigidae > Micropterix > Micropterix aruncella. The sequence goes on along the minus strand of OX155980.1, from coordinate 58,660,888 downwards.
ATAGGTACCAACGCATTAGTATTCCTTATAAGCGATACAATTTAAACGTTTTGTCTCTTCATATGATATTTTTCAAACGTGATATCGTACGTCATGTAGGCCGCTTCGAGGCATCAGGATATATATATTGAGGCAGGCACAAATCATATCTCAAACCCGTCGAATGGCCGAACGGTTTCTATAAGAGGTCCGCATGGAATATTATGCTCAGAAGCTGCTAGTAAGATAGAATAAATAAGACTATGGGTAAATAAATTAGGAATAAAATAGAAAATGCTTCATTGGTTTTCTTCTGTTTTATCTAACATTTCTGTTACATATTATGGATATTAATATACTGAAAAATGTAGCAAAAGTTTGTTTTTGTGAGATCTCTAAATTACGTATGCGGTGAAAGTTAGTGAATACAAATGCTATCGCTGGTCTCTGATTCTCACTAATTTAAAAAAAAGTAGGCTAACAAAAAGTAGGTTAATAAAAAAACAGTTTTTTTCGATTCTTTTACGTTTTACATACAAAATACTGAAATATAAAAATTTGTAAGATCTTTACTTATTTTATCCACTTCAGGAATATGGTAATTAAAAACCGGATAAAAAATCACATAAGCCCTTTTGGCTCGTTTATATCGAGATGTTGCCGTGTAATTCTCATAAAATATAGAATACTACTTAATGAAATCCTTATCACATGAAATGCTAGGCCTATCTATGATGTCTGTATACTTATAGAACTTAAAAAAGATCGAATCAGCTCTGAAATATCAATTGTAAATATAATAGTTCAGAAAAGCATATAATCACATTACTAACACAAAAAAAAATGGTATATTTAAGAGTCCGCTACAGAGACGGCGGCTGGAAATACATCACATGGTCACATATCTTTTTGCTCAGCTGCATATTATATTTTTGGGTATTTCATTTTTCATCAAGGAAAAATAAGAGCTTATGAAGGAATGGTTTGCTAATATATAATATTTGGAATAAACCAACAGTTAGAAATAACTTTATAATATTTCCATTGTTGGCCATATTTGTGTGGATGTTATGGACTAAACACAATGATGTTACGGACTTGTGGGATTAAAGAATTTTTCAGAAAATTCTTTATATAAAACTCTCTTTATATAAAACAGAAAAGAAATACATGATTAGATCAAGAAATACGTAGATAGATTTGATAATTCCTAACATCTTCCTGAAATTATTTTAGTTAAAAAATACTCGTATAATAAAACAATTATAAAACTAAAATAATTTGAAGGTAATTTGTTATACAGTAATTGTAATTTAAAACTAACGGAGATTTTTCCATTCCATACCAATTTGTATGTGCGCGAGGCGCTCTCTATAGCATTGTGATTTACGTACTTACCGGCTATCATATTATTATATGAAGTATATTATGATATTTCTATGACAAAACGATATTATATACAAACCTTGTATATAATAGGGTTACAAACCCTTCATTGTAGGCAACTTTTTCTAAAAAAATCCCTCTTAGGGCTACTTTTGGAAAATAACTCAAATTTAGGAATAATTCAGAACCGGCGACCAACGAGACAAGTTTTAGAAAATAGCTTAATAATACCCATAATGAAAACATCATTTGGACAAAGACATTACTATTTCATAGCGCCGAGATTTTACAATCTGATCAATATGGAAATAAAAATGAATTTGACATTTAGGGAATTCAAAAATAAATTAAAGAAATGGTTATTGAGTCATGACAGAATAACCATACATTAAAAGTTAGAAATAATAGTTTAATAAAACTTGGTGCACAAATTATTAACATATTTTTAAACATGTATGTTGAGTATTTTTTAACTTTGAACTAACTACCAAAAAATATTCGACTTTGTTGTTATAAATTATTTTGACAATGAATTGTACTTTTTTGACTAGGTATTTTGATATTAAATCTTATATTACTTAATATATATTAAATATGAATGACTGTTTCTTTCTTTTCCCACATATAACTTTATTTATATTACCTAATTATATTTATATACACATATAACTTTATTTATATTACCGATTATATAATGGAATTGCATTTTATTATTATCATTATCTTTTAATATATATTTTTATTATTACTATTATTTAATTATTTTTTTATTTTGAAGACCACATTTTAGGGCACTTTAGTGTTATTAGCTTTTTACTAAAACTTGTACATTTGTAAACAATCAAGCAATCAAGCAAACTTGATTGTAATATTAGAGTCCTGTCCACCTTAGAACGGGCTAGTCCCAGTTGGGTGACAGAAACAAATAAGCAAAAGGTTATGGTGTAGCCATCCGTTTCCTGTTATTTTTTAAAGTAAATCAATGTTTTATAGTACTTAATTCTTTAATAAATAAATATAATAATAGTATCTAAATGTCGGATAATAGGTTTAAATTCTTGTTAATTTTTAAACACATGTATTAGACATATATAAAATGAGTGGTTATTCAATCCTTGATTTAGAAATCCTCACGGAATCATAAATTTGTAGTTTCTTATTACAAAAAAAATGCTTTAGCATAATAAAAAATCTCAAAGAGGTTAGCTGCGAAAAAGCTAATATTTTGAGTTTCTATATTATTGTTTTGATTATTTTTGTTTTATTTTTAATTACTTTTGTTTTATATTTGCCAGCTTTAGGCATGGCTGGATTATGTTTGTCGTGGTATATTTAGCTATGAAATAAAACAAGAGAAAAAATGCTACGCGATGTCATTATAACCTTTCGTGATGCGCTCGCACGGCGAAAACATTCCCAATTAGCTTTTCTACAAAACTTTCTGCGTGCCCCAGTGCACTCGGCTGTTTTATTCAGAATGCCATCAACCCTAGTAGTGTGCTTTGGCGATAATTAGCAATAAGCAGGCATGGCGTCATCTGACACCCGACGCAGCGCGACGTCGACGTCAGGGGCGCTGCGACGCTCTAGGGTCGCGTCGCACCACTTGATGCTGCGACGAATCACTCTCCACAGCGCACAGTATCCAGATAAATTACAATTGTTTAAACAATGTTTGTTCGAATCAAAACTGTTTATATTAAAG